>CM052885.1:14232063-14354220 GCA_028534135.1 Potos flavus
GAATTGCAGGAAATCGGAGGCGGAGATGAACAAGGAGAGACTGTGGACTCTGAGCAACAAACTGATGGTTTTGGAGGGGAAGGGAGTGGGGGATTGGGTGAGCCTGGTGGTGGGTATTGAGGAGGGCACGTATTGCATGGAGCACTGGGTGTCGTACATGAACAATGAACCTTGGAACACTGAAAAAATTAAATTAATTGAAAAAAAAGAAATACTAATAACAGTTTTCTGAAAACTGGCTTGGTGTGGATGTGTGTATAACATTTACATATGGGAGTTTTGGATTACTGTATTTTTATGCCAATTAGCAATAAAAATGTTCAAAATAAACTACACTAGGTGTTTGCTAATTATTTTTTGAAAAAAAAAATAGGGTTTTCCCCTACCAATAGCGAAATGCTTGTTTTTATAATCAAACTGAGAATTTATAAAATTGTTTTATTTTTCACGGTGAAGATGTCTTACTATGAAACTCATATTTTAATAGAAGGTTTTCTTAAATTTGCATTTGTGCAGAAGCTTTTTGCCTTGAGAGCTTGGAAAATATGCCTTTTGTGGATGCATGTCATAGAACAAATACTGTTAACATAGCCATAATACAACTTTACCTATTCTGAATAGACTAAACAAAGAATTTAATTGGCTCTCTAAGCAACCAAAATAGTTACCACAAATGCATACATTAAAATATATGTAGGTTATTCCTAGAAGAAATTTAAGTTCTCATATATAACAAAATATAAGTATTTCTATTATATACAACATGTATTTGGCTAAAGAGATTCCAAGTACACTAACAGAATGGTTGTTTTCTGCAACTATTAAATGTTTATTAAAGGGGGTTGAAATGGGAGAGAAATTTTCAACCCTTTCTGTATTATTTTAACTATAAAAGCAATCATTCCATTTTAGAAAATACAACTAAGTATGTGATTTTCACTTGAATAGACCTTACGCAGCTTAGGTTGAAATGCTAAGAGTAAGTTTTATTTATTTTTTTTGTGGGGGGTAAAATATATATAACATAAAATTTCCCCTTTTAACCATTTTTAAGTGTAAAATTTGGTAGCATTAATTTCATTCACAATGTTGTACAGCCATCATATCACTATTTCCAAAACCACTTCAAACACCATTTCCAAAGCCACTCTGTAGTCATTAATCAATGACTCCCATTCTTCCCTCTCCTTGGCCCCAGATAACCTGTAATCTATTTTCTGTCTCCATGAATTTGCTAATTTTAGATATTTTATGTAAGTGGAATCATAAAATATCCATCCTTTATGTCTGACTTATTTCACTTAGCATGTTTTCAAAGTTCATCCACGTTATAGCATGCATCAGAACTTCATTTTTATGATTGAATAATATTCTATTCCATTCTGTTATATAATACCACATTGGTGGTATTATAATCCACTGATCTATTGATTTATCTATAGATGAACATCTGGATTATTCCCCCTCTTTTGGCTATTGTGAATATGTATCTATGAACATTTGTGTACTAGCTTTTGTTTGGGTCCTTGTTCCCAATTATTTGGGAAATATAACCTAGAATTGGAATTACTGGGTCATATGTGACTCTATGTTTATTTTTTGAGGAACTAATTTTTCCACAGTGGCTATCCCAGTTTACTGTCCCACAAACATTCCCAGAATTCCAATTTCTCAGCCTCCACACTTATTGTTGTTGTTGTTATTATTATTATGATTCTAGTAGATATGAAGTGATATTCATCATGATTTGGATTTGCATTTCCCTAATGACTAATGATGTTGAACGTTTTTTTTTCTTTTTTATATGCTACTGCCATTTGAATACCTTCTTTGAAGAAATATCAATTTAAGTTTTTAGAGCCCATTTTCAATTGGGTTTATCTTTTTGAGTTGTAGGAGTTCTTTATATAATACAGATATTAAACTCCTACCAAATATGATTTATTTTCTTCCATTCTGCAGTTTATCTTTCCACTATGTTGATAATGCTCTTTAACGAATGAACATGTTTAATTTTGATGAAGATCAATTTATTTATAATTTTTCTTTTGCTGCCTAAGTTTTTGGTGTCTTATTTAAGAAACCGTTGCCAGGTGTAAGATCATGAAATTTCCCTCTATAAATTTTCTAATGAAGCTCTTAAGTCTTCAACATTTTGAGTTTCTTTTCTTATGTGGTACCAGGTAAGGATCCAACTTCTTTCTTCTGCGTATGAATATTCAGTTTGGCCAGCATCATTTGTTGAAGAGACTATTCTTGGAACATTGAATGGTCTCAGTGCCCTTGTCGAAAGTCAACTGACCATGTATGTGAGGGCTAATGTTTACAGTAAAAAAAAAAATAGAAACATAATCAGTTATAACATCTATTATTCTATCTGGAAGCAACACTGGAGTAGAAAATGCTAACCTAAATATTTAGCACTGATAAAAATCTAGAAGTAGAATCTAGAAGTAGGAAGCATTTAGAGTAAGGGTGATAAATTCCATAATAATTCAGTAAACCCACAAGATGAACACGGGCAAGCTCTTGCCCTTTCCCCAAAACGTAAAGAGGAATGCATTTTAAAGAGTCATCTAAAAGTCAAGCCTAGATTACAAGTGTGTCTGTGGTGGCGGAGACTTTAAAAAGTAGAAACAATTAGAAAGGAAATGATAATTTCTTTAAAAAGTAAAATCAACATTCACAGAGAAAGTTAAGTTTCAGTTCCACCTCTTTATAAAACTTTCTTCCAGAAAACTTAGGAAAGTGTCATTGCATAAAACATTGGTTTGTCAAATGCATTAGAATATGGGTCAGGCTGATAAATTATACTGGAAATGGCAAAACTACAAAATGTTATGTCTCATATAGCTACATCAAATGACTATTTGTAGAAAATTAAGCCTCATGCACTTAAAACTGGATTTATTTCTTTCTGATTTTATTGAACAGGATTTACCATTAGAGTGGACACTAAGAGACCTTGGTTTTTTTTTCCATATCCTGCCACAATTTTCTTTGACACCTTAGAAAGTAATTTAAACTCAATAAAATGAAGATAATTGCACTTACCTCACAGAGATGTAGAGAGCGTTAATGAGATCATGTCTACAAAGTGATTCAAAGTCTTTAGTTGGTAATATAAATAGCAAGCATAACTATATTTTTCCAGATGTCTAATAATGATAACTATAAATATGATGAACTGAAAAGTTAAAAGGCTGCCAGTAAAAGTAAAATGTTTTCATTTTAATTGCTAGGCATTTAAATGTTCCCTCTTGCATGTTTGGATTATAGAAAATGCACAGAAATGTTAATTATGAGTTCCATTTTAATAAGGACATGTCCCCCAAGTTTAGACTCAAGAGTACTTAACTTCTAGCCAAATAGGGAAAAACTTGACTACCTCTTCTTTGCAATTACATTTAATAAATCACTGTAGAAGTTTAATAAAATAAATCATAGCATAAATTTCAATGAAACCTATACATTACTTCTTCAAAATGTTTCTTAATCTGAAATAGAAGATTGTGGCTTTAGTTCCAAATCCCATTACCCAATTGTCATACTTTCAATGTGTATGAAAGTATTCTTGAGCTGATCAAGCCAAATACTAATATCCTCTATTCGGTTCCTATGCTGTTAAATATTTCTCAGGACAGAAATACTTGTTGTAATCAGACCCAAACTATTTTTAAGTTCAGAGCCTACACTATAATCCTACTGCTGTCAACCATTTGTGAATTTAAGTACTTATCTTTGAAGCTGACTTGCATTTTACATTAAATGTGCCAGAAAAAGCAATGTTGATTCTAATGGGAACAGGCATGATAATCTCCTGGCAAAGACACTTTTCAAAGTACTGAATCTTGGCAGGTATGGTGGTTCACTGTCTACTGTACTTGGCCTTGGGATAGGCATTGCAGACAGGGACTTTGAAATGAGACCAGACATTAGGTCTGGATTCAATAAATACCAGAGTAAAGAAGGTCACTCTCTACAGCAACCAGCAGGGTAATTGCATCCTAAACAACAGCCGAATTTCTTGTCATGTCCCATGAGGGCAGTCTGGGTTGCACTGATCTGACTGGTTATTGTTGGATCTCATCCAACACGTTGTCAGGATTCAATAGTCCATCACACTGCACACACAGGAATAAGAAAAGCAGGCTGAGAGAGAAAAATTCCAGTAGCTTCTTAGAAGAGGAAAACAAATTTTATTTTGTTTTAACTTCCTTCTGTAATCCATAAAAATTAATGGGTTTCTTGCTGGTATTAGAGTTAAAACAGATGCATTCTTCATTTATCTACCATGGCACTGGCTTAAATAAACTTTCCTTCTTAGCAAAATTGATACAGGAAATGTCTCTTTTCTCAAAGTCAGCCATATTCCTAGTAGTTACTGGAAAAATTCTATTAGGATTTCGGATTGACAATTATTATTAATATTCAAATAGAAGATCATCAAAGACTTGCCTATGCATGAGTGCACACACATGTGCAAATACACACACATGCACCCCACTCCAAACCATCTCCCATCTCCATCTCTGTATTTCCAGGAATCACGGTTTGGGTAAGCTTCAAATGAGAAACAAGTAGACCAAGAGAAGATAGAAAAATCCTCATTTGAAATCGAAGGTTTCTTCCCAGGATTAATGTTTCTGCCATCATTCAGGAGGTGCGGTAAAAGAAACATTTTTCTAGTGAAGAATTGAGCCAAATACTTGATAATATTAGTAGGAATTTGTCCTTCATTTTAGAAGGAAATTAAGCAAAGACATACATGTTCAAGCAAATGCAACTTTTAGTTAAAAATTTGAGGGAAAGGGGGAAATTTTGCTTAGATTCTGGTAATTAGCCATTGTTGTAAGAGCGAACTGTATTTCTACACAGTAGCAAAGAACAATTCAAGATGAAATTAAGAAAATAAGTTCATTTACAATAGCATCAAAAACCTAGCATATGTAGGAATTCATTTAACAAAAAAGTGTAAGACTGTTACACTGAAAACTACAAAACATGTTGAAAGAAATCAAAATCATAAGTAAATGGAATGACGTCTTATATTCATGGATTAGAAGTCAATAGTCCCCATATTGATCTACATTGAATCTGTAATTCTTATTAGAATCCCAGCTAGAGATTTTCCAGAAATTGACATGCTACTCCAAAAATACATATGAAAATTCAAGGTACTCAGAATAGTTAAAACAAACTTGAAAAAGAACAGAGTTGAAAGATTCACACTTCCTGATTTCAAAACTCATTACAAAGCTACAGTAATCAAGGCAGTGTGGTGGCTTAAGGATGAACATATAGATCAAATATACAGATAGACTTGGGAGTCCACAAATGAACCCATACACTTGTGGCCAATTGATTTTGAAAAGAATGCCAAACCAATTCAATAAGAAGTACCTTTTTAAAAATTGGTGGGAGAATAACTGGATATTCACATGCAAAAGGATGAAGTTGGAATTCTACTTCATATAATATACAAAAATTAACTCAAAATGGCTTGAAGAAACAGTTAGATGGGCTAAAATGATAAAATTGTTAGAATAAAACAGGAGAAAATCTTGGATTTGACAATTGTTTCTTCGTTATGACACCTAAAGTAAAAGCAACCAAAGAAAAAATAAATAACTTAGACTTTTTCAAAATTAAAACTATTTGTATTTCAAAGAATACTATCAAGAAAATAGAGGGGCAACCTCTAGGATGAGAGAAAGTATTTGCAAATCACATATCTGATGAAGTCTAGTATAAAGTGAAGATATGTTTATATATTATTATTCAATAAAAGAACCCTCAATTTTTAAAGTAAGCAAAGAATGTGAAATCACATTTCTCTAAATAAGATATATAAGTGGCCAAATAAGCATGAGAAAAGCTACTTAACATCATTTATCATTTTTTTTAAAGATTTTATTCATTTACTTGACAGAGAGAGAGAGAGATCACAAGTAGGTGAGAGGTAGGCAGAGAGAGAGGGGGAAGCAGGCTCCCCATGGATCAGAGAGCCCGATGCAGGGCTCGATACCAGGACCCTGAGACATGACCGGAGCTGAAGGCAGAGGCTTTAACCCACTGAGCCACCTAGGCACCCCTCGACATCATTTATCATTAAGAAAATACAAGTCAAAACTACTCAACATCATTTACCATTAAGAAAATACAAGTCAAAACCAGTTGTCACCATCAGGATGACTAAAATAAAGAGCACAGAGAGTAACAAGTATTGAGGGGATAAAGAAGTTGGAATCTTTATAGAAGGCTGGTGGAGAGGTAAAATGCTACATCCACTTTGGAAAAAAGTGGCTGTTCTTCTAGAAGTCAAACAGTAAGTCACCATATGGTCCACCATTTCCAATCCTAATTCTACATTCAAGATAAAAACATACATTTACACACACAAAAATTACACATATATTTATTACAACACTATTTCTAACAGCAAAAAAGTGGAAACAACTCAAAAGTCTATCAACTGTTGAGTGGATAAACAAAATGGACTATTATTCAGCCATTAAAAGGGAATGACATATTGTTCATGCTACAACATGGACAAATTTTGAAAATATGCTAGGTCAACAAAGTCAGATGTAAAAGGCCACATATTATATAATTCCATTTATATGAAATGTTTAGAATAGGCAAGTCCATACAGACAAAGGGAATTAGTGGCTGCCAGGGGCTGGTGGGGTGGGGAGAAAATGGGAAAAATGAGGTTAGAGAGTGACTGCTAATGGATATGGCTTTAGTTTGGGGAATGATGAATGTTCTGGAATCAATTGTGATGATTGCAAAACCTAAAAATCTCTAGAGTGTGCTTTTGAAATGGTAAATTTTATGGCCTGTGAATTATATGTCAATTCAAAAAGATTATCAGAAAATTATATTGAATTACACGTCAATGAATGAATGACTTATCAATCATGCTGTTCAAACAGAAATACAAATGATTTTCAATTCTGTCCTTTTTTTCCCCAGTGCCCCAATAAAAATTTATGTGAAATAAATGTTCTGGGAATTATGAACTTTTGATATGAAAAATAGACACTAGTCATATTTTCTGGTATTAGAAACATAATCTGTGCGATGGTGACTATGACATTTTATCATAGGTCTGTGTCTTTTCCTTTTACAAATACGAGGGAGACTTTTTGTGATTTGTGTTCATGATAAAGACAAAGTAAAAAACGTCACTATCTGTCAGCACCTGTCAGCAGTATTTTCACTATTAATTACTTTTTTTTTCTTTTTGATACATTTTCATCAGTTGACTTTGAGGAATCATACTCTTGGTTTTCCTCCTCTATCACTGGCCAAAAATACCATGTATTACTTAATCACTATATGAATTATAATAGCAAAGGTAAAGGTAATCATAAATTCCCTGTACCAGGAAATGGGGGAATCTATTTAAAAGAATATAGGTGGAAAGTCACAATTTAAGACTTATCTATCAATGTATAAAACTGATTTTACCAAGTTCAGTGACAATATCAAGATGCAGATGATATGACCATAATAATTTACAAAATAAAACAGAATGCATGTCTAAAAGAGAATGAAAATGTTAATAGTGTTAGTCTTTGGTTGATTGTTTTTTTTTAATTTCTTGCTTCCCCTTTCCTTCCTGGTTCTCTTTCTCCTGTTCTTTTCCTTTCCCTTCTGCTTTGTGATTCTCTTCCCCCTCTTCCCCTTCCATTATCCTTCTGTTGTCCAGAATTCTACAAATTTTCTGCAGTAAGATTGTACTACATTCACAACTTCAGTTTTCTGAAGTTTTAAACCTAAGCTATACTTTCTAATGAGGATGAAGACACCAATCACAGAGAACCTAGCAGAGCTTTCAGCACATGGGAAAGCAGAGCCAACTAGGCTCTCAGACCATCTTCATCTCCAATTCATTGTGCCACTTTGGACTAGTTAACTAGTTATTTGAACTCATGGATTTCACTTTCTCTTTCTATAAGATGAACAGCCTTATGATTTTTTTTTTAAATTTCAAATAAAGGAATGTAAGAGAAAGCACAGGGGAAAAGTTAAAATTTCTGTATTTTTGTTGTATACTTTGGATCCTAATAAAAGCCTTCTATGAAAAGAATCATGATTATTAGAAAAACTGAAAAAAAAGACAACAGAAATAAGGACAGAATAATTTTAAGGCATATGTTGAAGGAAAGAGGATATGTCCCAAGTAAAAGTTGTCAGATAAGAGGAAAAACTTTCACTAAGCATGTTAAATAGACACATTCTCTTCTTTAAGAGAACATCTTGTGAAAGTGTAAGAGAGAGCTAAGACCTCCAGTGTTCCAGTAGTAACACGGTTGAGTCTCCCCCGCTGGTGATGCTACTAACTCGGAGGCCTGGGGTGGATAACCAGACACTAGGTCATGGGGCACATGAAATTTCGTGATGAGGGTAAGAATTTTTATTTCATCTTTGGCATCCATTTTCCAGTCACTTGACACTGTTCCCCAAAGACATCAGCAGAGCATCTGCTCTGTTGACAGCATAAGCAGCTTGACATTTCTTCTGAGGAATGAACTATTAGGGTTCTTGGACGGCATGACAGAGCCCAGCAGGAAGCCCCACAGCTTTGGACCACTTCCGCAAATTGCCTCCCAAACATCATGGATACAACTACATTTATATTTTTCTCTTAATAACTAACTGAAGGGCTAAATCGCTGCCTATTTCCAATATCAGATTTGCTCTAGGCACAGTTCCTAGGATTCCATATTGATCATAGGTAAAGATGAGTGAAAAGCTTTCTTTATAAAGCATGCACATCTAGTGTCGGCCTTAGGGTGGACATGGTCCAGACAGAGTGGATCATTTGTTTTTATCACATTTTCTCATGACTGAGACAGGTTTTGAATTACTACACTGCTTATTTCTTGAAAAATATATACATAATTACTTCATATGCCTATAGTAAAAATGTTAAAACCAGACAAGAATATAGTGCAATGAAAAATAAATCTGCCTTTAAGTCCAGATTTCCAGGACATTTTTCAACCAAAAAGTTAACCAGTGATACAGGATTCTTATGTATCTTTTAATCAGCACTTAAAGGTTTAGAGTATTTTTTTTTTCTTAATGACAGCTTTGTATTACACTGAGTGAAGGTACTTTTAAATAAATTTCTATATTGTGTGGTATTTATCTTATATCTAATACTGTGTTGATAATTCTATAATGAAAATTTTCACATATCCATGTAAGTTAATAAAATTTGGTTACGAGTGTGGAGTCCAGAGTCAGACTATTCAGAATCAAATTGGACATTTTTTTAAAAAAACTTTATTTTTTAGTTTTTTTGACAGAGAGAGAGAACCAAGTAGGAGGAGCAGCAGAGGGAGAGGGAGTAGCAGGCTCCCTGCTCAGCAGGGAGCAGGGAGCCCCACTCACTTCTTGATTGGATCCTAGGACCCTGGGATCATGACCTGAGCCAAACGCAGATGTTTAATGACTGAGCCACGCAGGCACCCTCCCCATTTTCTTTTTTCTTTTCTTTACTTCTTCTTCTTCTTTTTTTTAAACTAGCTTTGATGTTGGGAAACTTACTTTACCTTTGTTTTAGTTTCCTCATGAGTAAAATGAGATTATAATTGAACTAGCTTCATAGGGCTTTGTGAGGATAAACTGAGTTGATGAATACATGTACAAGTGGAATATATCAGTCGGTATAGATGTACATCTTAAAAATTATCACCTATTTCCATTCCCACCACTAAAATATGAAAGTACCAGCTTTCATTCATCCTGAGTAACAGAATACTCTAACATATAAATAACCTTTGCCATTCTGATAGCAATAAAATTGCATTTCATTGTTCTAAATTTTATTTTTTAATTATGGAGAAAATAAAAGTTTTTATATGTTCATGTACTGATTTTCTTTGATTTCCTGGTAAACTTTCTACTCCTCTTTTCCTCTTCCTCATTTACCATTGTGTTGCTCATCATTTTCATACTGAGTCAAAGAAGTATTTTATATCTTAATAAATTTAACCTGTGGCCAATAATATATATGGCAAGCATATTTTTCTGTTTGTGGCTTATCTTTTGACTTTGATTTTGATATAGATACCAGGATAAAACTTTTAAAGCTGTATCTGTTTTAATGATATCAAGTCAAATTTATCAATATTTTCATTATGACTTCTGGGTTTTCCACCTGCTTATTTTAGAACCCAAGGGGAAAACTACTTCAAAGGGAGACTGGATATCCATATGGAAATAACAACAACATAACAACAACAAAAACTGTTGTTTGGTCCCTTTGTCGCAGTAAATACAAAACCAAATTCTGGGAGATTATAGATCTATATATGAAAGTCACAACTTTCAGAAGATTGTATAAGAGAATATCATCATATCCTTGGGATAGGAAAATAAAATGAAAGAAATTGAAAACCACTAACTATAAAAGAAAGATCAATTCATTTGATTACCAAAAGCAAAAACTTACCTTCACCAAAAGCTATAATAAAGAGAAAAAAAAAAAAATCAAGATACCGAGTAGATATTTACAACTCATATAATCAACAAAGTTTTATATCCAGAATATATTTTAAAAAGTCTTCAAATCAGTATTAGCAAAAAGTTTAAAGTGAAACTCCACAAAAGAAGGTATCCAAATGGCTAATAGGAAAATGTGTGAAGACTCATTAGTAATCAGGGAAATGCAAATTAAATCAAAATAAAATATCACTGCATATCTACAACAAAAGACTGACAATACCAAATGTGATGGGAATATAGAACACACTGCTTGTGGAATTGTACTACAGTGGCAGTTTGGCATTATCAAAAGAGAAAGGTGATGGTAGCTTGTTAAGATGGGCATTTAGGGTGGTGAGAAAGAGTTAAATTTGAGAGGAGAGATGATAGATTTGCTCCTGGAAGGTATGCAGCGAGGAAGAAGAAGGTAGAATGAAGTTATGGAGTAGAGAAAGGTAGAAAGAAGAATCATTCCAAGGTTTGGTCTGAACAAAAGAATAAAAAGGTTTGTTACCAAATAAGCATAAGAAAGACTGCATAAAAGCTTTACATGGGGGAGGAAACGGATGGCTCAGTAATTCAATTTCTTGCCATGTTAATTTGAAATGCCAGTTATAAATCCAAGTGGTAAGGTCAAGTAGGCAGTTGCATATAAAAGTCTGGAGTTCAGTGATAAAGTCCAGACTAGTGAAATATACTTGGGGATGAAATATACTGAAGAAAAGGTGTACAAAATTATGTAACTGGAAATGATTACCAAGGAAGTAAATATAAAGAATAAAGAACAATGGTAAGACAACTGACCATTGAAGTTTAAATGTTTGTGAAGGTGGGAAGAACCAGCTGAGGAAACCAAGGAGTGGTAGTGAGGTGGGAGGGACAACAGAAGATTTAGTAGTAACCTGGAAATTGATCAAAGAAAAACATATTTCTAGGAGAAAACAGTAATCAATTGTTAAATGTTGTCGATAGGCCAAGTAAGACAAGAAAGACAAGACACAAGAACTGATTACTGATTTAGAAATGTGGAGGCCATGGGTGACCTTGAAAAGAACATTTTCAGAAATCTGATGGAGGTGAAATCCTGAATGAGGAGAGGGGAGAAACAAGTAGTAGTGACAACACTTGTGAAAAGTTTTGCTCAAAAGGAAAGAAAAAGGCAAAGCAAGAGAATAGGATGTATGTATGCTGAAGAGAGATGTTCAGTAAAGAGAGAAAGTTTAATGGACAAGAGAGAGAAGACCCCGAAGCAATATCCTAGAATGGGCAAAAGTCATGAAATCTCATGCGGAAGTTGATGAACTTCTGTTAGGAGCAGAAGGAATTCCTGTGTGATAACACCAGAGAAGATCATTAGAATGGGACTGTAGATAGGTGGCTAGATATAAAAATAGAAACTCACGAAATGTCTATTTTAATCACTTTTATTTTCTCAGTAAACTAGGAAAGAAAGAACAGCTATAAATGGAGAAAGGGAAGAACTTTTGAAGGGTTTTAGGAGACAAATAATGATACGATATACCCTTCCCCGTGATCTGGGAAGTGAACGAGAAAGGAGATCGCAATAAGAATGTCAGCAAGAATTAAAATACTAATTTACACAGATTTTATTTAAATATGCAACAATGTGACTTTTTAAATCACAAAAGAGTATTTAATTTTTACTTTTTATACTAAAATCTTTTATTGTGTTCGCAGAATACCTGATGAACCACACAAATGTGGTCATTGTCTTTAGGAAGCTTATAAAAGTTTTCCTCTTTGGGGTGCCTGGGTGGCTCAGTGGGTTAAAGCCTCTGCCTTTGGCTCAGGTCATGATCTCAGGGTCCTGGGATCGAGCCCCACATCGGGCTCTCTGCTTAGTAGGGAGCCTGCTTCCCCCTCTCTCTCTGCCTTCTTGTGATCTCTCTCTCTCTCTCTGTCAAATAAATAAATAAAATCTTTAAAAAAAAAAAAAAAGGTTTTCCTCCTCTGGGGTAGTTCTCCTGGAACGTTAAATAATTATTTCCATTGCTTTCCTACTGAGAAAAATAGGTTTTGATTCATCCTTTAGATACACATTCAGAACTTACAAACACAAGAACTATACAAATAAATGTAACTTCAGATATATTTCATTTTAAAGAACATTATTCTTATGTTATTTCAAACTAAATTATCTATTACTTATTTCCTGACTGTCTTCTGGATTTGAAGGGCACAGAGGACTAAAACAGTATTTTCAACACTGCTCAATCTTCAGATCCTGGAGTGATGCTGACACATGGTAAGAGTTCAGGAACTATTTCTTGAACATATAAATTAATGGAAGAAATATAGTAAATCAGGATATGCCACTTGAAGAAATACCTGAGGGGAAAAAAAGAATCCCACCAAGTTTCCATTTCTATATCCTACACTGTTTTGTCAAGTGGAGGCTTAATAAGAACTAGATAAATTTTATTAACTTATTCAAAATATTTTGACTATAAGACATATGTAGCCCTAGAATATCATAGGAGTACAATATAATGGAACTCAGAATTTCGCTAGATATTGTTAAAAAGATTAAGTTCTCATCTCACTGAATTTTAGTCTTCAGCAAATAAAGAAAATGTCATTAATTATTAACGAAAGCCTTTTCACTTACTAATCTGTGAAGTTTAGGTGGAGAAATGAATTGGTTGTTAATAACAAAATGTGAATGTGAAAGAAACACACCCAACTATCAAGTTTGCTGAATGAAGTCAAGTTCTGACCTCTCCTGAGAATGAATTTCTTTAGGAAAAATAAATTGAATATTGTTAAGGATGGAGAAGAATCAGACATGGATGAGGAAGCTGTGACATTGACACATATTCTGTAAATTCTGAGATTTACTCTGGGTATCATTCAATACATATTTGCTAAAAATTAAGTTAGAGGATCTCATCAGTGATCTATGAAACATAATGTGAAAACATGATAAATTAAATGACTGATGTTTTAATGCTCTACACATCTACTAATACTGAAAAAAGGGCTATTTCTTTAGGCTCATTAATTATAAACTTAGGTATCATTTAGAGACTGAACAAAAAAACAGCTTGCAAATTAATCTTTTTGTTGTCACTTTTTGAGTAAGTTACTAAAGAAAGTGAATTGGCTAGCTATAGAATCAATTATTTTAAGTTTCTCATATCTTCAATGTAAATTTATTATTTATTTATTATAAAAATACAAGCTGTGATAATTTATTAAATACAAGCTAATGCACTTTTAAATATGAAAGCCCCTATAAAATGTAGTTTTTACTGAATTAAACAAAGAATTTTTACACTATCAGAAGTCAAACTTCTATATAACTGCATTGTCTAATGGCTTTTAAAAATTTGCAATCATGAGTAATTCTTTTTTGTTCTAAGATTTTATTTATTTGAGATAGAGAATGAGTGAGCGAGCAAGCGAGGGCACAAGTTGTGGGAGGGGCAGAGGGAGAAACAGACTCCTGGTTGAGCAGGAAGCCCTATACTAGGGCTCTACCCTAGGACGCTAAGTTCATGACCTGAGCCAGAGGCAGACGCTTAACCAACTGAGCCACTCAGGTACCCCATGACTAATTCTGTCTTACTGATTACTTTGTAACTTAAAATCATGCATATATAATTTGTTTTGTCTTAGCTCTGATCCAGATAATACTTGGATTATAAATTATAAGTGCACAGTTCTCTATAGATGATACTTGTTGATACGATGAAAAGACAACTGGTAAATACATTAAAATCATATTCCTCTGAAAATAGTGGTCATTTCAATAAGTTATTACTACTCATCCATAGACTATGACTAGAGACTCATTAGTTTCATAAGTTTTAAGACAGCCTTACTTGCCTGACTTTCATAGAACACTCAAGTGAAGGTAACCTGGTTTTCTGCTTAGTCTAATCTCTGTAAGTGGGATCCCTTAAGGATGGACTGTATTTCTAAGATAGAATACTTGAGAAATTACCTGGCTATATATTTAACATGCCCACTATTACACTCAGCACTTATAAATAACTATTGCCTCAGTCCTCATTTATTGGATCATTTTAAAGGTTTTTGAATGCCTGCTCCAGCACTGGGATATCATCTGTATTTTTGTTTGAATTAGCTCCTGACTTTAGTACCTATGGAGTTAGTAGCACGGTTTTGTACCTTTATCAGTCAGTCCTCACTGCTTTCCCATTACATCATCATTTTGTTGATTAGGCAGAGTTCATCATGATGTTCCAACATGAGCAGAGATGCTCTTTAAGAAGAACTTGACCTTTCTATAACTTCTTGCTATTGACAATTCCCTAACTTGAATTTATTTGCAAGAACTGTATCCCCACTCCTACCTTCATGAAAAAGAGTCAGCTTTTTCTGTGCTGTATGCACAACCAAAAGCAATGAAATGCAAGTATCTTCTCTAGTCAGCATTTCCCTCAGTAAGAGGACAAAGAGGGCTGGCTACCTGAATCTAGTTCCTCTTTCAAACTCATCAATATAATGATTTATTCCATCTGTGTTTGAAGTTAGTAAAAGGCAAGAATTGCAACAATAACAGGTTTTTAACCCCATGTAAGAAAATCTTAGCTTGGGAGGAAGTGTTCTCCAAATATTCCATGTATTTCTGCCTCTGGGCCTAGCCGCTAAGCTTATGGTCAACCAAATGTATGGTTATTCTTCCACCATAGAGGGAATCAACATTATTCTCTACTCATCAAGACCACTTTCCCAATAAAACTAACTACTCTCTTTGATTATCTTCCTGGGAATACTACTAGATAATAGAGATTTTGCCACCCAAAAATCTAAAATCATAACAAAAGCACATTTACCAAATCTGTTCTAGATCCATATTGTATCAAAGGTCAGAATTTTCCAATTTTCCATTCCAAATTATTTCAAACCACTTTGTCCAAAATAGTCTTAGATTCCACAATGGGACCAAATGGCAACATCATGATTGATGTAAATTTCAATAAAATTATGGCTCAGTTGAATACAAATCATTTTCCATTATCAGATTTTTCAGAATAGAGTTATGTACAAAGCCAAAGAAAATGAACTAAAATTTGTGATTTTCTCGTCAATCTAAAAAAGAAAATTTAAAATTAAACAAAATCCCCTGTCACCATTTCTTTTGTGTGTGTGTGTGTGTGTGTGTGTGTGTGGTCAATGGCCTGGGGCTTTTTATTTTTATTTTTTAATTTTTTTAAACTTCTTTATTTTTTCCAATTACTTTTATTTTATTTTTTCAGTGTTCCAAGATTCATTGTTCATATAACATTTCTTACACTATTATATTTCTTCCTGAAAGTAAGAAGTCACACATTTCTGTGTTTCTTAAAAAGAGAGAAGACAAAGGAGGGAGGAAGACCAAGGAGAGGAGGAAGAAAAAAAGAAAAAGAAGAGCATGTTCCCAAGTTCTCCTTCTCTAGAAGGGAAGATGTAATCCCACTAAATGAGGACACATCAAAAGTTAATTTCTGAGATTCTTTCAGTTGCTCCGAGCCCTAACCAAGTACCAGAATGGGGAGTAATGAGCCTCCCTATCATTGGTCCTGCTATTATTTGGAGCATCTGAGTGCCTGTTTTTTTCTAATTTCAAGTTTTCTTTCTATACTCTGAGTCTAAAACACTTCTACCAATGTTGCTTTCTCCTGACATTAGGGGTGTTTATACTGATGAAGGGCAATCCTACTGGCAAAATACATTGATTTATAATTTGGGCAACTCCAGTTATTTGCTCTCCAAATAGTGCTTGACCTCATTCAATCACGTACAGGTGTCTTTGATTTCCTGATATCCCTAAACATCTATCAACCTAATTCTGTCTGTTCTTCCAACTTGGATGTTGCCCTCACAATATTCCTTGGAGTCCCTCTTGATGTATAAATGTGTTAATTGTTTAGATTTGGGGGAAAATAGTTGTGCTTAATTTTCTCTGTGGAATGATCTTTTACATTCTTGTTTATAATATATGCCTCAGACCCTGCTGGGATTCCCCTATAGTAAGAAATATGTTGCTTTTCGTTTCTAGTTATGTCAAAACATTTCTGCTTTCATTCTCCTGAGTACGGTGTTCATACCTAAGAGTTATTCTTCTTTCAACCCCTAATCTAATCCAGGTCTGGATTCTACCCTTAAGATCTGCCTATCTTCCTCTAGTTTATATTGTCCATCATTTATCTTGCCTTAGATTTCTTATTTTACATAATTTCCACAACATATTCCTTGAAAGAATAGTTAATACCTGTGTCTCTACTTGTAATAATCAATTTACCTTAAAACTCACTCAACAAGAATTTGAGCATTTTATACCAGCACTGCTAGTTATAGCCTATTACATTCGTGGAAATAATTTATAAGCTGTTGTTATAATCATCACAATCTTCAATAAGGCAATTTCCCATCAGCTTTTACTATGCCCTCTCTGTAGATTTGAGATGGCATTTCTCCACAGTTTCTGAGTCTTAGCTCCACCCCAGGAGAATTATGGCTGTCTGGTCTCTGATCTTCACTATATTCTTCTGTTAGGTTCCTCAAGCCCTGATCATTTTTTCTGGCCTGGTTATCAATCAAAATATTTTCCCTTTGTCCAGCCAAAACCTTTAAAGTAGTGAAATCTTGGTATATTTTGTCCTAAGTATATTTCTTTCCTTTCATTTGAATCACAGTCTCTGAAACCTTGAATTTCTTTGAAGTACATACCTTTTCTCTTTTAGTTTGTTCTCCTAGATCCTCTTCAGCCATTTTCAAAGAAATTTTCCTTAAAATACCATTTCCTATTCATATAAAGCATTCTTCAGTTTCTCTACCAGTTTCCTATGCCCCAACACTTTTTCCATAACATGGTGATTCCCAAGATTAGGTCACCTGAGGCATAAGCTTTCTTGAATAATAATAATTGAAGAGGTAGTCCAAGTATCTCTGATTAGCTCTTTTCTACTTCTATCCAAGGAAGGTTGTATGTTCAAACCTGACTGGGGCCTCCATTTCTATCTGTCTGCTCATTAATCAAATTTATCATATTTTAGTACATAGGACTACCATTTGAATTTCCAGTATTCACAAACATAGTTACCCACTAACAAGGAGTATCATTTTTAAGAGTATGTTAATATTTTTAAAGAAGACAATTTTTAATTTGTTTTGTCTCAGTTCTGGTGAAAGATAGTAGTTATATTCTCAAAGCTTTAAAAAAATCTCTCAGTGACCTATAGATCTGACTGAGAAATAAAACAGAGGCTACTAAGCATATAGAAGTTATTTTAAACTGGGTATTAATTGAACTAGGGTCTTAAAGGAAACCATGGAGATAAGATACGATGTGCCTTGGTTTCTTTAGAATTTCTCCACATGTAACTCTCAAATCTGATGTGGGGATCTGAGAATACAATAAACTCACAAGACTTATCACTGAAGGGAGCAGGATCCATGACTGTAAACCTTGAGACAGAGTAGAGCAATTGCCAACTTCCCACAGGTAGGAAAGAGAGAGGAGGTGGGCCATACCTGCTGTATTCCCTCTTTTTTTTTTTTTTTTAAGAGTTTATTTATTTTAGAGAGAGAGAGAGTTAGAGAGCGCACACACAAGTGTGAGCTGGGGGAGGAGCAGAGGAAGAAGGAGAGAGAATCCTGAGCAGACCCCCCAGTGAGGGCAGAGCCCAACACAGGGCTTAAACTCAGGACCCCAAGATTATGACCTGAGCCAAATCTAAGCATTGGACACTTAACCTACTGAGCCACCCAGGAACTACATTGTATTCCCTCTTTCAAATTCACTAGCAGTATAAGCCCCTTTCTCTTTATGCGGGTCTGAGTTATGGAAGGGCCAGAGAATGGCCCTAAGTATTATGTTGGTGGGGATTCCTTTATTTTGATTGAAATACCAGGATGGGAATGGGGTGGAGTAGAACTGCTCCACTTGTAGAACTTGTAAGCATACTTAGCCATGTTCTTCAAGGAAAGGCATCTGACCAATAGGAAGCATTTTCACATTAAGTTCTACTGTGTCCTCAAGATTTCTGTATCAAAGAAAATTTCCTTGGGTCCTTAATCACAAAAATATAAGACCAGAAAATCCAAATGTAACAGGAAGATCTGTGGTCATCTGATCCTACTATCTTGCTAATTTGATCCAGAGCATGGTCTTGCCTGCGTAGATGCTTTTCTAAATTTTCTTGATCCATTAAGAGATAAAGTCATACTTTTTACCTGCTGGAGCCAATTGCAGATGTCTGCTTTGCTCCTGAAGTTGCCTATGGGGTGACGATAGGCAAAAAGAACTTTAACTTACTTTATCTTGCCCATTATTAGGTAATACCTCTATTTGCTAGCAATCAAGAGAGCAATAACACTAAGCATGTGGATTTTTTTTTTTTTTTTTGGATAAAAGGTGTGGTATGGAATTTATATAAGCTGAACTTAGTAGCAGTTTTCTGTATATTGACCAGCAGATAGTAATTTCTGAGATCCCAGCATTTATATTGACCTTCCAGAAATAAGAATTATGAATTGAAAGAAAAATTACCGTAGGCATGTATCTCTAATGGTGAAGAACTAGAATAACTTATCACACTGAAGGAATAGCATAGTCTTAATTATTAATGTATATGAGAATTGATTTGGTATTGCTTATTACTCCTTTGTGTTACAACAAACAGAGCTGGTATAGTTGTTTTCATTGAAGAAATTATTAAGGAAATCAATACATTCTCATGGTCTACATGGTGGTCTTCACCATGTTTATGGCTTAGTTTTAGTGCCTGAAGAGTCACTTCCAATTGGTTTTGGTTTCTGGGTTTTTCTAGAATGTGGGCCTAACATAAGTGCCAGATATGGGGCTTACCATTTAAGTAGCCACACCAGGAATTGATTCTATACCTCAAAGAAGGTAATATTTATGCCGAGATAATAGCTATGAGCTGTTCAGTTATCTCCTTAGGTAAGTCGATCTACACTACAGACATATTTTTGGAGCTGGACTAAACTTAGATGTATGATAGTAGCTTCCCTAAATATTTCTGACCTGAAATGATAATAATAGTAGTAGTAAGTGTATCACTTTATTTATTACCATAGACACAGTTAAAATTTATCTACTAGTTATAAGTTAAAATTAAACTGGGTGATGGTCTTTACTTAAAAGCAATTCATATACTCTTGCATTTATTCCTCCTAACAACCTGAGAATTGGCAAATTTTATTACATCTGTTTTAAAAGATAAGAAAATGAAGTGCTATGGAGAAATAAGGCAACTAGTCCCTGAATACTCAGTAAATAAATAGCTAAATAGGAACTTGAAGCCAGGTGTATATCTCTCCTAAATCTGCATCCTTAAGCATGTCACTAAGTGTTCCCTATGGAGTAGAATACCCTAGCATACAAGCTGCAAAGGTGCTTCTTATTAGGACCCAGGTAGCCTGGTTCATACAGCCCTTCATCAGAAATATTAGCAGTACTGAGAAGACAAAAATAAGTGTAAGTCATGGAACCTGAGATGCCCATCAGAGCCTCACTGATGACAGCAAGGATTTCCCAACAGGTTTGAAGCCTCGGCAGACAGGAAAGTTGAAACTGTCTCCCTTCTGTACAACACTCCTTTCGGTCTTTGACCCCATAGCTCTGTCATGGTATGTTCCCTCGCCATGATAAATCATTACAATTCTGGTGCTGAGGAGCAAAATAATCTTACAAGTTCTTAAAGAGCTAATGAACATTCACCAAATACCTAAAGCAAAATGCAAAACCCGAATAAAGATTTGAATAAAATTATTAGGACAATGTTATAATGAATGCAAACACCACTATAAACAAAGAGCATAATTTTGAGAAGTTTTTATCCTTGGGAAATCCCATCACCACCCTAGAAGCAGCCTTTGACTATCAGAGAGTGGCCATTCACAGGCACATTATTTCCTAGTACAGACTTATAATCCGTGATGTAAAGAGAGAAGGAATACCACCAAGGGGAGCTTGCTCTCTGGACAGAAGTGTTAGATCAGAAGCAATGAAAATACTGAAGGTCCTGTCTGAGTATTAAAGTTCTTTCATGGGACTGACATCTGGTCACCTAGGGAAAAACTCTTTGAACTTTTAGTTTTTGAAAATAGAACTCCTACAAGACAATGATAATAGGATGAGAGTGTATTTTTTTTTTCCTGGTCCAGTCCAATACTTGGCATCAAACAGTGGGGTGAAAAGTAAGAAAAAAAATCCTAGCCTAAGCTTTTTCTGTAATTATCTAAAATTATCTAGATTAAACTTGAATATATCTACTGTACCTCATTAAGCACACTGTTCCACTGCCTGCCCTTTCTATCTGAAAATGTTCTCTCATTTTCAAATTGAATTTCTCCCCCATTAACTTACTGCTTAGGTATATTTTAATGGCTTTCCTTTCAACGTAAGCCCACTTGTTTTGGCTGTGAAATTATCTCATTTCATTGTATAAAGCCCAGCTTCATTTCTAATTTTCAGTAATTGTGTCCATTTCTAGGTGAAAAATGTAAGCCCAAACAAAAGGCCTCTTAAAACTGGCCTGTCATTTTCAATTCTTTCTCTTGCAGATGCTGGTTGTTAATTTTCCTTACAATAATGCATGTCTGTTCTCCCTCTCCAATCTACTGTTATGACTAATACAGTAAAGCATCTGCACCTTGCTGTGTGAGGTCATCTCCCGATAGAAGCTGGCAGCTTTACATAGCAATAGGCAGTGCAGGTGACCCATTACCCATTTGCCTTCTGAGTAAAAGCCTAAGGAGAACCACAAGCCTATCCTTATCTTTGCGTTAACTAGAAATTCACTGGCTGAAAGGTTTGACGCCTAGAAACTCTGAGAAAAAAGCATATTTTATTTTAATCCTAAATATAGATTCTGCCATTCATTCATGAATGCATACATGCACACACATAATTTGATATACATGCACACTCACTCTCTGAAAAATCATATATGGTACACTCAATACACACAGTGTCTTTATAAACTTGTTAGAAAATGACTTGCCAATCCCTTTCAATCTTCGATTTGTGTCAATTTGCCAGTGGGGGAGAATAAATGGTAGACGACATTCCAAGTAGATGAACGAGCTTGTAGAAAGACACCATGTACTGTAAGGACCTTGAGGTTTTGTAAAACATGGGAAGGAAAGTACATCTGGCACAGAAAAATAAACACAAAATGAGTTCATAGCTGTAACTTGGAGTAAAGCTGAGAAGAGACTTACATGCCAAGCCTCAGACCTTGGATGTAATCCAAACACACCATGTATGAATCAAGCATCTGAACTTAATCCAAGTGATACAAAGGGCATGAAAATAATTTGAAATAAAATACAACTTATCAACAACACACAGTATCATTAGTTAAAATGAATTTACTTACATTTCTTCCCTTAATGGTCAATAAAACATAGAGGCAAATAATTAAAACATAATAGCTATGCAGCAGGACAGGTAGTACAATGATTATCATTGCATTAATAAGAAAACTGAGATTCAAGCCATCTAAATGAATTTTCAAGTTCACACAATTCCACTGAATTGATGTCTTCAAACTCAATAGCTCCAATGCTACTACACCACTCTAGAGAACCTTGCTAAAAAGAATTGGCTAAGGGGAACATTGGCTTCTGAAAATGGGTCTCAGTGTAGGTGCACCAAAAGATTTCTGAGTTCCCATAGGAAGATGAGACACCAGAGAAAAGTAGCATGAAAGTATGAAAAATTAATATTATATCCAGATTCAGGGAAAGATATTGACAGAAATGTTTGCTAGGGGATTATTTATAATGTGAAAAAATGAAATTAATACATGTTACTGAAAGTGAAGTCTAAATAAATCTCATGCATCATATACATTTGAATATCATCTGGGCATTAAGAATAATTGTTGGGGCACTTGAGTGTGCTCAGTGGGTTAAAGCCTCTGCCTTCAGCTCAGGTCATGATCTCAGGGTCCTGGGATCGAGCCCTGCATCAGGCTCTCCACTCAGCAGGGAGCCTGCTTCCCCCTCTCTCTCTGCCTGCCTCTCCGCCTACTTGTCATCTCTCTCTGTCAAATAAATAAAATCTTTTAAAAAAATTGATATTTAAAAAAAAGAACAGTTATTGAGTGGAAAAAGTTTCATCAGATGTTAAGGAAAAAAACATGCAAAATAAGTTCAAAAAACAAAAATCAAAAACCAACAACTCTACATGCAGACATGCTTTCAAATATAACTATCATTTATCCAGTCAACTAGATATGTATCATCTATTGATCTCTCCAACTAATTTTGCTTTCAATCTATCTACCAGACATGTATAGGGGACTGCAAGGAAACTGATTAGACATTATGTTTTTTTCCCTTTTTCTTTCTTTCTTTTTTTTTTTTTTTTTAAGATTTTATTTATTTAGGGAAGGGGAGAGAGAGAGCAGAATAAGAGGAGGGGCATAGGGATAAGCAGACTCCGGGCTGAGCAGGGAGCCTGATGCAGGGCTCCCTCCCAGGACCCTGAGATCATGGCCTGAGCCAAAGTCAGATGCTTAACTGACTGACCCATGCAGGTGCTCCTCCACCTCTTTTTTTTGTTTTTGTTTTTGTTTTCCTATGCTTCCCAGTGTAGCAGAGAAACTTGGTGAGGGGACACATACTCCACTAGTATCTAAGGTAGATAATTGTGCCTTCTCCATAAATATACACATTTAGTTACTTATTGGCTTGTATGCAAATGGCAAGTGAAGAGTCAGAACACAAGAAGCTAGTACCACAATAATTTCAGTGTCAGTGGAGATGCCTTGTCTTCATGGAGACAAGTACTGTGTATAGATGATAAAAAATGCAATAATAATACAAATGTGTTAAATGGTAAAATGGGCAATGTAAGGTATTTGGAAACTACATATTAAGAACATAGGATCTGGCTTAGCGAAAAGTCAAAAGACTTATAGAGCAAGAGCTATTAAGATTCAGATACTGAAGAAATGTGAGCAATATATGTCCAAAAAGAAAGATCAGACATGAAGGCCCTGAGATGAAAGACCCCTGCCACATTCGAGGAATTGAATGGTATTCAATCAGATTGTCAGGTGCATGTTTTGGGAGAAAGAATAAAAAGATGAGTCTTTAGAAGTAGGTAGTGGCAAGTCTCAAATGTTCCTAGAAGCATATACAGAAACTTAGGGTCTATCCACAGGGCATGAAGATTTTTAATGGAGCTAGTCGTGGGGTAGAGGTCAGCATTGCAGTTTATTTCAGGGTTTATTTTGGAGTGCTGATTGGTTGTAAACAAGACTGGATGGAGGAATATCTGTTAGGAGGTTTATTCAGTAGTTCCAGAAAGAGATGATGGTGGGCTTGATTATTGTAGTAAAAACAGAAATAAAAGAAATATTATAATCCATAGACCTTAGATGCAATTACATAAATAGGGTGGTGAGGGCCCAGTTATAAATGGATTGCTTTCTTGAGAGAGTTTAGATGAGATGTAAGTGGCAGGAGGTGAAAAAACAGATTTTTCCTATGAAAAATTTAAATTATCATTTAAAAATACCTTGTCATGAAAAAAAAATCTTGTCATGGATATTAGTGCTCACTTGGCAAAATTTATAGAAGCATCAGCTGTGAGACTACCTGAAGTGTTCGCGCGCACGTGCGTGTGTGTTTGTGTGTGTGTGTGTGTGTGTGGTGGTAGGGGCTATAATTTGAAGATCAGGGGCAAAATAAGAGAGGGTGAAGAACTACAGAAATCTTTGGAGATGTGGGAAGCACCCATTTGGATGTTTCCAGAGATAATAAGCACTGCATTGGGGGCTACTTGGAGGTCTATATTTCTGTCTGTGCTGGGGAAGAAAATGTAGTAGAAGATAAAATTGGAAGTGCCTAGAAAAAATGGAATTGTGACATAGATGTAATTCATATCCACTTCTCAATGACATTTGGGTACATCTGTATTTTTCGAGTTTCTACAATAAGCAGATATCATAAGACCCTTGACATTTACAAGGGATAAATCCCAAGATCTTAGCAAATTTCTAGCTTTGCAAATACAGAAAAGTTTGTATAGTCTCTTGACTTCTCTAAAAATTATATTCCCTTCATGAGAAATACGTTTTTAGAGCATTTCTTTTCAAGATCAGCAAGTTTTATTACTTCTAACTACAAAATACATGTGGAGTCCAGTCTCACATCTCGAACTGTGCTGTGGCCATTCCAATGTAAACCATATCTTTTTTTTTCTTGAAGAACCACAATAGCCACTAAAACTGCTGCCCCTGTTTCTATTTTTAAACTTCATATGGACCAGAATACTTATAGAATATATATCATATATCACTCCTCTACTTAATATTTTTCAGTGTCTTTCCATTGCTTTAAAAAATATCCACACTCATTTCCATAACTGAAAAAAATACTTTATAATCTAAACTTCCTAAATTAGAACTTCTCTTGTACCACCCTTTTAATATTTAATATGCTGCAGCTACACTGGCCTTTGAGGACAGATTGACAATAAATAGCATATATTTCCACTGAAGAAAAAATCTAAATACATACTTAGAAATATTGAAAACAATTTCAAGTCCCAGATATTCAGTAGTGTTCTTGTTTCAGTCAGCATGAGCTAGGATATGCTGCTTTAATATGTAACCACAAATCATTTTGGCCTCACAAAACAAGACTAATTTTTTCGTTTATAAAAAGTTCACCTTTGGTTTTGGAAACTCAATGATATCTCTTATCCATCTTGCCTCTGCCCTCTTGGGACTTGTCCATCCATTACAACCCAAGGACTCCTTCATAATAGCTACATTTGTAGGATAATAAGATTGGGAAATCCTCAGGGTATCTTCACTGCCTCTGCTTGAAAAGGATTTATTTTATTAGCCAGAACCAACTTCATGTGGACTCACTTCACTAAAAGGAGGTTGGGAAGTGGAGTTCGTATAAGTCAAGGTGAGGAAGGAGAACCGAAAACTGATGAGCAATGGTAGATTCTGCTATTGTTTGCTCTTTCAGTTCTAATATATTAAGCTTAATTTTTCTGCAAAACATACACCCCCTACCCTGATCTTGTCCAAAAAAGCTCTAAAGTTTAGGTGTTGTGCAATAATATTCTATCCATCAGATTTGGATGTGGCTCCTCTTGGATGGGAAACCTATGAACTCTACCTACAATTCTTCTCATACACACTTAGTATATAATGGTAGAATATGGCTAAATAATTGTAATAAACATTCTCATTCTGAAAGGAAAGAATGAAAGATACATAATGGTCATCGGTCCTTAGAAATTCTGAAATCCCAATGGGCAAATGTTGTGTGAACCACCTATCTTGAAGGTAAAGAATAGTCCTTGATGAGGCTTTTATCCTGCTGTCCCAGAAGTTCCCTTTCCAGTGTCCTTAGCAGCCTTCTAGTTACATCTTCTAAAAGCATTTTTCCCACTCTCTCATTATCCTTCATGTCTATATCTGAAGTGGACTTGAGGGAACAAGCTCTTCAGAGAGACTATAACAGTTTCTCAATCCACTACCTGCCTGTGGAAGCATGGGGGCCCAAGGATCATTTTGACAATGAATGTTAACATTTATTGGATGCTTTCTATGTGATAGAAATTATACTAAGCAATTGTATGCATTTAATCCTCACAATAGCCTTTTGAAATGGCATTATAATTATTCCTGTTTAAATTGCCCAGTGTTCCATGGCTAGTCCATAATGGAACTTGGATTCAAACGCTGCTCTGTTTGATACCAGTCTGTAATGTTTCATTTATTTCCATTGTCTTTATACTCCTAAGTTAAAGGGATTGTTCCAGGAATTGTTAGAAGTGATTCCTGGAGTAATTGAACATAATCACTGTTTTTGACAAATGCAAAGGTCATTTTTAAGTCTCAGAGAACCACGGGCTACCAGTTTCTTTAGAAACACAGTACTATATAAGCGCACATACACACACACACACACACACACACACACACACACACACACACACCAGGGCTTTAATATATTTGGATCTATTCAGATCCATGTACTAGGAACCAAACCCTCAGTTGCTTGAAAGATATCATTTATAAATGTCCATTTTTTTCTCTGATTTTATTGATTTTTTTGTCCCCTTATTTTTCTTTATCAACTTATTGAGACTGTTTTGAGTGGCAGATGAAAAGGCTACATTATAAATCTGATATTTACCTCCAGATATTTTAAAAATTGATATTAATTTATTGGGCATTGACCCTTAATCTGATTTAAGGCACTTCAGTCTTTTGAGAAATTTTACCAAAAGGTAGAGAGGCTTTTAATTTAATCATTGTTGCATAGCTGAGTTTCTATAGGCTTTTGACTTTCAAAATCTCTTGGGCTTTCAAAGATGTTCATCACTTATAGTTTGAAATCAAAAGCAGTCATCTCACCAATATTGGAAAATCTGGAATGTTTGTAATTCCACCATTCTATAGCCGATTCTTTCCTGAACTTGTCAGTTTCTCGGAATGTCCTATAAAATGTAGCCAACTTCATCCAAAATAAACTACTAAACTATTATTTCCCAGCCTTTTTCTCTAGACATTCAGGTTAAGAAGTTCATTGTCTACATGATCTAATTTTCAAAGTTACCCCAGGCAAGAACTTTACCATTCTATCATATATGACAAATGTTCTACCACTTATTATAAATTACCATATTTCCAGGCACTTGTAACAGCAATGTCACATTCGAGGTTTTTGTTATGAGAGCACTCCACTTGCAGTACTAATTTTCTGTATTAAGGGAGTGTCTTGGTGGTTCCCAAGATCATCCCCAGGTTTGATGTTTTACAGAAAGGACTCATTGAACTCATAAGTCATTATACTCATGGTTATGGTTTATTACCATGAAAAGATACAAGGCAAAATCAGTAAAAACAGGCACATCAGGTCAAGTCTGGAGGAAACTAGGAGCAAACTTCCTGGGAGAAATTTCTCCCAGTGGAGTCAACCAAGAGACACTTAGTTCTTTCTACTAGAAACTGTAGCTAAATATATGAAGTGCTCTTTACCAGGAGAGCTTGCTTGAACCTAAGAGTTTTTAATGAGGGTCACACACAAAGCTTACAATACCTTCATGACTGACTGTAGTTACTGAAACTGCAGATTTCCAAAAAGAAAGCAGGTGTCCACCATAAAATCACATTGTTTGCATAAACCATATAAACAAACTGCATATTATTTCCTTCAAAACTCCAAGCATGCAACACACTCTAATCAGTAGGACATTCCAAGCATTCAATTCCTAGTAGCCCCCTAAAGGCCATTCAAGAAAACAGACTCTTCCGGGAATGTGCATGTTTTAAGAAATTTAGACCTTGTACATTCATGTTAGAATATACTGTGATAACAACAATGAAAAATGCTAATTTCACTGACTTAAAACAACACAAGTATTTCACCACCACCACCTGCCAACCCTATTTATGTGAAGTTTACCAAAAATATGAAGAGTACTCCAAAGCACTTGATCACCACACCCAAGCTCAGTAACCCAAGCAGCTTCTGTCCTTTTTTTTCTGCCATGTGAGCACAAAGTTTTATCTGCCATTGTGTGGCTGAAGAGGAAGAGATTAGAGAATCCCATGGAGCTCTTCATGGGATCATCCAGTAAAACATGTTATTTTTGCTCACATTTCATTGTTTCTCACAGGACCCCACCTAACTGCAGGGGGCAGGGATTTCAGATTCCCTGAAAGTGTAAGGGCCAGGGATCTCAGACTCCCTGAAAGAGGGTGTTAACAGAAACATCTGAAATGAAGTCAGGAACTCAGGAACATCAAGGGACCCTAAAATGGAGCTAGGAGGCCAATGGGGGGTTGGTCTCCTACATGTCCATACCTGGTGAAATATGAACTTTTAGACTGTGCCAACCACAGTCCACTACATCCTGGTGCAATTCTCATAATGAGGCTTATTTCACTGAACTCCAGCCTAGTATCTGGCATAGCAACCTATCGTATACAAACCGTTAATTATTTTTGCCTATGCCAATCATAATTCTTCCAAAACAACTTCTATAACCTGCAGTTTTTGCCTTTATCAATCTCCTTCTCTTCCCTCCTTGGAGCACATTTCCGTTTCCTCCTGAATCTTTGTCTCCTGGATTTGACTTCCTCAATACCCCAAGTAAACTTGGTTTGCTTTACAGTCTCAATCCTTTCTTGTTTGACAAAGGAACAGAGATCCAGTTATCAGTGAGAATGAGTGGTGTCCATCATATTTGCAGATTATCCATATTGTGTATATTAAATCTATGAATGGCAGAGAAGTTATACATAGTTATAACCAAGAAACTCATATTTTTTTTTAATTACTGAGAAGAAAAAAAAAAATAGCCAATCAAGGGAACTAGTGGTAACAAAAGGCTTCTCTTGAAATGAGAACATTCTCATGTGTTCACTCATGTCAGTATCAACCCTTCTGAAAAGGAATAGTGTCTTTTTTCCAGAAGCTGGGAGGTAACATGTTGTGATAAAAACAAGGAAATGTGTTCATTGTCTTGAGATCCTTTGGAGAAATCTGATACAGTCTTCCAAGAGGAAAGGGAATTTCTCCATAACCTGATGGTATAAACCCTCCAGAGGGGTAGGGGTTGGAACTTCAACCCATTTTGAACAGTGTAGCTTTTGAATGCTTTCTACGTGCCTGACCTTTTGGCAAGAAATCTCCATATAACATATTATTCCTTACAAGAATCTTTTGAAATGTGCATTTTAATAATTCTGTTTTAGAGCTAAAGAGTCTAACATTGGACAGGTAAACAGGTAAAATTGAGAGGTAAATTAGGAAGAGTCAGAATGTGAACCCTGGTCTGTGTTGCTCTGAGACACATGCTTGTAAATACAAGGCAAATTGTTTCTCGGAGGGAGATGAACTCAGAACTATGAATAAGGCTGTGTCATCAGGCAAGGACAAATGAAATAATTGAGAATGCTGCTCGCTCTCAATACTTTTGTAGTCCTATTCATTCTTCCAGCCATTATCATACAAATGATGAACATGTATCTGGAATAAGTTTATTTACTATAATTTCTATTTTTATGCAGACTTATTATTGAGTTTTTGTCTCTTGATACGTAGAGAATTGTGCTCCAAGTTAGGGCAGGGGATATAAGGACACAGGGAGGCATAGGAGGGCAAGGGATAAGAGAGGGCAGGGGTAGGAAGTAGGGCATAGGGGTCAAGGGGTTATGGAAAGGCAGGGCGTATGATAGAGCCAGAGGCGACACAGGGCAGGCAAAAAAGAAATATCTAAGAATATTGCCCTAAAAGCCTTTGTTCCTTAGTCATAGAAACAGAATAGATACATAAAAGTGACAGTCAGCATCTTGAGTCGATGAATTTTTTTTTTCTAGAAGTCTAATTCATTAGCACAGGATGGCTCAGTTGGCTAAGCATCTGCCTTCAGCTCAGGTCATGATCCTGGGATTTGATCCTGGGGCCAACCTCCCCATTGAGCCCCACATTGGGCTCTCTAATCATCCAGGATCCTGCTTCTCCCTCTCCCTCCGCTGCTCCCCGTGCTTGTTCTTGCTTCGTCACTCTCTCTCTGTCAAATAAATAAATATAAATCTTTAAAAAAAAAAAAAAAAGAACAAGATGTCACTCAGTGAAGATGTTTATTATTGTCTGCTTCACAGAAAATGTTCCAAAGTGAGCTAATTAGGAAGGAAAATGACCAGAGAAGGGTCATTGTGGTTGAAGTGGGTAGAACGTGGAATTCAGAATCCAATTTGAAACCAAGCTCTTCCTCTTAATAGTTACACGATTGGTTATTTCATTGTTTTTAGCCTCAACTGTTATCTGTAAAATGGGGATAATAATAACTATAGCTTAGATTTGATGGAAGAGTCAATGAAATAATATATATACCATACTTAGCTCCTTTCTTGAAACAATGTGAGCCTCAATCTGTATGTGTTCCTCATCCTTGCTTCAAAGCTGGCATCATCCCTGTTCTTCTGCTACTCAACTCCTTAAGGATACATTGAGGGGTGTTGTGTGGCTCAGTTGGTTAAGTGTCTGCCTTCAGCTCAGGTCACGATCCCAGGGTCCTGGGATCGAGTTCCGGCATCGGGCTCTCTGCTCTGTGGAAAGCCTGCTTCTCCCTCTCCCTCTGCCTGCTGCTCCCCCCTTTCTGGTGCTCTTTCTCTCTCTGTGTCAAATAAATAAATAAAATCTTAAAAAAAAAAAAAAAAAGGAAACATTGAATTCTTACTCTATAGTAGTCACTGTTCCAGTTGTTCAGGATTGAGCAGTGAACAAACAAGATTTTCTACTTTCTGGGAGCTTATATTCTTGTGCGAGTTCCATTAAAAAAAGAAAAAAATCCTGAGTAACCATATAATTACATAAGCGTATTTCAAATATTGATACATTTTATGAAGTGATTGAAAGTCTGATGTGATAGCGATGGGGAGGGAGTATAGTCAGGGGAAACTCTCTGGTACGGTGATATCCAGATGAGTGGAACTGGAGACAACTTTCTTCAGTGGGACTAACATGTGTAGAGATATGGATTTGATGGATGAGCTTCAAGTTTCGGTGGAAGTAGAATGGCTGGAGTATAGTAAACACCACTGAATGACAGAGGCTGGCATAAAGGCATGGTCCAGATGACGTAGGTCCTTTTAAACTGCAGTAGAGGGTCTGAGTTTGCTCTCAGAGGCAGCTGTGACAATGACAGACGGGCCATGCCAAAGATTCGAAGGAGGTGCCGTGGGGAAAATCTTTTTTTTTTTTTTTTTTTTTTTTTGCCGTGGGGAAAATCTTGTGGGTAGATGGTGAGCACTCCGAGTGCCATGACTGGGAGTTCAAACAGTCTCATTACATCACTTCAAAAACTTGATCCACCTCTTCCCAAGCAGCCCCAGAACCCTTTTTCGTGCTTGACCAAATGTGATCATTAGCCAATTCACAGTTTTCTCAACCCATTTCTTCCAGGCCATTGATCCATGTGGCCTGGTCCAGCAGTGCTGAATTTTCCTTCCAATGAATAAACTCCCTTTCACTGCCTCTCTGACTGTCCCCTGTGCAATTTCCCGGGTGTTTCTTCCATTTGGTTCTTGGTCATGCCTCTGTTACCGTTTTCATTATTTTAAAAATGGAGAGGATGTGTTTCTGTTGAGTTTGCCCGATCTTGTTTTCACTCTATTGGACTCCAAAGTGTGCTGTCTGGGTGCCAGCAGATGGATGAGGCAAATAAGCCACTGATTTGATTTTGCCTTTCAATTTTCAGATCTTTCCCTGCTTGCCTGGTTTCGTTTTCTCTCCTAACAGTGCATCTAAATATGTGCCTTTTTCTTCCCTCTTGAGGTAATCCTTTTTATTGCTTTTACCTGTAACATTTGCCTTTGATGGTTTCTGGATATGTGTTTAGGATCAAAGATGTTCTGTTCTAGGCTTAGTTATCCTGTCTGTGCTTTAACTTAGTTATTGCCCTTTGTTCTGTGATTTTTTTTTTTTTTTTTTTTGGCTCGTTTTTTCAATGCCCTCTTCTTAGAGACTCCTTTACTTAGGGTGTCACAATAGTGTTGCTTAAATAAACTTTTTGGCCTTCAGAAACTTTAATGTGTCAGATGGTATCCTATTGTTGGTATTTTGAAAGAGAAATACCACCTCAGAGAAGCTCAATATTCCTGTACAGGTTTTGATGTTTTGTTCTTGCTTTAACGCCCAACAATCAATTAGTCGGCAAGTATTCCCTAAATTAGATCCCCACTCAAGCCAAAAAACAGCTCCTCATCTGTCCCTGCTGATGGGCAGTAAATCTAAGAAGCATGTTTTAATAAGTGTCTGCAGAAAATTTAAAATAATTTCCTAACTGTTATTGCTCCCTTATTTCCCAGAAATCACAACTGCAGGGATTCTAAGTAGTGTTGTATATCTATGTTGGGGGCAGGATGCACACAAATTGCATGATTATGCTAAATATTTGGGGAAGTATATATATATATATATATATATTGCATAAGTCATCCCTTATTATTTCCTTTTTTTATTTTAATTTTTTAGGACACCTAGCTTGCTTTATTAGCTGAGTGAGTTTATTGTCAGCTATAAACACTGCATTTTGTGACAATACTTTGACTAAATAAATTATTTGCAGTTTTCATGCTTTACTACACTTTTCAACCACATATAGAATTGACTTCTACAGGCATGCAGCATTGCTTTTTCTATGAAGGTTTTCTTCAATTTTGACTCCAGATTTCAAAGAAACATTTAAAGCTTGTCATGAAATATAACTATTTCTCTAGGTATTTCTAAAATTTGCTGGTGGAAGACTGGTACTGCTATAAATATCAGTAGACATTATACATATTTGCTTCATGTTTAAATGCATATATTTTAATCATTATAAAAACAGTATAACCACGGTATAAAATTATGAGAAATTGGAAAAAAAGAGAACTGTACTGTCTTAATATAATCATACTATCTTAATAGAAACACTGCTTTCATTTCAGATTCTCCAGTTTCTGTTTTTGAGAAGCTTATGGTGCTCCTGAACACCCAAAACTTGCTAGACCCTAGGAATATAAAGAAGAAATGGAATAGTGTCTGAGCTCATAAGGGATCCCAGGGGAGATGGCAGTCTCCTACAAAGTCTATGAAGGGATTAGTTTAGACAGTAATGCCAGAGACTCTGGGATAGAATGATTAGGGGAAACTTAGATGTTCATGAAAAGAGGCAGAGAAAGATTCTGAAGAAAGGGGATTCCCGAGTTTTATATAAAGGGGTAAGTTGGGCTAACTCGAGAGGAATAGGAAGGTCATTCCAGGAAAAAAGAAATGCCATGAGTCAAGGCATATGCCATAGTTTCATTTGGGGTACTAAGCAATTCACTGTTGCAGAAATATAACCTAAGTGGTGGGAAATGTTAGAAATAAAATTCTTAGCCAATTGCAGGCTAGTCTGTGCATCATGATTTGAACATAGTTTTAACCAAGGAACATGTAGATATAGAACTGTTATGTATTCATTTTTATATACGTACGTGTGTATACATACATGCGTGTATGTTTATTCCATGTTGCATTTAACAAAAATCAGGTGACATGTTTTACTTATTATTAAATATTATATATTGTTAAATATTATAAATTTCTAAATAAATATTGTTAAATATTGCTAAGTAAATAAAATAACATTATGGCCGTTGCTCAAATTAATATCATTAATTCCAGGTTTTTTCTTTTTTTTTTTTTCCCCTATAGCTTGAACCATTCCTTTAGACTACGTTCCTGGGCTGGCAGATAGTCTAACAAAATAAAAACACCTTTATGATTCTCAACAGATATTAGAAATTACTTCATAAAGTGGTTTTTACTAATTTAAGCTCCCTCTCACCTATATGCAAGTTTGAATGTATACATGTCTCAATAGCTACTTCCAACACTGGTGATTGTCCCCCTTAAGTTTTACTAATTTATTTGGCAGATAATTTCTTAGTCTTTAGTATCATATCCTTGTGATACAATAAGAATTATTCTCATTCTTAATGATGTTATAAGGATTAATTTAAGTAATGAATGAAAATTGTAGAGTGCACTGGCATATACAAGTGATCGATAAACTATAGCTATCATGTTATTATCTCTCTGACTAATAAAAACTATCTTGATCTATTTTTTCTCTTCCTGGACCTATTGGAGAATTAATAACTTAATGAATACTTAATGCTCATGTTAGAAAGCATTTTTATTTTATACTATGATTGACTACCAGCACACAAAGCCCACAACTAGGATGAGGTACAAAACATAATGTGATAATTTCAAATCTCTCAAAAAAATCAGTCCATGTAGATTCTTGTTTAATACAATTTAGTAAAATTCCTAAGGTTCAAATTAAGAATAAACTTAAATAAGGTAGCCCAATGGGCTCACCACATTCTAGGCAGGGAAAATGACTTTTAGCTCTATTTCTTATATCCAAGAAATTCTCTTGTACTAGAAACCATTGAGAAGTAGAAGTTCACTGTCTTAGAGACAGGATCTGTTAAAGAAGAAGAATGGGGGAGGAAAGAATGTGGAAATAAATGTGTCTTTCTCAGATAGTAAGAGAATGAACTTTAAGTCCCCTGTAGATCTTAATGTTGCCAAAAAATGTCAGGTAGAGGTATAAAAATGAAACAAAACACATTGGTGTTAGTCATAGCAGTGGTACATTTGGTTTCCTTTCCTCAGCCAACCTATTTTTTTGGTCAGGGCTATTAAAATCTAAATTATTGAAAATAAAATTAACCTTTTTAGCTGTTTCTCTCAAAGAATTTATCCATTTAAACTGACTTATGAAATTTATAGTCATAATGTTGTTTAAAAGGTTCCTTTATACTTTGAATGTTTATAGGACCTGAGGTGATATTCCCTCTTCTGTTCTTAATATTGGTAATTTATGTCTTTGCTCTTTTTTTCTTAATAAGTTTGGCCAGATATATTTTTAAAAATTTTATTTCTTTATTTATTTGAGAGAAAAAGAGAGAGCAGACTCATGAGTAGGGGGGAGGGGCTGAGGGAGAAAGAGAAGCAGACTCCTCGCTGAGCAGGCAGCCCCACTCAGGGCTTGATCCTAGGACCCAGAGATCATGATATGAGCCAAAGGCAGATGCTTAACCCAGTGAGCCACCCAGCTGCTTCAGTTTGGCCAGAGTTTATCAATTTATTACTGATCTTTTCAAAGGACCAGTTTTGGTTTTATTGATTTTCTCTTTCATATTTTCAAATTCACTGATTTTTTGTTATCTTATTTCCTTTTTAAAATTTTTCTTTTGCATTTAATTTGCTCCCTTTCTTTTTTTTCATTTGTGGGAAAGTGTTTCTTTTTCTTTTTCTTTTTTGCAAGCATACCGCATTTTATTGTGCTTTGCTTTATTACACTTTACAGATACTACATTTTTTTACAAATTGAAGGTTTGTAGTAACCCTTTGAAAAGCAAGTCTATTGGCACCTTTTCCCAGCAGCATTTGCTCACTGATTTAAATTTTTTTAATTTAAATTTAATTTAGTGTAATATATAAATATAAAATACATAGTGTAAAATATAAAAAATATGTAGTATAATATTAGTTTCAGGGGTAGAATTTAGTGTTCATCAGTTACATGAAACACCCAGTGCTCATTACATCAAGTACACTCCTTAATGCCCATCACCCAATTACCCCATCCCCTCATCAACCCCCTAAACAACCCTCAGTTTGGTTCCTATAGTCAAGAGATCTTATGGTTTGCCTCCCTCTGTTTTTATCTTATTTTCCCTTCTTTTCCCCTATGTTCATCTGTTTTGTTTCTTAAGTTCCACATATGATGAAATCATATGGTATTTGTCTTTCTCTGACTGACTGACTTTGCTTAGCATAATACCCTCTGGTTCCATCCACATTGTTGCAAATGGCAAGATTTCATTCTTTTTCATTGCTGAGTAATATGCCATTGTATACACATATACCATTCTTCTTTATCCATTCATTTATGAATGAACACTAGGGTTGCTGGAGTAGCCATCCTTATATGGGACAAACTAGATTTTATTTTTATTTTATTTTTAAAATATTTTATTTATTTGAGAGAGAGAGAGAGGCACAGCATGAGCAGAAGGGAAGGGCAGAGGGAGAGGGAGAAGCAGACTCCCCACTGATCAGGGAGGCCCAATGCGGGGCTCAATTCCAGGATCCTGGGATCATGACCTGAGCTGAAGGCAGATGCTTAACTGATTGAGCCACCTAGGTGCCCCAAGACAAACTAGATTTTAAAGCAAAGACTGTAATAACAGATAAAAAAGGATACTATATCATAATAAAGGAGTATATCCAACAAGAAGATCTAAGAATTGTAAATATTTATGCCCCTATCTTGGGAACAGCCAAATATATAAATCAATTAATAACAAACTTAAAGAAACTTGTTGATAATAATATAATAATAGTACGGAACTTTAACACCCCACCATTCACAGCAATGGACAGATGATCTAAGCAGAAGATCAAGAAGGAAACTAGGGTTTTGAATGACACGCTGGACCAAATGGACTTAAAAGATGTATTCAGAGCATTTCATCCCAAAGCAGCAGAGTATGCATTCTTTTCAAGTGCACATGGAACATTCTCCAGAATAGATCACATACTGGGTCACAAATCAGGGCTCAACTGATACAAAAAGACTGAGATCATATCATGCATATTTTCGCACCACAGTGTTAGGAAACTTGAGGGTCAACCAAAAAAAAAAAAAATTGGCAGGACCACGAATACATGGAGATTAAAGAACATCCTACTAACGAATGAACAGGTCAACCAGGAAATTAAAGAAGAATTAAAAAAAATACATGGAAGCAAATGAAAATGAAAACAAGACAGTTCAAAACCTTTGGGACGCAGAGGGAAATATATAGCAACACAGACCTTCCTCAAGAAGCAAGAAAAGTCTCACATATACAACCTAACCTTACACCTAAAGAAGCTGGAAAAAGAACAGCAAATAAAGCCTAAATCCAACAAAAGAAGAGCAATAATAAAGAGTAGAGCAGAAGTCAATGATATACAAATAAAAAAAAATAGAACAGATCCACAGAACTAAGAGCTAATTCTTGGAAAGAATTAACAAAGTTGATAAACACCTACCCAGACTTATCTAATGCTATAGTTTTTAAGCACTACTTAAGCTGCAACACATAAATGTTGATATGTATTCATTTTAATTTAATTCAGAATATTTCCTAATTTCATTTTTGTTTTCTTCTCTGACATTGGATTTATTAAGAAGTGTGTTTTTAAACTTCCAAATATTTGAGTATTTTTCCGTTATTTTCTGTTGACTTCTAATACTCCCCATTGCAATCTAAGGATATATGTAGTGCAATTACATTCTAGAATTTTTGTGACACAGAAGTGGTCTCTCATGGTGAATAGTGTGTGTGCACTTCAAAAAAAATAGTATTCTGTTGGGTTTCTCCCTTTGCCTTGTGAAGGTCAATTAGGTCAAGTTAGTTGATAGTGTTGTTCAGGTCTTATATTTGCTTATTGATTTTCACTTTACTTGTTTTATCAATTACTAAGACATCTCCGACTATAATTGTAGAGTTTAGAGTAGTCGTTTTTAAAATTCCATGTGTAGTGGCACTGATTCTTAACGTCTAATAAATCAGCAAATTTTCTTTTATTTATTTAAAGCCATGTAATTCACCAAAATGTGTCTGCTGATGCTTAAATTCAATATAATTTGGGTCTTAGTCAAAATAAGAAGCACCAGATACTTTTCATCAAGCAGCACATGGTAACTAAACTATTTATGCATTCATGCATAATTAAATCAAAGACATATTTTGGTATTTGGGGATCTATCTCTATTCAACAAACTTACTAGATATCACTAACCAAAAGGCAACACACTAGATTTCTTGGCAGGGCTTGATCAGGTGATGCTAAGATCATAACCTGAGCTGAAATCAAGAGCCAGGGAGTCAACTACCTGAGCCACCCAGGTGCCCCAAAATTTCTTCTGACATTAAGATCCTAGGTGATGGTTTTTCAGTTGTAGGAGAGAGAAGGGAAAACTAAATGAGATTTTAAGAATCTTTACTTTCTGTGACATCATTCTCATCAAAGTCAGCATATTTATTTTATTTACATTTGTTTGACTTAATATGTGTTTTTGGGAGCCTACAACTTTTCTCCTATGAGGTAACTTACTAAATTGAGCCTCACTCTGTCAGCTGTAAAATAATATAGTAACCACAACCCTGTTTATATCCTGGAAAGTTGTAATAAATGAGAAAATGACTAGGTAAAAAGTTGTACACAACCAAATTGATATTACCCTAATGATTATTATTAAGCAAAAACACTCACATGCTAGTGAAAGTTGCTACTTCTGAACCACACACACACACCACTTCTGCCCCAGAAACTTAATTATATCTGTACTATCACTTGTACGTCTTTGAATGATCTTATATTGTTTCTAACTCCACATTTCATGATCTTTCCTTCCCTAGGCAGCTAATTAAATCAGTGGTTGAACTCTTCAATTCATACCAGGGCAATCAGGAATTTCTATTTCTTTTCAACTAGTTCCCTCAAATAATTGCACAGTTCCTTTTTCTAGAATCTTGAAGAAGCAAGATGGAATGGATTTAATGGAGAGCCACAAACAAGACTGACTTCTCAAGACTTTGGCTGACTGGTATCTATCTGAATGGAAAATGGTTTGACTGGTTGAAAATAAGATAGTATATGTCCTAATGTGGGTTTTGATTAATTCATGCCAATGATTCTGAATTTGTGCCATCTACTTTAAAAAGAAACCTGACTTGTGAAGAATTATTTCTTATTTTTCATCCAGAGAGGATTAGTGGAGAGAAAATTAAGTTCCCTCATCTAAGTACCTCAGGGAACTATTCACCTATCAATGTATGGGAGAGTTTCTGCCTGTAACTTACCCAATTTCATTAGCATTAACGGGAGTTTTGTGTGAAATACTGTGTGAATCATTGCTTTAGGAGATCTGTAAGAGTTGTTTGATTACTTTTATTTTGTAATGGCTCTATTCTCCGCTCAAACTTTTAACCCGTTAGGTTTGCAATAGATGCTAAATTTTGGAAGGAATCAAATTTGGACTTCTGCAGGTAATTAAATCAGAGGAACATCACATGGAAACACGCAGCACTGTGACTAGTAGATGCGTGCTGCCTATTAGGTGCCCGGATGTTCTGCTGGATTGCTGTCTATAGCACGTGAGGACTCAAACTTGAGTTTTTAGCTTTCATCCAATTATGTTTTGTTAATTTGAAAAAAAATAAAAATGTTTTATTAATATGGACTCATGTATGACTATTCTTTCTCAAGCCCTCTATCTTCCCCTCATTGTTTGGCCGTGAATTCTGCACCCATTTGGATGACCTCTCAAATACACCACCCTTGCTTTTGCTCAGCTTCTACTTTCTAATGATCTTTACATAGTATGAAAACAGAATGTGTGTCCAAATCTGGGCAATTTTGAAAATGAAAGGAGAAACTAGTGAGGCTGCATGGCCTGGGTGCACACGCACGTACGCCCTGGATGTGCATTAAGGAACCTCAGCAGCCTTAGTGAGGAAGATAGAGCAAGAAGCCCAGCTAGGGGGCAGCCCCAGACCCTTCTGACCAAGGCTGGGGCTGCTTTTGCTGCCAGGGGCCTCCTGCTCTGGACCTAGTGTGCTCACACACACAGAGACCCAGGATAGAAGAGTATTCGGGGGAATTCAGAAGAAGAGATGGCTTCTGACTAGATGAAAATTCAGATGAATTACCCGGTGAATGAAAAAGAAAGCGCCAGAAATCTGACAGTATTTCCCTTTCTTTGATAAAGCCTCACTTTATGTGTAATAAGGGAGATATATTGTGAAGAAGCAGGAGCGGGGAATCCAGAGACTCCAGCAAATCCAGATCTTGATGCTGGTGTAAGTGAACATCCGGATGGTTGGATCAAGATTCAGTTTCAGATGACTTCGCTGTAGAATTAGAAGATGAGTCTTGATTCAGCAGATTATAGCCTTAGTGAAGAAGAGTAACTCTCAGAGGAAGATGATGAGGTATATCGAGGTAAATCAGGCAGGACAGAGTGATGTGGATTCACTTGAAGATCCTGAAATTTCCTCAGCAGACTACTGGAAGTATAATTTATGAAATAAAATGAATCCTCCCCTTTCACCCCACTGCAACAGATGTTGGACAATTGGCGAGAAGTGGCTTCATAAAAAGAAAGAGAAAATATCTGTAAAAGCTGATCTAGAAAAGTCAACACAAGTAGGAGAGGGCTTTGACATTCCTGATTGTAAAAAAACAAAAACAAACAAACAAACAAAAAACACAAAAACTACAGTGGATGATTCCAAAAACTCAAATGTTGAAGAAAATGATCATGCAAACCTCCCAGTTCTAACAAAGTAAACGCTATTCTCAGCCATGAATTTAATTGCATCACATATAGCAGCCAAGATGTCAAGGAGTTTGAACGCGAAAAAACATGAAACAAAGAAGAAAATACGGAATCTAGTTTTCTCCTTAATGCCATTGATTCTCATGGGATTTGCCTAGGTTGACCTAAAAATAGTTGCATTGTCCATTGCAATATAGGACATCTTATGGCATATTTTACATGTGCAAAGAAGCTTTAAAAATGTATGCAAGGTAAGTCCCAAAGATCTGCTGTACAACATAATGCATACAGTTAACACATATTAGACACTTAAAATACATTGAGGGTAGATCTCATGTCAAGTGTTCTTACACACATACACACACAACAAAAACACAAGGAAATTGTTGGAGGATGGATATGTTTAGGACCTGGATTGTGGTGATAATATCATGAGTGTATGCTTATGTCCAAACTTATCAAAATGTATACATTAACACATGTAATTTTTTGTATCAGTCATACCTTGATAAAGCTTAGAGAGAGAAGCAAGCCTTACCCAGTATGAAGATGACCAATTCAAATGATTGTGACATTTCCCCCAGTTGACCTGTCCATAAAAGTAGAATTATATATTTCTAACAATATAATGCTAAACATTTAAATGAACATGAAATGTATCATTTTTTTTAATATGTCAAAGCAAGAAAGTATTTAATTCATGTATCTTTCTTCTCATCAGTGTAATTTACCTATTGGGGTTGGTAGTGAATATTTACTTCTTTTTAGGAAAATATAAGTTCTATCTATATATTTGTTTTTTTATGTAATTTAGATTGGATATGCTGCTCATCCTTTATTCCTATTCCTTATATTTTAAATCTTATCCACTTTCTCTTAAATAGGAAGTACCTCATTTTATTTTTATATAAGTAGGGCATTTAAATGTAACTTATTTAGTACTTTTCATGTGAGAAAAAGTTTGTGTGAAAGATTTAATATTAAAATTTTAAATACCCTTTAATCTTGCGATTCTTAGTTTCTCTCCTCTTTCAGAGCCTCTTAAAATACTTTTTCCAGATAAAAAATAAATTGGTAGTTATATTTGGTGCTGTGTAATTAAAGTGTACTTTTTCTCCAGCCGCTTTGGTATATAAGGGATTAGTGGTAAAGATGTTGTCTCTTGAGAAGTCTTTGGGAATAGGCATCACATATCCATAAAACAGAACTTTTTAAGCTCCATAGTAGAACATGGGGTGGTCCCGGGGGGTACAGCTTGGGGTATCAGACTCTCCCCCACACAGGATTTCAGGATGTGGCAGAATCAATTGTTTCCCCTAAATTGATACACAAAGCTAAGATACTTTGAGGTACATTCTTGGGCTGGGTTACACAGTGCCTGGTAGTTTCCTAGGTTTCAGAACTTCGTTTATGGCAAGTTCTAGAAACCAGTGAATTCAGAAAGATAAATTTAGAAATCTGATAGGAAAAAAAAATGTTCAGGGATGCCTGGCTGGCTCAGTCGGTTAAGCGTCTGCCTTCGGCTCAGGTCATGATCCCAGGATCCTGCTATTGGACCCACATGGGGCTCTGCACTCAGCAGGGAGCTTGCTTCTCCCTCTCCCTCTCCCTCTGTTGCTCCCCCTGCTTGTTCTCTCCCTGTAAAATAAATAAATAAAGTCTTTAAAAAAAGAACAAAAAGAAAAAAAAATGTCCATTTTAAAACTAGCTAGAAAGGTCATAACTTTTTTCTAAATTATCCATAAATTATGTGTCACCTTTCTTCAAGAAAAACAGGGTCAAAACATAGGGCTCTAAAATATCTCTCAAACTGTGTAGATTAATTTCTTGATTCATGTTTAAATATGAATCTTATTTGAAGCAAAACATTGTGAACAACTACTTTGATTTAGGGTCCCGGTGTTTTTCTCCTGTGTGTGATAGTTGTATAGACTTGCGTGAGGGCAATAAGATAAACTGAACTACAAGTTTGGAATAGGGCTGCAGAGTCATTTCAAACAACTTTCTGTGTCAGTCACTAATGGTATATTGTTGTTATAAACTTCAGAACCCCCTCTCCCAATACACACACACACACACACACACAAATGCTTACCCATGTATGCATATGTAAGCAAGAAACAAATGACCAAAGGGATTAGTACATTGGCCAAAGAGTGGTCCTCAAATACAGTAAAACTTCATCAGTTTGGGATTTAGAACACATCAACTACAACTAAGTAGAACTCATCTTTTTCGAGGAGAGTTGGTGGCATAAATGAGACTATCAACAATATATATCTGGGGTATATGTCTGCAATGATTATGCAATCTATAAAACATTCATTATCTATGTGCAGTTGGAGTCTCCTGCATGCCTGTGGATCAGTAACATAGTCTTTATTTTTCACATTTTCAGGTTTAGTGTATTTACTTATTGATTTACAAATAATTTATTAAATGTTAGAGTAGGAAAAATAATGAAAGAAGAACCATTAATGATGATGTGAGGACAACAAGGATAAAATGAGTGCCCTTGCCTTTGACTCTAACCTTCTGAAATACATACTCACTCACACAGATACATGCCTGGTCTGCAAAATCTAGAAAAGTTCTGCTTATAAACACCCTAGGTTTTTTTTTTGTTTTTCAAATGTTTTTCTACCCTCCTAGCTCTCCAGTTAGTTTTATTCCAACTTGCCTTTCATCTGACCAAGATCTCCATCCTTCTGTCTACTTTTCTGTTATCTCTTTCTAACATACTTCACTCTCACCCCCTTCCTTCTCCTTGTAGATTTCAATGCACTTCCCTATAAACCGGCAGAGTAGGCACACTGTTCAGAGAAAAACCAGAATCCCACTAAGTGCCATTCCTTTAGGTGCATTTTCTCTAGCATCAAATGGGCACCAAGGCTGACAATCCTGTTGTCTCAGTAAACCCTCTCACTATTACTCTGCTAGCTATTTTAAATCTTGATCTTCCTGCAGCCTTCAACTCACTAGCCCTGTAACCTACTTAGAGCTGATAATTCTAGCTCTTATTTCAGAACAAACAAATGCCATTGCAATTGGAAATCTGTTCATGTTAAACCCATAAAGGTAAATGTACCTGAACCCTTATTTTTATCTTTTACACATACTCCAGTGTAAGAGACCTTACCCCTTTGAAAGATTAATTCATTCACCAGAGTTCTCAAATCTATAGCCTGCAACCTCCCAAGAGACCTGGCTATATTGATTTTTCCCTCTTTCTGCAGTGACTTCAAAGAAAACAATTAGCTAACATTGGTTGAGAGGATGTGGACCCACATTCACAGATGAAGAGAGGAAGACCTAGAGAAACGTCCAAAATCATACTACTTGAGAATGGAAGGGCTAGAATTAAGACTGAAATGTGTAACACCACAGAGAGAGAAATTATTTGCTACTGTATATTATCTGCATCATATAAGCACTTAAATATCCTCAGGTCTCTTTCATCATAAATCAAATTCCATGAAATAATCTTGGAATTACTGTCTATTCTTACTGTCTCTAATTTTCACCTCTCCCATTTGTTCTTCAACTCACAACACTCTGCCTTTGCCTTCTCTGTTCCCAACACCTCATTTTCCTTGTGATCATCCATCAGCTCTTTGTGGCTCACATCACTTCTCTTTTCTGAGCCTTCTTGATATCTGCTATTTTTAATCACTCAATGTTTTTATAAATGCTCTTTTCCTGAGCTCTAGGACACCACATGTGGTGGCTTTCTTTCTACCTCTCAGCTTGCTCTTCATTTTGCTTTCTTTCATGTACTGCTTTTTCCTTAAATGCTTCTCCCTCACTGCCTGTCAGAGGATTCAGTTCTTGGTCACCTCATCTGTCACGATGCCTTGGGTGAGGACCTATTTGCTGATGCTTCCGGGAAGTTGCAAGGAAGTTCCTTTGGAACCCTTATTCATCACTGTCACCTCTACCCTCTCAAATGCACCAAGAGCTTTAGAGTTCTTTTCTCTACACAACCCAGAAATGTGGTGGGAACTTCACAGTGAACCAGTAATTAAAAATGTAGATAAGGAAATATTTGGATTGCCACCATCCTTTGGTTCTTCATTGTGTAGCTGGGCTTTCTTGCACCCACTCCTGATGCAGCCTGATAATCCTTTATTCCCACCTGTTTTACTTTGTCATCTCCCTTGTTATGGGTGCGAAGGTTGACACTCTTGTCACCTGCAGGCTTTTTCTGCATTTAGTCCTTTACAGGTGTCCAGATAATAGCTTGAATTCCCAATCTGAGTTACCAATCTGTGTGTTGCAGAGAAGGAATGATAGTTCCCAATTTTATAGAAATAATAAGGTGGCTCTTGTAAATAACAATCTTGGGAGTTTTCTGGTGGAAGACTGAAGCCTGTAGCTCTTCTAACTTGCAAAGCTGGAAATTCTGATCTTTTGTTTGCATTTCTGGCTCTTACACAGTTTATTTTTAAGATTTTATTTTATTTATTTCGGAGAGAGAGAGAGCACGCACATGCACAAACATGAGCAAGGAGAGAGATAGAGGGAGAAGCAGACACCTTGCTGAGCAGGGAGCCCAATGTGGGGCTTGATTCCAGGACCCTGGGATCATGACATGGGCCAAAGGCAGATGCTTAACCAACTGAGCCACCCAAGTGCCCCTCTCACACAGTTTAGATGTGCAAACATCAGTGACTATGCCACAAAGGCACTCTCACTGGTAAATCAGCAATGAGTGGTGTTCATGCAGGGATACATCAGTTTATTTAGGGACCAGACCTGCTCTGGTGCCCAGCATATCCCTCCTTCTCTGCTTAGTGGCAAGCAGAGAACAGGTATATACAGTTGTAAGCAAGAGCCAGGACATGTCATTAGCAACATATGCTGCCAAGTTCTTGGACTGGTCTTGCCTAAAGGAAATTTAATTTTCTTTGAAGACAGGGTGTAGGTTAGGGTGTACTTCTGTTTAGATTTTTTTTGTCCATTGTTAGCCCACCCATTATCCTTTCATGTCCCATTATACTATTTTGGTCACTATAGAACAGAGATAGGTGACTAGGGAAGAAAGGAAATGCTGAAGTAGAGGATTAAAGACACCACTGAGTGTCCAGGGCATCTCGCACAGACCTCTTTACATATCCGTATCACTGCGTAGATCACGGTTTACTTTCCAGTATCTCATTTAAGATCTTCAGAATAAAAGGACCATACTTTTATTAGTCTAAATGAATTACAGTGCCTAACCCAGCATCGTCCATCAATGCTCATAAGTACAACTTTGCAAACACCAAGGAAGCTTCAATGGAGTATTTGTCTTCTCAGAAAATAACAGCAACAATTTTTACCATACCCCATTAAAGCTTGTAGTTCTATTGTTACCTCTGGATGAATCTCACACATGAATCTTTTCATGCAATGGTAATACCCTACTAAGACTTTAGACTGTCATTGCTCCATTTGTTACCGAAATGTTTGTCAAAGAAACAGGAAAGGTAAAATACAGGTCGGGTCCGTCACAGTACCTTTGTATCCTGCACACCCAAGGTATAAATTTCTGGACTAGTCTGATAGCACAATGCAACACTTAACCCTGACATAACAAATTCAACCCCACAGTTAAGATTCAGCTATAAGATTGGTCATAATAATACCTGGTAGAATCTTTCCAGGTTCTCTCCTTCTTTCTACCCACTCCAGATATCTAAATTTAGGCACATGCATATACATATGCGTATATATGTAAATATACATAAACTTATCTACACATGTGTATATACATATAAATTTATGTCATATATATGTTATAAATATATATACATACATATTTATTATATGGATTTACATATTGGAAAATAAAATTCACCTTGAGAATGAATTTCAGTTTGGCAATATGCATTAAGATTTCCTCTAAATAGTCACAATTTTAATTCAAGGAGTCTATATCCAGTAATTTATTCTACAGTTATTGAGAAATGCATGCAAAAATTTAAGTATGTTTTTAGTAGTATTATTTTCAATAGAAAAAAATTGACAGACATACCCTTAATAACAATCTACTATTTAACTAAATATACCCATTTTGTCAAATATTATTCAGTTCTTCCTGGAAATAGGATTTTAAAAGAATACTAAATCCAATAAAATAGCTAAAAAGTAATTTTAAGTGGAAAAAATCAGAATATAAAATTGTTACACATATAATGGTGATGGCGGTGTCTTAGGCATTCCTTATATACCTTTTGTCCTACATTTGTCTATTTTGTCCTTTTTCACTTTTTCTGTCCTTAAAGGTATTTTATTTTTATGGTCATAAACATTCAATGGTTGTTAAAAGATTTCCTAATCGTTAAAATCAGAAACAACTAATAGAATGGGATCTACTACGGTTTATTACAAATGTCTATGTTTAGGTACACATATTTGAGAAGACAAAAAAACCATTTAATAAATATTCATGATCTTCACGAGTCGAGATCAGTTTTAGGCAACAGTTTGCAGTGTCTCCTGACAAGATGAATGCAGTCTGTGAATGATGATAATATTTTTATTAGGAAAACCCCTCTGTCCTTGGACCCCATGTTTGGACTACTGTGCTTGGTTCCAAGGACCACATCTCAAGAGGTTCAACGACCTGTAAACTAAGTGTGACCAAAATTACAAATGGCTGCCATGTGGCATCACAAATTCCTCCAGAGTGGTAGTGCTAGCAGGGGCATCTGTTTTGGTTAAATATAAAGGCATATTTCTTAAGATCAGGACTATAAAAAAAAATGGAACCAGTTTTCCTGTGACATCACTTTGTTACTTTCACAAGCAATTGGGAGAGCATCTGAGTGGTCCCTATGGCATGAGTCCTGTTCCACAAAGAAAGTAGATTAACTCCACCCACTCTCCCTCCAAATGGGCAGAATCCTGAGATGTATATGGTAGAACAATCTGGGTGTTTTCAGGATGAAGACACTTTTTTTTCATTATGAGTATTCTTTCCCCATTAATAAAACGTGGAAGAATGTCATAGAAAAGGGGATGAGCATGAATCACAGAACAGAATTACTTTTGTAACGTAGCATGTTTTAAGAAGACTCAAACAGATGCACATAGAAACAGTTTGCCAAATTATTTTACAATAATATTATAAAATATTTTTTTCTCAATGAAAACGCTTATGGCTATCAAACTAAGATAATCCTGTTGGAATGTATGTGTTCAAACCTGTCTTCAGAAACTACTTAATATGTCGATAATTACTTATGAGTCTATTTAATGTCTGGTTTTGAATTGCTTTTTCTGTGATTCACAAAAAAAGTACAAGTATGCCAGATGGCAATGCATAAAATGAGAATAATTTAATGCTTTTGCTTAACAAAGTACTGTAACTTGGCTTACTGTGAGAAGGAAAATTTATTTTTAGGATGTCAGCCTTCACATCTAGATGTCTGTCTGTATGTATGTATATGTGTGCATACATACATATGTGTGTGTGTGTGTGTGTGTGTGTGCATTATAAGACTATACAGGGATTTTTCATATCTGTATACTGTTTAGTTGCTCAGGCATTTTGCGTATTCATCAACAGAATTTAATGGGCACATACTTTGCATTGAATTTTCTTTGTGGTCTGTTTATTCCTTACAGGATAGGGATGAGAAGATGGATCTGACAGAAAAGAATAAAAAAGTATCTGCATTAAGACCCTATTCAACTAATGCAATATGGCTATTAACCAAAGTCAATATAATAAATGCAAGAGGGAAAACACATTAAATCCCTTCAAAGGAAGCTGTGTGGGCTACACAAGTATAAAGCATATTCACCAATAAAGTGAAACCTGAGATTATACAGCATGAATGTGCTAGGTAATTATGAGTTAATGCAACAAAATATATAATTTTGCTTATTCCTTATCAGTAGGGGGTTTAAGGTAATGGATACATTTTTAATGAAATAAATAGAAAACTACTGAAAACGCTGGGTAAAAACAAGAGTCCTAATCAATAATCTGCTCTTTGCTATTTCCTGTTGCAGATTTTAGCCCATGTTCTATATTCAGCTGTAATCTAACCATACCCATTTAACTTCCAACTGAAAGCAGGAAAATGTCTTCAAAGTATCCTCTACTTCCAATGCATTGCCAAATTCTCTTCTAATTTTTCATTTCATAAAAGTAAAAATAATCTCAGAAAGTTATCTTTAGTGCTCCTCCACAAAACCTGCATCTTATCTCTGCAACATCCCTGATCTCATTTAAAATTGTGAGGACTAAAGTTATCTTCCTTGCATTTCAAACAAATTAACTTGTCCCCTTTTACCCCCATCTCCTTCTAGTTCTTTAACTTCTTGCTGCCAATTGGTGAACATCTGCCATTCGAAACTACACCAAATCATTTTACTTTCCTCTGGATCTCTCTTCCATTCATAGTCAAGTATTTTGTAATTGCTAAAAAGCCTTGAATGCTTGAATGCTCTAGGTAAACCTCAAAGACATCTGTTATTTTCAGGGTCCTGCTATCTTCCAAAGGACAGCCTTTGCTACTTTGCCTGAAGTTAGTCTGCCCTTCACAAAGTTCCAAAGTCAGAGCTCAACTTTCTGCTTATTTTAGTACACAGAGCTAACCATCCTTGGATTCTCAATCAACATCAAGTAGATAGTCAACAAGTAAATTTCCCAACATTTAAGTCAGGGTTGGGTCAAAAACCAAAGTAATGTATGTTTTTGATTTACTGAATTGATGGCTGAATAACAATCCTACTAAAGTGGGCTTAATCCATCCAAGTGAACCAAAAACAGTAATGAGGATGTTCCTTACCCTTATAAGCCTCAGAAATCATGTCTCTACTACAAAATGGTAGGGATAAAATGAGAATCTGCCTGTTTAACTGCCCTCAAATCCCTAGGATTCTGGAGTTCCAACAGAAAGAATAAGCAGACTGATACCTACTTGGCATTTGAAGTCACAATGCCAATCTGTCACCATCCTGTAAGCAATATATAAATTTTGTCTCCAGCTGCAAAGGAACTCCTGTCTGCTCTGCCCTATTCATTTATTTGAAAGGAAAGTAACAACCTTACTCTACAACCTTTACAGGTATGATGGCTGCTGTTCCTGCAATTGATTAAGCTCCATTTGTTTACATAATATTAAGGAGTATTTCAGGCACCAATCTTTCGAGTTGCCAACAAAAAACACATTGTTTTCAGTTTTTTAAAGCATAATTAATCGGTAGACCTCTGTGCTAGGTTAACTCAATTGATTTTTTTTTCCTGCCCCCTCCCCCTCCCCCTTCGTCATTTGACAGCTTGAAACTGGGCTTGGAAAAGCTCATTTGCATTCTTGCAGCAAGGCTGCAGAATAAACCAAGCAAATGCGTCTATTTGTGTACTTCAATATATGACTGCTTGCTTCAATCAAGACTTATTTTCAGTATCATGGCCAACAAAAGCATTAAACGAGTGTTCTCCGACATGAGTGATAAGCCGTAGAATATATTTCTTTAAAGGATTTTTTTTTTCTGTGATGCCAATGGAAAGCAATAAAAACAGAAGCAAGAGTGCAAATGTCACTAGAAATTTATAATGCTACTTTGCCATTTGACTCTTTCTCCTTTTTTCCTGACATGTTAAGTACCTTCATTATAGTTCAGGCTGTACCTGATTATAAGTTTAAAAGATTACAGATTTCAAAAGGAATTATTTTAAAAAATCAGTATTTCACATTGAACTTTAAAGATTTCATTCTCAACCCAAGATTGTCATTTCACATACTGATCTCTTTGGGGAGTGGATGCTGGTATTGCCTTATAAGAGTGAAAAACACCTAAAGTTTTATTTTTTTCAAGCATTAGTATTGTTTCAACATAATCTCTTCTGGGTATTTTTTTCTAATTCTTCCCCCATGAAAATACTTGGTGCAACTTCATTTAAATTATTTCTTCCTTAACTATTTCCCTGCCATGGACCAAATATTTAGCTGAACCCAATTATTTTTCTGACTACATAAATTTTTTTTAAAGATTTTATTTATTTATTTGACAGAGAGAAGAGAGATCACAAATAGGCAGAGAGGCAGGCAGAGAGAGAGGGGGGAACCAGGGGGAGCCCGATGTAGGGCTCCATTCCAGGACCCTGAGATCATGACCTGAGCCAAAGGCAGAGACTTTAATCCACTGAGCCACCCAGGCTTTTTCTGACTATAAACTCATGTGGTTTCATCTATAAAATGGAAATCTGTACCTGTGTGTGCGTGAGAGGCAGAGACAGAGAGAAGGAAAGAGAGATAGAGAAAGAAAGACTGGCAGAGATGGGAGGAAGAGAGGGGGAGGCATAGAGAAGCAGAGGGAGAGAAGGGGAGCAAGGGGAAGAGAGGAGGAGACAGGGAGGGAGGGGGAGAGAGGAGGGAGACAGGGAAGAGATTTGTGTGTTACTGGAAAGGTACAAGTGAAAGAAAAAAAATCATGTTCCTTGTGTTCCACATAATGCTATAGGACAGCGTGAATGACAGAGGTGATGTTCTCAGTCATTTCAGTCAACACATTCTTCTTTTCACAACCTAATCTCCTTCATCTGAAAGAGAAATATATTTTTAGCCACCTCTCTGGGACCAAGTCATTGATTTATGAATATAAGGTGAAGGACTTCATGAATTTTTTCCTGACCTCCATCTGTCATTTTCTCAGTCATATCTATTTTAAGAAATATAAAACAAATTGTCCTAATGGGGTACATTATCACCTTGATATATCACACAGGAAGAACTGCCTCTGCTTATCACACCCATACAGAAAATTAGCTTTACACTGCCCTAAGCTGATTTTCTGTCTATTCTTTATTATTTTATACTGATAATGATATACATTACTCAAATGCTGATTCATTCTGAATATTCTCACCAGAGACTGGAGTAAGTCCCTTCAAATCTTTTGTAGATAAGGACAGAAACTAGAAGCAATTGTTCCTGCAACCGAGAATTCCTGGAATATTAATCCACCAAAGCTGACCAATAGATCATTGCAGTGACTGCCAACTTTTCCTTTACTACATGAGTTCACATTCTAATACCACTACCAGCTATGTCTTTGACAGACATCACACCTGTTAAGCCTCGAGCCTCATCCAAAATAAGCTTAAAAAACAACTTACATCACTAATCATTAGGCAAACACAAATCAAAACTATAATGAGATACCACCTCACACCTATTAGGACGTCTACTATAAAAAAAAATAATACAGAAAAAAACAAGTGGTGGTGAAAATGTGGAGAGAAATTAGAACCCTTGTATACTGTTGATAGGAATGCAAAATGGTTCAGTCGCTATGAAAAACATAGTATGACAGTTCCTCAAAAAATTAAAAATATAATTACCATATGATCTAGCAATTCCATTTCCAGATATATACTCCAAAAATTTGAAAATAGGATTTGTACACCCATGTTTATATAGTAGCATTATTTGTAATAGCTACAACATGGAAACAACCCAAGTTTTATTGACAGATGAATAGATAAGCAAAATGTAGTGTATACATACAAGGGAATATTATTTAGCCTTAAAAAGGAAGGAAACTCTGACATATGCTACAACATGGATGAACTTTAAGAATATTATGCTAAGTGAAATAAGCCAGTCTCTCTTTCTTTCTCTCTTTCTCTCTCTCTCTCTCTCTCTCTCACACACACACACACACACACAGACACACAAACAGCAACTACAGTATGATTCTAGTATTCTCTTGGTTAGATGCAGAGTGGGCATAAGCCAATATATTCTAAAAGAATAAATCAGAAACTGACACACAAATAGGATGCATTCCATAGGCAAGATGCAATATGTTTCACACAGTCGGATGTTAACATAGTACATTTTCCTTGTAAGGTATTATGAACCTTCCTGTGTGGTCCTGGAAGCCCTGATAATATACTTCAGAATGGGGCAATATCACTTTAGTTCACATGCAGAGACACAGAGCTCTCCTTAGGGGTTGGTATTGTCGCTAGGCCAAAATAAATGATAGTACATGAAACAGGCTTGATCTACACGAGGGTTACTAATAAGAAAGTTAGTAACCAGAGTTTCATTAATAAAATCATGATGTACAAATAATTACATTTCTTGCTTTTGATCATAGTTGAGAATTTTGTTTTATTCTGATTTTTACACTTGAAGAACGTTGACAAAATGAAGTTTTGTTAGAGGAGGGTGATCTGGAGGACGAAATATCTATAATCCAAATTAGAAATGAGGAAGAGCTATTCATATGGTAACTGCTTAGCTTAAATACATAGGAAAGATATTGTACAGTTCTATACATCTAAGGCACTACCTTAAAAAAAAAGAATAGCTTCATATTGTGTAGTTTTAACAATAAAAGTAGGTCAAATGGCATAAAGTTGAGGTATGTTAGAGTTTATATCTTTTTTTAAAAAGATTATTTATTTGAGGGGGGGAGGGGAAGAAGGTGAAGGAGAGAAAGTCTCAAGTGGACTCTGTGCTCAGTTTGATCTCATGACCATAAGATCATAACCTCAACAGAAACAGAGTCAGACGCTTAACCAATTGCATCGCCCAGGTGCCCCTGAATTTATATTAAAAAAAAAAAATTGTAACAATTAATGCTGTTCAAAAAAAAAAAAACAATTAATGCTGTTCAACAACATAACTTAACTCTTCTGAAGCACTAGTCTCCCTGTCATTGGAAGAATTCAAGTGTGACAGTCATCCACGAGAAACGGAATTAAAGGGAATACTGCATTGGTAGAAGTTGAGATGTGAGACCTCAAATATATGTCTAGACCCAAGATTTTAAACTTCTAAGTAAATTGGACACCTTGGAAACTTACACTTATCCCTTTGAAAGTACTCATAACACTTTAAACATTAAAGAATAAAGAAGGTTATTTAAAGGACACTCAAAAGTGGTAATAATCACTAGATTTAGCCCATGCCATATTAGGACAGAAAAAAACCCAATTTTAAAATAAGTTTGTAGAAACACAGGACAGGACAGTTATGCAAAAGTCATTTGGTGAGTACTGAGGTTAACACAAAAATAACAATGACCTGGTTAGCTATGACATTAAAGGCAGGCACAAAAAATAAAGAAATAGATAAGTCAGACTTAATTAAAATTAAAAAAAAAATTGTTTGAGCATCAAAAAACATCCAGAAAGTGAAAAGACAACTTTTAGAATGGGAGAAAATATTGGCAAAACATATAGCTGATAAAGGTCTAGTATTCAGGATATATAAAGTACTCTGACAACTCAACAACAGAGACAACAAAATTAAAAAATGGGCTGAGAACTAGAATTAATACTTCTCCAAAGAGGATATACAGGGGCTCTGCAAACATATGAAAAGATACTCAACATCACTAGTCATTATGAAAATGCAAATTAAAACCACAGTGAGATACCATTTTATACCCACTAGGATCACTGGAATCAGAAAAATGGAAAATAAGTGTCGGCAATTGGAGGAAGTAGAGAAAGTGAAACCCTTGTACATTGCTGATGGAATGCAAAATGGTTTGACTACTACTGAAAAACATTTGTTGGTCCCTCAAAAAGTTGAAGATAGAATTACCATATGACCCCTGCAATTCTACTCCTAGGTGTATCCCCAAAATAATTGAAAACAGGTGCATAAAGATCCATACATGCGTGTTCATAGAAGCACTATTCATAATAGTGAAGCCAAAAGGTGAAAACAACCCCAAGGTTCACCAATGGAGGAATGGATAAAGAAATTGTGTTATATCCACATAATGGAATATTATTCTGCCATAAAAAGAAATGAAGTACTAATACATACAACAGAACATATGTACCTTCAACATATAAGGTTGCATACCATATGATTCTATTTGTATTAAATATTCATTATAGATAAAGTCTGGAGAAAGAACACAGATTATTGCCTGCCACAAGCTGGAGGAGGGGGATACACAGAGAAATGCCTTAATATGTAAGGGTTTTTTACTTTCGAGTGATGAGATATGTTTTGGAACTAGATAGGGGTAACAATAGCATAACACTATAACATTCAGTACAATATTGTACTAAATGCCACTTAGCTATTCATTTTTAAACAATTAATTTTGTGTTTTGTGAATTTCACATCAATAAATTATTTTTTTTAAATAATACATTCTACAGGAGATGGTAGAGATGAGTTCAATCTTTACTTCAAAGAGTCAAGTGTGGTGGTCCCTCTTGTATCTTTATTTAATTCAACAATCTGGCTCCTTCAGAAACTGGATGGATCCTGGAGGATGATTATATTCTATTCCAGACTTAATCAAACACTAAGCCCAGCTACAGCTCTCAATGTGCTATTGTTGTTACAACAGATTAATAAGGTCTCAGGTACATGGGATGCAGCCATTGGTTTGGCAAAAGGGGTTCTTTTCCATTCAAATTAGAAAACAAGATCAGAAATAGTTTGTATTCACATAGGACAGACAATATTTATTCATGATTATGCCTCAGGACTACGTTAAGTCTCATCCTTTGTCGGGAATCCTGAAAGATCTGGGCCACCTCGACATCTCAAAGAATGTCACAATATTCCACAACACCAATGACATCATGCAGAGTTGGCAAGGTGAGAAAGAAGTGGCTAGTCTATAGGCCTTGGTAAGATATGTGCATCCCAGAGAAGGGAAAATAAACCCTGAAAAGACTCAGGGGCTGCATACTTCAGTGGGATGGGGAGGATTCTAGCATTAGGAGAGTACCATGATATTCCTTTCAAAGTAAAATACAAACTGCTGCAGCTTGCATCGTCCATCATGAAGAAGGAAACACAGTGCCTGATAGACCCTTTTGGGTCTACAGGGAACACATTCACACCTAAGAACAATTACCAGGAAACATGAAAGATTGTTGGGTTTCCTGGTGTAGGAAAGGGCACTGCAGCAGGTCCAAACCACAGTGTGATCAGTGCTGCCACCTGGACCACACAATCCAGCAAAGACTATGATGTTGGAAGTGTCAGTGGTGGGAAAGGATGCAGTATGGACCTTATGGCAAACTCTAGTGCAGAATCACAGTGTAGGACCCTGGGATTCTGGGGCTGTATTAACTACAAGAGAATTATAAGTCCCTTAAGAAATAAGTATCTTTTGACATATTACTGATGGAGCACTTGAACATGGACACAAAGTGACAATGCATTTGGAATTTCCCATTATGAACTGGGTTCTGTCTGGCCCACCACCTCTGGTAGGCCTAGCAGCAGCTGTCTATAAGAAAATGGAAATGTACATCTGGGAATGAACATGCGCAGAGCCAGAGGGTACAAGGTACATCCATGAACATGTAGTCCAGACCTTGTGTCACCTGTAGAGCCGCACCAGTGCCTCTCCATCACCTTGTACCAATGACCAGATGGAGTTCCTATGCAACCAGTTGAAGCAGGAAGGAAGTATCTGGGCTTGGTTTATGACTAGTCCAACTTGGTATGTGGGTACAAACTGAAAATGAACCATGACTGCAGATCCATATTCAGGGGTGGTCCTGAAAGATAGTCAAGAGTGATAATTTCCAAAATGAGCTAAACTGTGAGCAGTTAATCTACTTGTCTTTTTTTGTGGAAGGAGAAATGACCCAAAGTGACAGTGAAGGGCCTTGGAAGAAAAGAACTGAGATATTGGAGACATCTTCCAGGTAAAGGCATGTAGAGGTCATACAGAAGTGGGCACAAAATGTAATTATTTTGTTAATTCCCATAGGAGAACATAAAGCACAGAGGAGGCACTTGCCTGAACAACCAAGTAGACAATGTGACTAAGCCAGTTATGTTTAGCCATGCTTTGTCATCAGCCATCCACAACTGGTATAATGAGCACATGAGTGGAGTGGTCATGGTGATAGAGCCAGAGGCTATAAATGGACACAACAGCACAGAATCCCACTTACCAAGGCAGATCTATTGATAATTCTGAATTCCTAATTTATCAGTAATAGAGACCAACAATTGAATACCCAATACGGCACCATTCCTCAAAGGCACGAACTGGATACGAACTTTGACAAGTTGATTATATTGAGTTCCTTCTATCCTGCAAAGACCATCTGTTCAACTTCACAGGGATAATAAATAAGTTGTGAATATGGACATTCCTCTCCTGCCCACACAGCAACAATCATAGCCAATATCGCTATTTGGGGGCTAACGAAATGCCTGATCCATGGTCATGAACTCCTTTACACATCTCATCACATCAGGAGACTGATGTTAAGTGTTGGATGTGAAGAAGGGGATGTAGTGGCCCATGACTATGAGATTCATTGGTTATATTATATACTATGCCATCAGGAGGCTCTTAGAATTGTGTAAAATACAAGAATGACCTCCTAAAGGTGAAACTAAAATGCCAGCTCTAAGTGAGCAGTCTGAAGGGAATAAGCCTGACTCTTCACAGCACAATGCATTCATTAAATGTCTATCTATATAGTGGTCTGTCCCCAAAAGGAAGGATACATGCGCTCAGAAACCAAGGCGTTGAGGTATGGGTGGCCCCACTCACCACTGCTCCCAATGATTCATTGGGGGACCTTATAATTTCTGTTCCTATAACTCTAGGCTCTTCAGGGTTAGAGATCCTGGTCCCCAAAAGTGTGCATTCTTGCTAGGGTACACAGCTAAGGATCCTACAGACCTATAAGTTATACCAGCAACCAGTGCACTTTGGACTCTGTGCCCAGGGTAAAGAAGGCGGTAAAGGAGTCACAATAGTAGCAGGAATAATCAGCCTTGATCGTCGAGATGAGGTAAGGCTCCTTTTACACGATGTGGGGGCAATGAGAAATACCTGTGAAACCTAGGGCACCTTCTGGTATTCCTCTCCTACAATTAAGTGTATACGGCTATGTGCGGTACTCCAGAACTGACAAGAAAACGACTATCAAAACTTTGGACCCTCAGAAGTGAAGGGTCCTGATGAGTCGGGTGGCTAAGAGGAGGAGTTCTAGAATGGAGAGTGGAGCATCTGTTACAGTTTGGGACCTTTCGCAGCAATGGGGCCTCCAGTTTATCCCATTGACCCTGTTCTCATTTTCCCCTCAGGAAAGAAGGACAGGGAACGTGCAGAGGAGCCACTCCTCAAACCTGTATGAAGAGGCAGATCTGAACCGTGCAGGGAGGAGTGCGGTAGCTGTAAGCATGTGCCTCACCAACCTCTTGCCACACAGGGCAGGGCTGACCAGGGCCTCAGCTACTCAGCTTTGGAATTCATTGTGGAGTTGTCCCGAGATCAGGCTCCGCTATGCGGCATCCAGCCAATGACTGGGAATGGCAGCGATACTACGAACTTCTACATACTGACATAGAAAATTATAAACAAATCATGGGGCGCCTGGATGACTCAGTCGGTTAAATGTCTGACTCCTGGTTTCGGCTCAGGTCTTGATTTCAGGGTCGTGCAATCAAGCCCCACATTGGGCTCTGTGCTCAGCATGGAGTCTGCTTGAGTTTCTCTCTCCCTCTCCCCCTGCCCCTCCTCCTGCTCTTTCGCTCTCTAAAATCAACCAATCTTTAAAAAAAGAAAATTTATAAACAAATCAATAGCACAAAAGATTTGAGAGATCATCCAGCATTTAAAAAGGAAAGCAAACCGTAAACATGAAAAAACTGTTCCTTTTACAAATAATTAGGGCACTTAAAGAGAGACACCAGTTTGCTATTTTACAATTATCAGATGGACAAATAATATGGATAATAAGGAGAAAGAAGAGGAGGACAATTAGTAATAATCTGACAATTGGCAATCTCAAATGTTGTTAAGGGTGTGAAGAAACAGGAACTCATATATGTGGTGGTGTAAATTGATCCGATATTTTGAAAGAGCAATATGGCAGAATCTAGTAAAAACAAAGATATCTAATTCCTAAAACCTAGTGCTTCAGCCATGGTTCAGCTGAATATAATGAAAACAAATCTAGATGTCTGAAGCAAAAAGCAATTTGAAACAGGAGCGTAGGGGCATACAAAATTCTCAGAAAGGCTGCAGGAAGGGCCCCTCGCAGGGCCTTTGGGAATGACTCTACAGCAGCTCTCTCTCTGGCCCACCTGGGATGCTGTTCCATCCCTGCCACAACAAGGCCCCTGGGGAACCAGGATGGAATGTGCCACCACACAGCTGGTACCCCAGGGTCAGGAAGCTGTCACCACAATTGTCAGCTCCAGGCCCACAACACATCTGCTGGCTCACGGGGAAAAAAACATTCCCTGGATGCTGGCTCTTAACAGTGGGGCAGCATCTGCTGCTGGAAAGGTAAGCAACTACATGGCCTCTTTCTGTGCCTGTTTGTCAGCAGACCAGCCCACCTTCACCTTGCTGTTTCCCTTCCAAGTCTCCATGTGAACCTCCGACTGGGAAAGCGCCTGCAAATCTGCAACTGCAGACAGAAGGGAACTTCCAACTTTCCAAGTGTTGCTATAGGTCAGGGGAAACAAGGAGAAGTTTCACATGCACATTGAGCCAGAATCTACTACATTTACTGCATCCAGCAATTTCGCTTTTAAGCGCACAACCTAAGACCCCATTTATCCAGAGGAGAGGTATTGGTGTTTCAGGTGGCTAATTCTTTATTATGCCAGATATTTATCTTAGAATGGGAAGCATCCCTGGCCCCCTAGAAGCAATTGCCAGTAGTGTCCTCCAGACGTCACCAGGAGCAAGGTACACACGCACATTTCCAAACACACCCTAGGAGGTGTATACCCCTCCACGAGTAAACCATTTCCCTCAAGTATTTCCAGCTTATTTGCATACAGATATTCATAGCAGCGTTGTCATTTACAGTGAAAAATTCAAGTCTAAATGATCATCGCAGTGAAATAAAATGGAGAGACAGTCAGCCGTATAACTTGCAGCAATTCAAATGGATGAGTCATCTACATACATGTGATCAAGAAGAATAATTCTCAAACAGATAATCTTCTTTGGGAAAAAATTAAGTTGTAAAGGGCTGCTACGACTGATTCCAAAATGTAACAATAATCTAAATTTTCAGGACACTTTTTGACAAAATTCCCCTCTTGAGCAGTATTAGTACAGTCTTGTGGGACTAGGAAGGAAGGGTCCACTATTTTGCTTATTCTCTGGCACGTCTATTGACATCAAACGTCTGGAGTTTAGAAGGTACCATGCGTCTTAATGACATCGGTATACTCAGAATATAATAATATTTGTACAGCACACTGTAGTAATTTGAGGAGACTGTTTGAAGCCAGAGGTGGCAAGCCCAGGGGCTATGGCTGCCTCGAGGCTTGTCCCAGCCTCCACAGGGGCTGAAAGCATCAATATGGTTAGCAACTTTAATGCATCTGATATACCACCTTTGGGAAGATCTGTATTAACAAGGATCAAAACAACGTTCACATTGCCCAATCTGACTGTTCCTTAAAGGAGTTATGTTTTGGGACTAATAAATATCACCATATCAACAAATTAATACATAAAACGAGGTAGCCAACAAGAGTAAACTTGTAAACCAGGCTAAATCCATTCTTGGATTCCCAACTACTGAGAGCTAAGCAGAGCGCTTGGCACATCTGAATGTTTCTGGACTTTATGGTGTTCCGTTTTCACTGCTACAGGTCCCGTGAGGATGGCCATTCAAATCCCTAGATTTCAGCCATAGTCTTCATTATGGGATGATGAAATGGGGAGGTCATGAAAAGTTTCTGATCACGGAGTATTCACCTATAGGGATTTTGTCCCCAAAGGATGTCCAAGGTCCTCTGATGAGCGAACATAAACCACCAGGCTGTCCCTAAATCCGTGAAAATACTCCCCTCTCCCCAACATGAAAACAGCCCCTGTCCTAGCAGCTAGCAGTCACTTAACACAATTGATTTGTTAGAGAGCAACACGCAAACTAAGTTTTACTTGCACCATGTGTTAAAAAAAAAAAAACTTCATTACAAATTCTGCCAAGCCTATTTCAGAACAACAAAGTTTGTGTGTGTTTTAAGAAGGGAGAAGATGATGCAGAAGATGGAGGAAGAAGAGGCAGAGGCGGAGGAGGGGAAGGAGGAGGAGCAGTGTAGTCGCAACACCTACACCAGCACCACCAATTTCTTCTACTGTTCTGCAAGGAAATCAGAAAATACCCACTTAATGCCTTTTGCGCTTTGAACTAATCACAAGGTCCTGGAAAGCTCTTCCTTACTAAAACCAAAGACGAGTCTCCTTCTCCCCTCCTTGGAAGGAGCAGTGCCTCCTTCCCTCCCCAGGATGCTTTGGGATAGGTTTGCTCCACACTGCACCCTCTGCCTCACCGGCTCCCTCTGATCTCTTTGGAACCTCAAACCTCGGGGAAGAGATGGCGGGTGAAGCAGCCCAAACGTTGGAACTCAGGCACACTACTGCTTCCATCACGGCTTGATCCCTCCTTTCTTCCCCAACCTCTCTGTTAGTGCTTCCTGCTCATGAATCAAATGTTTTCTGCTTCTGAACCACATCATGCACCTGCCGGAAGCACTGCTTAGATTTTCTCTCCGGGGTATAGTTTGTGTGAAGCCCACTGAGTTCAAAGTCCTTCAGCATTTGCTCTTGCCGACACCCAGGAGGCAAAGCCTCGGCGGACCGTTTTGTATTCCAGCCGCTAAACGTTAGCGAGTCCGATGGAGACAGGAAGTTCAAGGTCTGGCCACGTTAAGCTTTGGTATCACAGTGCTGCACACTTCGACTATCATTTGTGAGGCAGGAACATTGGCTTTAGAAACATTTTACACTAAAGACGTAAGAACAGCCAAATCCTCTAAGTCTTCAATTTTATTCATTCACCAGGCCCAAATCATAAACCCTGTCACAAAAATCACTTGTTCTGAGACACTGTCCAAATGAAAGGGCAGGGTTTTCTTATGTTTACAAGGAGCCTGAACACAGATTCATCCAGCTGCTAGAATACAAAAATGAGAGAAAGGGCCTAGAATAGCATGTCCAGTTCATTGTTTCATGAAGAGGCTCCAGAGAATAACACCAGTAGGAATTTGGCTTTGCTGTGGTAAAGCATTTATCCTAGAATCCAAAATATAGAAACAAACAAAGTATTTCTCCAAGCCTCATAAATGGTAATTGAGGGAGAGAGCGCCCTGCCTGCTAGGAAAAAAAAAAAGCGAAAAAAACAAAAACAAAAACAATAAAAACAAGACTTTAGAGTGTCGCGGAATGGAGAAGTGGACACCCACGCAGGCTCGTCTACCTTCTGGCTGGAAGAAGCTGGGCAATTCTCTTGCCCTCTCTGGGCTTAAGGTTCCTGTCAGCAATATGCAGCTAATGCCATCTGATTTTCAGAATCATTTCGAAACTTGTGAAATATCTACTCTGTGTGCCTAATTAGGACCTTAAACACCATAAATTTGCCAACGATATGATGCTGTATGAAAATCAAAGACCTGATTTCTCCTGATGGTGTAGTGTTTGGTGTCCCGAATGGATTAGCAGATTTCAAAGCCTTCCAGAAAGCCACATCTTTGAAAATCTTGGTAGATTAAATGGGCTCTTGCTTCATTCATTCTTTCACTTAATACAATTGCTCACCGGGCTCTCAGCACCTAGCTGAGAACAATATAGCAGATGACCAATCCTCCCAGTCCACATGTACATGCGAGGCCTGGGGAAATGTATGGTGAGATCTCTGGACAAACTCAAAAACCCAACTCGAAGGTTCTCTTTTAAGAAAAGTTAACGAGTATAGCTGGTTGAAATTTATTTTGATTGTCTTTAAACTAATATTGTATTTTTTAGATAATGCGGTACTTGAGGATTCTGTTAAGATAATTAAAATTTTTTGAAAAATTCTATAAGTGTAATGGAAAATTAAACAGATTTTTTTTCAAACAGATTTTTTTATGATTGTATGAAAATTAAGACCATACCCCCGGTAGGCGGAGCCCTGAAGTACAGTGTGTTTCTAGGCAATTAAATAGAGACTGAAAAGGAAAATTTGGAAGCTCATTATTTTTTATTAGTAAAACCAAAGAGCTATTTTATGGAATACCGGGGAGACTGTCTCTGCCTTAGGGCAAGCTTAAAGCTACCCAGGAAGCTTTAAAGTTCAGACCCAAACTCCTTGTAGTCAGAGGGACTATTCCAATCTTATCCTCAAGGTAAATATTTCAAACCCTCAGCTCTACTTACTTGCTTTTCACAATCTCCCATTAGTGAAAGGCCATTTTCTCTGAGACTCTTTTGAACGATGCATTTTAAACTGCTGAATCTGTTCTGAAATTACGTCTTTGAAACTCACGCTTTCTATTCAGTTACTCTTCCCAGGGGCCCTTACTCCCAGATCAGCTGAAGTTTCTACATTTATTGATCAGTCTCAGGAAAGGCCGGGTTCAGAGCCACCCATCTGCCAATGCATGTTTGTGTGGAACCTTCATTAATTGCCCAGGGGAGGAGCTCCATTGAACCCTTTAGAGTTGTAAATTTCATGCTTACAAGGATCTCTTCCTTTTCCTTAATGTTACATGCCAGCTCACCCAGCCTCCTCTTTCTTACTGCCAACACTGACATCTTAGCTTTGACTCTATTCAGAGCCGAACCAGAATGGCATGAAATAAATTCAATTCTTGTCTCTGTTTTCCTAACACATTAAGTCTGTCACCCTCTTTTAGTGTGTGTCCAATCAGTATACCTTAGGTCTCCATTGATAATTGTTTGGGCATTGTATCCTCTAGTCCCTATTATCCTTGAGTTGTTGAAGAAATGGAAAGTTTCTCTCCCCTGAGATCTAGGGCAGCATTGTAATGATGGACAATGAAATTTGTGAGGACAGCTCAGAGTCGAACAATTCATGTGAGATAAAAATAGAGAACTTCATAGTGTTTCATTATCTGACAGAGTGGAGAGAAATCATTATTAATAAAGTTTATTTGTATGAATTATTCACAGCCTTAATGAAACATTAGAAACGTAGATAGACATAATATTGTGGATTATACAACTGGCCTTGAAGCCAATTGAGTCAGCTTCATAGTAAATGTAAGCCCATGGACTAGCTGGATAACCTCTACATGAACCTTCTTTTCTTCATTTGTAAAATGGGGATAATAATTCCTATTAAACCCTGTTTCAGTATTGCTGTGGGAATCAAATGAAAACACATTAAAAAGTGAATTGCGATGTAAAAAGCATAACCAAATGGCAATTCAATACAATTAGATCCTGAAATTTGTCATGTTAAAAGGGAACATGTATTACCAGAAAAAGCAGTTTTCCTTTAGGAAAATTAATTATTCTTCAATCAGATAAAAACTTGCATGTTGTGGATGAACAATAAAGATGCATCAAGTTGAAATCTACATTCATGGAAAATAAATTCTGAAACTCATTTAATAGTTGTATGACCATGAAAGAGTTGTTTAGCTACACATAGTCTCTCATATTTTTTAATCCACAAAATTAAGATAATATAAAGTGTACATTTTATAAAATGGTTGTAAGAAATTAAGTGAACACAGGCTTGATATAGTGCCCAGCACAACCGCGCTCAAATAGTGGTTTTATATATATGCCAATTTGGCCGCAGGGAAAAGACAATATAACTGAATGAATACGTATATAACCATATGACATAAAACATTACACTGAAAGAAAAACATATTAATCTGTAAAAGATGGTTACATTGCTTTTTGGTTTAAGACATGTTAAGACTATTAGGTCCAGAACTGTTCAGACTGAGTCTATTTTGTTCATATTTCTGGCCAGTGCACTCACCTGATTATTGCCTAAATACATGTGCTGTTTTGTTTCCTTGTTTAAGGCACTGAGAATATGAAACTTCCTCATCTTGGGTAACTAAGGAAGGTTTTGACAAGAGTGCACGACCTGAACTAGGCATTTGATATTTAACTATTTTGTAGTCCTTACTACCTGCTTTTTAATTTAGATATAATTTATATACTATAGTGGGTTGAATTGGGTCCCCCTAAATTCATGTCCACTCAAACCTCAGCATGTGATCTTATTTGGAAATATGGCAGATTTTAACGAGTATCTCAGAATAAAATAATCCTGGACTGAGGGTGGGCCCTAAATCCAGTAACTGATGCCATTATTATAGGAGGCAAGGAGAGAGTGGACACCCACAGACACATAGGGAAGGAAGCGACAGAGATTGGAACAATGCTGCCACAAACTATAAGGAACAGCCACACCGGCCAGAAGCCAGAACAGGCTAAGGAAGATTCTCTCCCAGAGACTTCAGAGAAAGTATGGCCTTGCCAGCACTTTGATTTTGAACTTCCAGCCTCCAGAGCTGTGATAAAATGCATTTTTGCTATTCCAAGTTGTAGTAATTTGTTAGGACATCCCTAAGAAACAAATACACATATACCAAAAATCTACCCTTTTAAGCATACAATTCAGAAGGTTTTGGTATACTCAAAAGTTTGTGTGTACATTCCAAAACATTTTCACGACCCTAAAAGTAACACTGTATCCATTAGCAGTCACTCCCATTCTCTCTTTCTCCAGCCCCTAGCAACCACGAAGCTATTTCCTATTTTTTAAGATTTTATTTATTTATTTGACAGAGAGAAAGAGAGATCACAAGTAGAGAGAGAGGCAGGCAGAGAGAGAGAGGGGGAAGCAGGCTCCCTGCTGAGCAGAGAGCCCAATGCGGGGCTCGATCCCAGGACCCTGAGATCATGACCTGAGCCGAAGGCAGAGGCTTTAACTCACTGAGCCACCCAGGCGCCCCAAGCTACTTCCTATTTCTATGGATTTTCCTAGTCTGGACATTTCATGTAAATGAAATCATTTCTGTATGGATATGCCATATTTTGTTTATCAGCTGATGAACATTTGGATTGTTTTCATATTTGGACTGTTATGAATAATGCTGCTTATGAATATCTCTGAACAAATTTTGTGTGGACATAGGTTTTCAATTCTTATGAGTATATACATAGTAGTAGACTTGCTGGGTCATACATTAACTCATGTTTAAATTTTTTTTTTTTATTAACACATAATGTATTATTTGCCGCAGGGTACATGTCTGTGAATCATCAGGCTTACACATTTCACAGTCATGTTCAAATTTTTAAAGAATTGTCAAACTTTCCAATGTGGCCAGACCATTTTATGTTGCCATTAACACTATAAAAGCCAAAAAAAAAAAAAGAAAAAACATTATAAAAGCCATCCAATTGCACTATATCCTCACCAACACTTGCTGTTATTCATCTAATGACTACAGCCATCCTGTGGGTATGAAGTAGTGACTTACTGTGGTTTTCAGTTTCCCTAGTGATTAGTGATGTTCTTTCCCTGTGCTTACTTATTGGTGGTCTGTCTCCTTTGAAGAAAAATCTATTCAAATCCTTTGCTCATTTTTTTTTATAATTGGATCATTTGTCTTTTATTGTTGAGCTATAAGATATCTTTTTATGCTCTGAATATGGGACTTAAATCAAACATATCATTTGCAAATATTATATTTTATTTTGTGTTTGTCTTTTCCCTTCCTTGATAGTCTTTTGACATTAAAACATTTTTAATGTTGATGAAATCCAATTTTCCTAACTTTTTTCTTTGGTGACTTATGTTTTTAGTGTTGTATTTGAGAAACTATACCCTAATCCAATGTCACAGGCTTATGTTTACTTTTTTTTTTAAAGATTTTATTTATTTATTTGACAGAGAGGAGAGAGATCACAAGTAGGCAGAGAGGCAGCCAGAGAGAGAGGGGGAAGCAGGCTCCCCGCTGATCAGAGAGCCTGATGCAGGGATTGATTCCAGGACCCTGAGATCATGACCTGAGCCAAAGGCAGAGGCTTTAACCCACTGAGCCACCCAGGTGCCCTGGCTTATGTTTACTTTTAGAACTTCTATAGCTGTTTCTCTTACATTTAGGTTTGACCCATTTTGAGTTAATCTTTGAATATTATATGACATCTGGATTAAATATGAATTAAAGTTGCCCATATCCTGTGTTGAAAAAACTATTCTTTCTCCAATGAAGTGTCTTGTACCCTGCTGAGAATCAATTGATCATAGATGTATAGGTTTATTTTTAGACTCTCGGTTCTATTCCATTGACTTATTCACCATCTGCAGAGAAGCAAACTGATTTTTAAATTGCAAATCTGATTACTCTACACACACATTTTAAATAATCTAGTAACTTCTAATTTCCAAAATAACTCAGTAACTTCTAATTTTTCTTAGGACAAGTCGTGCATGTTGCGGCCTCTCTCTTACTCTCCAACCTTGCCTTGCAAAATTTTCCTCCTTCCATATGACATTGCCCTTTGATTAATCCTATAAGGTACTTGTCTGGTCCTGTACCAGGCTTTCCCATCAGCTATTTCATCTTCACATGATCACCCTCTACTATCAGAGGCCCTTCCCTTCTCCTCCTCCTAACTTTATTAAGTTTAAATATCACTTCTCTAAAGGAGAATATTCGATTACTTATATTTATTTTCTCTTAGAACCTTATAATTTTCCATCATAGATTACGTCTGTAACTTATTGGATGTCAGTCTGTTTTATTTCTTTGTCCATCTGCCATGGAAAGAAATCCACTGTGTTTTGTTCACCACTATAAACCCAGTTTGCAGTGACATGCTTGGTACACAGTAGAAATGGAACAATCACTAGTTAAATAAATAAATAAATGACTAGATTTAGGGCTGTACTCCCAGACCTAGGCAAAACTGCCTTCTCACAGAATGTTCATATAAGTGGGATTAGGTACCCAGACACATTGATAAAATTTTTTGAACATAAAGCACACTAAAATAATATCAACTATGAAGTATGATTTCCTATTTTTATCTGATATTTTATGAGTTACAACTACTCCAAACTAAAAATAACATTGACAGACTTGGATTGTGTATCTAAATGAGATTTCTTTTTCCTCGAAAGAGCCCTCATCTTTATATATTGAGCTTCCAGGGATGATGTAATTGTTTAATTGGGAATTCCTACTTTTCTTAATACCAAAGAAAAATCGTAGGACAAAAAAAGAAAAGTCTCATTATTTTCATATTGGATTTCAGTTCAACAAAAAGAAAGCCTTCCAGCTTAAGCAAAAGATGGGCACCCATAGTGATTACATTTTTTTGTAAACTCCTTCTAGCATAATTCTTTGTTTATAGATATCCAAAGATATTTAGAAATTATTAAGCATCTGAAAAGAAAAAAATAAATTTGATAGAGAATGCCAACAAGAGTAAACAAAGATCTTTGAGAAAAACAGACAAGCCAGTAAACAGACACAAACTTTAAAAGATGTACTCATAAAACAGTACCAGACTGTTCTAAATGGACTAATTGGAGACTAAAAATGTATATGTCCATATACATCAGATATATAAAATAATTGCATAATGTATTATGTTCTAATTATAAAATATATACTTGGTAAGTTGCTTAAATTTTCAAAGTGTAGATCATCTGAATTACAAAATGGACATGAATAAGAAAGCAAGATGCTTATCTGCAAATATAGTTGAAATAAGTGTCCAAAATATAGAGAAAGAACTAAGCAATGGAAGAAGAATGCAAAGTAAATGTACTGAGAAATTAGTTGTAAGTTTTCAACTTATTCCTAATAAAAGTTCTAGAATGAAAAAGCAGAAACAATGGAAGGGAGGAAATAACCAAAGAAATAATGGATCTAGGGGAACACATGGTCAGATATTAAATGTCTATGTTTCCTGAAATAGAATTAATGGTGGGAGAGGGGGCACACCAGAAAACAGACTATAGAGAATATATAGATATAACTATAGAGAATAAATGGAGGGTTGCTGGAGGGGAGGTGGGTGGGGATGGACTAAATGGGTGATGGGATTAAGGAGGGCACTTGTGATGAGCACTGGGTGTTGTGTATAAATGGAATCACTAAATTCTACACCTGAAACTAATATTACACTGTATGTTATTGGAATATAAATACAAACTTGACAAAGAAAAAAATGGCAAAAATACCATTAAACCTATACATTCATTCATGATTTTTCACAACTCCAAGGAAAAAGAGAACATTATAAAGTATCTCCAAAGTAAAACAAATTATTTATTCCAGACTATCAGACTTCATATCAGTAATACTGGATCTACAAAAAAATTATATATTTGAAATTTTTATGAAAAATATTTTCCATAGATGTGTAGATACAGTCAAATCATTAATAGCCATGAGGCACTAGGAACAAATGCAAAAGAAATCTGTTTACATGATTAAAAGATTAGTAACTGAACCTGATCCAGAAATGAGAGCTCATTAATTATTGACACTGGATAGATTCTTCTTTACGCAATAACTTTTAATGGCATTAGATTACATTTTCTTCTCTACAGATACACTCATTCTATTTAGTTCTGTAGTGAATTCTGCTTGAAGTTTTATACTGAGATCATATTCTAAAAACAAACTGCAGACACAATAAAAAATTCAATTATAGATACAAGAGATAATGTGGTTATAACCCTTGATGTAAAATAACAAAATGATCAAAAAAAAAAAAAATGGAGAAGGATTAATGGGAATGTTAGTAAGGGACAGTGAGTGCCCTAATTCTACACCTTTCATTAAGCAAAGAGCAACAGATTCTTTCTAAAATTGATACATCAGGAAATAATAATTTAAACTTATTATTTTAATTAATGACATCAGTCAAAAGAGAAATGAAATACTTTCTCACTCATTCAACGTATGTTCTAACAATTCAGCCGTAAAGTTGGGGAGGGTAGGTTTTTAATGATATAAATATTATGCATCTCCAATCTTCATGGTCATTTCAAAAATTCTATGTATTGATGATATGTCACAGAACAGATCTAGCAGTTCACTGTTTAAAGAAAAAAGATCACCACATCAAAAGAAAAACAAAGAGCCATTAACACCATTTATCTCTCAGGAGTGAGACTAAGTTTTTTGAGTGGGGGAAGGAAACTTTTAATTTGTATTTTTTTATTTTCTTTGATGAGTGGATTATTTTTTACCCACAGGCATATATTAATTCTATAATTAATGAACTACCGGGTTAATGAAATACATTAAAAATTTATGTACCCTGACCTCATCTCTTCATTTATTTGCCACTATAAGACCTAAATGAGTCAGGGCTGGTTCTAATAAACAAACTCTAGAAAAATAAATATCCAGCAGTAGAGAATATTAAAACTTTAATACCAGGACTTTTCCTAGTAGTGGCCTCTTCCAGTCCTGAGGGAAATGTAGGGTTAGTTTACAAAGTCTTGAACTACACTAGTATCCCAGGGCTAGGGGCACCTACATGGAGTACACACTTTTCAACGGACTCTAAAGAGAACTTAATGGAGAATGTTGGTTTCCATATTGCAATGTCTTCTTCCATTTCCAGTCTTCTCACAAATATGCCTTCCACTACCCTCAAGAAAACTCAAGAAACCATGGATTCATAGAGATTTTGGATGGTTATCTTCCCCAAAGCCTCCATCTCTTCCTTCTACATTCCATAAAATCATTGCATTCTGTACTCCTCTTTGCTATATTAGTTTATGTATCAAATGGAAAGCTATGATACGTAAACCAGTCAGAACACAGGACAATCTGTGCCAAAGCTGAGAAGTGTTTAGACTTAGGGAAGAAATGCTCCACCTCTGGAGCCCATATAGAGAGAATAGAGGGTAGTACAATGTAAATGAAGACATATTTCTATTCCTCTGGGCTCCAAAACTTTCTACTTAAATTATAGACTTTAGTATGATTAATATTATGTCACTGGAGCATTTGTGTATGTGATACAAACCCTTTAATACTCAAGAGAAGTATTCATGTGTTTCTTTAGAATAAAAGGTTTGCATCCTCAGCACCTAAAAACAGTGTGTGCTGGGTCTGTTTTACCCCAAAGAGAATTCTCAGACTAAACCTGTCACAAAGCACCAGCTTCCCTAAGGACTAAGGACTACTTTTTAGGGCACATCATGCATTAGATGGGTAAGCTTTGGATTGTTAACTATCAGATACACTGATGGCCACGCAGGGGGATTTCAGTGTCATTTGAAGGATTAACCCATTTTGTTAATGTTAAATGAACAACCAGAACTGAAAGTGTATTTCATTATGTATGTCACCAAATTAGTGTTTCATTCTGTTTGTTAAGAACATCTGCATTGTGGCACCAGAGATGGAGAGGTTACAACCCTTGGGTATATCTTGCTTAATTGAAAATTTGCTAATACAGTTGAATATGTCCCATTTTGGATTTTAAGATGTGACACTTGTAAAAATGAAGGTTTTTATAGACTTCCAGAACGGATGCAGTGGTCAAGTATTCAACACCAGGACCAATTTACTTAACTTTGCCTGCTTATGCTGAGTGGTTGAAAACCCAAGTTGGTATTGTTACTAGGTTTAGTAGATGGCATTGTGAGTCTAATTTTGCTCTTTCTAGATCAAGAACACCCCAAGTTCCTTCCTACCTTTTCTTCCTCAATTTTTCCTACACCATCAAATGCCCAGGACTTAAAATAGCCTTCCTATTAGGAAATTAAGCTACCTACCTAATACATCCTAACAGCCTATTAATTCTATTCATTACAGAACCTCAAATACTGTAAAGATCAGATTCCAAATCTTTAGAAATTGAGAAGATGAGACAGTACATAAAGACATGTGGTAAGGACCACATAAAACACAAAACATCAGCCTAGAGATCTAGGTTTTCAAGATCAGCCCAGGATGAAAGAGAGACCATGGGTTGAGGGAAATTCACCTATACCCCAGTCATCTACAGCATGTATTAGACTACCCTTCTGTCCCCCACTCCTACTTTGGATGGCCTCCACCTCCAAATTCAGTTTGCAATCTAGTGACATTGGGATTTAGAACATCATATTGGGATTTAAAATATCCTGGTCTCAAGGAACATTCCATATTTATCATAAACATCTCCTTCTAAAACCACCAGGGCCTGGGGTCATGACCATTGTTTCCTTGCTCCTTGCTTTGATATTGTGTGATCTCTTTTGCAGTGTCTTTTAAATGCTATGTTGTAATCAAGCTCTTTCCCTGGTTTTACTTGACAATACTATTCTAGGAGAAAATACGAATGGTAAAGACAGTCTACTTTGGGAACAATGCCAAACATCATAAGCCTAAGGATACAGTGAACACCTTTCATTCTAAGGAGAAACTTCAATTTATTACTCAATATCATCAGCACCCTACTTTTTATACAGCTACCAAAAACAGAATTTATATCACGTCAGGGTTGTCTTCTATAAGATACAGATAAACTCAATTCCTTAATGTCTCACAACTAACTGGGCTGATCCCCAAATAAACCCAAGTTATTTAATTTTAGTACATGCTTCTGAAGTTGTCAGAATTGGATCTGCAGACATTCTCGAAACTCCATTTGAAAGGAAACCACAACAAAATGCAATAATCGTGCATGTTCAAGATACTTAGTTTCCTTCTGTTTTCTCTAAAATGACCCACACTGAGAAAATTGCTTAACATGCACAAGGTAAGCCCCATTTTATAAGCCACTAATGGAGAAGCTGCAGCAACTAATTAGCTCCAACCAGTACAAGTCAAACTGTTATTAACAAAATCTGAAAGTTAAATAGAGGTTCATTACTCCCCCAGTCATTGGCTCCCCCTCCCTGGGGAGTGTTTAACTTGCAGCAATGGTTTGGCTTTGCTTGATTAAATCTCATTATGACAAAGAAAAAAGCGCTTATGCCCAAGTCTGAAGGAACCCAGAGGTATGCCAAGACATCCATTAGGGTGTGCAGAAAAGGAGTCAGAAATCGGCATGGCAGACACTTCTCTTCCAATTCAATCTGGAGCATAGTGAGAAATACCATTCTAAGGCTTTTGTTTTCCCTGATGGGTTTCTTTTAGACTTCATTGAAAAATGGTTTATCTGCATCTTTCAATTCAAGGAAAACACTGCTAAGTAGCTTCGTGTTACCTTCTACTCTTCTAAGGATCCTGCAAGGGAACATGAGGACATTGCATGCCCAACATGCAATATTGGACAGTGGCAGGATGTAAAGAAAGAACTAACATAGTGTGTATAGTCAGTTTTCCAAAGAAAGCAAAGGCTAAGGCAGTCATATAGCTTAATAATCAAAGATAGGACTGGCAAGCAGAAATAGCCTTGTAAGGTTAGCCCATCACCTGCCATTAGCCCGTGTCCTGCTTATAAAACTAACTCTATTTGTCATACCCAGTGTAAAAGATAGGCTATTAATAGATAGAACCTCTGCATAGGTGCGTAGTCACTCCATCCTCTCTTTTCCTTTAACTGGGAGGAATGTGTTGATAACAGATAATAAAACTTTGTATACATATGAAGTTTATTTGATCTCTGCCAATTGGATGAAATAGGATTTATAATCTGTGGTTTATTACATTTTATTGGATTATTTTTGATTTAAATATTCAACTCTTTAAGGGTAATGTATATTTTTCCAGAAAAAAAAAATTATCTCACAGCTTCTAGAGTTGGTGTCAAGAGAATAGCATTTTAATTTTGGCTCTTTCTCCCAATACTTTGGTTAAGTTTCTTATGACTGGCATGAGCACCACCATCTGCAATCTGAACTATGCATCTCTCTATGGAGTAAAAGGTAAGCAGGTGTCTTTGCTGGAGGACTTTTCAGAATTTTAAATTATAGTTAAAATAAGATTTAAAATGTAATCATCATAGAGATTATTCAAAAAGGGAATAGAATACATAGCATACACAATATTTTTTTTTTTTTTAAACCACAAGGCTTTTTTTTGTGGTACAGAAATTCCATAGGATGATTCGGGAAACATTTGGCTAACTCAGGGTTTCTCAATCTTGACACTATTGACATTTTCAATCAGGTAATGCTTTCTTGTGGGCAATATTCTGCACATTGTAGAATATATGGTAGCAACTCTGGTCTCTACCCGCTAAATGTTGTCTAGCATACCTCCTGTCCCCAATCATGACACTAAAAAAATATCTCCAGACATTTCCAAGTGTCTGCTACGTGCAAAATTGCCACTGGACACAATCAAACTGCAGGTACCATCTAGCTGGCATGTTCTCTAGTTATCTGGTCAGAAAACATGCCCTTCAGATCATTGAGAGGCAAAATGGTGTAATCATTAATGAGACAGGATCTAAAGGTAAACCTTTGGGGTTCTAATCCATGCTCTACCACATGTGTTAAATACTACAGAACCTAACAGCTGAGAACTTTAGTTTCTGCATCTGCAAAATGGCAGTAATAATAGCTCTTACCTCATGTAGTTGTTATGAGGCTTAAATGAAATTATGCTTGAAATCATTTATTACAATGCCTGTACACAGTAAAGGACTTAACAAATAGCTCTAATTTTCTCTCCAGAATTCATTCTCTATTAACCTTAATTCATTCCGTTGTTAATTATGTCTAAAAGTCACTTGTATTTTTAGAAGCAGATTACGTCTCAAATAACTTCCTTTTCCTATTAATTCTCCCTTTTTTTTTCTTAAAGTACTCTCATCCCTCCACTCATCAAACAACTTTGTTTTTTAATCTTCTGTATTCCTCCCTCGACGCTAGGTTGCTAATGATGGGGTTCTGATTCGCTTGGAGCCATGGAATGTACCTTGGTCTCAAGTTGTTTGTTCCAGATGTTTTACTGTAGCTCTTTCAAAAGAAATTCCTAAACAACACAGAGTCAGCGCAGGAAGACAAAACAATTCTAGGTTTTTCAAGCAAAATTGGGTGTAATGGAGAACACTGAAAAGGCTAGAGAGCGGACGTCAAGGGGCTCCTACTAAATCTGCTTTTCAGGGTGACAGCTTCAACGACACAGACCCAGCAGCAGGAAGTATCTGCTTCTATACGGCTGTTGTCACCACCACAATGGTCTCAAAACCATGAAGCTGATGACAAACAAATGAATCCCCTCCAGACACTCAGGTGTAGTAGAGTTTACTTATCACCCAACACAGACACAGAGATGGTTCTGTTGTCCTCACCTCATGTGAGTACATTTAATTGGTAGAAACTAATTATTACCCAGAACCCTAGCTGCAAAAGAGTCTGGAAAATTTATTTTCACCTTTCCAAATCTTCCAAATAGAAGGAATGCGAAATAGAGGCCGAAAGGGCCAATCCAAACTTCAGCTTCTCCACAGACATACACAGCCTTGTGGGTACATATTCATCACCTTCAACGATGACACTAGCAATATCCACTTGCTTCTCTTTCATGTAGTGCAACAATCTCCTGCACGCATGAAACCTACTCATTCCCTCCCTTGAAGAGGAAACCCATGGCTCCTTCAGTATTCATTTCTAGTCCTTTACATTGTTCATTCTTCATCGTGTCAAAATCGCACCCCGGGGTACTATAACCTAAAGATTAGACTATGCAGTTTAAAGCCAGGAACACACTTTAGATAAAATAAGTGAGAGCAGAAACAAAACTTGCTTAATAGATTAAAAAATACGTATATAACAGAGAAGAAAAGAAACATGCGTAGCTGCTGTTCTTGTTTCTGCAACTGATCATATGGCCACAGTTGGTATTTCTAATTTCCATCTTTCATATTACATTCTACATTCCCAGATTCCTTTACCCTCAGCTGGCACATCCGCTGTTGAGGGTCTTATACTTCTTGAACAACTCAAACTTGCATTCCTGAAGACTGAGTCCTTGTATGGAGTTTCTGAAGTGTTCTGAGAGCCAGTCCCCACCCTCAGGCTTTCTTGTCCAGCTATACTTCTGCCTCCCGCTGTACTGCAACAAACCTATTTCCCCTTAATAATCAGAATCATTCAGTCCAGTTAATTCAGTAACTGCTTTCATATTTACTCATCTACATGAACTGGTTCAGTGAGATACCATAGGTGTGATCTTTCTCTACACTGGCATAAAATTCACCCACTGTAGTATTTGGAGTTCTTGAGGTGTAACCCTGACAAGCTTCCCCATGGGGCAGCTGTTAATTTCCCAGCTTTGGGCTCTTCAGGTTCAAGGGGACTGAAGATGAGGTAGGGCTACAGCAGCAGCATATTCTGGGCTCATAGAATCATTTTTTGCCCTCTACTGTCCCCACTCTCAGCCAAGAGCCAAGGTGTTTTAGCAATACCGGTGCCAGAGGAGGCCTGAGTTATTACTGCCAAAATTATATCCTAAAGTCCTGATTTTATCCATAAACATTTCCAAACAATGTTTTGCATACATGTATTATTGTTCTGACACATTTATGCTTTCTTCTACTACATTCCTATTCACCTTTTTCTATATTCATTCTTATATTTATGAAAGAAATGGGGTTATTGTTACTAGTATTATTATAACTATTCAGTGCCATTTTTGAACACTTATATAGACACTAAATACTAGGAATACATTACCTCACCTAATCCTTTTAATAATTTGGAAGATAATAATTGATATCTCTTATACATAAGGACACTGATGTAAAAGTTAAGTATCTTGCACAACATCAAAAACCATTAGTAATGGAACCCAGAGCTCAGATTTAAACCCCATCTGTCCAGTTCCTGAGAGAGTTCCTGACCCCTTCAACAGAAAGTAGGGATGGAGATTCAAGTTTTTCTCAAACTCGTCAAAGCTTTTGATACAAAAGCCTCATTCCTCAGTAACCTTACATATTTTTTTACCTTTATATGGGTCATTGGGAAATTAAGTTTCTTTATTCTTACATTTTCCCCTTTGCTTAGATGTCAGGAAGTGAAAGCCTAAAAATATAGTAGTGACCCAAAATAAGTCAGTTTAAGTCCTGTTTCCCTGAATATAGGGAAAATTTTTCTTGGTTTTTACCTTTAAGTTTGTCAACAACAACTTATTTAAATTCTGTATTTTTCCTCTCTCAGAAATTTTGCAAGACAAATACTTTAAGTGGAGCTGTCTCTATGTATCCAAACAATGAAGTAATGATTGATTTCTGATTCATCTCTGATAATGCTACTTTTGATCAATTATTGAACATCCCAGGAGTGCTCAGAGCTCTTTTAAGTATATGTCCTGACATTACCATGTGACTTGACCAATCAATTATTCTTAAGGTCTTCAGTGTGTTGTTTGTTTGATGAGTGGCTCAGTATTTCTACAGCTGATATTCATAACAGATCTCACTCCATGGGCATATTGCCTGGCTTTCAGCATTTCATGGTCAATTTGCATACAGCTAAGGAAATGTTCCCCCAGCTATCACTGATCAGTTGGAGAACAGATATATTACATACTATAGCTATCCTAGAGGAAAAACAGATGTAAATCAGTTAAAATGTTGTCTAGAAGTCTACAGCTTATTACTAAGTGATGATCCCTTTACATTTTTACTTTGCATTGAGATGCAGAAAACAATTCTAAATGACACAGTGATAAAATAGAGCATTCCCCCACTGGAACCTTTAACCTCCCAGAGACTGTGATTCAGATTTGTTTTGCATTTGAGATTAGCATTGCAGAACCCCCAAATTTAGGAATAAGTTATTCATAAAACTACAATTTTATTCAAGTGGCACAATCCATATTGCCTAACAGTGACTGTCCCACTTAAAACAAAATCAGAGATGACTAACTATCTCCATTAATTCTGACAGTTCATCATGAGGGCTACTCCCATTAATACGATCTTCTATTCATAATTTCTACCTGCCATAAACCTATTTTAGATTTTTATGAGAAAACACACTATAAATTTGTTTTGGTTTGGAAACCACTCTCAAGCTAAATTGTTTATACAGAATTTATTTTTTCATTTGTCCTTTTATTTGTTCATTGAAGAAATTGAATGCTTGCTCTATGATTAATAAAGATGTATACTCCTAGACACCTGAATGTTGACTTTGAACTTGTTATCTGCTCATCCTGGAACTCCATTACCTTAGTGTTTTGTAGACCTGAGCCCTTCCTTCTCAGGCAGGCCTATCCAGACCACCCAGTATAAGAATGGTACCCTCTGATAGAAGCTATCAAAATTTCATGAGTAGATCTTTATAGCACTTTTCACGAGTACCTATGTATTACGCACCTACCTACTGATCTATTGTTTATCCTAGCTATCATGCCCCCATGCTCTCACGCATGTGCTCATGCACAATGAAATTTAATTCTATAGGACAGGGAACTCATTTTGCCTTGAGGAGACCAAGCAGGCTGATGTTTAGCAATGCCAGAGACTTTACATCAGTGAATGTCTCTCCTACCCTCGTGAGCATTTTTTTTTCACACAGTTAAGTGACTTGCTCAGTCTCTCCTCTCCCTTTGTTCCCTACTGGCTCTCTCTTCTCCATCCCCCCTAAAAACAAGCAAAGGAAAGACAAAACCAAACCAAAGCACTTCCATTTTTGTAAGCAAAGCTATTCAGTTCAGTTCTCTACAGCATTCACCTCAAACTTAGTTCAAGGCCTCCTTTTGTATTCCAAAAGATTTCCTTTAAACTTTGAAATTACAGTTTATGACTTCACAGAATGCAGTTCTCTCCCCCAGTCCCTGCTAGCGGGGGCGGGGGAGAGTTTCATACTTCCGGTTTTGCGAGCAAGAGTGACACATTTCTATTACAAGATTAGTCCTGTATTTCTAGTCTTTTTTACTCATTGAATATGCAATCTATACCGGATTTGAGCAGTTTTAAAATTTCTTCCTTGAGGAAAAAGAAGCATTATGGTTCTTATTGCCAGAAAAGCATTACATGAAGTCAGCTTAAAAAAATGTAATTTCTCAACTGCCCAATTCTGACCACAAAGTGTTTTAAAGCATCACCTTGTTTAATCATTGCAACAACTAACTCCTTTAAGAACGAAAGGGGGTTTGTTTTTTTCTACTTTCAGACAGGCTGGGGAGCTTACAGCCCTTTCCAGGTCTTAAATACACAGCCTACATGACAGGTCACTGGAATGGGGCCTGTATAGAGAAGGCTGGACACTGAGGCAGTGAGGATGAGCTGGAGTGGCCACCTAGTGTCCAGACAGCCTCTCTCCTACATGTCCTTATCCCTTCCTCCTACTTGGGAGGACTGGCGATAACTACTGGTTTCCACTTCTATAAAACCATGTGGAACTTGACAATATTACCATCACCCCTCCTTGAGGGAAGGGAATGGACCTAGAGCCACATCTGCATGTTCTGATGACCTGATTCTTAATCCGCTTAAAAAGATGAACACTTTTGGGGCGCCTGGGTGGCTCAGTGGGTTAAGTGCCTAACTCTGGATTTTAGCTCAGGTCTTCATATCAGGGTCATGAGTTCAAGCTGTATGTGGAGCCCACAAAAAAGAAAAAAAAAAAAGATGAACACTTTCAAAGTGTTAGGTCTTCCTACATGTGAGAATAGGGAAAACTCCTAAGTGTCTTAAGAATAGGAAGTGGGGAAGCAAGACTTCGTACATGTGAAGTTGCTGGGGTTCTTGGTAGATTCTACCCACCTCCCACCTCCAGCAAGTTCATAAGTTCAATGGCTACATGTCTTCACCGAGCAATCAGCTATCACAACTAGATTCAGTTGGGCTCTTCCTCACCCTACTTGCTTAAGGTATTAATAAGCCAGCCATTTAATATGGTCACTGGCCAACGATTATTTGTCTTCATTCTCATGGCTATAAAGAGTTCAAGTTTCTGACTAATCAGGAATCAGCTGATTGATTAAAAGTTAAAATGGCACCAGAGTGAGTAGTCAGGGAGAATCTTTGCTCCAAATGATCTTAAATGTCTCCAACCAATGAAGCATCACAGCCCTATGATGAGTGGCCTTTGTTAACAAGCCCACCTTTAGCATGTCCATGTCTCCCTGTACAGACCAACTTGTTTCTAATCAGGGAGTATTGATCGTCTCTGCAATTATCTGTCAAACCAACATCTACAGCAAACACTCAAACTCCAAAAATAACATACCTCATTTTGCTATATCATCTTAATTGAATGTCACATTCAAGGAATGCCATCCTCAGCAGTAAATAAAAGTCCATGATAATAGTCAGTGAAAATTTTTTCCCTGTTAATCCCTATTTCCTGGACATTGTCTATACCATCTATTTCTGACCACTTTATTTTCTTGTTGTTGTTTAATTGCAAACTTTGCACAGGCTAACATAGTTACCAATTCACGTAAGGCACAAAGAAGTCACTGATAGCATAAAACAAACTTATACTGGTATATGTAGAATCATGGCATGTATCTTGATCACGTGAAAACATCTGCCTAAAAACAGCTTAAGGTTCTGGAGAAATAAAGTCTATTTACCACTTGGAGTTCTATAATCTAAATCACTAAACATCTAATCAGATCTTTCTGAACTAATATAATTTGAATCAACAGAGTAAATACTTAATTTCTTATATACTTCTGTGCTAAGCCCATGAAGCTAATTCATTAAGAAATATTCAAAGCAAATGCTGGTTTCTTTCTCCAATCTTCTGCAGTGCAGTACCAAGGATTCCTTTTTTTGTTTTGTTTTGTTTTGTTTTTTGCTTGTGATAGTTACTTCATAAATTTCTTTTAAAATCAAATGTATATTATGTCATAGAATAAGATAATTTGAGTGTGGTTATCAAACACACAGACCCTCCCAGGGTAAACCAGAAAAAATAGAAATTATGTTTTCTCCCTTAAAATAAGATTGTGATGTATCATACAGATGACAAATTCAAAGATATAAAAATTATGATTAATAAAATGGAGTTCTAATCGTTTTTAAGAAAAAATAGCAAATATTTTGTTTACTGTTTTTTTCCCTTTCAGCCCTGAGATGTGCTAATTTTTTATTGACATACACTTGACATGTTGTATTATTTTTACAGATACAACATAATGATTTGATATATGCATATATTGTGAAGTGATTATAATTAGTTGACATCCATCACCACATATAGTTACAATTTCTCGTGATGAGAATTTTTAAGATCTTAGCATCTTTCAAATATACAATACAGTATTGTTAACTCTGGTCACCATGCTGTACATTACATCTCCAGGACTTATTTATCTTATAGCTGGAAGTTTGTACCTTTTCACCACTTTTATCCATTTCCCTTTTACTGTCTTCTAGTACTTAATCCAGCTATGTATAAAATTTTCTGTAGTTTAACATTTCTATGATGCTTTTCTAGTTAATGATAGGCAATTATAAAAAGTGTCTTTTGCATTTGCAAAATACTGTCATTTATTATTTCAACTGATATATCATTGAGTTACTAATTATTCTTTATTGACTACAGTTTAGCTTGTAAGAGGCCAACCCCTAACAAGAATGCAACAACACAACCCCATGCATAGCCTAGAGTCACAAACCACCAAAGCCAGCGGTATTCTGGCCACCACTGGGCAACTCAGCTACTTTGGTCAAGAATTCTTGAATAATAAATTGATTTAAAATTATATGAACACCAAACCCATTCAGTTGGTTTCACTCTCCTACAGCAAATACTGACCATCTCATTAATAATTAAAAACAACAGCTGCTAATGCTTGGGAGCAAGATGGCTAATTTACATATCCTGGATTCTAGCAAGGGTTCTCTAGCACGTCTCACCAAATCCTTGGAGGATAAGGTTTTCTCCCAGGCAGGTAAAGGGCAGGAAGGCATCTACAGCTCCAACACGAATATTAATAAAGTTGTAAAGTAGCAGATAATTGAGCCATATCAATTATTTATCTAATTATGAGGTTATTAGTCATCTAAAATTACTCAGCAAGCAACTCCAGAGACAGTGAGGTACTGACATACAAAGTGTTGTCCAGAATCATCAGGCCTGCAAAACTCCATCTGACAATGCTTCAACATTAATTAACTTTAAGATCTGAAGGATGAGTAGAAAAATGGGATATGGTAAAAATTTTCTATGTAGACAACACTGGATCTTTGGAGGCTAGAGGGAAGAGCAAGCACAATGTTTTAGATGAAATGATTCCTTATCTTCTGAGGTTTTCATCTGGGGCAACTGTAGGTATCCTTATTCCACTGTATCAGATGGCCGAGACTGGTATTTGTTTTGTGGAGTTTTTAGGCCCAACAATTTAATACCAAGGTAGGATTCTCCATTCACTGCAAATCTCAACAGTTGTCCTAACGTATGCATGCTGGTCATGAGGTTTTCATTCACTGTAGTAGACAGAATAAACACACCACAAAGATGTTCACACACAACCCCTAGAATCTGTGAGTATGTTACCCTACAGGGCAAAAGGGACTTTGTAAATGTGATTAAGTTAAGGATGTTGAGCTGAGAAGATTAGCCTGTATTATACAGGTGGGCATAATGTACTCATTAGGTGAGTTACGAGAGCAGGATGGGGGGAGGTCACAGAGAAGATGTCATGACAAAAGGAGAGACCAATGAAAGAGAAAAATAGAGTTGGAGATTTCAAAAATGCTAGGATACTGTCTTTGAAGATGGAGGAGGGGCTACAAGCCAAGAAATGCGTGAAACCTCTAAAATCTGGAAAAGGCAAGGTCATGGGTTCTCCCCAAGAACATGCAGAAGGAACACAGCCCTATCGACCCATTTTAGATTTCTGACCTCCAGAACAGTAAGACAAAATGCAGGGTGTGTAGTAATTGTTACAGGAGCAATAGGAAACAAATACATTCACCAATCTCTCCCCAGAATAAATTCTTCAGTACCTTAAAATTTCTCATTTCTATCCCAAGGCAGTAGGGATGATAAGCTAATTAAATAGCACAACAGTTGTACTACTTCCTGTTTACATTTAAGAAAAAATCGTTTGTTTAAACAAATACAGAGAGTTTTGAAATTTCCCCCACAAAAACATGAAGTAGACCGATTATACAAGAGACAGAGTGGGTTATCCAGCTGCGCTCTTAGATTCACAGGAATACAAAAGCATAAAATAAAATTATTGCTCTGTAGGAGTCCCACCCATAGAAAAGATAATTCCTATAAGACATATAACAACTTTAGCAGAGAGAAGTTTATGAAAAACATTGTAAAACTTAAATATCTGAATAAAAAGGTCTATCTGGGGAAAGCAGACAGAGCCCCCAGAGGAATCATGCAAACACCACCTAAACCAGGAAGCTGGGGCTGAAGGAAGCAGGAATTTGGGAATTACCAGTTGATTTACAGCCTTGAGTCTCGAGTCCTAGGATTTAGTGACTGAAGACTTAGTCCTAATGTACCTTGGGCCCTAACCACATCCTAGGGGAGAGCATACCAGTAGTTGTTTGGAGTACTCAGAAAACTTCAAGAGCCAACTCATTTCCACTTCGAAAAGCAAGCATAATGTTTTGACTCCAATTCCTCCAGAATGTGCGGTTTAATAGAAATAAAAATGACTCCAGTCTACTTGTACTGCACCACAGAAAGTCCAGGATCTGGCCCAACATTTCAGAAGATACCTAGGGATGGGGCAAACTTGTTGCAACTCTTACTCCACAGGCCCTCTGAAGGGCACTTCGACCCGACACAGTCCTTCCATCTATGTTCCTTAAAGCACCAGTGACACAAGCCCATTTTCTGTCATGCATTTTTCTAAAGATTTGGGTATGACTAAGGAGTTGTAAAACACAGCAAAAAACAGCGAACAACTTAAAATTCAATGTCAGCCACAACTATGGAATTCCCTAACTATCCCGGCAGACCGAGGGCCGCTTCTTCCTCCTGAGCCCATTCTTTCTTCCCTTACCTTCTTTTTCAGTTCTCCAGAAAACAACTCTAGCTCCTGTTAATCCGCTGCAGAGACCAACTGGCCTCCTTTTGTTGTAGTTTCTCCCACCAAGAGAAACCCGGCTGCCTGGCAAAATGTCCGCGAAGTTGTTTTCCAAACAAAAGAGCAGTGTGCTTCTGTGAATCCCAACTTCTCCTGAGGCCACAGGTGCAGACCATAGGCAGTTTCTGAAATAGTGACTTAGTCTCGCTGGTACACGGGGAGACAATCTTTGGCCCAGCAGGGATTCGCTGGTCAGGCAGCCTCCAGCTGTACCTTATTTCTTCAACTCCGTGAGCACCTGGAACTCATATTTATAAAAAAAAAAATAAAAGGCTTAGTTGGTTTAAGCCTTTGTCCCTTCACCAGGGCCTAAGAAATTGGATAGGAACTCACAAAACTTCTGACAGAAACCATGCTTAATCCCAATTTTGGACAAATAGTCACAACTGAGAAAAACTGTCACACATGAAAACATTCAACAGTTTCAAAGAAGGCAACCAATATGAAGAAAGAATTCAAATGCCACCTTCTGTACAGAGTTAAAAGAGAAGCAGCTATTCTATCGAAAAAGTTTAGAGATTATCTAATTCCTATTTGCAAAGACATTCAAGGGGATATTATATTTACAAAGCTAAAGGAGTTACTCATAGAAATGTAGCAACTGCCCAGCTATATCCCATTTCTCCTTAGTACCAGTAAATGCTAGAAGTTAATGGGACTTCTATAAATTGCTGAAGAGGAAAAATGTTTGTAGCCAATAATTATATATTTAACCAAATTTTCATTTGTACTTACTGGCAACTAAAAAGACATGAAAAAAATTTTTAAAGTATACCATTTACATTCACTTCTCAAAAAAACAGTAAAAAAAAAAACAGTAAAAAACATTCAAATAAACTGAGAAAAGAAACAAAATGGTGAATATATTATCTATAAAATACATGATGATAAGCATGGAAACCAGTAAAACCAAATAGAAGACTCATTCGGCAATTCTCAGTTCTGGCTAGACATTTTAATTATCTCATAGCATTAAAACATTAACAAATACATACATACATAAAAGTATTCAGAGGTTATTGAATTGCTGCTATTGGTAGAATATGGACTGCTCTCAGTGATTCTGAAGTGCAGGGTTGAGAACCCTAGTTTAAGTAATTTTTGTCTGTGAGAGGGGAGGGCTGCCATGGACATGGGCGGTGGAGATAGGCGTGAGCTGGAGAACGTAATTTTTTAAATGCTGTATTAGGTTCCATTCATTTTTGGGTCTAAAAACATCACTGAAAAACTACACTCTGCCAGACTTTTTGATAAGTGATGGGAATGGGGTTAAATTATCATTGAAATAGGCCCAATCCCAGAATTCAAGGAATATAGAGTCTAGGGATAGAGACTGTCAAGGAAACACACAGACACAGTACACTATGTTGAGAGATGTGAGAAGACTACATAGGGATTGCTAGCAGGGCCCCTGAGAGAACCTCCAGGGAGGTCCCTGCCCAGAGAAGCTGACATCTAACCTAAAACTTGATCTGCTTTTTACTCGTAAACAATTCATTCAGGCACAACTTACAATATCTTTTTCTCTTATTCTAGGGCACTATACTTGCCTTCTAGTTCATACTGATTAGAACAGATTAGATAGAAAGGAATAAATCTGTAGGGACAGGTCTGCTGTTTGGAAAGAAGTAAGTCTGAGGGCTGGTACAACAGAAAAAGCCCATAGGGGAAATCAAAGCAGATCCCAAAAGCGCCATAGTCTCAGGACATTTTAAAGAGGAAAAATCACCTTGCATATCTTAGTGTTTCTCAAAGGCTATAATGAGAGTTCATCATATCTATAAGAGATATTTAATAAAGGTCTAAACATTGCTGTCAAGTTTTAGGTGTATAGGAAAATATAATCTTGGTTTTAAGAGTAAATTTCCTGTGAGGTATTTGAGAAAGAGGAAATTGTTTTCCTTCAGCCCCTAAATTGTGTCCTTGGGCTATTATTCAGCTCTATTGTATGCTTCTGAATTCATGCTTTGCTCAGTTTCCTTGGGGTTACTAATAGTGGTACCACCTAGAGCTTCTATACCACACTCTTCCTCTACAAGATGTTACTCCTGCCTCACAGACTTTGAAGTCAAGCAGGAAGAATATGGGACAAGATATACTCTAAGTGCCCAGTGTTTAATTCCCCACAATACAATTAAAGCTTTCTATGGTAATATGAGTTTTACTGAGGACTTTGGGTAACAAAACAAATTTGAAATGTACTCAGGAATATTTCAAAGTAAAAACTGCATGTTGCATATGACTAACCTTGTGGTCCAAAGGGGGCAAAAAGCACAAAAATGGTACCATTCACATGAGTTGTCTTGTGGACATACTGCGGTTTCCAGCTTACCTCCCTGTCTGGAGTCCATTACCTGCTTAGAGGGTGTCTCTTGTTCCCACCTTAACAATGTGAATCTCTCCTCCTTTTCGAAAAACCCAAGTTGTTTATCTGAGTGGGTTTATCTGACTTTAAAATCCATCCAATTCTCCCCTCACTGAGAAAATCTATATACCGATTTGCTTCAGTATGTTTTCCAAAGCACACGTAATTCATACTATAATAACAGCACAGCACATGTAGGAAAGAGGAGGATGGCTGGAGAACAAGCGAGGATAAACCTGGTGTTCAGTCCCCGCCTGGCCCCTGGGATATCTCCCCATTAGTGTGAAGTGCAGGTACGATTGCTCACTCTTCCTGATCCTCCAAATGGTAACTATTGAGTCAAACGCAGATCCCGCTTCCAAAGGCAAACCTTTCATTTTCTGAGATAGAAAAGTAAAAATTCACCAAGAGGAAGATAAAAGTTTTCTTAACTGCCACCAAGTCTCTTCAGCTGCTCAAAACCATGGCAGAGGTGGTACTTAACACAGGTGTGCAATTCGTACCAAGCAGGGAAGCTGTCCTCTGTTTTACGTTGCTTGCACACGGCACTTCTGTGCCTATGAACCCCTGAGGAGTAACCTATTACAAAAGTATCCTTGTTGCCTTCACCACTCTTCCCCAACAAGAAATGCCCAAGAGGAACTTTAAAATGGAAATATTCTACATTTTTTTTTTCCAATTTACCTTTTGAGACAATTCAGAATTTTCATTATAGCTTTCGTAGTGGCTGGCTCTCCATTGACTTTCATTGGCATCCAAGGTGGAACTGATTTAATCTAAGAGGGTACAGTATGTGAGCTTTCTTATTCTTCTGACTCGGAAGACAAGTATATGCATATTGTCCATCCAAGGATGTCTTTGCAATGATAAAGAAAGGATGAGATCTCATGGGGAAGAGATAACTTTCAGAATCTTGGGAGAGGCTGAAGGCCATGAATTTTTAAGAGCTGAATATACTCTCTCCAGAGGGAATGATATATCTTTTGCAGGTTAAAAGGGCCTGCTAATCCCAACTTTAGAATCATGAGTTACTAAATCATGGTTCTGTAAACACTAAACTAATGATGTATAATAAAACCTTCTTGGGAAACAAGAGTTATTCCAATAAGAGAAAATGTTGGAAACCTGTCCGCAGCAGGTCCATTTGTCCATGTATCAAAGACTTCAGTTATCTTGGGCCTGGAAGGAGCGGATAAGTGTTCCTCTCACTCAGTTCTTCTCAGAGACAATCCCAGTGGCAAGGAAAAAAGAGACCAAGATTTATTAATTGTACACTCTACTAAATTAGATCTGGCTTAATACTATAATCTTAAAGGGTTAGTTGTACTGTAGCTTTACTGGAAAGCTCGGTTATAATCCTAATTATGATTATAGAATTCTGTTTTTACTCATTAGCAGTGCCTTATCAGTTTAATTTGACACTTATATATTTTACTTTTTAAAGGAAAAGAACTATAAAATAATTGGATGAAACTTATAGGAGTAAATACCCCAAATACATGGTCCAGAATTGAGAGAAGCGTATTATGTGGGATCCATATGAAAGGCTGTTTTGGAATTTGGCAGAGGAACCATTCAGCTATAGCCTGAAGATAAAGAGATAGAGAGGCAAATCAAAAGCTAACTGGTAGGGGAGAAGTATGCAAATAGGGCTGTGAGTTGGAGACAGCCTTATTAACTTTCAGAGGAACCTTGTATACAATATTGTGAACAAAAAACACTCACATTACAGATTCTGTACAGATTCACTGAGGAATAGAAAAGAAAAAAGGGGAAAAAAAGAAAACAAAACAAGACCAAATCCAAATCCAGTATAGTTAAAGGAGTGTGTATGTCTGTGTGTGTGTGTGTGTGTGTGTGTGTGTGTACGCGTGCGCAAGCATCGCACTTAAAACCAGCACACGCATTAAAGCTTGATGCTGTCTGGAGCACATACAATACCTATCACTAGAAATCTGTTTACAGTTTTCATTTTCTAACATAACATCTTTTTGCAAAGAACAAGCCTCTTGCATTATTTATATTTGGAAGACTTGTATAATAAGGTACAGGTACATTTCCATTACATTGCATGCATTTCTATAAAGGTACTCAATAGCAAAACTGATGTGGAGACTAATGAATCTTGTGTGAGGGGGGTAGCTTGGTGACTAAGTTAGACTGCATGCCATTTTTACATATCACTACATTATTTTTATTGCCCACGGTTATTTCCTAACATTCATTTTAAAAAATAAGCATCCATGCCCTTCTTTAAGATTTTCCATCTTCTGAATGATTCTCAGGATTATTCAGCTGCAAGACACTTCACAAACTATCAGAAAAAACAATTTATAGACCTGAATTCATTCCCTTAAGATTTCCCCAAGGTTTGCCCTACAAAGCATTTGTTTGATCAAACAACTATATATTCGGGGTGTGTGTGAGTGTGTGTGTGTGTGTGTGTGTGTGTGTGTTCATTCTTGGTGTTGTATATTCTGTGAGTTTGGACAAATGTATAATGACATGTGTCCATCATTATGGCATCATATAGCGTACTGCCTCTGTGCTAAAAAGCCTCTGTGCTCTGGCTATTTATCACCCCCTCCCTTAACCCTTGACACCTAGCAACCACTGATCTTTTTAATGTCTCCATAGTTTTGCTTTTTGCAGAGCATTGTATAGTTGGAATCATACACACAGTATGCATTCTTTTCAGACTGGCTTTTTTCCCTTCAAAGATGCTTTTAGGTTTCCTCCATGTCTTTTCATTATTTCATCATTCATATTTTTTAGAGTTGAATAATATTCCAATGTATGGATGTACCACAATTTTTTATGCATTCACCTACTGAAAGACATCTTGGTTTCTTCCAAGTTTTGGCAATTATGGATAAAGCTGCTATAAACCTCTCTGTGCAGGATTTGTGTGTACATAGGCTTTCAACTCATTTGGGTTAATACTAAGGAGTATGATGGCTGAATCTTATGGTAAAACTATATTTACTTTTATAAGAAGCTACCAAACTGTCTTCCAAAGTGGCTGTACCAGTTTTGATTACACTGAGTAAGATATTAACTATAGGTTATTCATCAATTTCCTTTATCAGGTTGGGAATGTTTCCTGCTATTTCTAGTTTGCTGGGAGTTTTATCAGGAATTGATCTTGGATTTTAACAAATGCTTTTCTGCATCCTCTTAAGATGATCATATATTTTCTTTCTTAGTCTTTCAATATGTTAAATTGCATTGATGGACCTTGGGTGCTAAACAAACATTGTATTTCTGGGATAAACCCCAAAACTCATCATGATCTATTATCCTTTTTATATACTGTTGGATGTGATTTAATAAAAATTTTAAATCAATATTTATGAGAGATAATATACTCAAGTGTTTGTTGTGGTAATTTTTATGTGTTTGTCTTGTTTTGGTACCAGAATAATTCTGGTCTCATACACAGAGTTGGGAATATTCTCACCTTTTCAATTTTCTAGATCACTTTGTGTATAACCGATTTCATTTCTTCCTTAACTACTTGGTAGCATTTACAATTGAAAATATCTGGGCCTGGAGTTTTCTTTACAGAAAGGTTTTAAGTATAAATTTGATTTATTTAATAGATGATAGGTCTATTCAGATCATCTATTTCATCTTTGAGCTTTGATAGTTTGTCTTTCAAAGAAGTTGCTCATTTCATCTAAGTTGCCAATTTTATTGACAAATTTGTTCAAAATGTTCTCATATTATCCTCTTAATACCTCTTAGGGTATGTAGTGACATCAACTGTCATTCCTGATGTTGGTAATTTGTGTCTTCTCTCTTTTTCCTTATTAACCTGGCTACAGTTTTATCAAGTTTATTGATCTTCTGAAAGAACCAGACTTTGATTTAATTGTCTCTATTTTCAAATAAATTTTTCACTGCATTCAACTGTCTTTATTATTTCCTTTATTCTGATTATTCTTGGTTTAATTTGCTCTTCTTATTTTGCTTCATAAGGTAGAAGCTGAGGTCATTGATTTAACATCATTCATCTTTTCTAACATATACCTTTGTGCTATAAATTTCCCACTAAATTCTCCTTTAATGACATCTCACAATTTTTGATGTGTTGTGTTTTTGTGTTTCTTTCACTTCAAAACATGTTGTAATTTCCTTCTCCTTTGGTTCCTGGATTATTTAGAACTGTTTTATATAGTTTTCAAATACATAGGGATTTTCCAGAGAGCTTTCTGTTATTGATTTCTAATTTAAATCCATTGTGGCACAAGAACATAACTTTGTATGACTTGAATCATTTTAAATTCATTGAGGCATTTTTTTATGGCCTGGAATGGGGTCTATTTTGGTAAATATTTTATGTGCTCTTGAAAAGAATGCGTATCCTGTTGTTTGGGGTGTTCCATAATTTCAATTGGTAAGTTGGTAGATATTGCTGTTCAAGTCTTGTATATCCTTTATGATTTTGTAACTACTGGTCCTATCAGTTATGGAGAGAGAGGGTTATTGAAATTTCCAGGTCTAATTTGGTTTTATCTCTTCCTCCTTGCACTTAGACTAGTTTTTGCCTCATGTATTTTGAGTATCTGCTATTAATTCATAAATTTTAGGAATGTTGGATAAATTGACTCTTTTAGCAGTATGAAATGATATTCTTTATCCAAGGTAATCTTTTCCCTGAATTATACTTTGTCTGATAGTAATACAGCCACTGCAGCTTTCTTTTGATTCGTGTGAGCAAAGTATCTTTTCTTTCTTTTTGCTTTTTGCCGAGCAGTGACTATATTTCTAAAATACTCTATTTGCATGCAGCATATAGGTGAGTCTTATAGTGTTTTAATAAAAAATGAGAACTGCCGCCTTTCACTTGGGGTGGTTAGACCACTTATATGTAATGTGATAATTCATGTAGTTAGGTTTATTTCTATCATCTTGCCGTTTTTTGTAACTTTCCTAATTTTTATCCCCTTTTTTCTTTTTCTGCTTTCTTTCATATTAATAAATTTTTAAATTATTTCATTTAACACCCTTTACTGGCTTATCAGCTATAATTCTTTCTTTTGTTATTGTAGTGGTCATTTTCAGGCTTACAGTATATTATTTAGTTTATCACAGTCTACTTTCAACTGCTATTATACTACTTCAGATATAAGAATATTATGATACAGTATTTCTTTTTTGTCCCTCCAGGCCTTTAAGATAGTGTTGCCATAACTTTTCCACATAAATGTATGATTAATCTCCACTACATTGCTATTATTTTTATTTAAGCAGTCTGTTATCTTTTATTTTTTTATTTTTTAGTTTATTTTTTTAAAAGATTTTATTTATTTATTTGACAGAGAGAGAGAGATCACAAGTAGGCAGAGAGGCAGGCAGAGAGAGAGGGGGAAGCAGGCTCCTTGCTGAGCAGAGAGCCCGATGTGGGGCTCGATCCTAGGACCCTGAGATCATGACCTGAGCCTGAGGTGGAGGCTTTAACCCACTGAGCCACCCAGGTGCCACAGTCTGTTATCTTTTAAAGATCTTTAAATAATAATAAAACAAAATCTTACATAGTTTCCCATATATTTACTCTATTGAATGTTTCTCTTCCTTGGTATCATTGGTGTCCATGTATCCTTCTAGTGTCATTTTCCTCTGCCTCAGGGATCTCATTTAATATTTCTCATTATGCAGGTCTGCGGCTGATGAATTTTTTCTTTTGTATTTAAGAAGAATTCTTTATTTTATGTCAGTTTTTGAAAAAATATTTTCAATGGGTATAAAATCTAGGATGACAGGTTTTTTCTTTCAATATTTTAAATATTTTTCCCCACTCTCTTCTCACTTGAACTGTTTCTGTTGAGAATTGCACTGTCATCCATCTGTGTGTGTGTGTGTGTGTGTGTATTTCCTTACATTATGACAATGGAAGATATTCCAGCTTATTTTGTATATTTGCAGTCATAGAATCAACCATCTCTCCAAGAAAACTTGGTTCCTTTCATTGAAGAAAAATATTAGAAACCAAATCTGAGTCTCAGTTTTCACAGCTACTCCCTATTGACTAAATCCTTTGTAAAAGAGAAATGTAAAATAATGAAGTTAATAATAGACAACATAGTTGGATGACAAAGGAGGCCCTTAGAGTAGGGAAGAACTTCTTTAATAAAAATAAAAAGGCAAAACATGAGAGAAAAATAATTAAATTTCCTGTATTAAAAAAAAAAAAAAGAAATTCTGTTCCTTGGAAGGTATCATGGTGTAAGCAGAGATGTGAGAGTTTATTATTAATAAATAATAATTTATTTGAAATGTTCTGATGGACAGAGAATTAACATCTAAAGTATATATAAATAATAATTCCTGGGGTGCCTACCTGGCTTAATCAGTAGAGCATGAGACTCTTAATCTCAGTGTTGTGAGTTCAAGCCCCACATTAGGTGTGGAACCTACTTAAAAAAAAATAATAATTCCTGAAAGTTAATAAGAAACATAAAAAATATGATATAAACATGGAAATTATAAGAATGCATAATACATAGACTGTGATATCTAGTCGGCCATCAAGTATATAATCTGATGCATAAATTCACTAATAAACAATAATAAACTGCAAGACATTGAGGCAGGCACTGCCTCTTCCAGGTAAGATGGGAGGCGAGGGTACCTAGTTTGTGGCTAAATAACGCCATCACCAGGATCAAATAGGAAAACCAGATAAAATAGGAAAAGAAATCTGTTTGAAGACATTAAAAGCTTTGTGTGGCATCGAAGAATTAAGAGAACAGGATCTAACAGCAGAGCGAACTTCAAGGATGTGAGTCAACATTCTGTAGCTGCTTTTCACCTTGGGGCCTTTGTGCATTCTGGGCACTAGGCAAGAGTCTGAGTATCTATAAAAGGCCCAAGCAAAGGATCTGAAACTAAAAGATAGAGAAGAATGAATTGAACTGGAACTTTCAAGGAAATAGTGAGAAAAAACAAAATGAATAAACAATGAAAATGAAAACCTAGAGATTTGAGTAGCTAGATTTTCACAAAGAGAGAGGGAATATTATTGAGTCCTACGATGAGACATTTGCCAAATTCTTAAGTTGCACATTCAAAGAGACTAACAAGCTAGGAAAAGGATAAAACAAAACAAAACAAAAAACCTTCAAAAAGTGGAGAAGAGTGTCTGGCAGTCTTTGGTGCTGAGGGACCAAGGGCGCGAGCTCAGGACCCAGTAGAGGAAGAGGCTCCAATGAACATCAGGCTGCTAGTTATAATTCCTATAGGGATACGCCCTAGGAGAAGCAATGAATCAGAAATAGAAAACTCACCTAAAATGTAACCCTGCCTCAAGTCAACTCAGCCCTTAAGAATTCACATGAGTAACTTCTCACTCTATCTGCATAGCAGAAAAATGGTGAATATTCTGTTGAGAAAGATAATATGATTCAGGTCACCTACAATTTTTTCATTACAACAAAAAAAAATGTCTCTGTAATTGGAATCACAGAAAAAGAGAGTGGAGAGAAGGGGAGGAAGCAATGCTTAAAGAAGTAAGAAATGGTAGGTAGATTATTGATAAAGACATCAATACACAATATCATGATATTTCAGGAAGTTGAGCACACCCCGAGCAGAATAAATACAAAGAAAATCATACCAGTATACAAATAGAGCAAAACTGTTGAAATCTACAGAAAAGAAAATAAACTGAAAATAGCAAAATTTGGAGAGATTATGCTTCAAAATTACATAGTTAAAATTAATGTCTCAACAGAATTTATGGAAGACAGAAGACAAAAGATTTTTAATATTCTGGGAAAATGACTATCAATCTAGAATTCTATACATAGCAAAAATGCATTTTAAATTTAAGCAGAAATAAATATATATTCAGAATCTAAAGACTAGATAAAATTATCTACATACCCCAATTAAAATAAATTCTGGTCTTACATCCAACCTTAATAAAATAATCCCAGATAGAAACACAAAAAATAAAGGCTGTAAGAAAAAGCAGGAGAAAGAGGTTCTTGATGTTTGTTTATAGATTAATCTATGTCTTCTCCAGACATAGCAGTTTTGCAAACTGCAGTTTCAAGCCAATAAAGACTCTTTTGCTTCTTATGTCCAGGACAATGGTCATCCATATGCCTTGTGTTATTGTAACTAAAAGTGTCCACCTGGGTGGCTGAGTTGGTTAAGCATCAGCCTTTGGCTCAGGTCATGATCCCAGAGTCGGACCCCACATTGGGCTCCCTGCTCAGCTGTGAACCTGTTTCTTCCTCTCCCTCTGCTGCTGCCCCTGCTTGTGCTCTCTCTTTCTCTCTCAAATAAATAAATAAAAATCTAAAAAAAAAGGAAAAAAAAAAGAGAGAGAGAGAGAGAGACTTCTGAATAGGAAGATTCCTCCAACTGACCTGAACTCTCCATCTTTAGGTATAGGAGAAGCTGTCATTCTATTTTTCCTCCTCAATGGAAGTGTATTAAATATATACCTTGAGAAATCACATAAGATAAACAACTTACTTAATATTAGGGAGTCAGAGAAGACTTTCTGAAAGAAGCAATATCACAATCTGGCTCCTAAAAGTCAAACTTTGCAGTAAGATACATATAGTAATGTTAGAAAGGGCAGGATGCATTCAGTAAAACACCAGTGGTCCAGTATGACTCGAACTTAAAATAAGAAGGAATTCAGAGAAATGTCAAGAGATGGAACTAGGAGGGGCAAATAGACGGAAATCAGATCATAAATGGATTTCGGACGCTTTTTTGGTGCAAGAAAAAAGAAATGCATTACAGAGAATGGGTTGATAATATGCAAATGCAGATAGGAAATCCATTAAGAGGCTTGGCATAGTGTTTATTTTTAACATATAGAATCTGTAGGTTTTTATGAGAAGCAAGCTCAAGCCACCCCATCCCCTTTTTACTCTACAACCAAAGAATGAGAATACCTGTCTTAATTGGTCATGTTCACAAGCCATTGATTAGACAATAATGCTCTAGAAATTTATCTGTCCTTCCTTTGGTGGTAGTCTTTTAGAGATCTCCGTCTTTTTCCCAGGACTTACGGAAATAAAGACATGGCCCGTGTCTGCTTCCTATCATCAGGAGACAATATCATCCTCTCTCTTTGAACCAGCTTCACCCTAGCTCTGACATCTCACTGTCAATCTTACTCTTTCTTGTTGCTTTTCCTTCTACACTGCTGACCCGCGTAATTTATGCAAGCTGCCACAATGTATCACTCCTGCAATCTCAGTAGCTGAACACAACAAAGATTTATTCCTGGCTCACAGGAGTAGGACAGGAAGTATGCTTCATGGCAGGGGAACAAAAGGTTGAAGGAAGGACCCCTGTTCTAATGCCTCTGGCTGGTATTGACACACATCACTTCTCACGGGCATTCCCCCAGAACTAGTTACCAGTTACCAGGCCTCAAACTAATTTCAAGGGAGGCTGGGAAATATGGAGGAGCAAATAGATTATTGCTTTTCTCTCCTGAAGACACATGAGTGGCCGCTCTGGAGTCTGTCTCTTGTCTGTCTCTCTCTCTCATAAGCAGATATCTGTTTGGAGGTGTTTGTTTGTTTGTTTGTTTGCCTTTCCGTTGTTAAGCAACGACACATGGATTATCCCATTTGACTCTCTCTACAACCCAAGATGCAGGCTTTGGAGAGTGTGAGAAATCTGCCCAAAGTCACAGTGCTGGTAATGGAGTGATCCAAGATTTTCACTGAGACCTCTCGTCCCTAAACACTATTACAGTGGTTCTCAACCTTCAGCCTCTTCATCCTGCACCAAATTCACATCACTGAGCTCCACCCCCAACATGTCTAATTCAGTGGGTCTGGTGGTATGCAAGGATTTGCAACAAGTTCACAGTGATGCTAGTGTATCAGGGATTAAGACCAGATTCCTGATACAATGCTGTAGTATATCACAGCAGCATCCATGAGTGAAAACTATAAAGTGTTACCTATAGTAAAATATTGAAACAAATAAAACTTTTTAAATCAGGAATAAGTCTTAGAGAATGGGACATGCTGTCTGCTCTATTTGCAGACTCTTAATAGCCTCCTTTCCTGATAAGTTTTTCTTGCCAAGATACAGAGCAGAGGCCAGACTGTGGTTTCTGAGGAAGTGAGGCTCATGGGCTTGCCTCCTCTTCTTCTGAGAAAGGCATTGGCAGACTTTTTTTCTCTAAGCATCCCATCTGCCCCAACGCACAAGGAGCTCTGGTGTACACGTTCTCTGTTTAGAGGGGAAGGAGAGCAGAAACAGTTTTTCATTTCTTTCTGCCCATGCCTCTGGCAGGCATAACCATGGCCCATCTGTTCTCTTCTCAGATTCAGCCTACCCTTGCTCTTTCTTTTTCTTCTAGACTTCACATTTTCCAAAAGGACAGAGTTATTAGCAGGTACTCCTCCTCAGCTTTCAGCTTCTCAGACTGTCTGAAATGCCCCCTCCCTCAACATTGCAAACCTGTTTCTAAAAGTATAAGTCCCTAGGGGTTGGCAGCAAAAACACTGATTTATACATATGTATACCTAACTTTTCTTATTGATATACCTGGTTTTAAGAAATAAAGAAGTAAAAAGTAATAATATGTAAGCAACTGAATTTTTTCAGTATCTGAACTATCCTATTCTAACATGTATAATGAGAGAAATTAACAGAAATTTGTGTAGATGTACCTTACTTATTTCCTCCAAAGTCACCTGTCATCAATAAATTCCAAGAAGGGATATTGCCTGACCAATCTGAGAATTTGTGTACTATTTCCTAAGACTTGTTTCCTCAGTATCCCATTTTACTAGTCTGCTCCTAAACAAAATTCCAGACTGTTGATTGAGATATTTTGTGGGAGGTGAGCTGACCTTGACTTAGCCCCAGAGAAGTCAAGGTGAGACTGAATGAGTGCCAAGCCTCACTATGTGTGCATAGGTATTGTGCAGGTAGTCTGGGGGTCGAAGAAACAGAAACAATTGTCCCCAAAGGACTCCCCGAGCTCCCCTTCCACAATACAAGGTGACTGCTGTCTTCATTGGCTATGTCGTGGCAGCACGGCCAGACCAGTCCTCACCTACGTTCGTCCTTTGGGCGATCATAAGAATTACTCACAGGACTTCAGCCAGCATGTCCTGGAAGTGAATGAATGATACTGCATAGAGAGAAGTATCAAAAAGACTCAAAAAGCCTTTTAAAAAGCTCAACTGGTTGCATTTCCCAGACCAGGAATGGAGGTAGGCAACAACAATGGGTCAGACACAAGCCAGAGCACATTCACCTGAATTGATTTGGTTTTTACAAATGTACAAAACTTCCCCAGATCTTCAGGTCTTCCCAAAGGCTAATTGGCCAGAGCGCCTGCTGGATTCCAAGAAGGGTGCTGTGGACCCACCACTTTCGCAATGGGACGAGTCCATTCAACAACAGGGCATCGATAGCAGGAAGTAAAACTGACTTCCCTCAGTGGTAGAGCATTGTAGGTAGGGGTGAGTAGGAAAGGGAGGAGAGATTCTTGACAAGACATTCAATACCTCTCATTTCGAATTTGACATTCTTCTCTTTCTTCAGTTAGGCAAAAAATACTAAGGGATTGGAACTAAAGAAGATGCAGGGTGAACAGGAAAGGTTGCTGGCCTTGCAATGCTCATAGTCATATGTGGTGAGGAGTATGTGCGCACCTCACAGTTTCAAATGGCGGAAAATGATGTGTTATTTAAGAGGGAGACAGGAAAAACCATGGAAGCAACTGTGGAGAAAATCTTTAACTGTAAGGTCCAAGGCAAACTCACAGAGGAGGTGATTCTGAGAAGCTTAAGGCAGAGGTGACACCTTCAGCCATAGACATTTATAAGATAATGGCAGGTGTAGAGGGGATCACCTAAGCAGAGTGAAAAAAAAAATAGGGAAAAGTTGGGTGGATTTGGGGAAAATGTTAAAGGTACTCTTAAACTAGGGCATCTGAGAGAGGAGTGGGATTTATGTCTTGTTTTGTTTTTTTTTTAAGAGAGAGAGAGAGAGAAAGAGAAAGGGTGAGGGAGAGGGGCAGAGGCAGAGAGAGAATCTCAAGCAGGCTCCACACCCAGTGAATGGCCTTACATGGGGCTCGATCTCGCAACACTGAGATTATGACCTGAGCCAAAACCAAGAGTTGGATGCTTAACTGACTGAGCCTCCCAGGTGCCCTGGGATTTATGTCCTAAAGGGAAAGTTGAGACTAGCCCTGAATATTAGAATACAGCATAGGGTGGATGGATTATGGAATAAGGAGCCATCACAGGTATTGGAGTAAGGAGGTTTATACACAAATTCTTCTTTATAAAGTAATACAAAAGAGGAGGGATGGGAGGAAAGAATTCAGAGCTGAACTAACAAAGGAAGGCTAACCCAGCAGCACACTTGCATAATTACTCATAGATTCCAAACACTTCCTTATATATAATACCAGTTGCATTTTGTAACTATCATGGGGGTTATTCACTTCAAGTTATTCTCTTCACATATTAAAGACTGATGCATGAAAGTACACACATACATACACACAGATGTGTATATATGCATATATATGATCTTTGTATATATTATATATGTGTATATTATATATTACATGCATAATTTTATATTGTATTATAAAATTGTAAAATATATGTAATTTTATCATATGATATAATATATACTACACAATATTTTAATAATATTTTATATATGTACACATTTTATATATAAATGATATATATTAATAGTGCATAATATTATGCAATATAATATATATAATATCTCTCTCCATGTGTTTCCAGTTCTATGCTAGGCATTGGAAATAACAAAGAGTCTTTGGAGAGACTTGACTCTATACCCAAGAGCTCAGTCTAAGAGGATAAAAGAACATATAAACACACAGCCTTGTTCAATTTGATAAATGGTAGGAGTTTGTGAGGGAAGTAATATTTGCCACTTTTTAGGAGAAACAGGAAGGTAGGTCTCACAGAGGGCCACAATCTCTCCCACGTAGAATGTTCCACTTAAAATCATTCTGAAGAGCCATAATGAAGGCCTGAATGAAAGAGGTTGTGGTGTTTGTGCTGAGTCTACAAAGATTCAGAGATCTTCCCACCCCACCACCTTCCACCCACATTGGCTAATACCGAAAACTCCTAGCTGCCTTAGGCAAAAAAGTTTACATCTATACATCTATACAGAATCTGGTTTGGGGTTCTTTCTCTGCTACTTTGTCATAGTGTTTTTGGTTGTTGCTTTTTTTTTTCCCCTCCAGAAAATTTTAATCCTTAAAATATTATAACTTCTTTTCATTGGTAGCATTTCCAAAAGGTGTGAAAACTAAAGCAAAATGCATGTTTAAAATGTACAGCAACAGCTGTGAGTACTCTGTTTTAAAAATGTCTTTTGAAAACACAAATAAAATATTTAGGGCATGTGGAAATATAGTTCAGACTATTGAAAGTGGGGATCAGCAAACTACAGTCCATAGGCCAAATCTGACCTGTAGCCTGCTTTTATAAATAAAGTTTTATTGGCACACAACCGTGGTCATTTGTTGACATACTGTCTCTGGCTTTCATGCTACAGTTGCAGGGTTGAGTAGTTGCAACAGGGACCATATGGCCTGCAAAGCCAGTGCTATTTACTATCTGGACCTTGTCAGGAAAAGTTTGCCAATCCTTGGTCTAAAGCATGGTAAGAAGATGAGAATATTAAACTCGGTATGCCTTAGAGCACTGCTAATCAAATTGTGGTCTGTGCGAAGATGTCAGTTTGTGATTCAATAAACACAGAAATTGAGAGTAAACATTTAGAAACTTCTATAGCAATTTGGCAAAGTAATGTCAATGTCTGTTGAATATAATAATAACTAAAACATTGGACTTGTATTTTGCATTTTATTTTACTTGTTATAATTTTTAAGTAATCTTTCCCTCGCAATTTGTTTTTATTTTAACAGTGCATGAGGGAATGAAAATTAAAGGGAAAAAAAAGCTCTTCACTACGGACAGTTTGAGTAACACTACCCTAGAGTACAGGTGGCCAAACCTAACCATCAAAGGAAGCCAGAATTCACCAGTACAAAAGGCTCATGGTATGGTGCTTTTGCTTACAAAATATATAAGGTGGAATACTTTGCTCCTTCTGCCATTTGCTAGCTGGAGAAGCATTTACTTCTGCATTCAGTTACCAAGCCTCCACCATAATATCAGTAAACTTTACAATGGCAGTGGTATATTCCTTTTTAGCCAAGTAGTAAGGTAAACAAAGAAAAATACATAAAATCTATCCTAATATTCATCTCGTACTTGCAGTCAGAGTTCTCTGGTACATAATGTGTGTGCGTGTGTGTGTGTGTGTGTGTGTGCGCACGCGCACGCGCATGTGTGTGACATAACCTTAGAAGAAAAGAATAGGGAAATAGAGTCTATGACTTTTAGAAATAATTTTAGATTTTCCAATCACTTTATTCTTCATTAATGTATATTTAAATTATATTAGAATTTGTTTTTAGACCAGTAGATATTACGCAGAAAAAAAATTCTACTCTTCTCTCCTAGTTTAAAAACAAAAAAGAAAATCTAAGTTGATATGTAAGAAATGTCGATTCTGTGAGCTTGAAAATTATTTATCTGTCACTCAAAATCCCTACAAGACCCTAATAATTGGAAACTTTTGTTGCCTATTGCCATCGATGATTTTAAATGGTTTCATAAGCACTACTGAGTGAATTCAGAACATCCAGTTAGACAATAACCCCCAAAGTGACAGCAGACTGCAAAAGGGATTTGTCTTCCAGAACTCTTGCTCCATTTGTAATATGCACACCTCACAGTCTAATCTGCCAGATTCTCTAAAATGCCTTTGCCTGGATTCATCTCTGCACACCAAAGCCTTCTGTGGGGAGAAGCCCCTTGCTGGGCACCATTGGTAAACAAATTAGAGCAACTCCATTGTGTTGTATAAAAGGCCTAGCATTTTTTCTCTTGCTGATTGTAATTAAGTTCATCTAAAGGTGGGCTGCGAAGGGCCCTCTGCTATCACGGCTCCTGTATGCCGAGGAGCTTTGTCATATTTAATGCTGCAGCTTTGCTGTGGATAGTTCATAAGAACTGGAACCCATCCAGCCCAGAACTAGATTGCTTTGTGTCTGTGAACACGTACTGCGCATTATGCTCCTCAACTCCTATCACTGGCAGCCAAGGAGGAGAAGGGAGGGGAGGAGGTTTTCTGTAGCTGCAAACACAGCTGCCTTTGAGGAAGCAATTCCCAATTAATTCACTATTATGAATAGCTAGTTCCCCCTACTCCCATGTGATCAAGTCCCTTGTTAAGTTAAATAGAATTTATATTATTAAAATAGTTAGCATATGGCAAGTGCTTCTCATTCAGATGGGTCTGTGACATCACTGATTGAAATGCTTCCCTGGTGACACAGATCACATAAAGACACACTTGGTTTTGATCCAGGGGTGCTCTGGTTTTCTTGCTTGAGTGTTAAGCCAAGATGAACAGCTTATGCTTGGTTTTCACAAATGCTCACCTAAATGCTGATATCTATCACCTACCCTCATTCACTATTAAGAGACCTAGCCAGCTACAGAGACGATTCTGAGAGCACTCTGGCTGGAGTGCTAAGAGATCTGGGTGGCCTCGTGTAAATCTTCTAAATCCTATGGGATCACTGTTTCCTCAGGGCAAAATGAAAAAGTGCGGTTATTCAATCTAATGAGATGACAATTTGGTTAATCACTCCAAGTGGTACACTTTTGTACACACTTTTTTGTGTACAATTTGGTTAATCACTCCAAGTGGTACACTTTTGTGAAAGAGAGAGCTGGGATAACAAGTAGAAATCAGGACTGTTCCAGGCAAACCGAAATCTATGGCCCACTTTCTAATGCCAATTGTTTGAGGAAACTAAGTATTTAGATATGCTTGAAAAGCCCTATTGAACCCAGAGTTACTTCATCCTCATTAAAATCCTCTTATTTCTTCTGAAACTCTTTAACTAGTTCTTCTCTGTTTGAAGGTCTATTTATTAATTTGAGAGAGAGATCGAGAATGAGAGAGAGAGCACATGCAAGCAGGGGGAGGGGCAGAGGGAGAGAGAATCTCAAGCAGACTCCCGCTGAGTGCAGAGCCTGACACAGGGCTCCATCTCAGGACCCATGAGATCATGACCTGAGCCAAATCCAAGAGTCAGATGCTTAACCAACTGAGCCACCCAGGCACCTCTACACTAGTTCCTCTCTTAAAAGCAGAGTCAGACTCAAACAAACAGTAACTCTAAATAGTCATAAACTCCAACAAATAGTAAATCTAACAAAGAAAAGGTCAATTATCTAGAAAGTAATATGCATACTTAACTGCAGGAAATTAGTATGAAATTGTGGATGTTATTCCATTCATGAAAGCCTGAGAACATCTTAGGATTAGGGTACATATATGTATGTTTCTTGACAATTACGGTCCGTTGGCAACGCGGAAGGCTAGGTAGATTCAGGAAGCTGCTGAGGCATCAGTACATTGAACTGGGTGTTCTGTGCTCAGCGGAGGCAACAGTTTCCCATTGCATGAGGTCCTATGTTAGTAAACAAGGAAACGTGTGGAGACTTCCTGGGTAGAGTGTATCACTTTTAGCCCAAGCGTTAGCCCTTCAGGTGTAAAGAGCACATTTTCCAAACATGAGTTTAGGGACTCTGACCTCTATATTAAGGCTATCTCAAGAAAGACATCCCCTGTTTGTCCAAATGACCTCAGCTACATTTTTAAAATGGTAACATCTTTCACAAACATGATACATTGTCAAAATGATGAAATAAACATCGGTACATTACAATTAGCTAAACTATAGACTTACTTGGATTCTCAATTATAGAAGTGCCTGGGTGGCTCAGACCGTTAAGTCTCTGCCTTCAGCTCAGGTCATGACCTCAGGGTCCCAAGATCAAGCCCTGTATCAGGTACCCTGCTCAGCAAGGAGTCTGCTTCTCCCTCTCCCTTTGCTCCCCTCTCCTGCTCATGTTTGTTCTCTCTCTCAAATAAATAAAATGAAATAAAAACCTTAGATTCTTAATTATAATTTGTAATTCCTTTTTACTTTGGCTCTCCAGTAACAATTTACTTTTAGAAGTATCTCCATTTCCTCCAAAGTTATTTACATATTTCTCAAACAAATGCAGGGAGAAGCCCGTGAAAGTAACAAAATGGTTAATTTCAATATCAGGAGAATCACTTTTTCATAAGAAGATGGTCGGCATTGAGTATGTCTGTGTGTATGGGGTGGGGGGGTATATTTGTTTTCTCCCCTTTAATCAATTTCACAATTGAATGAGCCTCAAGCTTATCTCCTGCTTCAGCAACTCAGAGAGACGCCCACCACAGAGCAGTACCCAGCACTTACTGATAATCTAAGTACTGCATGTAATAGTCCCCTGTGTGCTCCCAGGGGAATATCCACAGAGTCAGGAGGTAGTGAAGCAAAGCATTCATTTCCAGATACAGCCATGCTTGTCTTTGGTAAAACTGTGCCCCCCTCCCCCCCAAGTACTTCCCGTTTCATCTTCTAAATCACTGTCTTGAGGCTTCCTTCACAAAAAGAGCGGAGCAGTCTCTTAAGTGGCTAACACAAGGATCTGGAAGCCAGAATATGTGGCAGGAATCTTATTTTAGCTGTGGTATTTGGTACAGTAGCACTCAGCGTTTTGGAAGGTGGTGGCCATTGAAAGAACACAGAATTCAGAAACTTCCGTACCTGAGTTTTGATCCGGGCTTGAACGCGTGTTCCCTGTGTGACCTTGGGAAACTGGCTGGCAGTCTCTGCGTCTCGGCTTTGTAGGTTACACAGCAGTAACAGCGCCCAGGTGTGTTGTTGTGAGTAGTCAGAGATAAGCAGAAGTTCCGCGTGTACAATTTTTTCTCTTTAACCAGGTCCATTGTCAGGGAAAGAAAAATAAGCCGCGGATTGACATTCAAAGTGGCAACTGAAGTTACTGAATCTGCTTTTCTTTTTTTTTTTTTTTTTTAAAGATTTTATTTATTTATTTGACAGAGAGAGAGAGAGATCACAAGTAGGCAGAGAGGCAGGCAGAGAGAGAGGAGGAAGCAGGCTCCCCGCTGAGCAGAGAGCCCGATGTGGGGCCCGATCTCAGGACCCTGAGATCATGACCTGAGCCGAAGGCAGAGGCTTAACCCACTGAGCCACCCTCTGTTTCTTTCTGAGGAATTCTTGCTAGACCCTTGTGGCTGTTGGTTACAATTCTTAAGTGTATCCTTTAACCAGAAGTTTCCAGTTGTACGTGGGACCAACCCAGAAAATAATCACTATCCAAGCACCGAAGGTTTTCAGTTTGGCCCCCAAGACCTCGCTCAGTGTGACTGTCTTCACTCCCAGGCTTGGAGATTTTTCGAGGGCCCTTGATCTTGGACTGAACTCTCGTTTTCACCTGGCTTGCCTGACCTCGGGTGGCCAGAGCCAACTTTACACAGACAAACTTGACCTCCACTTCTCTTCAGCATGCATCCTGTCTCTCTCATCTGCTTGGTTTCTTCTCTGAACCTCCTTAATATAACAGGCAGTTCTCTTGTCTGTGGAACGCTCTGTCTTGTCTCCTCTCCAGCTCAGTTCCTGATTCCTGTCCTGGGTCCTCTCTATCTCCCACTTCTCCTGACTTCCAATGCTCACCTGAGGTTGGCACCCAGTGCTACTCTATGCTCCCATTATTCCGGGGTCTCTGCTTTGGGTCTCTAAAAGAAGTGCAAACATCCTATACTCAGAGAACTCCTCCCAATTTTCTTACTACCTCATAATCACACAGACCCACATCCAGGATGTCTTTAATCACCACTTTGAAATTAATTGTTCTGGAGGCATTTCTTACACAAAATATAATTTTGAAGCCTCTTTCCCTGCATACAAAATCATTTCAGTGGATCACCGTGTCTTGTTATACTGAGTAGTCAGAGAAAAGTACCTTTTTCACCTTGAGGAGGGAGTCAATTTTAAAAGTAATGGTGGAGTTTCCAGTAGGGAAAGCTAAAGAATATGAAAAATTTTTTGGAATGTCCTGGGCACTAAAAGAAAAAAAAATCATAAACTAAGTCTGTTCACAGGTTGAAAGTTAGGTCTCTTCTGGGCATAGAGGCAGAAACTAGAACATATGAGTATTCAGAACTTTGAATAACTTGGTTCTAGAAAATTCTATCTACCTCAGTGTGTATAAATCTTACAGAACAGTGCCTCTAATTTTCATGTTTGTCAAAGTGATATATAATTTTCCAAAATAAAATATGGGAGCCTCTAACAATGGTTTTGTAATGTTTATCAAAAAATTTCAGTGCTATTTTTAGGGGAAAAAAGTCAAAAAACTAGAGGCACCTGGGTGGCTCAGTGGGTTAAAGCCTCTGCCTTCGGCTCAGGTCATGATCTCAGGTCCTGGGATCGAGCCCCGCATCAGGCTCTCTGCTTAGCAGGGAGCCTGCTTCCTCCTCTCTCGCTGCCTACTTGTGATCTCTCTCTCTCTGTCAAATAAATAAATAAAATCTCTAAAAAAAAAAAAAAAATTAAAAAAAGTAAAAAAACTAGAAATATTATAACAAACACTCATGTTTCCAACACCCTAACTTGGTGGCTGTTCGCATTTTGTCTTTTTTCTTTTAATTTTGTCATGCATTTAATTAAAAATATATCTTTGGAGATAATCTTGTTTTTCTTCTCATGGCCAATTCCATTACTTACGCTCCTTCTCAGAGGTAACAGATACCATAGGTTTAAGATCTCTCTAGTCTTTATTATACATATAATATGGCCTAAACACTGGTGGTAAGTAGTGCTGTACCTATTTATCCATAACAGCTTGCTTTTATCTCTCAGTTTCATGGTTTCACTATGTATGTGTGTGAGTTTGGGTCTATTCCATACTATAAATAGACCACATTGTAATATCTTTTTATGTCTAATCAGCATTTATTTCCAGATATTTTTGCTGCAATAAGCCATGTAGTAGGGGATGCATTTATCCAAAAATGGAAATTATTGAGACGTGGAGCATGTACATTTTTTAATGTTATTAGACTGCAAAATTGCTTTTCAAAGTGGTTGCAACAATTTATACTCCTCAAAACAATTTATGAAAGTACCAATTTCCCTTCCAAAAATTGTTATTTTCAAAAATGTTATTGATTGAAAATATGACTACTAAAAAACCATCACTATTGTTTTAATTTACAATCCCTGTTATTAAGGATGTTGAATGACTTTTCATATGTGTAGCTGCTTTTCAAAGTTCCTTTTCTATGAGTTGCCTGTTCGTAGTATTTGTACATTTTTCGACTGTGGGATATCTTTTGTCATTGATTTCAAGTGTTTTCTATATTTTACATTTTATAGCTGGTATTATCCTAGTCTGTGATGGATATTAATTAGGATACAGGTTAAGGTACTAAAACAGAGTGGCACTAAAATGCAGTGCCTCACACAAAATAGATATTTTAATGTCTCTAATATAAAAGCCCAGGTTGTCACAACAAGGCTGGTGCCGTGGCTCCGTGTTGTAAGAGATCCAAGCTATTTTTTATCTTGTTTCTCTGTGGACCTTAAAACTTCTATCTTATATTCCAGGATGACAGATCCAGCTCCCACCATTACAAAAGCACATTTCTGGCAAGAAGGGAAAAATTGTAAGGGGAGGACTCACTTTTCCTTCATAAGGCCAAGGCTTAGTCAAAATGAAGCAGTTCTTCTCATTTTGCCTTGACCAAAATTTAATTATATAGCCACACTTATCTGCAATGGAGTTTGTGAAATATAGTCCTTGGCTGTATGACAATGTGCACAGCTGAAATTCTCAGAAAGAAGAAAGAGGGTTCATGGTTTATTTTCCCCTTTCTGTCAGGGTCATCTTGAAGAGAAGAGCAGCAGCTGAACTACAGTTACTGTAGTTCTTGGAAAGTTCTGTCTCCTCCTCCTTCTCTTTGTCTTTCTGCAAAGAAGGCCAGTCCCCACCACTATGTTCCCAGGTTTGGGGCAACTTAGAAAGCAATGTTCCTATCCCTCGGTCTTTTAAGAATCTTGGGAATACAAGTTTATTTCCAGAAAGGCAAGATGAGAATGGTAGTATTTTCTCTTAGGGCTTCTGCTTTAATTGTGATTGCATAACTATAGGTTGTATATAATAGCTTTCTTAAACTTCTTTTCTTCTTAGAAAAGGTGACAGCAATCCAGGGTTATGAATATTCTATGCAATAGCCATTTGAGATGAACTCTTTGCATCAATTTCGAAGCTAAAAATAATAATAATAATTGCTCTTGCTTGTTGCCATAAATTTAAATAATGTTTGAGCATCATTCTTCCACTCAAGGTGACATTAGTGATAAACCTGGGATGGGTGCTCTGTAAATATTAATAGCATATCAAAATGTGTAATTTGTCAGTCAATATTGCTACAAAATTGGCCTGAATAATGGAATATGAAGCATCAGTGACCATCAGAACAAACTCAAAATGTGCCCAGATTGATTAAAAGAATGGAAGAAAATAGTTAATATACAATTGCTTTTTAAATGTCTTTGCATTATTTGGTTGAAAGATTACTGCTGGCATCGTAGCACTACATTTTAATGCCATTCAAAGTATCTTATTTTCTAGGAAATATATTAAGAAAACGTAATTCATAAATGTTTTTATTTTTATAACTAACACACATTATATTTATAATGGCTCAGGAATTTTGCCTTTTAAAATAAAAATAAGAAAATTGCAAAATGGAAATTGTAAGCTATGTAAAATCTAACCTTCCATTCAAGACATATAGACATGATAAATAAAATATATTTTAAAATTTGAAATATATAGAGAAATGCCTATACTCAATGAGGACAATTTCTGAGTAACACAGAGAGAAAAACCCAAAGGATGTATGGAAAGTCAGGACTACATAGAGATGATTTGGTCCAAACTTCAATGCCAATCAAAAAACAGAACCCAAATGCATCTCATGCTTGGTAGGAAACAAGAACCCAGTTCCCTATATGTAGATAGAGCTTAGAACCCTACACCTTTCAACACACTGAACTCATCCTCAGTATCACCCCACCCTACGTGAGCTCTGGACAATGGAGGAATACCTAGCAGGCAGTTTTGTATTTTAGTCCCCACGGTTCCACGTCTTTTACCCATTCTGGGTGTTTTTCTGAAAAATCTCTTGCCTGAGAGTTCTACAACACATAGATATTTTGATTGGAGACTACAAAACCTGAGATTTAGATACCTACAGAGAATCAGACAAAGACTGATGAATGGATCTATATATAAATAGATATAGATTATATTATCTCTATATATTATAAAGTATTATATAATATTTCCCCAATAATTTTCTCAAATTATACTCAAGCGCCAATCTCTTTAAAACATGTATATATACATATAAATACATACTCATACATCTAGGGTGCCTTGGTGGCTTAGTAGGTTAAGCATCCGGCTTGATTTCAGCTCAGGTCATGATCTCAGGGTTGTGAGATTGAGCCCCACATTGAGCTCTGCACTAGGCATAGAGCCTGCTTGAGATTCTCTCTCTCCCTCTCCCTTTCCCCATGCCTGCCCCACCGCACTCATGCATGCTCTCTCTTTCTATCTCTCTCTCTCAAAAAAAAAAAAAAAAAAAATATATATATATATATATATATATATATATATATAAAAATTTAAAACACATGTCTATGTTTCTTTAAAAAATCCTTCTGAATTCGATGATTCTAATGAAGGTGTTTCACACTATTCAGTTTTGTTACTGCCATGAAAACATACACGCACACACATACACACACACCTACACACACAGCAATGGTGAAGGAGGGGGTGAGGGTACTTTGCCGTATGTTTATGATGCTATGATGGAAATGTATTGAATGAAATGCATCTGTTGTATGACTGGTTACTTTGTTGCTCTGTTTAATTGATTATACACACTTGAGAAAGCTTTAAAGCACAGAGGTGTATTGTGTGTATTTGATTAAATGTTGACTTGGTGTGTTTTTTTTTTTTTTCTCAACACCAGTACCAGTAAGATGTTCAGTCCAGGCTGGAAAAAAATGCAAACTAACACATCTGAGGTTGCTAATGTGTGCCAGACACTGGAGTATATGCTTAAATCTCTTGACTCATTTTACATCTATAGCGACTACTTGAGGTAGATATAATTTTATTTTACAAATATCACAAATTAGGAAATTGAATCTCAGAGAAGTAGACCTTCCCAAGTCCTCCAGCTATGAGTGCAAGAATAGTATTTGAACCTAAGCTATTATTCCAAAATACATACTTTCTACAGAAAATCCTTTTTCCTAAAATTTAATGCTCTACTGGAATATGCCTTTAATAGCAATGTAGAATTCAGCATGCATCCTTTTAACTTAGTCACATTTTTGCAAATATAATCTTTCATCCAAATCTTTTTATTTTTTTTTTCAGTAGCTACTGGCAATAGTTACTCATTTTGAGTAACAAGAAAAGAGAAAATTGTGGAGCAGAAACTCTTTTGTTTTCAAACTGGGAAAGAAATGTGTAGGTGAAGTTTTGAGAGAGGCTGCATCTTGGGATTATATTAACTCAAGTGATACAAGATAAAGCCAAGTACACTCTGAATGCAAGTGAAATTATTGCAAAATATATTATATTTGATGTACTTAAAAATAGATCCTCTGCCTTGGGCCCACAAGGAAAAATGGAAATACAAAGTCATCTATTATATTAAGTATGAAATCTGACCTCAAACCTACTTTCACTCAGCCTACCATGTATTTCCATGACAAAGAATTCTCCCTCAGAAAAGTTTCCTTAAACCAGGTTGAGATTACATCTCTCACAGACTAACATCATTTTTAGTTTTGCCTAAGTGTTTCTAGTTGAAGAAGTAAAATGTTTCCAGCCAGCAATGTACATGGGATTACATAGGCACATAGCTTCTTAATATCAAGAGAAAATCCAGACTGCTAGTTGTAGTGACCACTCTCCTTAGATTTTCCAAAGCAGTTCCAATTTCAAAAGTGATGTCCCATTGTCATTTTATATGTTCAATTAAGCATATTTCTCATGATCATAGGTCTTTCTTAAAAATCAGAAGAATACAAGTATATCTTCTTAAGGAGTATTAATTAAAGAACTCACACAGGTGCCATTTAAAAGCTGTATTCAAATTTTTCAGTCTCTTGTTCAATAAGAAAACCACCCACCAAGAAAAATCATATCCCACTGAACCCTTCCAAATATATTACATAAATCAGGCATATGAATGTTTGTCACATAGTAGGTATACACAAATAGCAGTTTTAAGTACTATTACTGCCATTCTGAGGGATCCTCTGCTTTTTCAGGAAGTATATAATGATATACATTGTAAAATATTAAGAACACAGAGCATGTAAAATTTTAATGTGCACACAAAAGTCTTTTACAACCTCCTCACTCACTAAGTGGTCCCACATTAAAATAAAATAAATCTTCACCCAAAGAGAAAGCACTTAAAATGTGCAGCTTTTTCAGATTTTAGTTCCCCAAAGAATTCATTTTTCTTAATAGTGTCAGATATAATAAAACCATCCGTTCCAAGGAAAAAATAATTAAAGCACTTAGCATGATGTTTTACTTTCAGTATTTAAAAATCAGCCATTTCTTATGATCAGTAATTTGGGATTCCATTAGATTTTATGATACTAAATATAGATATACACAATAGATACTAATGACTCTGGACTCTCAGACACTTGTTACTTAAGTTATAAACCATGATATCTGCCAAGAACTTATGTTCTTAAAAATTATGCAGAGAATGTAAAATGATGATGAAATAGGGCATAGAGGAAGAACACATATCCTAGAAAATGTTTTCCATGGGTTTCATAGTCTTTCAAAGCCAGAGTCATGTTTATACAGAGATAACTGTACATGATTCGTTGTTTTTATCCACTCATTTCAGTATGTACATGTAATATGTACATATAAATATGTATAGAGTGCATCCAATATACTAAACAGTATCCTTTGCACCAAGGATTTAAAAAAAATACATAAAAAGAAAAAAAGAGTTCTGGTCCCTGACCTCAAAATGCTTATAAACTGGTTGAGAACAATATAAAATAAAATAAATATAGTTCATGATATAAAATAAATATAGCTCAATGTGCCAAGGCAATAAGAGACAGGTAGTGAGCACTGGGAAGAAGTGCTTACTTGTGAAGGTGATCTGCAAACATTTCAGAGTGTAAAGATGAACATGTGGAATAAGGGGAAAAATTCGGTAGAGCAAAAGAAAGATCTTATGGAGGAACTTCCAGATCTTTGCTGGCCTGGAGGGTATTTTAAATCTATTCTTCTCAATATGTCTTCCTTTAAGAACCAAATCAGAGGCCCATTGAGCACTTGTGTAAATTTCCAGATTTTACCCATAACTGTTGGATGAGCATCCATAAGGATAAGGCCCAAACACATGCTTAACCTATACCTAGGCAGAACTTGTACACTGTATCAGATGCACAGAAAATGCAGTTACATCTCATTTACAACTAACAGTGGTTTCTCATGACCTCTTCCTTATAAGCTACCACCTATAATATCATCTGTTGTAAATAAAATTTTTCTAATTGAGTTGACAACTTTAAATATCTTCATTTTTAATAATAAAAATACAACAGATTCCTTAATCAAAGCATTGTTTGTAATGGCAGACATTTCCTATGCTTTCTTGAATAAAATCAACTTCCTAAAATCTGTGTCACTTTCAGAACTGCGTTAATTGTTCCATTCATTGCCTCCGGGTGAGGAGAGACTCTGTTCGTGCAGGTTGGGGGCAGTTAGGTTTCTAATGAGCAGGAATATCTTGAGGTCATTAAAGAGCATGCATTTAAATTAGTTTGCACAAATATCTCTATTATGATAATAGTAATAATAATAAATCCCTACCATTATTTGCATATCACATTTAAGATAAAATCTAGAATAACTTTAAAAGTAGAAACACCTGGTGATAATTTGCAATCACTTACAGTAAATTTCAGCTCTTATTTATTACTAAATAATTTAAATCTGATTATATCTCCCTGATCTAAATAACAAATTTCTCCCAACTTCCTTCTTAAGTTTAGAAGCCTTCTAATCTCCTTTCGTTTCAATGATAAGCATGGACAGAGAGAGTATTGTCCTATTATAGAAAAAGGAAAAAGCAAAATAACAACAACAACAAAATACCATGCATGGACCAGGTGTAGTCCTTAAGTGGCAGTTTAACTTTTAATAGGAATTTACCTTGTTGCAATTTGTCTTGTTACCTACTTGCCATGTAGCATCCCTAAAAATCACCACTCGTTGTTTTACTTCTTGATGTACATTTATGCTTTAAAAACAGCTTCATTGTGGTTCTTATTTCTTCTTCTTATCTAATAAACACTTATGTGCATTCATAGGGAGCGTATGAAAATTTCGGAAGAATAAAAGATGCTCCTAAATTTTAGATTTGTTAGAACTTTAATATCTGCTTAAAGCTTTATCATCAGAAAATTCTTTAGATACACCATTTTCCTTTGTCTGAAATTTATAATAGCATTTAACAGATCTGTGTTTACCTTTATGCATACTGTATTTTTACCATACTATCAATTCCTAAAACGAGCAAAGAAATGGAAGTAGAGACTAGCATATTTGCCATATAAACAAAGTACATTTAGGGCAAGAAAAGGATCTGTCAAATATATGCTCACTTCTTTTTTTTTTTATATGCTCACTTCTTTATAGAATTTCATATAGCCTCTTCTCAGGAGGACACAATCCAAAACCAAATAGCAAAAATGATAGCCATTACCATTCAAGCTAAAAGTAGTGACTGTAAAATTTAATTATTTAACAAAAAAATGAAGGTTGGATAAGTAATATTTCTTTAATTCCAAAAATTGCTCTTGTATGCCAAAAAGCTTTGTCATATATCCATGATGTAAATATGAATAAGCCATATTTCTTGAGCTTCTCATTATCTGGCAGTGGACTTAGAGAAGTAGAATAAATAACTTAGTTCACAAACTTGGAACTTCCTGGTACAATGAACAACAACTTTGGAGATTTATTTTTCTCAGCTATAGTATGTGCCTAATTAGCACTAGCCACGTGCCTTTCATGTGTTTTATATCAATACATGGTATGGCTAAGAACATCCTAGTTTGTTTCTTTGTAAGGAATTCTCATGATTCCTGTATGGCAATTCTCCAAATTTGTGTTTATTTATAAATGTAGGAATAGAATCATGGATCCTTGGCCCTTCAGCCGTTTATTAACGTGAGTGTCACTGTGGTTAACAAAATGAGAATCCAAGTTTGGTGATTCATGGAACATTTTTCACTACCTTCCAACATTCTTTAAATTAGCTTATAACTATATACATTTCTAGACTTACTCCAGATGTAGACCGAAAATAACCTCAAAATCATAAACACTTTAATTTTCTTTTATCAGATCATCATGTTTTGTAATTTTGAAGTTCACTTTCTTGTTTGAGGAATTGGAGCAAATTAAAAAAGAAAAACTACACACAAATATAAAAAGCTTAAGTAAGTGCCAGATGTCAAGAAAATTGCAGCCAGACTCTGAAATATATTAGCAAAAATTAAGGAAAATGTTGAAAGAATAGAAAAGTTTAAGAAGATAAACCTGAATTTCTGTAGTTGCCATTATCCTTGTAACTGGGAAATACCAATCCATTGCCCCTGGCTCCGGGCACCTGGCACTGGGACCACCTTATGACCAGCTGGTTTCCAGAGAACCAAATGAGATTTGTCAGGTTCACAACAGGTGTAAAAATTATTGCCGAGTAAAATTTTCCTTATTTGCTTGCTTTTCTTGCTTATCTACTTTTTGAGCAATATGATTTTGTTTGTCATTAAAACATTTTTGTTAGTATTTTAATTATGCAGATTAGTTCATACAAACTTTAACTTTATTGGCAAATTAGTCCAACTTCCTACAAAATAGAGGCAAGCACCTTACAGCACCCTTCCAGGTCATGATCTATAGACTGAGTAAATCATGCCAGCACAAAGAAGTCACAGCATTGCAAAGAAATTCATGCCAATATGAAACTGATAATTTCCATATATACATCTATTTTTTCCTCAATTCTAGTAAATCATTGCCATTAATTCATTCAACAAATATTTATTAAGTATCTACAATGTGCTTGTCAAACATATGAATAATTCTAGACTTGTGGCAAGTGCTATCATTAACATAAGAAAGGAGGGTAATAGAAAAATCACATGTTCAGGTGAACTACTTGAGACAAAACAATTTTCAGTTTTGATGAAACCTGAAGGATGAGAAAGAGCCAGTCTTGTAAGAATGAAGTATGGTGTAAAGGCACTAGAATTCAGGCAGAGGATCTGGAAAATTCAGTCTCTGAAGTCTCTGAAGTCAGAAAGGACAAGACCAAAAGAGGGAGAGACTATTATGAAGTCAGAATAGATAGAAATCGAGACAAGATCAGGCAGGGCCAAGTAGGCCAAGGAAAGGAGGCTGAGTTTTCTTCTAAAATGAGAGTCACTGATAGTTTTAAAACTGGGAAATGATATGGTTTATATCAGGGTGATTGTTATGAAGAAAATGAAACAGTAGAATAAATGTGGAAGACCAATTAGAAAGCTATAGAGACAGTCTTGATGAAATATGACTGTTTCTGAAAATATGTTTGTAGAAGTGCATTCAAGAAGAAAGGGCAAGTGCAAGGCGTATTTTGTGGAGACACTCATGACTTGTCAATAAATTTGATTTTGCGAATGAGGTAAGGAGAAGAATCGAGGATGTATTTCAGGTTTGTGATTTGGTCAAGTGAGTAATAATGGCACTCTTAAAGAGATGAGGAAAAGTAAGGGAGAAAGTGTTTTCTAGAAAAGTTTCTAAATGAGAAGTTTTGCTCATGGTAAATTTGAAATGGCCTTGAAATATCCAAATAATAGACCTACAGTAGACAAGTCTATAAACTGTACTTTCAGTGTAGTGGAGGAATCTCAGCTTGAGATAAAAATCTTGGAGTTGTTATCATGCAGATACCATCAAAGATATGGTAAGAAATGGATCACCTTAGGGGTAAAAATGAAGATAGGTAAGGCTCTATATTCTTCTGTGATGTAGTTCCTCTATTAGGCAAATAGTAAAAGAGGAGAAATGAGTCAAGAAAATTAGTCAAATAGAAGCTAGGAAGAGGATATGGTGTCATGTTCACCAAGAGAAGAACATCCTTCATAAAGGAGAAACTGAAGAGGTCAGGTTGGACAAGGACAGAAAAGTGACCATGGACAAGAACACTTTCAGTGGAGTGATAGGGATTTGATTGACAGGGGAAGAACTAGAAACATCATGCATAGGAAACTGTTTTGAAAAGTATTGCTCCAAAAGGGGAGCAAAGGTGTGGGAATGTAGCCAGAGGGACATGAGGAGAAAAGGGACTTTGTTTTGTTTTGCTTGTTAGTTTTTGTTTTTTTCTTAATGAGAGACTCTAAAGCATGTTTCTTTGTTTATAGAAATAAGAAAACAATAGAGCAGAGACTACTGGGACAGAAGAAAAGAAATAAATAAAGGAACAAAACCCTTGACAAGGCAAGGAGAATTGAGAGCCAGGGTCCAAGGGGAGAGACTGGCCCACCAGAGGGGTCTTTTGGTAGGCGATGTCTTTTTCATAGGATTTGAAGTCATTCTTTTCTAAATTAGATCGGAAAAGTCAGTCATCCAATATTTGAAGGTTACCAATTCATCTTGAATAAAACGTCCTTCAGAGCAGGAATGTGAAATGTATTTTTTCTTTTTTTTTTTTTTACCTCTTAGAATCCCTAAGGGAGAAGTTTGTTCTGGTTCACAAAGACCTACATTCAAGAGTTGCCTACATTCAAGGCAAGTAAGAAACATGCTTGGAAAAATAATGAAGAATCCTGAGGGATTGTGCAGAGAAAAATCACCAGATTTTGAAATGAGACAAATGAAAGTTAGTTGGGTTTTTATTTAACAACTGTATAGTAATTTGAACTTGGTGATACGTAGTAGTGTAAGTAAAATCCTAGCTAATAGATATCACTGTCCATTACAAATAATGTAAGTTGCAATTAAGAGAAAACCTAACCTAGATAGGCTTGAGTAAAAAATGGAATCCACTAGAATCTGAATATTCCAGGGACAGTATTTAGGCACACCTTGGCTCAGGGTTCAAATAAAGTGATCAGGACCAGCTTCTTCTCTCCCTGCATAAATCTACTTTGCTATCTCAATTCTGAAGCATGTCCTTCTATCTTACATAAGATGATTGTACAAAGTTCTCTTTTTAAGGCCCATTGGAAACATATAAAGAAAAAAGACAGCTAACAAATTGGGAGAACTTGAAACATAATAAGCCAATTATATATAAAGTGTATTTCTATAAAACTCTGAAATTCCAACAGGAAAAAAAATGGCAAAGGGTATAATGGGTTAGTAGTGACTAGGACAAGGAACATAAATGGTTAAAAAAAAACCTGATGCTGTTCAATACTACTCAAAATCAAGGAAATCCAGAATGAAATCACAATGACACATTACTGAATATGCACTAGAGTAACCCAAATGAAAATGTAGTGATGAGGGGGTAGAGCAATAGAGCAACGAGACTTCCACACTTGGTGGCGGGAGTGTCAACTGTCACAGTTACATTGGAAAGGGTTTGACATCACCTAGTAAAGCTGAAGATGCGCCTGCCTACATCTGGCCTTTTTATACTTAAATATATATCCCAGAGAGACTGGCCACCAAGGAGTCATGTACGGAATGTTCAAAATAGTAATAATGACGCAAAAGTTCATCAACAATAGACAAGATACGTCAGTAAATAAATAAATTATGGTATATATTCCATTCATATGGCATCATAAAGCACTGAAAAAAAAATGAACTATAGCAAAGCAGTCACAACATCAATCTCAAGAATAAAATGTTTAGTCAAAATAGCTGGTCAAGGGAATATTTAATATATGATTCTAGATATGCAAAGTTTAAAATGGACTAAATTTCACAAAATATTATTTAGCATTATATACATATATATTAGAACTCTATAGAGAGATTAAAAAAAATACTGCATTGAAGGAAGTAGTTATCCCCGTGAGGGAAAGGTAAAGAGGATGAGATAAGATGGAAGGGCTTTTGTTTCACTGGAAAACTTTTATTTATTAAGGTCAGTGTTGGATGATATATATGCACTCAATTCTTATTATTTTACTCTGCTATAGATAGTATGTACTTCTCAGTTTGTATGATATATTTTACAATAAAAAACTTAACCATGTGACATTAACCAAAGCATTATACAGTACACCTAAGTTGCTAATTATATTCGTAACACCTATTATGTGCTGGTGAATCTTGTGTGCTTGTACACACCTTTTCCAAAGTACATATCCAGAGCTATAAAAATTGTTCTTTCCTTTTGACCCCATAATATTTCTACCTGCATCCTCTTATAAAGAAAAAATATGGAAGATTAAGATCTTTCCTCTCTTTCCACATGACTTATCTGCCATTCTAAACTACCATGATGCCAAACAACCTGGTCCTACCAATTTAACCTCTATTCCTTTCCATAAGCTTCAAACTTCACAAAAGTCTTATTTAGTTTCTTTAGAATGGGCTCCCTACCTACCTTGTCTTCCTACCTTGTCCTACCGTCCTACTTTCCTACCTTGTCTTCCTTCTTTATCCTTTAGGACTGAATACAAGTGTTAATTCTTCCTCTCAACTGTCTTTGATCCAAATATAATGATTAAGTTTTCCTCCATTGTGTTTTCATATTTGTATATTCATCTATTATGATATCATTTTATGGTTCATATAATTTCCTATGAGATTGTCAGCTCCCTGAAGCCAGATAGCTTATTTACATCTGAATCTCTCCCCAACAGTAAGTACTATAAATCATTGTTTAATAAATATTTTAATTGAAAAGGAAAAAAGACTATATGTTCACAGCAATATTGTTTATCAACAAAAACAACAACCCAAATTTCTACTGACGGGGGGAAATTATCTTTAATTATAGTGTGTACATTTGATGAAGTATTACACACTCATTAAAATGCTATTGTGAAATCAAATACATTAAAATGCTGAAAAATCTTAGTGATATAATGGCAACTAATCTAATGCATGAAAAAGGAGGAAATTTTATTGAAGATCTACATAATAACTATGCGAAAAAGTACATACACGAACAGGAACCAGAAGGCAAAATGAAATAGCCTATCTATCACAGAAATATGAAATGGTTGATTGTAGATTCTTTTTGAATTTTTTTCTTCAGAATAATTTTTTAGATTGTGTTTAAAATTTTATATTTTTAGACACAATTGACTGAGATTCCAATTCAATAGTATGACAACCATTTTCAGAGCTCTCTGCACCCCTTCTCAGAACACTGTTCAAAATATTCACTGGAAACCAAAAAACCAGCTTCACATGGACACTAAGAAGCATTTTTTAACTCTAACCAATCAAATGATAGTGAGATTTTAAAATAATAACTCAAAAATAAGCATTTAATAATTAATTTTCAAGAATAAAGCTAGTTACCAACTAGTAAAGAAAGGGAAAAGGTGTCTCAAAATGCATAACTATAAACTGTTTTAAGGATCTCATGAAAATTAAAAATGTTCTATGAATCACCCAACTTAAGTATCAGTGATTGCATTAATTGCTCTCTCTTTCTGCAGACACAGGCAGCACTTAATATAGGAACACTTTCCACATGGGAGTATAAAATTACAAAGTGAGCACTATTGTCCAGTTTTGCTAGGATACACATCTGAATGGGCTCTGGAACATTGCAAATACAGATTCCTGGGTCCTATCCCAAGCAAGTATGGAGTGGTTCTCTAGGCTTTCTCAGTTTTAAGAACACCTCAGGAAATTTAAATGGATAGCCCAGGTTGAAAAATACTTGTTTAGAGCATGAAAGTAATTCTTAAGGTTAATATAGAGATTAGTGAAATTAAGAAAGTCACTTTTAAAAAAGTGTCCTTACATATAGTATTTTTGGCATAAAAATGGGTAATTAAAGGATCTGAAAATCAGATCCTCTTCATTTAAGTGCTTGGTGGTGGTACTTGAATTCAATATGTCTGAAACCAACCATTCTCTGATCTTTCTCCTCCATCACTGAGCCAGTGCCTTTTGCCCATTGTATTTCTCTTCTGGCACACTTTCAGTGCAAATTCAGACTCCCTAACTCCAATCTCCCTATTTGAATTCATCCTAAATACTATTACTGAATTAGTCTAACTTGGGTGTAACTCAGTTCATTAATCTTCAGTAGGTCTCCATTGATCATTGGATGGAGCCTCAGACTCTCAAACTGCCACATAAGGCCCTTGACCATCCAAATCATAGACAATCTCTCTCACCTTAATCTTTTATTTTCCTCTAGTCTGTACATTGCACCAAGTCACCTGATGCTCTGTGTATCTATCCCTACACTTCCCCACATATGTGGGGTTTTTTTTTATGCTTCACATGGTATATTCAAATAATACAAATTCAAATCCCATCAACCCTCCAATTTAAGGTCAAATTTCATCTATTCCCCAGGGCTTTCCCTGATGTTTCTCCCATTTAAAAGTCTCTCCTTAATCTGACTAATAAATATTTTGTACTTTTTTACCCTATAATGTTTTACCTTATATAGTTAGTATCATCTTATTCCCTATAGAATAGATAAGCTTTTTAAAGATAGGATTCCTATCTGATTGATTGTCTTATTTCCTTCAGCATCTTGCAACTATTTATTCTCCAGAAACTTTCATTAGATTAATGTATGCATTAGAAGTACTTTTGACGTTTCCAGAAAACTCAAAAAATAAAACCAGATAAAATTCTCTATGTCCTTGCTCCCTTCGAACAATAACAGTGACAACTATGTCTTCTGATTGGCCCTAAATATTATTGAAGATTTAAACTTGCACCAAGTTCTATAGATGCTTGCATCAGATTTTAGAGAAATAAAAATGATACCTATCACCTTGAAATAGACACAGTAGAATTATCAGAGTGCATATGTTAGGGGTTGAGATAAACAAATAAACACATATTTTATAATATTTATAATTTCTATTATATTTAATACAAGATAGTTATGCACAAATTTCTACATTCACAGGCATACAAAAGGGGTGATTAAAAAATGTGATTTTTAGTAATGCCTAGCTGTACTGTAACAAGTCCTGAAAAATCTGCTCCACAATCTATTAGTCTCACCCTGAGATGACCTGCCCACCCAGGACTCCGATTTAGGCTTCTTCCCGGATTCCATTTTCCCCTACTTCATTCTCTGCACTCACTTACCAAACATTATCTAGGCCACCAGAGAGAGTCAATTCCATCTCATATATGATGGTCAGTCCATAAACCACTGATTTTGATTTGAGGAGGAGGGTGGATGCACATTTATTTTTCTGCATTGTCCAGAAAATAAAGCACTTGTTACCCACTATAATTCCAATGATGGAGTGGTTTTCCATCATTAAATGTATATTTCCCATGCTTGAAGTATGTTCAAAAAGTAAACCACAGCCCATTCTTTTTTTTGACACCAAGACCCTTCAAAAACATCTATGTCTCTTTACTATTACAATTTTTTTTAACCCCGACCCTCTGAAGGTCTCAAAAAACCTTAAAGGCCCTGCTCCAACTTTGCTCTACTGGGAAAGTACCAATTTTAAATCTCTTAATTACCAATCAATCTTAAGTAAGTCAAGCAAAAGCAACATTTGACCCAATTTGTTTAGAAACCCATTTAGTCAGCCTGTGGCTTCTCTGCAATGCAGGACTGTCAGACTGGAATCAAGAAAAAGGCTTATTGGATTTTAATGTTGGACTAATGTTGCTTCTGCAGTCTCCCACATTAGAGGGGTGATGGGGAGTCCAAGAAGAAAGTGAAAAACAGTCTTTCTCTCTCTCTCACTTGTTTTTTCTTTTGCAAAGAGTTCAAACGTTCAATCTGTCCTTTCTATGAACCTACTATTTATGGCAACCTCTTTTAACCTATATATAATGCATGAAGAATTTCAGGCAGAATAATATTGCGTGTAGGCACTCACATGACTGATTGCATTGAACCCTGAAAGCTTTTGGATGTCAGGATCACAATATTGCAAGGTCCTCAGCTAACTCTACCTGCTAAGACAACTCTTACCAACCTTCAAGAAAATTATGCATAAATTTATACTATGAGACTTCTTGTGTGGACTCTGTCTTGATCTAGAAGACTTATATGTCTTCTTCATTTCTCTGTGTCCTTTTTCACAATATAATGCCTTCGATAGGGTTTCATTAGTGCCTTCCACTGAATGACAGAGTCTATAAATTTGTTCAGTGATTCAAAGAACATCTATGACATCTGCACAGGAGAAAATGCTGTAAATGAATACCAATTGTCTCATCTCCTCTTTTCAGATTATTATAATAGCGAGGTCTTTTTCTTTGCCCATATTTCACACTCTACCCAGGTCAAAGGAAAGTAAGATAAGAAGTAAGCAAGAATGGTAGATACTACTTCTAAATTAGTAATTATTCAAGCACTGCCTCAGTACTCAGGGCACATGAACCTTTGTTTCTTATGTCTGAGTCAGATAAATGACTAACATAAATGAAATTGACCCACAGTAACCTGTTCAGCTTGACTATTTCATTTCGCTATTATATTTCCAGTATGTCCAACAGTGGATTTGGAATAATTAAATTTCCATACCCCTTCCACATTACTTCTGGGATTGTTACTTGCTTTTTAAAGGAAGATCCACTGCCTATGCTTGGGTTCATCCAAAAGCAGAGCCAAGACAGGGATTTAACTACAAGTAGTTTATCTGGGAGTGGGAATAATGGAGTAAAGAGAGCAAGAATGGGAAGAAGAAAAATCCAATGAGGTGTGCAGGTTACCACTTGGAGCAACTGGGTCTCAATCCCACAGGGAAACATCTGAAAAAACATGTAGAAGGAGGTAAAAATTGCCTTTTGAAATATCTGGAGGCTCAGCCTTTATCCTCTAACTTCTATCCTACATTGTTTAATGTTGTCCTCCAAGACCGCTGATTTCCTCCCACTTCCAGGTTGCCCAGTACACATAATTTTAGGTTAACCAAGTTTCTAAGCCTTTGGGAAATAAATTCCTGAAGCAAACAAGCAAATAAACAAACAAAAAGTCAAAAATATCATATGGATTTGGAGTAGGTCATTGGCATTAAACTGAAATCAGTGGTATATTAAAAAGATGTTGTAAGGTCACACAAATTATATGTCCATGACTCTATCAAGGTTTCTCAACCTCAGCACACTGACATTGGGCCCAAATAATTCTTTGGAAGCTGCCTTGTACATTGTAGGATGCTAAGCAGCATCCCTGGCTTGTACCCACTAGATGCCAGTAACACTCCTCCAAATGTGACAACCAAAAACTCTCCAGACATTGCCAAATGTCCCGTGGGTGGCAAAAGAGCCCCTGACTGAGACCACTGACTTAAGGCAATTTTTAAAAAGTCATATGAGGTATCATTCTGGGTCTCTAGAATGTCAGAAAAAATAGAACCCAGGTTACAGATAATCCTCCAGGAAACTCCATCTATCACAAAAAAAAAAAAAAAAAAAAAAAAAAGCAAAAAAAAAAAA
>CM052885.1:14354720-14511190 GCA_028534135.1 Potos flavus
CAAACTAGTGAGGGAAATGACACTGGAGGAAATAATAAACGGGTCAAGTGTGATGGTATTGATGGCGATTTTGTTAATCAGTTTTAGCAGGGTAAGTTGTGACTTTCTGAAGGAGCTGACCCCTCATGGACTCTCTAGGTATTACACAGCAGCTAAAGTTGATTAGAATTTAGGATAAGCAAACCACTTAGATAATAGAAAATCATATAAGTGCTTAGTTTATGCCAAATACTGCTATAAATGTTTTATGCATGCTTAGCGCTTTAATTCTTATAATAATACCATAAGATGAGTATTATTATAGCTATTTCCCAAATGAAGAAACTGTGGGTAGGGAGGTATAATAAGTTGCCCAACCTCCTTTTCTAAGGATCGATCCAATTTTGTTTTCAGAACTTCATTCTCAGATGGAAGGGATTGTAAAAAGGAATATAATGATACATACCATTAATTATGTAATGCTTTCATATTTCTTCAGTAAATAATGCAATTGTCTAAATGTTATATAATTTATAAGTCAAGCCAGGACACTTTTGAGAGTGAAAATGTACACTATCGATGATTACACTGGGACAATGGTTATAAACATAAATGTTGTTGGGTAAACTGAGCCCTATAGATCACTCACTTCAGGTCTAATTATCTCAAGGAAGGACAATGTGCAGTTTGGAAAGTTCAAAAAACCCTTGATGATTCTGTGTTTTTTACATGGAATATAGTAATTAAAATATTATTTTCCTTGATCCAGCCCTAAATACTTCCACAGTCTCATCTCCTGCCACTCCTTGCCTCACATTCCCACTCCATATCATTAAATTTCTTAGAGCTCTTCAGAACTTACCTCTGAAATTTCTTGACTTTGCCTATGCCATCTGTCTAGGATCATTTTTCTATTATCTTCTGTTGGCTAACTAATCATTTGGTCAACTTCTCCCTTTGTAACTACTCTCCTAGTTAGCATCTCACTTCTATTCCTTCTTTAAGAAGAAGACCAACTTATGAAAGCTTTTCTGAGTCTCCTCCCATCCTCTTTTCCAAGCAGGCCCAGTCTGTTCCTTGGCTTCACTCCCCGATTCTACTGAACTCTGCTCTGAGGGGCAAGGCCCATATTTTTCCAAATACATGCACACTATATGCTTAATTTTCAGCATGGAACATGGTGAATGCTCAATGAATGGCTAATAAATGACAAATGGGTAAATTAACAAATATGTTTTTGTCACCTTTGCAGCAAGCATATGCCAAGATCTCTGATTTTTGAGATCAATGTAGAAGTTTGCAATTCTTTATGCTCATGTTACAATAAATGAGATTTCTTTTTCAGGTAATGTGGCAAACTAGTCATTTGGAGCATTTGTCAAAGCAAAAGAGTTCATAACATGCAAGGCATGTCTCAAGAAAGTGGGTTGTGTTCTAGATACATGCAGCATACTATTACATAACCAGTCCAAGACAGTCATCTCCATGATGTTTGAGAAAAGCAGAAAGGCATTTAAATGGATTCTGCACAAAAATAAACCCTACAAGTTAAACAACAACAACAACAACAACAACTATATATCTCCAAGAAATGATGCATTTGATATTCCTTGTTAAAAGACCTGTCATAAGAAGACATTAAGCCATTGGTGTTAGCATAGAAGGATTTTGCTAAATCTGTTTTAAAAACAAAAAACAAAAAAAGCAAACCAAACAAAAAAAGCTTGTTTACACTTGTTTAACCAAGAAAAATCCCATATTTATTTGATTCAAAACTACATTAAATGTATTATGGCTTAAAAGTGAAGAGAGAGCTCTTCGAAATAATGGGCTGAAAAAGGACCTTCCAAAGAGATACATGCCCTAATTTCCATATGAATATGTTACATTCTCATAGCAAAAGGGATTTTACAGTTGTGATCAAATACTCATCTGGAGATGGGAAGATTATTCTGGATTATCTGGGTGGGACAATGTAATCAAAATGATTCCTATATGTGAAAGAGGGAGACAGGGGAGTAAGAGTCAGAGAAGAAAATGCAACAATAGAAGCAGAGGTCACAGTGCTATAATTGCTGGCTTCAAAAAAGAAAGGATTAAAATGGGTGAAGGTAGTCAAAAGGTACAAACTGTGAACACCATATGTACAGCAAACATAAAAAGACCTGAAAAGGTGGGGTAAAGAAAGCAGACTATTTAGACACTTCAAATTGCAAAAAACTGGTAAATTTCCAGGATTTTCCTTTCACTCATATAGCCCAGACATGGAACTGAAGAAACCAATAACTTGGAAACATCAGTGGAAGCCAACAAAGTTAGATTGTATTAAGTTATGTATATATAATGCAATACCAGAGCAACACTGAAAAGGATATAGAAAGAGATACAGTCAAAACAGTGTAGGTAAATAAAAATGGAATTCTTTTTTTTTTTTTTTTAGAGATTTTATTTATTTATTTGACAGAGAGAGAGAGATCACAAGTAGGCAGAGAGGCAGGCAGAGAGAGAGGGGGAAGCAGGCTCCCTTCTGAGCAGAGAGCCCGATGCGGGGCTTGATCCCAGGACCCTGAGATTATGACCTGAGCTGAAGGCAGAGGCTTAACCCACTGAGCCACCCAGGTGCCCCAATAAAAATGGAATTCTTAAAAACATTTTTAAAAAGTTCAAATAACCCTTAGGAAGACAGAAAAAAAAAAAAAAGAACAAAAACAGAGAGAAAATAGAAAAAAAAATTAAAACAACAAACTTAAGTCCTTACAGATCAATAATTATATTAAATATGAATGGTCTAAACATACCAATTAAGAGACAGAGATTAGCAAAGTAGATTGTAAAAACATGACTCAATCCAATATATTATCTACAAAGAAACTTACTTCAAATATAACCACATTGGCAGGTTGAAAGTAAAAAGACAACAAAAGATGTATCATGCAAACATTAATCAAAGGAAAGCAGGAGTGGCTATATTAATATCAGATAAAGTAGAATTCAGAGCAAAGTAAATTCCTATGAGTAGAGGGAGAAATTATATAATGACAAGTATCAATCCCCCCAAAAGATCATGACCTGAGCCGAAGGCAGACACTTAACCGACTGAACCACCCAGATGCCCCTATTTTTACCTAATTTTAACACCATAAGACAGAATTACTCTTTTTTTTTTTTTAAGATTTTATTTATTTATTTGACACAGAGAGAGAGATCACAAACAGACAGAGAGGAAGGCAGAGAGAGAAGGGGAAGCAGGCTCCCTGCTGAGCAGAGAGCCCAATGCAGGACCCTGAGATCATGACTTGAGCGGAAGGCAGAAGCTTTAACCCACTGAGCCACCCAGGTGCCCCCAGAATTACTCTTTTTTAGGAAATCGTTGTTTTACATTTATTTACACTCACCATTTTCTTTGCTTATTATTTCTCCTGTACCTTAATTCTTTCATCTTACCTTCGTGAAAATTTCCTTTAGTGAATGTGCTATATGTGTGTGTGTGTGTAGGGAAAAATACTCTCTGTTCTTGAGGGGAAAAAAATGTTTTTAAATTTCCCTTGTTTTTGAAAATATAAATTTCCCAGGTACAGAACTTAATTTTAATAGTTATGTAAAAATAATTTTGCTAGGTATAAAATTCAAGATTAATAGTTATTTTCTCTCAATTCACTGATGATATCCTGCTGTATACAGGTACCCTGCTTTTTTTTTTTTTTTTTCTTTAGTGTTCTTCAGTCTTATTATTTTTCAGTCCAGATGTGGACACTTTTTTTTAACCTAACTAGGTTCCATAGGGCTTACTGAACCTGAGAATTTATGATTAATGGGAAATATTTCAGCCATTATTTACCCTCTCTTGCAGAACTCTAACTAGACAAATATTAGATCTCTGAATTCTAGCTTCAATTTCTCTTATTCGCTCACATTTTTCATGTCTTTGTTTCTGTGTGCTGTATTCTGGATAGTTTATATAGATCTATCTTTCAGGCCATAATTGTTTCTTCTGTTTTTGAATATTTCATATTTTATTTCTAGAAGTTCTGCTTGATTACTTTTAACTTAGCTTCTGCCTTAGTCCATTCAGGCTGCTATGACAAAATACCACAGACTGGGTAACTCATTTTTCACAGTCTAGACACTGAAGTCCACGATCACAGTGCCTGTATAGCCAGGCAGTGGCCTGCCTCTAGCTTGCAGACTTCTCGGTGTATCTTCACATGGCAGAAGGAGTAGGGAGATGTGTGGAGTTTTTTTTATAAGTACGCTGCCCACTACCATAACCTAATCATCCCCAAGAGGTCCCACATTCGAACATAGTCCTATTGGATGTTAAGGTTCTAACTTATGAATCTGGGGGACACAATCAGACCATAGGGGTTGTTTTCATATCCCCCTTCTCGATATCTTTCACATTTTTTTTTAATTTCTTGAAATACATATAACATTTGTTTTATACTTAATAACTGGCTTTGAAAAATCTAAAAAAAAAAAGTGAGTTTCTTTGTTATCTGTATTTCTGTTGGTTGTCCCTCATGATATCTTTGTTTTCTTTGCTTGTTATGTTAATTTTGACAGTCAATTCATATTCCTTAGTAGTTTTTCTGTGGGAATTCTTTGAGGCCTAGCTTGATAATGTTTTTCTCCAGAGTATTTGTGTTTTCTTCTTTCGGGCAGCTAAGAACACTATCAACTCAGGATTTCTTTAAACCAATTTCTCTTTCTTAAGCTTTAAGTCCACCTGCATAGTACAAATTCTGACTGCAAACCATATGTGCATGGGATTTTGTTATTGTCTCCTGATTTTTTTTAAACCTCTATTCATACCATGATCAGTGATAGCATATTGTTCTTCATTTCACTAAGGTTTATTTTCTTTTCAAAAATATATTTTATTTATTTATTTGAAAGACAGAGTGAGTGAGAGAGTATAGGAGCAGGGGTAGAGGGAGAGGGAGAAGTAGACTACCCTGCTGAGCCGGGAGCCTGATGCGGGGCTTGAACCCAGGACTCTAGGATCATGACCTGAGCTGAAGGCAGATGCTTAACAAACTAAGCCACACAGGTACCTCTTCAAGTTTATTTTTATTGCATTTTACAGTGAGATTATATACGTTGGGTGTCTTAAGGTTTGGCTGTCTTAAGTTCCTTGATGATGGTATGTGTGTGTTCATTTTTATATAGGGGAATTCTTCTTTGACCTGCTATTTGTTGTATGATTGAGTAGGAGATAGTCTAAGATACTAAGTTAGGATATGAGCAGTGGTTTAAATCAGGTTGCACAGAAGCACACCCTCAGATTGAATTTGCATGCAAGTGTTTTGTTAAGGAAATACTTCCAAGACAAACCTGTAAGCGAACAGGTGAGGCAGGACAGGAAAGGGGAAAGACAAAAATAGGTACAATTTTAGGCAAAGTCTATCTTGATTACACCATCAGCATTATCCTGTAGGAGAACATTCTTTAAAAGTGGAAATTTTTCTTCAATGTTTATTTCAACCTGGGACTTAGATGTCACCACTGGCTAGTAACATTTTGGGTATGGGTTAGACCTGAATTCTCAGACACATTTTTCTTTCTATAAGTGTTTGCAGTCAAAACAACTCCAGTGAACAAAGTCAGTTCTCTGAAGATGATTTCCAGATGTGGAGTTGAAAGTAAAAGTACTGGAAGGAAGACTCAAAAAATTTTAAAGACATCTTGGAAAGGATCTGCAGAGACTATTTTCTGTGCACTACTCTCTTTGACATGTGGCTCCCCTTTCTGGGTCTATGCTGGCTGCTCTAGTTGGAGCCATTCCCAAACCAGTAGAAAGGGAAGAACAGAGGAAATGAAAAAGAAATTTGAAAAAAAAAATGGCATAAATGTTGCACTGATTTCCTCTTTCACAGTTCATTGATGAAAACTTACTTATTTTCCCCCACCTAACTGCAGGGGAATCTGGGAAATCTAGCCCAGCTAAAATCCTATCGCTGGGGAGGTTGGAGCCAACAGATTTGTGGAAGGACAACTAGTAGTATTCCACAGCTGTTTCAACTTGTGGGTGATAATTATACTTGTGGGATGGGATATGATTACTTAAAGAGTCAGGATAGTTTGACAAAAAAAGAGACTTTGAGAAAGCTAGCAGGACCAGCACAACATTTAGAAGCCTAGCATGGCAGAACTTTAAGCACATGAAATTAGAAGTTGCTGGCAGTGTGGTAGGAAGATGTAAACCAGGAGGATGCAGCATTACTAAAATCTGAAAAATAAAATGTTTCAAAGAGGAGGTTTTACATGCATATTTTATAATATTCCAGAGAGAAGTAGACAAGGATAAGATATAAAGCCTTGCCCTCAGGGGATTGACTATAGACTTCTGGTGACAGAGAACTAAGTATTGGGCTAAAGAAGGAAAGAATGATATTGGTTCAGGGTCAATGTGGAAATGAGAAAGGATAGATTAGCGATGAAGTATTTTGGGTTTTTCTCAGAAAAGAAGCAAGAGGTTTTCAGGCAAAGAGTAGCGAGAAGAGTTTCTTCATTAAGCATATTAGTAGGCTTTCTTGGCCCTTCTCTCCCTCTGCAGAAACATACATACACACACACACACACACACACACACACACACACACACACAGGGGAAGGCCACAAACCAAAGAATGTCAGCAGTTACCAGCAGCTGGAAAAGACAAAGACCGTAATCTCCCTTAGAGAATCTGTAGGGAGTGTGGACTACTAATACCTTGATTTCATCTCAGTAATACTGATTCCAGATGTTTGGCCTCTAGAACTGTGATAGAATACACTTCTGTTGTTTCACGCCATCTAGTGTGTGGTAATTTGTCACAGAAGCCCCTGGAGACTAATACACTACTTATTACTTATGTGTTTGTCAGCCCCCTTCCATACACCAGAATGTGTGGTCCATGAAAGCAGAGGCCTTGTCTATTTTGTTCACTGCTCTATCTTCAGCACTCCAAATGGTGCCTGACACAAAACAGAAGCCCAACAAATATTTTTGAAAGAATAAATGGATGAATATTTGTATCAAAGATGTTAAATGCTATAAGAACTCAGAAGAAGCTAAAATCGGTGGGCTGGGCTGAGGGAAAGCTGCAGGAGAGGGTGAGTGAATGAAGTGCTCCAGGAGGCACAGATCACCAGACTAAACCTTGTGTGTATGGAAATGCTTCTTTATTCTCCTAAGTTATGCTGAGATTCATTTCCAGAAATTGCTTTTATCTCCTAAACAGAGAGTGATGATCAATATGAATAATTTTCCCTGGATATATCTTGACATTGTCATTGGCCACAATTGTGCCTAAAAAAAGCATAAATGGCAAAATGTTCCTTGTTCCTGTGCAATCATCCTTTGTGAATATGATAGTATAACAGGTGACAGAACATAAAACACATAAACCTGAGAGATTTAAATCCGGGGTCTGCCACTTCTAATACTAGCAAACATTTATTCACCACTTGCCATGTGTTGAGAATTGTAGTTTGTGCTTTATGTGCTGAGTTCTCACCAGTTGTGTAAACATGGGCAAGTCCTTTAACCTTTTAGTGTCATGAAAGGATATCCTCATCCCTATAGTACAGATGCACAGAGAGATGAAGCACCTTGCTCAAGGTCAAATACTCATCATTTCTGAAACTAGGATTCACATCTCAGGCCTGTCTGATTCCAAGTTCCATTTTCTTTCCACTATAATCCACCCATCTCTCTTAGCTAACTTTGTGCCAATCACTGATCTTTCTTGAGCCTGAGTTTCTTCATCTATAAAATGAAAAGAACCTCACAGGTTTGTTGGTTAAATTAACAAGATGGTGAATATAATGTAAAATGTTCAACAAAGGAATAGGTACATTTTAAAATGGAATATGCATTTGGCCTTGAGCTTTAATAATGTTGCTACAAATAGGTTTTGCTGTCCCTGACTTTGTCTTTTGTGAAGTTTATGCCTCTGTCCTCCTCACTCTTCATACACCCTTTCACCCAGACCATGTCCTCATCTTCCTAGAATATTTTATCAGACATTTCTACTTCATTATATGTGTACTGTCTCTTTTCCCACACCAAGGCGTTTGACCTTTAGGCCCATCTCACTGTGCTAAAAGACAAATTTTTCCAGGGTCCAGTAGGGAGAGGTAGGTTCTGAGGAGGTTCACCTCTGGGAGGTGAACTTATAGTAGCTTTGGAAGTCCCTGGCTCTCACCAAGCCAGGCACAGGCACCTCCTCTGGTCAGATGTGAACACTCCAGAGCAACTGTTTCTCTGCAGATAGGACCAGCCCACACTCCTGCAAGCTGTGTGAACATGTGTGCGCTTGAGGCAGCTCGGTTTTGAGACAGCCCTTCATCTGCTCATCTCCTCCTGTGCAGACACAAGGCCAAGTTCTGAACTGGTGAATCCATATGACAAGGAGGCCTGTCAGGGAGATGGGGTGTCCCCCAAGCTGATCTTTCTACAGATGCGACCCAGAAACACAGTTCTTTCTTTCATTAGACAAGAGGCACTGTGCCTACCCCTCTAACAAAGTGCTCAAGGGCGGGGTCCACATCACACATCTCTTGCTTCCAGCAGATGTTCCATGAGAGTGGCTGCCAGGGCATTTCTGTAGCAGCGAAGGTGTTAAAGCTCCGAGGCCTTCTGAATATGTCTGTGCTGACAGATTGGGGAAAACATGCTAAAGTGCTTATGGTGATGAGCATGTAAAAATAGGGCACAGATGTCTAATTTAAAAGACAAGAAAATTTCTTGGCATTTACATCTTATTAGTCATTACTATGTTTTTCTTGTATTTTATTCACACATTTAACTTTGGGTGTTCCTCTGATTTGCTTTGCCAACTGCAAGCTACCATCCCATAAACCAAAAAAAAAAAAAAAGGTACTATACATTCCAAAAGATCATTAAGAGTAATGGAAGTTTCCAGTGATCTTTGCTTGGAAGCTCATTTTGGCTTCAATGTGACTGTGTTCAAATTAACGTGCCCACACAATGGGCCATCTTGAACTGATTTTGTGCCAAGGAAGGAGCTTGATGCTTGTAAAATGTATCTCTGTGGAGGAACAAAGGCATTTTGAAAATTACCTCCAGAGGGCTCAAGAAATAACCCCTCTTTGTTTTAATGCTTTTGTTTTGTATTAATGTACATAATGACATTAAGAGTTTTTACCCAATTCCCAACCTTGGTGTGTTGAACAAAATCTGAGTGGCATAAAAAATAAGTAGTGGTTCTACAGTTACATAAACACTTCTTTATCCATTAGCTTTTTGTAAGGCTTCGATCAGAAAAAGACGCTAGTTCACAGACTAAATGGAGGGGAAGGATTTTAACTCAATAGACAGGAGGGCTTTGGAATCTTCAAAATTCTAGAGCAGCTAGCTGTGTTCACATACAAAAAGAGAAAACAAAAGCAGAATGAGAAACTGAAATTAGATGAATGATTTTCCTTTCCCGATATACCTTAAGGCTAGTTTCCCAGTAGTACAAAGAGGAAGGAGGCTGATCCATGGCGATAGATATCTCAGAGCAGGAAAGCGGAAAATATTGCATGTTATCAACATCATCTAAGCACGTGCTAATTAAATGCATAACACTGCTTGGTGCTGAGATCCAGGCTGCCCCTATTTTCCTGGGCTCATAATGCAAAGGCACACACACACACACACTCTCTCTCTCTCTCTCCATCAAACCACCAAATTGGACAATTGATAGGTTACTGACACAAAGATCCTATAAATATGCACCGAAATCTTGGCTATACTACATATCATTTGCACGGCATGGGAGGAATTAAGAAACCTCTTTAAGCTTCAGTTCCTTATAAGAGGATGTTGTTTTACCAACTCACTCCAATGCTATATAGCACACACCAAATGCTTGTCAGGTACTTTGTACATTCTAAACATTCACAAAATAACATCTTTTATTATTGTTTGTTCATCTTTTTTCTGATGAAACATCTTCAGAGACAAATTCAAAAATAATCAATATTAAAGAATATTCCAGTTTTATGTCATGTTTATTTATCACAAACTTTTATGTATAATTGCACACACCTGAATTCCTGCTGCACAAATGTTCAACATTTTAAGAAGCTGATAACAGACAAAATATGCCAGACTCAGGACAAAGCAGAAATGCCTTTTGCTGTAGCTTTAGCGGGTAATTCTGAATAAGGACTCCTCCTAAGGTTGCTTGTGCTGCAGAAGCCTCCTATCCATGCATGTGGAAATGAGCCTCCTGCACAGCAGTCCATGGAGATGCTCAGAGTCAATCTCAAATATTCTCTCCTTGCTGATCTTAGGTAGATGCACCTCAGAAGTGCTATCGTTATAATGGAAAGTCCTCATATGCAGAATGCTAATGAAACCTTTCCCAGCTAATTTTCTCTTCTGCTAACTTTCTAGGTATATACTCCCATAAAACTCATACAGGGTCCCTCTTGTTATGAATTCACATCATCAACACATTTTTAATCAGTTAAGATAATGTATATGCAGAACATAGCATAGTTCCTGACGCATGGTAAGCACTCGATAAATGGTAGGTATTATTATTATCATTATTATTATTAGTCCATTTATAGAAAATCTATTTCCAGCACACTTTTAAAGCAATCATTAAAGTTAAAATCATTAATGCAATCACTATTTGTAGTACCTAATTTTACTATAATTATCTTTATCTTAATAATCCAAATACTACTAATAACTCACAGCTATTTCAGTTATCATTAATTACTTCTAACTTCATGGCAATCTATAATGTTCTGGCTGGGCCAGCCCTCAGTTAAACTTCAAGTAGACATACTTGCATTTGCTTCTTTTCCTCTATTTCTTTGGTATTATTCTTCCCTTTCTCCTATGAAAACTTGCTCCTGGAAAGATTCAGGATAAATTAATTCTCATCAAGAGGAATTGGCTGATAATCACCAAGGTGTGGTCCTTTGTCCCTCTCTCAGCACTTGTCCTGTGTCATACCCTCTCTGGCCCTGGCTTTCAGCTGGCAACCAACCAACCCCTGGTGGGTGACATGGGCCATTTACAAGTGTAGATGTGAATGTTCCCAGAGTCACTGCTCATTAGCAGAGACCTCTGATAGGTCAAAATTTAAAAGTCAACAAAGATGATTTCAAATGGTGGTCCCATTGCTGGTAGTCATAACTGAAGACATTTGTGGGGATTTTTGTAGACAGAGATCCAATAATAGAGACTTTTATTTTACTTGGAAACCCTGTGAGAGGCCACAATACTAGGTGGTGCTAATTCACCTAAAAGGAGGGATGATGAGTGCCAGGTAGACCTGCGAGTGGCTGTCTGCCTCCTCAGCAGGAAGAGCCTGTTAGTAGGAGTGGCCTTTGTGGAGGGGCCTCATCATTGTCATCAACACCCAGAGAAAATGTGTTTTGTGAATTGGAGAGGAAAATTGGCCAGGCCATGCCCAATGAAAAAGGATTTCAATTATAGAAGCTGATGGCAAGTGTAAATTATCCTTCAGGGGTCAGCAAACTTTTTCTGTAAAAGTCTTGCATAATTTTCATCATTTTCTTTCTCTCTCTCTCGTTTTTTGGTTATAATCCTTTAAAAATTTAAAATACATTTTTAACTTCAATGCCACTGTTTGTCAACTCCTACAAAGTGACTAGGAGAGCCCTGGGAGGGGGAAGGACATGGTGAGCTATGGGATGGTTTGGGAAGGTTTCTTGAAAGAAGATGGCAGAGATGTGGACTCATTCATCCATCTCCCCATTACAGTAGGTACCCTATAGAGGTACAATTATTTAGTTAGTGGTATTGTGGAAAACATCAGTGCAGAATAATCCTAAAGTTGAAAGACAAACCAATACAAAATTGCAGCTATCCCCAGAGGCCTAACAAAGCTTAGCTACTCCACCGAGCAGCAAAGGGGCACCTTTCCCTCTGATTGAGCCCATTCTTTTTCACCATTCAGTGGAAAGGATCACATAGGCAAAACGACCTCTCTAAGAATGGATAGCAGATCACAGTCAGCAGTATGGAATCTAACAACCTGGAGAAGCTGTCAGAAAGGCAATGCACTGCTTGAGTTATGAACTCATTAATTAAATATCAGTGTATCAAATGGGCTATGAGCTATTAATTCGAAAGCCATTACTGGCTTTGAAGTTGAAATTATAAGCAAAGCAATTAAAAAGTAACTTCTCAATAAGAGTGTTAAGGGAGCATCATATCTGTTTACATACATCAGCTCTTTAATTTGGGGATTGAATTGCTCCCTTAAAAATAATGATTATATAAATGATCAAACTACCTATTTTATTGCAAAGCCTGGATGCTATAGTTAGAAGAAAAGTCTGCAATCTTTCCTTTGCTACAGTAACACCATGCAGTAGTGAACAGTCTCTTTTTCATCCAAGGAAATGGGGATCACTGTGAAAAATACAAATCAGGGAGTTAACACATTTAAAATGCTTATATTTGCTTTTACTTATTTCCTTCTGGATATCATGCCTTCAGGGGGTTAGCTGTGACCAGATGATGGCAGATGGCTGTGCAATTCAGAGGTGGATAATCGAAAATATGGCAGAACTCATTAGCTCAGAACATTGTTTTTCTCAATGGACATAATATTTTTCATCACATCCTAATAGTCAACTTTCAGACTCATTTCCTTTGAAGTATAATGGAATTCCCTTTCTTGTCAACCCTCATGCTTCCTATCTTCTGTATCTTGCTCTGTCTTTTTCTGGCATACATCTCTTTCCTCCCCCTTTATGCCTTTCCTATCATTTTAAAAAACGTGTTCTCCTCTCTCTTGGTTTTAAATGCACATACACAAGGAAAGCAGCTATTGGAACCCTGTGCAAGCCAGATATCTCTTTGAATTTCATCCTTACTAGAGAGAAATTAATTAGGAACAATCAAACAAGCAAACAATTTCTCTGAAAAGAAAGTTGTTTCTTGGGGCAAAGTTAGCATTCTGGTTGTTTAGACCAAGGCAACCTTTTCTTCCTACCATGTGTGCACCAACCATTGCTGGTAGGGGTGTGATTAATGGACTAAAACTTATTCTGAAGAAAAATGAATGCTTTTAGTGGATTGGAAGCAGAAATGCCTATAGTTTATAACCAGTGGTGAACCACTCTGAAGGAGCAGCTGGAGACTTTATATCTATTTAGTTGTGGCTTGTAGGAACTTCTATTATTTTTTTTTTTCTCAGTGAATTCTAAAAGGTTCATTTATTTCTCCAAAGTGCAACCTTTCTTTTCTGCAACAAAACAAAAATAACGGTGAGCAGTCTGAAGTTGGCATTGGAAGTCATCTCAACCTGGAAAATTCATTCACTCCTATTTTCTGGGTTTCTTCTTTTTGTCGAACACTCTTCTAGGAATTTGAGATACAACACTGACCTAAACAGACAGGTATCCCACCCTCATGGAGCCTGCATTCCAGCATTAATAATATTTAATTAACTGCCACTATTGTCATGTAACAACCACATTCTTAGGACACAATGAGCTAGAAAGACTTTCTTTACATCACTTGGAATATCTTAATTCATTCACCAGTTAATCTCAAACATCAAAGGAATGGAATGGAATGAGGAGGGTCCTAGGACTAATGTTAACAACAGACCAGTTCTGGGAACTGGTATATTACACTGCCCTCTTCAGTACCAAGCAACAGAGGCTCACACACCAGTCTTTCCATTTAAAAGACATACGGTATTAACAATCTCATTTGTTTAATGGAGACTCTACTCAAAAGGCTTTGTAAAGATGTAATAAGATAATGTGCGTAAAACACTTAACACAGTGTTTTCTCCTCAGCAGGCAAGTGTGAGCATCCCCATGAGGCTTTAGTTTGTTTTGACAGCCAGAAGCCTGCTAAAGAAATGCTGGCAGACTCTCTTTCATCCAGGTGCAACCAGAACTAGGGATGAGGGTACTGAGTGTGAGAGAGCCTGTCTGATGTCTTCCCCTAGGCTCCTGAAGACACATAGGTAGTTACTGTCTCCTGGGCCAGACAGAAATTTTGTAAGTTTTATGAGAATGTTGGATTCTGCAATAATATCTCATACTTTTCTCCACAGCTCTTCTGGAAATAATTTATACTGTTTACCAAAACAGAGCCAAGACCATCAGATCAGCAAAATCCAGGATTCATATTTATCCTGTTGTTAATGAATGATGGAACAGGGGCTACAGCCACAATTATCCCATCATAACAGATTCGCCTCATTTCTGCCACGTGCTGGATTTTTGATCTTTGAAACAAAAGGAAAAAAATAAGTAGCTGCATTCTTCATAAGTTTTCCTGGTACATCAATATTCTCTCCCAACTATGCTCCTGATTCTTTTTAATTAGGGGCAAACAAATCACAATCACAAAGGTATTAATGCTCATAAAGCTTAAAATCTCTTAAATCTCAAAAGAAATACTTGGTGTAATTAAAAAATGAAAATCTATCATTTAAAAAGTAGTTTGACATGACATATTTATATTTTGCATTACAATAGTTAAGATTGATATTTATTTGTATTTAGCAGCTGAAAAGACAAAAGAGAATGCATATCTCCATTCTCATTCCAAATCCATTCTTTTGCAGCTAGAAATGATTATGAGAGAAAGTAAGGAGGACATGAATGCATATATGTGTTTAGGGAGGGAGGTAGAAAAATCCGTGCTCGATAAAGAATGTCTGTGTCCCCATCTGTAAAATGTATATGCTCTAATGCTTATAGTTTATCTCTTCCCCTCAAAAATTTTATTGTTCAAAGAATCCACAAGTCTAAGATGTAATTCAATCATGACAGCAAGTAGAGGTCATCTCCTCTCGGTCTAACATAATTAGTGAAGGCAAATGGGCAGTCCAGAAGGGATTTAAGAAAATTAATTTAATAAGTCTTTGTGAGGATATTTTACATGGTTGGCTCTGTGCTAAGTGGTGTGGGAAATGTGGAGCTCCATAGTACAAGGTCACTTGCTCAAATAAGACACAGATCCAGGGCAAACACAAAGAAAGATGACAGGTTCATTAGAATACTAACAAACTTTAAAAATCTTTATTAAAACTTTCTTTGATTGAGACAAGACAGAATAATTACAATCTGTGGATTCCATTACCTTCCTCTCTGGCCCAAGTTCTGTGTTATATTTACACCCCAATAAATGTAATACTTTCATATGTCCTATTGCTTTAGTATATACTTTTTGGGATATTGTGTCTAATATATAGCATTACGTCATCTGATTATGGGATTGTCAACTCATGGTCAATTTTGTTTCCTACATTACTCCCCACTACCATTATATATGCATAATATAATTATATAATATTAATATATTATATTACATAATATTAACATATTATACACGACTATGTAATATTAATATATAATATAATTATGCAATACATAATAATTGCATAGATTTTCTTTTTAATATCCCATTTTAGATTTTAGCTCAGTGTCCATGCCATAACCCCTCAAATCTCAGAATCTATTTTTTTTCTAACTTCTAAAGTAGGAACTGAAATTTCTAGTTAAACATAGAGGTTTGAGCTCCCATAATTCCTTTTGGTAACCCCCAAATCCTCAGTGACAAAGCAAAAAGAAAATTAAGGAATAATAAAAAAAAATAGAAGGTGGAAAATAGATGAACAAGTAGTAGCTCACTAACGTACCCAGAGAATAAATATGTAAGCTAACAATGAGAATAACAAGAATCAAGTGAATGTGAATATATGCCAGAAACACACACACAAACACACACAAACACACACACACACACACACACACACACACACTAGCGGTTCAGTGTTTTTCTAAAAGTGAGGTCCAAATGAAGCTCAGGAGAAATGGCTGAATGCCTATGAGAAGAAGTTAGATTCTCTAAGAAACTCTCCCACCTCGCTGACCATGTAAAAATGGGCAGCTGCTCCTACCTTTTCTATTATGTGATTCTGGATTTGGAATACTTGGATAAATACAAGGCAGGAGTGCTGCACTCAAAAGGGAAAATAATGAAAAAATGTACATAGTGAGTTTGAAACCTGAAGCTTCCTTACCTGACTTGCTTCCCCTTAATCTCTACCAACCAGATTTGGACTCCCAGACAGATATGATGTCTAGATTCAGACAAAATTAAATAGCTAACTTAACTAATTAACTAAATAGAGTTAGATAGCAACAGTTATAGGTGCTCCAATAAAACAAACCAATTATGTTACCCTACAGTGAAGTCCACCAATATGAAAAAAAAAAACACCAAAAAAAAAAAAAAAAAAAAACGCCCAAAACAAAAAAACACTCCTGTGCATAGAGCTTTCTAGTGTTTCATGGCTAAATAATAAAGGACAAATAAGAATTGAGAGAAGCGGGAAGAATGAACTAGAGAAAAGGGTTTATGAATAAAGACAAAAAAATGCAGAGAGATAAAAGCTTAAAACATAAACAAAAATAGAGCAAAACAAAGGCACAGCCTCCCGTAAATTCTCCTTTCTTTACAGCAATAAAATAAGGTATTCTATGCATGAACAAGAACAGAATGCCATGAAAAGAAATGTCTGGAGAGCCACAAAGAACTCTTAAAGATTAAATTCACCGGAAAAGATGCAAGTTAAATTTAGGAAATCTCCCAGAAATAAAACAAAAGTAGACAAAGATGGAAAGCAGCAAAAACAAAACAAAAGTGAAAGATAATTAAAGGGCTAGCCCACCTTGTTCAACAACCAAACAATATAAATTCCACAATGAAGAAAAAAATAGAAGAGAGAAAGAGAAAAGCAGCTGAGGGCTGGACCGTGGTACTGGGAGGAGGTGACCAAGAGCTCAGGGTAGGCTAGGCTTTGTTGCTTTCCCGCTGAACATAAATAATTTCACAAAAAAAATTAACGTCAGACAAAATTACTTTCTGACCATGATGGAGCAAGACAAAGACAAGACTACTCCATAAGCCTAGTGGGCTGAGACAGAAATGAGAACATTGTCTAAACCATAAAAATACCCAAACAGCTTCCTTTCCTAACTCCTATGAGTAATTGCTGCTTCTTCATCAATTGCATTTGACCAAGGCTACCTCTGAGATGAGGATGACTAGGATATCCCAAAAAATCATCCCTACTTCCTGACAGCACCCACTCTAGAGCAAAGCCCACTTCATTTTACCTTCCCCAGACTCTCTTACCACAAGGCCAAACTCTATAATTTGTCCTTTATTACACCCTATTCCTGAGATGCCCCATGGTTCATCATGGTGTACACTCTCCAACACTGACAAAGGACAATAAAACCAACTTTTTCAATTACAGATGTGGCTGATTGTCTTGGGTTAGAGGATATTGACCAAAGAACATTATGCATGAAATAATTTAAGAAATTGTCCTATATCTGAAAGTTATCTTTGAATTAAAAGGAACCATTGAATTCCCTGAAAAATATAGACCTGACCCAGAGACATTACATTATGAAACTTCAAAATATCAGTAATGAATAGAAGACCTTCAAAGCTTCCAGAGCAGGGAAAGAATAGACTGCATAAAAAGAATCAAGAGACAGAATGACATCAGTTGTTCAATAACAACCCTGGAAGCAATGCCTTCAAATTATTCAACTATAAAGACAGAATGTGGATTTTTTTTAGGCTCTCCATCTAGTTCAAGTGAGAGATGATAGCTTGGGAATAGAGTGATCAGTAACCTGAGGAGACTTAGCCTTAGTTAAGACATATTCAGGGGTGCCTGGGTGGCTCAGTGGGTTAAAGCCTCTGCCTTCGGCTCAGGTCATGGTCTCAGGGTCCTGGGATCGAGCCCCGCATCGGGCTCCTTGCTTGGCGGGGAGCCTGCTTCCCCCTCTCTCTCTGCCTGCCTCTCTGTCTACTTGTGATCGCTCTGTCAAAAAAAAAAAAAAAAAAGACATATTCAGAAGGGAAGTATCTGGTGATAGCTGCTGTGACTGATCAAGAAGAGCTCAAATGTTTCTAGTTTGCATGACTGACTGAGTAGATGGTTGTGAACACAGAAAAGGAAATGAGCTTCACCCTTTAAAAAGATCATGGGAAGGTCATGAGTCCAATTTTGGACCTGCAGAATTTGTTGAATTTGGATGGCGCTGCCAAGTAAGCAGCCCAGAGGAGAAAACTGATTGTAAACCCGAATCTAAGAAGCAGATCTATACTGCAATTTGAAATAAATGGGCTTGTGAGAAGTTTGTTGTAAGAGAAAACAGAATGGGAAGATAGAGGGCCTAGGATGGAGCATTGAAAAAATGCCAACATTTCAAGCCTTCTAAAGAAATTCATTTAAAAAATTGGCACGGAAGACTGAGGAGAAACCGTAAGACAGTTAAAGATGCAAGGAGAAGAAAGTCAAGGGTTGATTTTTTTTTCTTTTTGATTAATGTTTGTAAATGAGACAGTGCCAATGGAGGGGTGGGAGTGGTAGCAGGATCAGAATGGAGGAGGAAGGTAGGTCAAATGTTGGGAAATCCAGGCAACTCTTAAAAGTTAACTTATTAAGGAGAAAAAAGAATTTGCACATCACTCTGAATGATCTTTGATGTGTGCTTTTCTCACTCCATTTCTTATGCACTTTTCAAAATCTGACTCGGTTTCTGAGCTCCTTGGCATCATTATAGGGATTCTGAGTAATCGTCACTGTATTGCTCACCTAAAGTATTAACCACTATAGACTCAGAATTCATTTTCGACATATCCCATGCACGACTGAATCACCTCCCCATTTAAAAACTTGCATTATGAATTTTTTTCTCTTGGTTTTCAACATCTTAGATGCCCCCAATCCAGTACTCTCTTCCCAGCTATCATAAACTTTGCATAGTACACTCTCTTTCTTCCAAGGTACTTTGGCTTTTAATACATAAATCTTCCTTGTTAGACAGAGAAAGAACTTTGTTTAAGGTTCCCCCTTAGGAAGACTAATTTTCCAATACAACAAACTTATACTTTGTTAGATTCTCTGCATTTAGCTGACTCAAACTTCTAGTACATATCTGGTAACTTAAAATCCCTTGCATTCCTCACCTCTATACTATATTTGAGACCCATGACTAAAACACATAATTTCCTCTACTGAGCTGAGTAGCTTAGAATATGCACATACGTTTATTCACTCAGCAAATATTTATTTAGTGCCTACTGTGTGCCAACCACTGTTTTCAAAATGATATGACTTGTTTTTCTCCCTCCCATCATTTCTGTTTTCATGACATATTTCAAACAAAATTTTCAAATATGAAGGCTTAGATATTTCAAAGGATAAATAAATTAATAAGGTATATTAAAATACTCCGGCTTATTTCAGACTGCCCCTCCCCCCCAAAAAATTAAATGCTGATCCTATAGCCAACCTAATTTTAAGATTGTGGAGATTCAAAAGAATAATATTTAAAAACAGCTACCATATATTCATGCTCACTAAGTTCCAAGCTATATGGTAGGCATTTATATATATTATATTTAATCCCCATAGCAATGTTATTATATATATTTTTTAGCCCATGGGGAAACTGAGATTAAGAGAAAAAGGTTAAATATATTTGCTGATGTCACACAGCTACTAATTGATGAACCTTGATTACAATTGAAATTTGTCAGGGTCCAAACTGCCCTTGAGGAATTTAGTGTAGTTTTGGAGAATAGATAAACCTAAAGAGAGAGAAGTCAGTGATAAATACTAAAAATCAAACAAAACAACAACAATAAAAACATTTCCCTTCATAGCGATGCTCGCTCCTCTATCTCTCCATTTTATCTGAGGTTCTGATTTCTCATTTTTGGGTTCATCCTCTGCTTCTGGACTGCTACTAAGAGTCTGCATCTTTCACTGATTTGTATCACTCAGAATATCTATTCCTATTTAAGGTCACTCAGTAGTCCTAAATTTGAACATATAAAATGAAGCTTCTTGACCAGGAAGGAACCCTGATAGCTTTCAGAAACTGAATTCTTCCAGTGCCATCTTTGAGACAAATTTACAGGTATCAGTTGGATTTTACTGGGCCCTCTAAATGATTTTTTTTTTTTTTTGGTAAGAATTATCTAACACAGAACAGTCAATGGTAGCACAGCTACACGATGAAATGTAAAGCTTTGTTAAAAACGGACTGAACCAGGAATTGACTCTTGTCCTTGAGGCGTTTTGTTGGCCTTCTACTGGCCAAGTGGGTCAGAAGTTTGAGGCACTTGAATTAAATGACTAAGAGATTGACATTCTGTCAAATAGTCAAACCAGAGGATTTTCTGACAAACACTATATTTGGGTGAAATTCTGATGAAAAAGGTAGAAAATCTGCTGTTATGGAAGTACAGAGTCAGCCCACTGAAACCCCTAACTCCCGTGAATTAGTGGTTATTACATGCGGAGGAAAACACAAACTTTGTTAATACTTTTCCCATCCACTGTGAAATATAGAAACTCAGCTGTGATGTAGCATTTAACTGCACATCGAATCAAGAGTCCAGTAATAGAAATTGCCTTTTTGCAGTAGAAAACAGGGTTAGAAGCAAACCAAAATAACACATAAAACAGATCTCCATGGAGAAAATTGAAGACTGTTTCTAGCATGTAAAGATCGAGGACGCAATTCCTGTTCTGTGAAAAGCTTTTTTCCTGGGGTTTTAAATTTTCCTCTTGATTATGTGTGGAATCAAGGGGTGTCTGTGTGATTGCGCCCATGCATGACTCTGAGAAACAGAAATGGGGCAGACACAGACAGATGGTGACAGGCTCATTTTTAATCCCAACCAGCAGGGATAGAAGTCAAGAATCCAAGCAGATCATAAAAGTTGGCATCAAATTTTCATTTCCAAATTCTATACCTTCAATTGGTAAAACTAAGTTTACTTTTCTCTAGTAAACAATGGATTCAGAACAAAACAGTAATGAGGAGTCGTTTTATTTAACTAGCTAATTTACAAACTTAAAAAAAATAACATCTATACTCAGTGTTAGCAAAGGTGCAGAAAAATGGACTTTTCCTTGTATTATTACTTGATAAATAAATTGGAATTGCATTTCTAGAACAATTGATTACACAATTATTTGTAATAGAGAAGAATTAGAAAAAATATACTCTTCCAAAAGCAGAAGGCTTCCATTTCCATTAGAGGGCATCAATACAAATTTGATTTTAAACTGATTTTAAAGATACAGGAACTCAGTCATGAGGCCATGTTTTATGAACAAAATGGGATACGAATCAAATATCCAGTGTAATCTTCATAGATGGCTATATAGTGAGGTTTTTCAAAAGATTTGACACACTCCAAAATGTTATCAATTGTATAATCTCTCAATATTGGAAAATGTATGATTTTATTTCTGCTACTGCAGCACATTAAATATTTTTTTAAGAATAAATATTGTTTCAGTGAAAGATTGTTTAAAAAACAATACACTGTCTGCTTTTTCAGTGCAAATCCTTTTGTATCTGCCAATGCAGTTTTCAAAGTATATCCCTATATAATCTTAGAGAGAGAATCTTCCTCAGCTAGGAGAAACACATCTATATTGCTTTTGTTGAATTTCAGTTCATAATCCCTTTCTTCTACTGTTTGATATAGCCAGAGCTAGATGTTAGACTCAGGATCACAGACTGTAAAAAATACACACACTATAGCTCCATCTCTCAATTACTTCAACTCTCTACAAGACCATGTCCATTAGGAAATAATTGCCAGACACTGAAGGGGTGCTCCCTTTAGTATGCTTTCTAAAGAGCAGATGTCCTCCCATGGATTTGCAAAGGAGAACACAGAAAAGGATCAAGATAGTCAGCCTTGCATGATGGTGAATCCTTTATGACTTTCTCCATTCTCCCTGCACATTGATTCCTTTTTCAGGTCATGGGAAAAGCTTTCTGATGCCTTCTTACTTTCTTCATTTTTAAGTAAATTCATTCTCCACAAAAATAAAGGAGTTTAATAGAACTAGTACTTCTCCCTACATTTATACCTCAATTTCGTTAATTTCTGTATCACAGATGGTCCCTGATTTACAATGGTTGGACTTACAAATTTTGAGCTTTACAATGATGTGAGAGCAATATGCATTTGATAAAAACTATACTTCGAATTTTGCATTTGAATCTTTTCCCCGGGCTGGCGATGTGTGGGACAACCCTCTCTCATGATGCCGGGCAGCCACATGATCCTAAGAGTGAACAACAAACACATTGACAACTCTCTGCACCCATACAACCATTCTGTTCTTTGTTTTCAGTACAATCTTCAATAAATTACATGAAATATTCAACACTTTAGTATAAAATAGACTTTGTGTTAGATTATTTGGCCCAACCGTAGGCTAATGGACGTGTTCTGAACACGTGTAAGGTAAGCAAGTCTAAGCTATGATGATGTTCAATAGGTTAGGCATTTGAATTTCAATTTGAACATATCACAAGTTGAATGCATTTTCAACTTGTGATACTTTCAGTTTATGACGGCTTTCTCTGGACATGACCTCCTCAAAAGTCAAGGAATATCTGTACTATAAACTTAATATGTCACAGATACTCTTCTAATTATCTTTTTTTTCCTCTTTGTTGATTAATTTAATCAGCAAAACAACCTCATCAAGTAAGTATTGTTATTAGCTCTACTGTGCCAAGAAATTGGAGATTCAAGGAAATTAATTTATTTGTCCAAGGTCATGGAGCCAATTTGTGGTGGAGTTAGATCACAAACACAGGTGTTCAACTCCTATGGTTGCTTTCTCTCTCTCTCTTTCTCTGCCACTCACCCTCTCTTATCTATCTATCTATGCCAGTTATTCTGTACAGGATGCTATTGTCGCACTTGTTCCAAATGCACAACAATTCATCAGGCTACAGGGAAAATCTCAGATCCAGGACCCATATGCTTTCTCAAGTTAGCAAAAATGATTTCAAGCCTAGAGCAATGATTCTCAAAGTACTTGTAGACCACATTTAAGTCTCACCTGTGATAATGTAAAAACTGCAAATTTTTATACTCCCCCCACAACACTGCAGATATACTGATAATTAAAATCTCTGTAATCCACTAATGCAGGAGTTGACGCATTTCCATCTGGGCCGCTTGTATGGTCACCAGCTAATGAAATGAGAATGCTTGCACTTGAAGACTTTTTGATTCAAGGGGACAACAAGGATTCCTGGTTTAGGATTCAGCTACCTGTTTAACAGTCGTCCTACAGTTCTAAGCAGTTTTCAAAAACCAACATGCATTATTACAGGAAAACTTAAACACACAAGTATGTGTTTTTTCAGATGGATATATGAAATGATGAATATAACACTTCATATTTATCTTTGAAAATAATTTATATCTTTGAAAATAATACATCTATCTATCTATCTATATATAGTATTAAGATCTGAAAAGCATTAATCATGCCTCTTCTTTTTGTCATAAAAGAGAAGAATATAATTTTTGCAAGCTATTGATACTTTTCTTTTCCTTGCTTCCTAAATCAATCAACACAAAGTTTTATGCACACCTGTGCTATTATGACATCAAGTATGAGGCATGGTTGTTTGGGTGCCTTCAACATTGCAAATGATATTGAAGTGAATTCTACTGAATCAGTTATTTCTTCTACTTGTTTATAGTGAATTTGAGAGTATTCTGTGCAGTCTGATTAGAATAACTAGAAATACGATTTTGTCAACATTTAATTAAGACACCAAACAACAGTCCTAAAGTGTGGAAAGAGTTCATCACCTATGCTCAACATATATTTGAGCTAGTTGGACCTTAGTCTGTCACTTAAACTGCTTTGACCTCTGTGTTCTCATCCTTAATATGATTGATTCAGATTAAAATGTTCTAACAGGGCTTTTCGATTCTAAGTTCAATGACTGTGCTCTGCTGGAGTCTGTCTGTTACTACTGCCCATCCTGAAGTTTATTCTGATCTACAAACTTTTTATTGGTTAGTGGTTAGATCAACAGACTGTAGAGACAAAAGTTTAGAAATATTGCCAATCTGAACACTTTAGCCATTTAAACCCATTCCTGTGGGAATGTTTTTCAATCAGTGAAATAAAAATGATATTCAGCCAGTGTATGGCTATTTTCTTTAGCCAAGACAATGAAAAATGGATTTATTATCTACTTTTCCTTAAAAAAAAGCTTTTGTGTGAAAAAAAATTATGACAAACTCACATAAAAACTGTTCGTGGGGCACAATTTTCAAATAAAACTCTATTATATTGATAGACATTGAAATTGCTGCTCATCATGCAGGGACATAAATATCCATTCTGCCCAAAACAAATTTAGCAAAATCAAAATATGTAACACTAAGAACATTTCAGCTTTTCTCTAACACATGGAGCCAGCCATACATGCCAACCTGATTTTATCGCCTCTCCTCATTAAGCTTGAAAGCATATTTTGTGTTGCTTTTAGCAGCTCCTAAAATTTCTTTGTCTCTTAGCACAGCACCATAAAAGTTCCCACCTGACAGATCATAAATCGTTCACACAGAGCAGTCTGTCCCGTGGCACAGACTGGTTACATTCTATCCTCCAGAACATTACTAACAGCATTTATGCACTTGCGCACAAAACTTAGTTTCAGGACCTGGAAAATGCTTGACCCTATCCTATCAATTCATAGCAGGGAATGGTCTACCTTAGACAAAGCATTTATTCTCACTGAGAGTGAAAGGAGAGAGAGCTTCTTTTGTTATGAAATACATTTAAAGGAGTAAAGAGTGGGTTATCTGAGGCCAAGGAAATCTGGCCACACAAACATGACCTGGATATATAGGACTCTCTCACATACTGTAGGATGCATTAATGGTAGTTTCCTCAACCCTGATTCTAGAGGACACTTAAGGACATGTAATTTGTATGCTATTCTGTCATTTGTTTCCTCATTCCCCAAGCATTCATGGAGAATCCACTAGATTCTAGACATTTGCCAAGTGAAATGATCTCAGAGATAGATAAGATGAGGTCCCTGCCTACAGTTACACAAGATATGTAGTTATGTAGGTATTTTCATTAAAGTGTAATAAAGGTCTTATTAAGCAAGGAGAAACTTACTCTGTGGGTGAGAAAGAGGGATCATGAAAGCTTTTATGGAGGAATTAAAGTGTGAGCAAAATTTTGAGATCTGAATGGGAGTTTCTTATGTGGTCATTGAGTAGCAGGTGATATATAAAAGGTATACAGTTTTGAAAGTATAATAATTAGGACACTAGCAAGTAGTTCAGAATGAGTGGAACCCACGGAGTATATGGTGAAGAGAGGATGAGGCTAGAGAAGTACATGGAGTCAAATCCCAAAAGATCCTCCGGATTTTAGCGTAAAGAGTTTATAGGGTTTTTTCCTATGATAATGGAGAGCCAATGAATGGAGCGACACAAGGAAGTTAAATGGCCAGATGTTCAGATATTCTTATTTCGATTATGATAATAATAAAAAATTGACCACAAAAGCAATAATGGTAGATCGCAAAACTGGCCATAAATTTTCTCCATCCCTGTATGTGTGTTCCTTTGCAAAATAATTCCGCAACAATTCCTATCAAGAGGCAAAAGGGGTTTCTCTAATCATTGAGTCTTTGATATGTGATATTCTTTGGTTAATATCAACCATCAGAGCCATTAAAGTCTCAGAAATGGCTTTCATAGAGAGGCTTGTTACTCTTGTTGCTCTTGAAAACCTCAAACTGTATGCAAAGGAGTCTGGGCTGGCTTCTTGGATAATGAGAGACATATTTCCCAGTCATCCCATTGCCCTATCAGCCTGTTATTAGCCATATATGTGAGTAAGGCCATCCTAGATCATCCTGCCATCAGCCAAGCCCTGATGTGATTTTGTGGCCTGACAGCTGACTAAAGAAGTATAAGCAAGCCCAGGAAAAGCCAACTGAACTATTCCGGACCAGACAAACTAAGCAACCAACCCAAATAACTCTGTTAAATAAATGCTGGTTTTAATCCATTGAGTTTTGAGGCAGTTTTTTTTATGCAATAAAGTTGAAAGATATACAAAGAACATTATTTTACAGTTATTATAGTAACCACTCCAAAAATTTCATGTGCCTTACTTTTATTTAATTTTATAATATCTTCTGAGTTATGACCTCATCTTATGGATGAAGAAACTGATCTATAACCATTGCTTTTGACGACTGAACAAACTGAACTACAGAGAAGTAAGACAAAACAAAACAAGACTGGAAAGACAGAAATTTCTTGATTAATGATGGCAGTGCTTGGTACTATGGAAATTCTATTTACCTTCAAAGGTTTTATGAAACTATCAAGATGAACTTCCCGATACAGATCAACTTTAAAAATTAGTGTTTACCTGGTTTGTAAACTTAATTTCTGATTATACCCAACCAGGAATATTAATGGATAAAGAAGTAATAAGCTGAATATAAGAGGAAAATAATGCATAGCACATGTCCCATGTAAAGTAGTCAGCCTCCACCTAATTGTTGTCTTGCAAAATGTTGGTCTCCATATTCCCAATATTTCCAGAATATCTAAATTTTTTTTTAAGTAGAAACTCTGTACTTGTGAAATATTCTATATATTTAAATAATTGTAAACTAATTTATAATAACCTAAAACAAAGGTGTGTCACAAACAAAACATTTTGCTTGCATTTGACAGGTAGACATCCAGTTTGTGATTTGAATCAATACTTTTGGTGGTGGTGGGTAGGTCGGGTTGGCCTGCTGATTATTAGGCTACTTCTGTCTATTAGAGCTCTTCTAAGTCCAGTGTAGGATTGCTGGTTACAGGGGCAGTTTACCTGGAGGAATGAACCAAATGGTTTGGGCTTTTACTGAAGAATAATACTAACTGGGAACTACCCTAACACCAGAAAGGGTGAAAACTTATCACCTGTGGCTATTAGTTGTGCCTTCAAAGATTAGTGTAGTATATGTTTCTTAGCTATAATCCAGGAAACATCTGGACATCTTCACCCTCAATTCACCTTCAAAGAACCCTGTCTTCTTTTAAAAAAAAAAATAATAACCCTGACTTATTTCAATATTACCAACCCAACCCTCTCCTATGGTAGCATTCATGGCAGATTAATAATCTCTTTCAATCCACCAAAAGCATGTCTAGTTATTCTTGATTATCAGTCATTGATTCTAGCATACTTTCTAAAAAAATGTCATGCTATTTTCTTGGGACATTGCCAGTCCCTCTCTGACTGCTTTTTAGAGCTTTGACTTATCTGTGTCAGGGAGGGAACTCAGGATCTTTTCCTTCACTCTCCTCCTTTTCAGGGGCACAAGAGGGAGATGGGGCATCTGAGTGAACTCAAGTTCTGGTGAGATACCATGCAGTAATAATGTCCAGCATTGAGAAAAGGCCATACGCAGCCATAGCAGGGACCACTCAAGTCTACACAGGACCCCCGACTTTGTAAACTTTATTGTTTCTAACTTGTTTTCAACAATTCTTGCTCCCTCTTTGCTACCAGGCCATCTGCCCTGTGCAGGTGACAGTGGCAAATGGGCTGGAATTTCAATGTCTTCATTGTATTGATTTCCATTTATTTTGATCTTTACAGTCTTTTCTCTTTGCCAGAGAAAGTTTTTGACCAAGGGAAATGCTATTCAGGGTTGGCTTCTTTCTAAGTTGTAACACTTTAAAACACACTAGTAAGTAATAAGACAAGTGACAGATAAGGGTCAAAAGATGACTGATCAAGGGTAAGTTGTAGGAAAGCACATCAAGGCAGAGTTAGGAAGAAAAGCAAAGCTTGGTGCCCAGGTCCATGTTTTTCCTCTCAGGTCTGTTTCAGGCGCTCAGAATAATCGTACCCTCAGACAAGAGAATTTGACTGCAGAATTTCAGCTAAGGGACTCAGAAAATTCAAGATTAAGTCAGTTGTATCCTGATTCCACTCTGATCTATGCAACAGTGCTAGAAACATGGCTTGTACTTTTAATACCCGTTCTCACAACTAGCCCTGCTTCAATTACCTGTCAGTTATTCAGCTCCTCTAGACATGAGGTCACAATTTGCTTATTCCAGGTTCTACCATGGTAGGAAGATGCCTAAAACCCAGCAAAGTTTTTGGAACCTATTACTTGAGGATATTTCCTAATGTTTTCCTGTATGTTGTTTTCTAAAATTCATTATACTTCTCTGTCTAGTTTGGTTTTTTTTTTTTTTTTTCTATTTGAACAACTTGTCCATATACTCTCATTATACTTGCTTTTTGCCAGTTGACTGTCAAAAGCTTTTAACATTTGGATGTGCTCCACTTGGTTACAGAACAAACCAGTAGGCACAAGACCTTCTTCCATCTATGTTTCCATTTACCACTCTTGGTTGCTATTATTTCAATATGATGTACCTAGTGTGGTTTCTTTTCAATTATTCTTTTTGGATAGAATGCAGTAGATCACATCAGGTCAACAATGTTTGTAACACCTAAAAATAGATGACATTCAAATATTGTATTTTAAAAGACAGAAGAGGGTTCTGAAAATAATGAAGACTAGATGAATTGAGATTCCAGAGAGGAAAGAGTGGGATTTTTGGTGAGTTAACATTCACTGCCCATTATTCTTTCCTGAAGGCATTTGTCCATTCTGGACATTGACTGATGATGAGACTTTATCTGGGCAGAAGGATTCTACTGAAAGAAAGAGAAAGCAGTCAAGTTTTTGAAGTTTGCACAGGCTGATGAAACAGACTGGAATGGGGGTCCCCAAAACACAGCTGGTTTCCCTACAGAGCATTTGCTAAGTTCTGGGTGGCATGGGAGTTTAGGGAACTAGACTAGAAACTTCTAAAAGGCAGAAAGAAATGCCTAGTGGTCTCATAGTATTTTGAAAATAAAGTTCAACCAAAAATACTCAAACTATGATGAGTCTCTTCTGAAGACTTCAGGAAAGAAATTAAAGAGCTAGTATTAGAACTAGAGGGCACGAGTGAATCTCTCAAAGCTAAATTCAGAGCTAAATTCAAAACCCCACATTCTAGAAACAAATGAATCCAAGGTGGACATTGTTACTAATACTGAAGCCCAACACAGAACATTCTAATCCCTGGCTGTGATGATTAATTGCTCACCCTGTATGCTTAAGTGAACAGTCTCTAAGGGAAAATAGCCTCATTCACAGTCTCTGTGGTTCTTGGTACCATAAAAAGTCATGAAATATGAAGAGCCAGGAAAACAGATCTGAAAATCAAGACAAATGACACATAATGGAAGCAGACTAACCGATAATCCAAATAATTGGTTTCAGCAGACAAGAATGTTGAAATGACTATTTTAAGCACATTAATCTTCTTAGGGTTCATTGAGTCTCTTTGATATCTCTCAATATCTCAGGCCTTTTTCTCAGCCATTGTCTCCTCCCTATTGTCACCTCTGAAATCTGGTTAGATATATCATGAACATTATTATCCTATCCAATTTATATTGTATTCTTTGAATTTGACTTTTTAATTTTATTTTTATCTGTTTTTCTTCCATTAGAATATGTGCTGCTTTAGGGCATGGGTTTTTAACTTTTTTTATTGCTGTAACCATAGGACACCCAAAAGTCATTTAATCTAATAAATTCTACAGTATTCTGACTGGGGAAAAATAACGCCTCTGAAAAATATAAGAATAAAGTATCTGTGCAAAGTTCTGAATGACATATACAACAAATTCAGTTATGCGCATCAAATTAAGAAATAAAAAATATCCTACCATAATAGTGGAAGACTAGAAGTGTATCTATTAAAGTAGGATTAAACTGAGTTAATATTTATTAAATGCTTATTTTGTGCTTCTATTCCACCTCTTTTATACTACTCTATACTGCTTCAGCAGTTATTATTACATAACATAATCTAAGAACTCCTATTAAAGCAAAAATATAAAATAAAAGCAATTAATGGAATCACAATTATTTGTACATATTATAGTTTTCTGCTGAGAGAACATTGGACTACCAACTGAAAATCCATTAAAATTAATAAGAGAGTTAAATAAAATGACTGAATACAAAATTGATTAGAAAATATTTCTACATACTAGCAACACTTGTTTAGAAAATACATTAGAAAAATTATTCATAATAACAAATTCAAATAATATATTGGAATATTTTAAAACTTATGGGAACTAAGCATAAAATAAATGAAAACTTTGTTGAGATTTTTTAAAAAATTAAAGGAAATAAATGGTGAACTATTACATCCCTGCCTAAGAACACTGGATGTTATAAAAATAACATTTATTTTCAAATTTATTTATGGCATTGTTTTCAGATGCCAATGCTAAGGACATCAATTTAGAGTAGGTCAGTATGGATGAAATACACACACACACACACACACACACACACGAATATACACATATATGCACACATCTCATCACAAAAAAGTTTGGGAAATGCTACTTTCTTTCTTTACTGGACAATCATACAGAAATTCAACTGATGGTAAGTTCTCAGAAAATCTGCCATATGTAAATCTACAGTAAATACAGCTTTCTTTAACCAAGGCTTATTGAATATACGTCTTTGGTAGCACCTTATTACCCTATAACATAGTGTTGTGCAGAACAACATTTTGGGAAAAAAAATGCTAATTAATTAGGTTTAACGTAATATAAGTCAAAATCCCAGTAGCAATTTGGTGTTAATCTTAAAGGGATTCTCATGTTTCCCTAAATGAATAGCCGGTGGTCACTGGTATAAACCATTTTAGGAAGTTATCATGAGCAACTTCTCCTTTCAGATATTAAAACATAGTTTGAACTGGTAATAGCTAGAAGATCATTTTGGAAGTAGATAGAAAGATATTAGTCCAGAAATCCCCATGTGTTAATCTACCCATTAATACATGTTTACTAAAGAGTAGTTAGTGGACCAGAATAGTGTACTTCTGTGTATGCCTTAGTTTATCTAATAACTTCATATCCACAGAGGAGAGTTCATAAATCACTGGAAAAGAGAAAGATAATTTATTAAATGATATGAGAAAATTGTTTGGTTGTTTGAATAAGCCATCAAACTTTACATAAAATCTCATATAATGTATCAACCAGATATTCCATATTGATATTCAGATAAGTTTTTAACTATAAAAAATTATAGGAAATATATGCAAAAGTAAAAAAATATGCAAAAGTAAAAATATATATAAAAATATATAATATAAAAATTATAAAAAAATAATTATCCTGTAGATGGAGCAGGATAATCTAAGTTTAAAAATCATAAAGGAATGGGTGAAATAGATAAAGGGGAGCTTTTTTAAAAGAGAAGGAAGAGAAAGAAGGGTGTGGGGGGCAGAGGGAGAGAGAGAATCTTAAGTAGGCTCCATGCCTAGTGTGGGGTTGGATATGAGGTTTGATCTCACAACCCGAAGATCATGACCTGAGCCAAAATCAAAAGTTCGATGCATAACCAACTGAACCACCCAGGTGCCCCAGGTGACTGATGGGGATTAGAGTACACTTATCATGATTAGCACTGAGTAATGCATAGCATCGTTGAATCACTATATTGCATACCTGAAACTAATATAACATAGTATGTTAACTAAACTGGAAATAAAATTAAAAAATTTAATAACAATAAATTTATTTATTTTTTTAAAAATTATAAACAAAACAGAAAAAATTAAAATATTAAAATTAAAACTAATAATTATTCATAAGAAATGCATAAATATTTATATTTTAAAACACTTTAATCCCATTAGATAAATGTCCTAAGATCAGGAGCAGTAAGTAAATAGGAAAATTCAAATAAATAAATAAGTATAAATATACATGTTACAATCACATTTCTGTTCATGAGATGTATATGCATATCATTTTGTAAAAATAATGTATATAACCAATGTATTAAGAATGTTATATAGCCCACCTTCTTTTTGTTGGAATTCTGAAGGCTTGCCTTATCTTTTTTTCCTTAAAGATTTTTATTCATTGAGAGAGGGAGAGACCATGAGAGGGAGCGGGGGGCAGAGGAAGAGGGAGAAGCAGACTCCCCACTGAGCAGGTAACCCTACGTGGTGCTTGATCCCAGGGCCCTGACATCATAACCAGAGCTGAAGGCAGATGTTTAATCCACTGAGCCACCCAGGCATCCCTGGGTGTTATTGATGCCTGTGTTATTGATGAGGCATAACACACTTCTGAAAAGAAGTATTCTAGATCATTTCAAAGAACTGCATAATGACATATAGCAATAACCGTTAGAACTATGAAAACACAATAGCAAGTAACGGACTTTTCCCCATCTTTGAAGCTGACGGGAAGTTGAAGAAAGCAAAATAGAGGAGGAGAGGCCAGAGCACCTCCTTGACTGCTGCATTTTTGATGTATCCGCTTCTTGTTTTCTGATTTAACTAGCTGTTGACTTCACTGGTTCTACAGAACACTGAAGAGTGAACCTGGTGACAGGGATAGGGATGTTTGGGTGAGACGGAAAGGAATTGGTCAGTGGATTTCTCCAAAGAAGGTCTATGAATCCACAACAGCCTGCCAAAGTGAGAAAGGAAAGTGGACCTCCAGTTTTTCTTGCCAAAGCCATGCAAAAGAACTGAATAGCCCCATGACTTTAGGACTGGAGACAGCAGTGGCTCTGTCACACCACCACCACCAACCAGATACCACAGCTTGTCTCTGGAAAACGGCGCTCAGAAAACATGGGAGGCCTATCGGTGGCCTGAACACAACTTCTTCCATAACATGGACATCAGAAATGCCGCCTTCAGTTTGACTTCCACAACTCATGCTGTTCCTTTCAGCAGAAAGGTGAAAAATTCAGAGCAAAGTATTATAAACAAGCACTGCTCTCCAGAACAGTCCCTGCAAAAGTGAACCCATGGCTGCCTTAAAGTTGAAAGCAGATCTTCAGAGGCAGTCTCTGGGATTCTTGGATCAATCGTGAACAAAATGGCCTTTTCATTAGAATGCATTAGAGAGATTTTTCAACTCATGATGATGGGGTTTTTTTTCTCAGTGACGAGAAGCCCCAGTGATGGCAGCCTCAGTGCCTAGTGTGTGCCGCCTGAAAAGGGATATACCCACTGAGGAAGTCACGCTCTGTGCACGCATTTTTGAGGTGAGACAGCAGAGGGCTGGGCCTGAGGATGTGCATATCGAGACAAAGCAATTAACAAAAAAACAAAAGACAAGAAGCCTAGGTGAAGATGGAGAGAAATTGGAATCATTGCACGATATTGATAGGAATGTAAATAGTGTAGCCACTACAGAAAACAGTACAGAGGTTCCTCAAAAATTAAAACTAAAACTACCATGTGATCCAATAATCCCACTTCTGATTATTCACCCAAAAGACCTGCAATCAAGATCTCAAAAAAATACTAGCATTCCAATGTTCATTGCAGCATTATATATGATAGCTGAGATATGGAAGTAACTATGGAAATAACCTCAATGCCTATCAACAGATGAATGGATAAAGAAAACGTGGTACAGACACACAATGGAATATTATTCAACCTTAAAAAAGAAGGAACCTCCATCTTATGCAACAACATGGATAAACCTTGAGGACAGTATGCTAGGTGAAACAAGCCAGTCACAGAAAGACAAATACTGCATGATTCCACTTAAATATGAGGTGTGTAAAATAGTCAAAATCATTGAATCAAAGAGTGGAATAGTGAGTTGCCAGGGACTGGGGGTGGGGGAGGGAAATGGGTAATCACTGATTAATGGGCATAAAGTTTCAGTTAAGCAGGATGAATAGAACCTTGAGGTCTATGTACAACATTGTACCTATAGTCAACAATTATATATTAGACACTTAAATATTTATTAAGAGAGCCGATCTTACGTTAAGTGTTCTCACCACAATAAAATAAAATTTAACGAAGAGAAAGCTCTAATTTGCCTGCTTACAATCACCAGCGGTGAGAGGTAGATTTCCAAAAAAGAAACCCTCCTTTTCTCTCCCCATAACATTTTCATACCTTTCACTCTTTCTGATGGAGAATGTTCTCCTGATTGTAGTTTTCTGTAGCCAGAGGGCCCTGTATATCCTTCCTCTTCTTACTTTGTACATCCAGCTGGGCAAAGTTTATTCTGTTTTATGTACCATAATCTGTCATGGCTGATTTTGTTATAACAAGATCTGAACAGATGGGGAATGGTTTGCTCAAGAATTACTTGCAATATGAGTGACCTATAGAAAAAATTGGGAACTGGAATGCAGTCCCTGCAATAAAATCCCAAACTCGTTATCTTCCCCACAGGATGCCCATGTATCTCGCCCCCACATGAAGGTGTTAATGACTAATCCAGAGACCTATAAAGGAGTCCAGTCCTCTGGTAAATAGCACATGCACAAACAAAGGAATAAGACAGCAACAGAGAAAGGCAGGAAAAATTCTTTGTCATAACTTGTCTTTCTGACTTTTTTTCCTATCAAGTGACATATACTTAAAAGATACAAACACAATCAGTTAACAGTGGAATGGAAATGTTGCAAATAAGACAATTTCCTTAGAACTGGAAAATCTCCAGAATTAGACAGATTCCCATCAGCATTTAATAAACTTTTTTAACACCTACTGAGTCCAATTTCATAGTTTTTCAAAGTTCTTGATAAGCATAATGGGGAAGATAATCAGAAACCCTCATGGACAATATGCCGTCTGAAAAGAGTATTAAAAAAAAAAGATCAGGCAATGAGGGCGCCATTAATCCTCTAATCCAACTGCCCATATTTATGTTGATTTTACAAAACAAAATGCCATTCTAAGTTGTTAATGCCTCCGCCTCCACTCCAAAGAGGCCATACAAATAAATTAAAAATCCTTCTCTGTATAAGTTCTCTGTGGTTTAGTATGTTTTACAGAGACTGCTCAATTAGAGCCAGCCTGAAGCCATTTCTATATTTAAAAAATTGCAACATTAACCATATGATCTTTGAACAGCATTTATGATCCAACTACATATTCCCTGCAGTTCCTAAAATAACATGAGTGGAGAAAATAAAGAAAATGAAGGGAAGGGAAGCTTTCACTGTTTATGTTATATCTCCAGCTTCTCCTCCTGAAATGCACTATTGCTTTTTATCTCCTTCCCCGTATCTAGGCATTGTCCATTCTCTGCAGAGCCTTCTCTGATATTCTGAGTCTATATTAAAACATAGGCATTATTTTTTAAAATCAAATATAAATGCTTGGGTAAACTGTGCTATTGTCCTTTTCTGTTTTAGGAGAAATCGTTTCTTTTGTACAAGTAAAATAAATTTTTTGAAGGTTGAGACCACTGGCCTTCATTTTCTATAGTTTATGCTAAATAAGTAAGTGCTAACTTCCATAGCTAATGATAGAGTATTAATATCTAAATTTCATTTTTATGGTCAAATGATTCACATCACGCCTATTGGAGAAAAAAGGGGATAGAGTTAGATCATTTGCTGATGGTTAGATCTGAAGGTGCTTCATTAATTGGGGCAATAGCAGATTTGAGGAAGCACCTTGAATTTTCAGTGCTCCTTCACTGGTAGCTTAATGTCTTCAAACAAGGTGACAGAAGCTTCAAACATGTCATCCTTAAGTTTTATTTGTGCCCTGCACCCTGAGTTCAGTATGGTTAGAAATCTAGGGCTTTACTACCCTGGAAACTTTCCCCACCATAACTCACAAACTTTGCCAATCTTGTTTCAAAGCTACTCTAAAAAATGAGTCATCGGGGTAATGACATTCAACATTTCAATAGCTCTTTATCCATGTTAGTTAATTATCTTGCAATGCAGAAAATGACAATGGTTCTTATTTAAGAGGAAAATGAATGGTTTTGCTAAAGTTGAGAAAAGTCAGTGAAATTGGTTTCTAGAGCACTGGGCATTTTGCCTCTGCATACCCAGGAGGACGTATTTGCCTCCCTCTCCTCTTTCCCAGACACCCAACAACAAAGACCCCCCCTGCCCTGGCTACGTTACCCTCCATTTATCAAAAATTCTGGTAACTTTTCTTTCAACCAACTTCCACCTGCTGCACCCCTTCTATGAACAATATAAATGCCACTGAACACTTCAGAGTCATTGGGTTAACGGCTCTGGCTTTGCTTAAAGCTGGAAAAAGTTTCATGGCTTGAACAGATGAAGAAGCTGTAGGAAAAATCCAGAGGATTCTTGCTTCTTTCCCACCAAGTTTTCCTCCCCTGAGCATTATCATTACTCATCAGTCCACCACCATCACCACCCCACTGCCACACCGCACGCACGCACACACGTGCGGGCGCACACACACACACACACACACACTGCTTTCATCAGTCTTGATCTAATGCTTTCCTTTCCTCTTCGGTGTGAAACAAATCTAAATCCTTTTCCTTATCCTTATCAGTATAGCTGGGATGGGTAGAATTTATCAAAGGTTTATTAGAGATTTTTTCAAAAGCAGGGGAGAAATATGTATGACTGCCACTTTACTTTCCTCTCAGTATGTTCTCTCTCTGTTCTTTCTGAAGAGGGAGTGACCAGGAAAGTTAGAGTAAAAGCAGAATTTTCTCTGAATTCTGTGGACTTTGAATATACTCCTAAATCTGGCTGGTAATGTGTGTGTGTGTGTATTTGTGTATGTGTATGTGTGTAAATCCAGCTCTGCCAATTAGAGGACAACACCCAGAATGTATATGCTAGTAAGCAGGTAGGCTGGCAGAGACATTTTTTTCTCTCTTTATTGAAATAGAGAAAAATACCTATTATATTTGTCACCCGGTACTCAGAAGACAAACCGTTAACTTTTTGTGTCACATCAAGTGCAACCTTTTTCTAAGGAATAAGTATCATCCTTTGTCCCACCTCTGTTGCTCCATTCTCTGCCCTGACTCCCCAGAGGTGCATCCTATTATGAATTATATGGGTATCTTTCCTGTTAGTATGTTGCTTGTTTTGCTTGATTTTTTTTTCTCTGTATGCTTTACCTTTACACATATAAACACACACATTATTAATTACATATCAAGGGCTTTTAGAATATGTTTTAAATATATATACTTAGTACATATTTTAAATAATGTTTTATAACTTGCTTACTTTCTTCAACATTATGCTTTCTAAATTTCTTCAGATGGATAGGTACATACATACATACATACATATGTATATATGATACAGAGAGAGGAAAAGAGAAGGGGAGAATGAAAAAGAGAAACAGGAAAGAGAAAAAGAGGAAAAAGGAAGAAAAGAAGGAAGTTAAAGGAGGAAGGGGTGAGGGAGGGAGGGAAGGGAGGGAGGTAGGAAAAATATTCTTATTTTTGATATCTGCTGTGAATTTGAATTGAGAATATGAGATTGGGGTTTCCTTCCCAGTTTTACTCAGTTCTAGTCTGTTATTTTACCAGTTCACTTCCCCACTGATTTTTAACTACACCAATCATATTCCATTTCCCTATAGATGTCAGGGTCAGTCTCTTGACTCTCTTTTCCCTTCTACTTATGTATTGGTTACCACTTCACTATTACCACACATTACTATAATTACATAATATCCTAATTTTTAAAAAAGCAAGAGTCGTTCTCCTTTCCTATTTAAAATTCCCTTAGCTATTCTTGAACCTTTACTTTTCTGTGGGAGTTGTGATAGAGTTAGTTTGTAGTAAATTAATCATGATTATGGGCAAATAATTGCCACAAAGTTACAGAAAAATCATACCTTGGTAACAAATAGTGTGTTGATGGCTCTACTAGGGTTCCCTGACCCATTTCCAATATGGGGGCCATTCCTACACACACAGAGACACCAGCTGGGTGTCCAAGAATTCAACTCAATTCTGATACTATTTACCTGGAGCTAGCATCAGATTCTACAGGTTAAGGATTCAATCCTGTAAGAGTGCCCGTCCAGCCCATTCTCTGGATGCCAGTCGCAAGCCTAGGTTGTTACCTCTGCTTCTGACCCAGCAGCTGCAGATTGGAGGTTCTAATGACCTCTTCCTTGGGTTCCATTAATTTGCTAGAGTGGCTCACAGAACTTAGGCAAACACATTTATCAGTTTGTTAAAGGACACGATAATGGATATGAATCAATAGCCACATGAAGAGATATATAGGCAAGGTATGTGGAAAGGGCACAGAGCTTCCATACCCTTTCCAAACATGCCCCTCTCCCTGCATCTCCATGTGTTCACCAATCCAGAAGCTCTCTGAACCTTCTCTTTTTTGGGTTTTATGGAGGCTTCATTGTATAATCATGAATGACTTAAGTTATGGCCATTGGCTAACTCAACCTCCAGCCACTCTCCCTTCTTCTGAGGTCCGGGGGTGGGGGTAGGACTGAAAGTTCCAACCTTCTAATCACATGATGTCCTCTTGGCAACAAGCTCCCCCCCACCCCACTCTCCCTGTCTAGGAAAAGATCAAAATCTTACCTTCATTAACATAAAAAAGATAACTTTATTGCCCTTAAGGCTTAGGAAATTACAAGGAGCCGTGAGCCAGAAACTGTGGACAAAAACCAAATATGTTTGAGAAATATATTTTGGTTATCTGAATGTATTTCTTATAAATCACAATATCACAATAACATTATGACCAATCCCACTCATAAGACTGCCTCATTACTAAATTGTAACAAACCGCCAGGCACAGTTTAACTGGGACTTTCTAGAGTAAATGTTTCCACTTCTGTTCTCTTGTTCCTTAGAAGAGCGGTCAGAATGGTAACAAGGCAAGCCAGCAGGCAGCTAACCATCAATGAGAGGACCTTTCAGAAATGAACACACTCCTCCTATGGAAAGGTCAAGTCTGGGAAGCCTCAGGTCTGGAAACAGCAACTCTGTGGAGGACTTATTCCCATATCTACTTATTAAGGAAAAACAAAGGCCAGGATATCCTCTATTCATATTTACAAGCTTTCAAGTTAAAGCAGTAACTGAAATTTCTGAACCCACCTTCAGTTCCCATTAAGGCCCTGATCATGGAATACACGAACGCTAGATCAAGAGGTGTGGGAGGTGAATTCCCTTCACTGTGTCATGGGCTTTCCTTCCTGCACCCCATTCAGCACAGGTGGTGCAATGTCTTCCAGGTAAAGACTACAAGGAAAGCACTATGAATTTGAGGAGGCCAGGTAGAGGCTTTGTTCAACAACCAGGGACTGGTTAATGTCTCATTTCTTGGGAGGGGGATAGTAGTGAGGAGAGATGTCAAGAAGGGAAAATGAATTACCACACAGGATCTTCATCAATCTTACCCATGGCCTTTGAGCACACATAGAGGCAGGTAATTGTACTAACTCTAACCATGTTACAAGGACAGTGTATTATCACGAAATTACTAATTTGTTGCTGGCGACAGTACAATTTACACATCTCCAGTCCCATCTCTAATTGTCTGACACTTATTTGGTGCTGAAAAGAACCACACAGCAGGAGAGGGTCTCAGAGGCAAGCCAATCAGTCGAAGGCTTTCAGAAGCCACAATGGGCATACTCCTGGCTTGTAGAACTTCATAAGAAAGGGTTTCAAAGGGGGAAAAAAAGAAAACATTTCTGATGGGGAAAGGGATTTGTGAATCAGAAAACATTGTTTGATAGAGATAATATAAAAATCGGAACAATTTCTACTTTTTCTTACTCATAAGGCTGCTGTGAGGGAATTCGAGACCATGGAAAAATGCCTTGCGAACCCAGAATCCTGACAGATGTGAGGGAAGCATGTCCTGGGGACTGTATTATTAATCAGGGCTGGAAGGTTAGCAGATTCTCCAGCTCGATGGATAATCCACTGACACCATTCTTTCTGTAGCAATCCCTCTTGGGGATTGCCACAACTTGTCCTTTTGTTTGTTTGTTTTTAATACCACTAGATAGCTAATCAGCCCTAGACTTCCTGTTTTCATCCCCTTTAAATATTTTGGCAGATATGCAAGGAATGACAGAGCGGTGCTATGCCATCTTCTCCTGCCACCAAGGCAACTGGGAGCTTCCTGAATTAATGGAGACCCCCTTAGATGCATCAAAGTCACAAAAAGCTGGATGTAGCAAGTAAAGGGCCTCTTTCTCAGCCCTCAAAGACCACAAAAATAATGAGGAGCAATAAGCTTGGAATACCTCATCTCCAAAGTGAAACACAGACAACAGTCACTTAAATTGCAAAGGCATGTTGCAAAGCTTTTTAAAAAAGGTTCAAAAACCTATGAAGATGAGCGTATGAATACTTTGTGGAATTAAAAGATAGCCCTTGTTAACAAGGAAATTCAAATGTCTTCTAGGAGTTTATACACACAAGGACACATGCACATTTGCGTGTGTAGAGAGAATTAACATTACAAAGTAATAATGTGTTTGATCAGCTGTCAAATCTATGGGTGTTCACATATAAACAGGCTCTAAGATTTCAGAGAATGAAGGAATTCCTTCCTGCTAAGGAACAGGCAGGGCTCCATGGAGGGGTTCTAGATTAGTTTTACCTTAAACTGCAGGCTAGTGTGTGCATGTGTGTGTGTGTGTGTGTGTGTGTGTGTGTGTGTGTGTGTGTATGAAAAGGGGAAGCAAGATATAGCCAGATTAGTTGGGAATATCATTATGAAGACTTTAAAGAGAAACTGAGCAATCCTTGTGTAGATGACAGTGGGATCACTTAAGCAGGAGCAAAGGATCTGTGCAGAAGATAAAAGCAGATAAATCTTGAAAAGAGCCATTTAGCAAGATTGCAGAGGTCCTTCATTATCAGATAAAAGGAAGGACCATGAGGATTAAGGAGGAGAGATTTAGTCATCATGCCCAGCATCAAGCAGCTCCAACACTGGCCCTAGTAAGTGAATAAAAGGAAGATTAGTCTCAGGGAATATCAGAAATGTTGATTTCTTCCAGAGGCTGCCAGTCAATTAAATGTGATTTTATATGTTTTAAATTCATTACAGTATTCAGTGCTTTAATAGTTATTAAACAAGCTTGTGGAAACCCAGCTTTACTTAGTGACAATTTAACTTTGTTGAATCATTTTATTATCTCATGGAGATAATAAAGACTCTAAAAGAGTAAGCAATAGGTTGACTTGCCAAAACATCAACAAAATTTTAAATCATTTCAAATAAAACTATCAAAAAGTTAATTGAAAAATAGTTTAATCTACCCTCTATCAAATCATTAGTCATCAAAATAGTTTGGGGCAAAAAGTCAGCATGATGTGTATTCTTGGATCATAGACGGGTCATAGTGGAGTCCAAGTTTATATTACATATTATCGTGTATATCACACTCTCTTAGTGACTGTGAGGGATGGCCGCATAACCAATCATGTGGCAAAGTCATGAGTCAGGATCCACTGAGTCTGTCCTTATCAAATTCTTATCACTAACTTAGTTCATATTTAAGAATACAAGACATTTAAAAGAGGAAACAAATATGATTTCAGTATTTGTGTTAATTTATTAGAATTGTTTAACCAGAGAGTTGTCCGCTAATATTTACCAAGAATATACTAAATTTACCTAGAGATTATGAGCAACTGATGAGCCTCCTCTGAGAATGGCTAAGAAGAAGAAAATCGTAACACAAATTTGGAACCAAATTTTAAACTATATACTTCATCCAGAGATTCATTCATTCAGTCAAGTATTTATTGAGTGCCTATGATATGGTAAGCACCATTCTAAGTATTGAACATATAGCAATGAACAAAAATAGCTTCTGTCTCCATGAAGTTTTTATTCTAGAAGGAGACATAGATAATAAGAAACAAACAAAAAATGAAGCTAATGGTATGTCGAGGAATGGTAAATTCCTTAAAGAAAAAATAAGCAGAGTGGGAGGATAGAGAGTTTTATAGGCATTTTGTTAAATAAAGTGCTCAGGGAAAACCCATATAACATGTAGGAAGAAATCAGACCTAACAGAGGAAGATGGTCTTACAAATATCTAGTGGAAGATTATTAAAAGCAGAAGGATTAGTAAATACAAAATCTTAATATAGGATTTTTTTCCTGCAATGGAGAAAGAGAAAAAAAACAATGAAGCTAGAGCAGAGTGAGGTAGAGAGAGTGATTGATGAGGCTGAAGAGTTAGCCAGATGGTCAAATACAGAAGCAGTGAGTTAAAGCTAAGGACCTTAAATTTAAATTAAAATATGATGGAAAGCCTTAGGAAGGTTTTAGGTAGAAAGCTGATATCATTTGATTCGTCTTTTAGAGGATTCATCCTAGCTGCTTTGTGAAAAACAGACTGAAGGAGGAAAGTACAGAAGTAGAGACACAGCAGACTACTGCAATAGTCTAGGTAAGACATGTGGAAACTTGAACTACGGTGGTAGCTATGGATATGGTGAAAAATGATCCGTTTGGGGATAAACTTTGAAGTTAAGGCCAAAAGGATGGATTGAATGACGAGAGAGTGAGAAAAAGAAATCAAGAATATCTAGTTTTTGGCTTTAATTGTTGAGTAAATGGTGGCACCATGTCCTGATGGGTACCAGGAGGAAGAACACACTAAGGGAAGGAACGACATTGAAAAGTGGATACAAAGAGTAGGAACTTGATTATTAGTCTGAAGTTTCTTAAAAGTCTGGACTGGAAAGAAGACTTTAGAGCCTTCAGCATGTAGATGGTTATTTAAAACAATGGTACTGGTGGAGAATTCATCCAAAATGAGTGTAGATAGAGAAGAAATTCTGAGACCAAACCTGGGGAATTTCAAAGTTAAGAAGTTACAAACTGGAGAGGAATTAGCCAAAGAGACTGAAAATATAGAACAGAAAATTAAGATTACTGAGAGGTGTCCAGAGGTCAAGTGAAGTGCTTCACGAAAGATGAGGTAATCAATGTACTGCCTAAAATGGATACATCAAATAAGACCAGGAATAAGAAATAATGACTCATGTTGCTAATGGATGTGGTTGGTATTCATAAAAAGTTTCGGTGGAGATATGAGGTAAAAATCTTATTGGAGTGAGTTCAAAAACCATTAAGAATGGAAAGCTCAATAAGATTTTATGCGATGAAGAGGAGAATAGGAAGACAACTAGAGGCAAAATGTGCTTTCAGTTTGTTCTGTGTGGGAAATGGACAGTTTATACCAATGGAATAAAAGCAAGTACATCTTCTCAAGTGAGTAAAAACCCAACCCAAATTGGCTATTGTCCAGATTCATGTAATGAATGTAAGGGACTTTCTATTATTAAACATATCTTCCATAGAAAAGTGAGTATATGTATTTACATTTGTATATACATATATTTGTATGTATGCATGTGTACAGAAAAACACAGAGTGAGAGGAGAATGCATTCACATTTTAGTGTGAAAAGAAACATCATTTACCTATTGCCCAACTTTAGATACAGAACATTAGCAGAATTTAATATATCCCAGGTATGCCCCTCACTGATTACATCTCTCTCCTCTCTCCTACTACTTTAAGTTTTGTATTAATCATCTCATTGCTTTTTTTTTTTTTTAAGATTTTATTTATTTATTTGACAGAGAGGAGAGAGATCACAAGTAGGCAGAGAGGCAAGCAGAGAGAGAGGGGGAAGCAGGCTCCCCACTGAGCAGAGAGCCCGATGCGGGGCTCGATCCCAGGACCCTGAGATCATGACCTGAGCCAAAGGCAGAAGCTTTAACCCACTGAGCCACCCAGGCGCCCCATCTCATTGCTTTTTAAAAGTAGTTTCATCATATATTTTTTAAGGTTCATTTATTTATTTGAGAGAGAAAGAGACAGAGAGAGAAAGAGAGCAGCATGAACAGGGAGGGGCCAAGGGAGAGGGAGATGGAGAGAAGTAAACTCTCTGTTTAAGGCAGAGCCCTGAGATCATGACCTGAACTGAAATCAAGAGTCAAAGGCTTAACCAACTGAGCCACCCAGGCACCCCTCATCACATATTAATATATCCCAAATCAGTATTATTGTTTACTTCAGTTCATCATAATAATTTTTATTTAAGTGGAAACACACTCTTTAAATTTCTTTATGATTTACTTTTTCAATAGACATCGTATTTTTGAGATTCATCTGTTTTAATTTATGTAGCTACAGCCCATTCAGTTCAACTGCTGTGTAGCATTTATTATGATATATTAATATACTAAAATTGATTTATCTGCTTTATTGCTAATGGACAATTTTTAATTGCTTCTAATACTTTGCTTTTCAGAAAATGTCCCAAAAAAGTACACAGTTCCTGGTACACATGCATTATTTTTTCTAGGATATATATCCAGGATTTATGGGTTATAGGATTCACCCAATAATTTATGGGTTATAGGATTCATCCATCTTCAATTGTGTTTGGTAATAACAAACTCTTTTTTCAAAACAGTTGTACTAATTTACACCCCCTGTGACATTATATGATGGTTCTCATCACTTCAAAACCTTGTCAACACTTGGAATTCTCAGACTTCAATTTTTATTCATTTTGTGGTTATAAAATGGTAACTCCATGCACTTTAATTTGCAATCCCCTGGTTAATAAAGATGTTAAGCAGCTTTTCATATGCTTATGTCCCATTCAGATTTTCTATTTTGTGATGCCTGTTTCTTTTCTTTCCTCATTTTTCTCTTGGGATGTTTGTCTTGTGATAATGTCTGTCTTCTTCAATGTCTGTATCTATACCGTCATGAGCTGTTCTCTCCCCTATAACTGCTAAGTACAGCAAGGTAGCAGGTTTTACATAATCTTCTACTAGAAAGAATGGCAATGGAATGTTTTGCTTTGCTGTTTCCTACTATTATTTGGGATGGTTCTTACCCCCAGGAAGAGAGAAGCAAGGCATAAGCACTCATCCACCTTTATAGACTGGATACGTTCTAATGCCATGTGCATTAACCAAGCAGGCTGACTACAAGATTGCAGCCTTCTCTTGTCTTGTACTTCATCATTCCAAACGGCATCATTCCCAATGCAGGACTGACAGGCACTCATGTCCAGCTTTGGTTCTATATCCCCAATCCATTAGTATTGGCTCGAGGTTAGCTTTTTGAACATAAGATCAATTCTAATATAGTTACATTGACTTCTCTGTCTATCGCAGAGTAGATAGAAAGTTGAGAGGGATCAATAAATTCCAAACAACAAGTCAGAAAATACATAGTGTGTATGAACCAGTTAGCATGCATGGATTTCTCTGTGTTAGTCATTGATTCAGATATAGGTAGCCCAGAACTAATGTGTTTGTATCCACATCTAAAAGCCAATAGGGAAATCAACTTCTCAAGCTATGTCTTTAGCTGAATAGAAAATAGGACATGACAAAATTCTTGGCTCTCTACTAAAAATATTATATTTTCTGGGTCTGTGTTATCACTTCAGACTTAGTCATATCTTCTTTCCAGTCGTTTCTGTTGGACTGGTCTAATTTGCCTTGTCCTGCAATATGTACGCCTTTGTGCATATTTTTCAATCTCCACAAATAGCAACTCTCTACTTTTCAACTCCATCATCATTATAAATGTCCTTTCCATCTTTTTTCTGCCTAAAAAGACCATCCTGTAACCAAACCCCTTCCCAAAATTATCTCTTCTATTCTTCCATTAACCCTTTAACCCCATTACTCTGAAGAGACCCTCCAGATGCCAAAATCCTCCAGCACTTATTCCCATTAGCACTAATTTAGAGTCTTTTCATGTCTTTCTAGTATGGTTAGTTTTCTATCTGTGTTTGCTTCCCAACAAAATAATGACACCTGAAAATCTGGGACTGTGTTCAGGGTATTGACAAATGTTTGGCCCATGTAGCACATTGCCTGCACTTAGGTAGCTACCTAATTAAAACTGATTCATTAGTATAGGTATGAGCTTGCACTCAAAACTCTTGCTAATGTCATGTTAAGCAAAGTTGACCAATCTCCTCTAGGACCCTGCTCTTCTTTTAGCCTGAGGCACTCAGTCTGGCAAATTCCATATTTCCCTCATGTTCTTCTTTCAGCCAACCTAACTATAGTTTTATCTCTTAGGGTCAGTATCTCCTATTAAACAAAGAAAAATCAAGCTAAAATAGCCAATACAATCCTGGCCAAAATACGTGGACTAATGTCCATCCTTTTCTACAGACACATTCTGGTATCTCAGAAATTAGCATCTTGTTCCTAAATTTCATCATAAAGATTTTAAATTTTTCTAAAGATGAGATAATCCCATTCTTACAGAATCTTGAGCTATCTTTAGGTCTGTTCACTTATGAAGTTATCAGTAATGGTAAAGCTAATACTAAATGTTTTTGTTAAAAAAAACCCTTATATAATCCTTACTATGCGTTAAGTACAATTCTTAGTGCTTGATAGATATTAACTCATTTAACTTGTATAAAAATGTCATGAAATAGATACTTTTACCCCACTGAATATTCTCCCTTAACCATCCTATGTTGTGTTTCCTTCATTCTTCACCTGCTTCAGGCTCCTTGCCCTCTGGTTTGTCCTTAAATCCAGGCAGTAAGAGATACCAGCAATATGTGAGAGAGTAGGAGGAGAGAAAGGTCAATATTTTTACTCCATCGGCTTCCTTTATGCCAGGCTGCATTCTGACAATAGATACATCTCTCTACCGAGCCCACAACCTCCATAGCTGGCCCACTCCTACAGCAATAACTCTTCTAAGATTCCATTACCCATTCTCTCCTGGGCCCCTTCAGACTTAGGAAGGGTAAGATTTTTCAATTGTCAGAGTGTGTTATTACCCCTTGTTAGTTTTCCTTAAGCCTGCTCATAACTTTATAAATATTCCTCTTATTAAACTCTGTTAAATTGTCACTTCTGAGGGGTGCCTAGGTGGCTCAGTTGGTTAAGTCTCTGCCTTCAGCTCAGGTCATGATCTCCAGATCCTGGGATTGAGCCCCACACTGGGCTTCCTGCTCGGGAAGTCTGCTTGTCCCTCTCCCTCTCCCTCTGTACTCCCCACTTCCTCTCATGCTCTCTCTCTCTCTCTCTCTCTCAAATAAACAAAAATCTTTAAGAAAATTGTACCTCTTGAGCATCTATCTTACTGCCTGGACACCAACCTTTATAAGTGAGGAAACTGGGGCACTGTGATATAAAGTTACGTGCTCAAGATCATACAACTAGTGAGTAGCCTAGCTGGGATTCAAACCTGGGCTGTTTGGCTCCACAGTCTGTGCTCCCAGGACTACTTTATGTGGTCTCTGGGTGTCCAAATTCAGCCAGATGACTGTTTCTTAACACTAATATAGGCTTTCAATTTCTCCTTAATTGGCTGAAACCAAAAGCACAGGTTTCTTTTTTGTCAGGATCTAAATATCATCAGATCAATTTCAGAAAGGGTGTGGGCAGAGTTAACCATGAAAAAGGAAAGTATTGCTTTGGCCATGGCTTTCATATGATCTTCTAGGTTCTACTGTTGTCTGTTTTACATATAAACAGTAGAGATAGATAGGCATGGATTTAAGACAAACTAAAAATAGTACACAATTAAAAACAGGGGACAAGTGAGTGATAAAAAAAACTATGGTATAAAATCAAAATCCCAACTGGACACTTCCAAGACTGACCACAGTCCTTTACCCAAACTAAAACCAGTAGTGGGATTGAATTTTATTCCCAAAAGGAACCTTGGAAAGGAAACTCCCATGAAGTCATTGTAGCTGATCGGAGACTTAACTCAAATCCTACAATAAGCCGGAAATTAACCATAAATTTGATATTATTTTAATGTCACTGTGTATTAAATGCCTACTATATGTGAGACACTTTACCTACAAACAATTGTTAGCTTTCTCCATATCCTTTATCTAAAGGGAGATATTATTAGCCCCATTTATCAGGTGGAGAATGGAGGATCAGACTGATTAAATTATTTTCTCAGAATCAAAACATGAGTGGAAAACTAGGATTCAAACTCAAGTATGACTCTTAATGTTGTATATATATTTTTTTCAACTGTACTCACAGGTGCAAAATTATGCAATCATTCAAAATTCAGTGTCCTTGGAAAGGTGAAAACCACCTTGAAATCTACTTAAGCTTTTCCTAGTTCTTTAATATGTAAGTTATTTCAGCTGATTTTTGAGATTATGCAGATATAAGAAAATAAGAAAATTTATTTGTTTTCTTTCTTAAGGTTCCCTGAAAGCAGACACAAGTGAGGTTAAGAATAGAGTATGACTCCATGTATACAGTTGGGATTTTCACATCCGATAGCTGAAATCACTTAAACTTGTTAGTTCTATAAAACTCTGCCAATTGCAGAATATACCTGGTTGTATGTAAGGCACAGATCTCTGAAATCTTCTATAATCCCAAAATATGGCAAACCACGTCCTTTTCCTGGTAACTTCTAAGACCATTTAAGAAGGAAACCTCAGTTTTGGATAAAGCTCCTTTCCGTTTTTCTCTTTCTTCCCCATCCTTGGCGATGTACTCAAACGTAAATCTAGCATTTCATGTAAAAGCGTACTTTAAAGAAATGTACGGCTGGGTAAGTGTGAGCCATGAGTACTCACAATACTGATTTAGTTTTGGGGGGACTCCGATAGGCAGCAGCACAAGATGCGGCATGTGGGTTTTTCCTCACCGCAGACAATTTTCCACCCAGAGGTAGAGAGACTGTAGACTTCTGCTGTTGTAGGAAGTGCTGCTAACAGTGTTTACAAAAATGGTTGAGAAACCCATGTCTGTCTGACAGCTTTTTACCACATCAATTATAAATGCATTTTCCCTTGGGTGGTATTATCTCTCGCCCAAGGAATTTTCCACTGTCCTGGAGCATTTGCTGAGGAGAATTGATTAGGAAGGCGGTTTCCCAGTAGATGGAGAGAAACTGCAAATGCTTCTGTTTGTTGATGCTTTTGCCCTCGTAGCATAAGTACTGCAAGAATGTGAACAATTACAGCTGAAAATTCAAGCGGAAGCTGCTATGATAGGATTGGCAATTCACGCCTGTGGAGTGGAACAACCCCAGATATGTGCGGTTTGAAAACATCTACCTGGGCAAAGCGATATTTGCCGCTGGGAATTATAGACGCCAGCCATCTGTAGGGGTAGGAAGAAAACACATGTTTCGTGTGGGGTGGACTGGAATTATCTGGATTGGCCATACTGAACAGTTTTTCTCTGATTATGTTTGTACAGACTTAGATTTCTTTTTCTGTTATGATTATGGCCTACAATTATTAAGAGGATAAATGTTTATAAGAAATTTTAAACAATGCTGAGTATATTTCCTGATGCTTTTTTTAATGTGACCAAGTTTTAAAATTCATAAGTTTATTTATGTGTTTATTTTACTTTTACAACATAGCACTTGGTGTGTTTGGTTCTGAAGTAAAGCTATGGCATCTCAACCCGTCTTTCTGTGTGACTTCATTTTGGAGTTGAATGAAAACATTTTGTTTGTAGGACTTTTTCTGTAACATCTGGTTCAGCATCTATACATAGGAAATATTGAATTAATTAGCTAATTAAACATACAGCTTAAGTTGATAGATTTATTTGGGAAAGTGAATAACTATATGAAGCAAAAGTCTTAAAATCGCTCAAATTTTTGAACCTCTGGTCCTATGACTATGAATTTCTCTTTAGGGAATACATTAAAATCATGCTGTTCGACACAGTAGCCATAAGCCACAGTGAGTGCTTGATATTTGGCTAGTCTGACTGAGATGTGCTATCATATGTAAGTAAAATGCCCATTGGATTTTGAAAAGATTTAAAAAAAAGAATATAGGGTATCTCCTTAGTAACTTTAATTTGGTCATATGTGGAAATGAAATGTTTAAAGATATTGGATCAAATAAAATATGTTATTAGATTTAGCGTCCCCTGTCTCTTTTTACTTTTTAATGTGGCTATTAGGAAACAAAGTTATGTGTGTGGCTCACCTTTGTGTTTTGTATTTTATTTCTATTGGACGAATGTCCTAACAAAAAAAAGAGGGCTACATGGCATATAAAGATGTTTACTATTACATGTTTCATGGCCCGTGATGTAGGTGTGGCTCACCTTTGTGTTTTGTATTTTATTTCTATTGGACGAATGTCCTAAAAAAAAAAAGAGGGCTACATGGCATATAAAGATGTTTACTGTTACATGTTTCATGGCCCGTGACGTAGGCATTTCCGTATACAACTAAAATATTTTTCAGGGAAAGAGTAGCTACAAGCATTACAATGTAAACACATGATTCATGGTATGCAGGTGATAGTAATGACTGTATGGAAAATACACATGTCAGTGGGAAAGGGAGCAAAAGAACTGTTTGTACAATACGTAGAGAACTTCATGTATTTGATACAAATACGTATTTGAACAGAAAAAGTAACTGGAAGATAATGTGAAAGGTAATAATTTTCATAAGGGAAGTAAAATTTTGGAAGAGCTGCTTTTCTTCTTAAAAACCACCTTATTGGTATTGTAGTGTTGTTTTCACAATTAAGTCAGCTAGAATAAAAAGATGAAACTGGCATAGAAAGGTATTTTGGCTAGCTCTGTGTCTTCTAGGTGATGTCCTGTTAAAAGTGTTCAAGCATCTTACAAACCTGGGTAGCCAGTCGTTGCTGCCAGGGAGCAATCGATGTTTCTGCTGTGGGAATGTAGTTAACATATGGTTCACCCTTGGACCTTATGATGGGATTGCTAAAGCCTGCACAACACCACCAAAATAGAAGAAATCTCTCTTTCTCTCTACTCCTCCCCTCTCTCTCTCAGACTCCCTCTCTCAAAGACCAATTCAATTCAACCACCAGCTCTGCCTGCTCATCATTTCTATTACCACCCCTGATAGCGAAGCCCCCATTGTCCCACTATCTCAATGTATCATATTTTTATTGCTTGGCAGTAGCCTCCGTCCTCTCATCTTAGGTATTGCACAAGAAAGCTTCCCTAAACTACTTCTCTCACAATGTCTTGCCTCTATTGATTAGGAAAAATAATGAAAACCTAAATAAACAACCACTTTCTTACCTATAGATTATAGATCAATTGCCATTATACGGGTCTTTCTTCAAGATCAGCACTCCTGTCTTCTCTCACCATTACTACTCATAGGTTCTAATCTTAAGTTTACCTGGTTTAATTCCACTAGTCTAAATAATTTCTGGTCTTCATCAATTAACACAGTATTTGTCTTTGAAGGCTTAGCTCAACTATCACCTTTTAAGAAAGTATTTCATCTATTACATGCCAGTTATTTGGGCAGAGGTATAAAAATGAGGCACCTGACCTTAGCAAACAGTTGATGCTATATCAGTATCACGGAGATCTAGTCAGTCCTCAAGCTAGACACAAGAGATCAAAATTTCCCTCTGACTTCTCCTTTATCCTTTTATCAAACCACCATTTTCTGCTGGGTTTGGTTTCTAAATAGCCCTTCATTTCCTCTCTTCATCTCTCTACTTTTTCTCCAGTTTAGGCCCACCCTCTTTATCATGCCTGGATTTTGGGACCTCCTAATTGAGCTCACCTGCCCTGATCTTCTTGCACCCCCAAACCACTCTCCACATAACCACTGAAGAATTAAGCCTAAAACACAAATCCGATGACTCACTCCCTTCCTTGAAGGCTTTTCCTTACTGTAAATCACTTTCGGAGTAACATTTACAGTGTTTATATGTACAAACTCTCTATTGCTGGACTGATCTATTTAGCAACATATTTCAGAATTTACTATTATATAGTTTATGGTCAAGCAGCACCAATCTGTTTGTTGCTAAACACATCATGTGGTTTTAGGCTTTGTCTCTTTTCTCCTGATCTTCTCTTTGCTTCTTTGACCAGTCCCATCCCCACTGCATATAAGCAAATTGAACATGGCTTATTCCTCCTATTCTTTGAAGTGAAAATGAGTATTTTCTTCCAGAAAATAATTAGAAAATCAGCTTTGATTGATATTGACATCCAGTTTCATTGCATTTCCTCTATTCCCTCCATTCTCATGGTGCTTTCAACATACAGCTATTCATTCATTTCCACGATGTTTCAAAAATATTTGTGTTTGTCCCTCTCAGCAGATAGTGTACACCTGAGAGCAGACAATATATTTTATCTAGTTTTCATTTTTTTTCCCCACCAGCTCCTAATATATGGTGGGCAGTCAATACTAGTTTGTGAAATGAACTAGCAAAAAAAGAGCAGCTTAGTTCATTGTACTTGAAGGAGTCATAATGACAAGTTTCGCTCCATTTTAGTTGTATTGATGCCAGTGATCAAACGAGTATTGTAAAAATTTAATCTAAAACCTCTTTTCTGTTCTAGCCAAAATACTAGTGCTAAGTGAACAATTCTCTTGGCTTCTTTGGCAGGTTAGTTTCGACATAACAAAAGATCTTGATACAGACTACCTAGAGAGTCAGAGGGAAGGAGTGTGCAGACAGACATCACCTTGAACTTACTGGGTATGTTTCAAGTTTATAAGATCAGTCAGTTACAGCTTGCAAAGGTGAATCCAGGTCCAGGTAAATGTTAGTATTAGATATTTGAGTTTTGCAAGAAAAACATTTTCCATTGGGTTGCTCCTTTTAAATACCATGACCAGAAGTGTCCACAGGGAAATCAAAGAAATGTGTTTGCCTTTACTTCTCCTTGTTATATGTGCTATCTATTCCAGGATTGTGACACTATACTGCTTTTGTTTGGTGAGTATGGATTTCCTATGGGGCCCTGAGGTATCTTTTGAACTACCAGAAAAATAAATTGTCATCTTATACAATTGAATGGATAAGAATTTGTGATAAATTTAAAAATGCATGCTAAGGGATTTTTAAAATCTGGCTACATTTGCATATATTTTTCCTCTTATACAATTTATTTTATTAGGAACTAGAAATGAATGATTCTACAAAACAAGTAAATGATGCATTAAGACCCAGTTCTAAAAAGAAATTGAAAAAAAAAAAAAAAAAAGACCCAGTTCCAAGTGACGGAAAGTTATTTAAAAAAAAAAAAAGGCGAAAAACAAAACAAACATCAAAATATGTCTTGTTAAATAAAATGTTTAGACTATAATTTTAAAAGCTACATGAAATGGCAGGCATTGATAGTTTGATCATTTCTTTTGTAATTCTGTACCAAGGAGCAAGACTACTCTTAGTTTTTCCAAATGAGAGATAAGGTGAAAAATTTACTGTAAATGTTTCTAGACTATAACGTTCATTTTTAAAGGATGTATCTTCTGAAGATTCTGACCTTAAACTTTGAAAGTGAGCTTCCTACAAATATTCTTCATCTTACATTGCTCTTAGTGAGCTTTACCACTGATTTGTTAACAAACATCTTCTAAATGTCTATTGTTATCAGCTAATATGCTAGAATGTAAGAACTCTAAGGAGACATGAAAATTCAAAGACTCTTCTAAGGTGATTGAGACAAGATCCCACTATACACAATCAGCGAAATCACATAATCAATTTGGGAGACTCGTTTAAGGCCATATACCCTACCCAGATGTCAATGAATAAAGCACAATTTCTCCATTAATCGAATATGTGTCTGGAGTACAAGATGCCACTTACTGCCACAAGTCCATATTTCTCATGGAAATGTGTGAAAATTGTAGATGCTACAGTGAGGAATGAGAACATACCAAAGAATTTTAATATGTTAAAGTCTCTCCTTGCCAAGCCTAGCAGGGAGGACTCGTGCGCTACCTGCAGAGCTTGGACCGGGTATATAAGGGACTATCTCCATAGCCCCTGTTTTCCCACAGATGGCCCATTTCAGAGGAAAGAGCGAAGGCCCCTTTTCTGGCCAGTAGCCACTCTCTACCCTAATGCCATTAGATGGCACTACCTCAGGCTTCACATAGCTGATGGCCAAATAATCCAAGTGTAATTAAAAGTCATGTTCAGAAAACAAAAAGAAATCCCCACAGAGCAGTTTCCAGGAGGAAAGCTATCAGGCATCCACATGGGAGGCCAAACACAAAGGATATGTGAGCCAAAAATGACTTGGGAAAGAAAAGGGACCTGGCGAAAGACGGAAGCATGAAGGAGGGAAGCTGGAAACTCTCCGGCTCCAAAAGCAGTGGCTGCTCATTGCTGATTAGCTCACCTGAAGGTGACAGGAAAGGCAAATAAGAAAAGTCCCTGCCTTGGAACCAAAACAAGAGAAATGCCCTAAACTCATTAGCATCAGGGAGCCAAAAGGCTTTGTTCCCACACAACATTAGCAGAGAGAATTACAGAATAATGACCGTCTTCGGTAAACAGACTTAATGCCTGGATGTGGCTCAGGCGCCCCACGTCTATTATTTTTCCTATGGACAAAAGGGGACATTTGTATTGAAGTCTCTGACGTCAGCAAACAACTGGGCTGGACTTTCCCTAGGGGGCATGAGGAACTTAGTGAAGCAATGAAAAATGATAAAGTGGTAAAACAGTTTTGACAGGCAAACCCTTCAGAGAAAAAAAAATCTTCCTTCATCAAGGCAAGTTTCTATGATTTAGGTTAAAAAAGAAACATATCAAATGTGTACTCCAGGAAAATTGTACTACCTGAGTCTCCTTGTTGGGAAGGTTTGAAACTAAATAGAGACGGAAGCCTGTTTGGGTTGACACATTTTTTTTTCTGGATTATCTCAATTTGGCAGAAGATATGTCCCTTAATGAAGTATTTGTGTTATAGGAGGGGAGGGATTTCCCTCTGTACAAGGAGATTCATTTTCTAAATTACTTTCAGACTATCTAATTTCTGCCCATTGAGCAGTAGGAGGACATTGTTTGGATACCCAGTCTTACAGAGCAGAAGCACACACAGAGCCTCGACTGTTTTGTGAAGCGTACAGGACAGGGGTATTTTGGTTCTTACAACTCCTGTCTTTTAATATGTAGAGAGCACTTAGTAACAATGTACATATAATTATTTTTCGTCTAATCCTATTTCAATCCCAAAAGCTGGATAAACTGGTACCATATATGGAATATGCATTTGGATTAAAATATAGACTATGTGGCATTTGTGACATTCAGTTTGGGGGAAAGAGCTCTGGAGGATCTCATAAATCACGCACGCTTACCTCCAGAGCAGCTAAAAGTGAGGCTTACTGAGAGGCTTCTGCAGTTATCAACCAGGAGGGAGGAATCATTCATAATAACATACCGTGTGTAGGAAAAACAAACGGTGTTAACCATAAACTGAAGTCACAAGCACAGATATTTTCGATCCTAGGCAGTGATGTGTGACTCAGTGGCTTCTCACACGGGCAACTCTACCATGAATGGCTCCAAGTTTGTTCAGGGTTTAAATAATACTTAAAAGTCCAAGGACCTCTTAGGGAGAGCATATATTTTGGAACGAATGTAGAGATTTTCCTTTTTTTTTTTCAAAAACATATTGAATGGGAACCACAGGTTTCTCTGATGCAGGCAACTAGCTCCTGGTTTTTGCCTGCCAGATGAACACAGATGTTTTCATGGGAGGTAGTAAAGTGCAGCGGCTAGGACTGATGATTATGAAGTAAAATAAATCTAGAACACAATCCTAGTTCAGCTTGTACACTACTTAATTTTTCTGAACTTCATTTATGAAATGAAGATAACAATAGAACCTATGTCAAGAATTTTCATAAGTATTAAGCAATGTTTGTTCCTTGATTAGCACAGCATCTGGCATAGGATAACTATTCAAAAATCATACAATAAAATAAAACTAATTAAATAGACTTCATAAATCATGGCTGACTTTCTATTAGTAACCACGTTAGAGATTCACAGTGACTGATAGCAAGGAAAAGGTTTCTTTGACAAGGAAAATTCCATGAATATAAAGTCTTATTACTCCATGAGGAATAGGTCGTAACAGCTGCTATTATTACAAGGACACCCAAGAACTCAACAGAGAAGAATTCTCATATCTTCCACTTTGTCTCCCTAGGTTTTTCAAGGTGGTAAATGACAGTTCCATGTGACCTTCCTTTGTCTTTCCTTCCTTTGTTTCATAAAGTTGCTTTAGTGTGCCTCTTATTATTTGGATGAGACCCGGCCCCACCTATATGCAAACTTTAAGTAATTTATTTCTTCAAATCTCAAGGTCAAATTTGAATTATTAAAGTGTGAGATAAATGAACAAAACAAAACAGCATGAAAACCCTCTTCTTCGTTCATTCAACAAGGGCAGAGTTTGGAAATGGGGTGAATGGAAGGAGATGAAGGGAATTATGGGGATGTGATAGTTCATATATGCTGAAGAAGGCCCTTATCTCTCAGTTAAGAAAGAGGGGCTCTTCCTGACTTCCTCTGGCAGCCTGTGGAATACCAAGTGACATTTCTTCCTACCAAGTGGATTCTTCTGAATCAGGTCAAGATACTCCAGAGGGCCACATAATTTTAGGAAAGACAGTAATCTGTGTATAAAACATATAGGATTTTGGTGTTTTGATGAAGAAAAGTTACTCTTATTCATTGCTTTCTAGAGTCACATAATTTGATTTAAATAAATCTTGGCTTATTACCATGCAAACTGTTATCTTTACCAGCCCCAGACCTTGAAAGTCACTATTTAAGGCAATTTTCAAGAAATTATAGTAAAATGCACCTATTACTATTGCACAGAAATCATTTGGCTTACCAGGGGAATTCTTAAAACACTTGAATGAACTTCATCTATCTTTTTCTTTCTTTCTTTCTTTCTTTCTTCCTTTCTTTCTTTCTTTCTTTCTTTCTTTCTTTCTTTCTTTCTTTCTTTCTCTCTCTCTCTCTCTCTCTTTCTTTTCTCTTTCTCTCTCTCTCTTTGGTGAGAGAGAGAAAAAATAGCCATCTCTAAAGGCAATTTGGGAAGAATTTCTTTATTCATCGACTCACTTGCTGCATGTAACTGACCTTATCAATAAAGCAAAAATTTCAATATATAACCTAGAAATCATTGTTATGACTTCCACTGGTGTAGGGGTGTAGAAAGTGAAATCCAAAACAAATCTGTAACCTTTCTTGATTAAAGTAAGTTTCCACTCTGGAAGGAAAGATTGTGCTGTTATAAAACGTCATATATTTGAAGAAGAACTTCCATTGACTATAGCCAAGAGAAGTCTGTGTGTGTGTGGGGGGGGGGGGGTGTCTGCTTTTCAGTAATTGGAAGTCAGTTATACCTTCAAAGAAACTACAGAATTTCTTTTGGAGATTGGTTCTGTTCAATAATTTCAAAAGTTAGGTAGATTCAGAGAGGTAATAAATTCATAACCTGTCTCATGCTCACTTAGATAACATCAATGATGTAGGCTTTACGTAAGATTGCCCAATTGACTTGAGGACAAAGAAAAGAAAATACTGGGATATAGATTCAACCTGAAGGGTTTTAAAGAATTCTCTTTTTCCTTGAAGAGAGCCTAGTTTCATCTGCAATGTGAGCCATGGGAACTCTAATACTCTCTGCTTATCCTTACCTTTGTAAGTCAAGAGATTTTAGCACTTGTTGGATTCAAAACAAAAGTTAGAATCAGTTGAATGTCAAAGTTGGCATCTCACTGGAATTTACTTCTTAGTAATAAAATGTTTTATATTCTGTTTATTTTGTATCGTTTGGGCTTATTTGCCCTTTTCCAGGAAGAAGGTATTTATTTTTGCATAAAAAACCAAGAGGTATAATATTTATGAAGATTTTTACAGTCACTACATGTGAAGAAAATACATTTACAATGCAAAAATAAGTTGTGCGGTAAAAAATGCTTGCATGTATTTGTGTGCATTTTTCTGTGAAGGAATTCCATAGATTTTATCAAATTCTCAATAAGTTTTGACGGTAAAAAAAATTGACTGACACATCTGTACAGAAACTGTTCTGAATGATTAAACTAATAGAACAAAAGAGTAAATAAGTACAAGAAGTTTAGAGTTTGAAGGATATTAAGTAGAGTCATAATTTATCTGTTATATACTCATATTAGGGCACCTGGGTGGCTCAGTTGGTTAAGTGTCTGTCTTTGGCTCAGGTCATGATCCTAGGGTCTTGGGATCAAGCCCTGCACACCCTGCATCCCTACTTCTCCCTCTACCCCCTCCCCCCTCCTCCTGCTCTCTCTCTCTCAAATAAATAAATAAATAAATAAAATCTTAATAAACAAATAAATACTCATATTAATAGAAGAAAGAAGGAGTGAAGAGGTTATCTTTTCTGAAGTTGGAAAATGTTAATGGCTGTGGCCATATGCATCCAAGAGCCCAAACAAATAAAACCAATGAACTTCCTATAAAGGCAAATATGTTTTACACCCAGGACACATTTGAATTTGAAAATAGATCCTTAATTAATCAGAGACACAGAATCATGGAGATAAGTGATTAAAATGCAGATTCGGATTCCAAACACCTGGGGTGGAGCCTGAGATTCTGCATTTCTAACAAGCTCCCAGATGAAACCATTGCTGCTGCTCTGTCACATGTTGAATAACTAGGCCTAAGGCTAACAAATGCTGTGGTGAGCAAAGAAAAGGTTGCATGGTGTTTCACTGACTTTCTAATTTATCTTACTTTGGCACTTGGTTGACTCTTCCTTGTTACTTACAACCTCCAGCAAGCATCAGTGGCTTCTTGTTATTGCCATGACCTCCTGACTATTCTCTCTGCCTCCTATCTGTCTTCCTTCTCCAAATTATTAATATCATTGTTACTGTTATTTCTATTATTCATGCTGTCTGCCAGGTTGTCTTTTATTTATTTTTTTAAAGATTTATTTATTTACTTTAGAATTAGAGAGAGTGCACGAGCAGGGGGAGGGGCAGAGCAGAAAATCTCAAGCAGACTCCCTGCTGAGTCAGAAGCAAATGAGGGGCTTGATCTCACATCCTGAGATCATGACCTGAGCTAAAATAAAGAGTCCAATGTTTAACCGATGGAGCCACCCAGGTGTCCCACACCAGCTAGTCTTTTAAACACTTTGTAAGAATTGACTCATGAATCCACCCTCCTGCCACATTAGTCATCTTCCAAAATATCATTCTTATCATATTACTCTCATGCTCTAGAATTTCCATCAGCTCCAATAGTATTCTCAGAATAGATTTAGAACATTTTCTCCTGGACGCTCCCATTCACCATCATTGTTCCAGGTTCAGAACTTCCCATGTGAGGCAAATCTCAACTTTACACTACTCTGTAATGTAAATATAAATTCTAACCTACCATTAGTTAACTAGTTAACAGGGTCACCTTTTGATAATCTGTTAATTATACTGTTGAATATTTTTTCATCTTTTCCCTTGACATGTAAGGTTTTTGTAATTTTGATAACCTTCTGTGGGTAAGAGAGTACCAAACATTAATATGTCTAGATTAGTCAATGTTTAAGAGTAGATATTAATAATAAAAAGATTCCAAGAACTTTCAAGGGGAAAAAAAAAGGAGAGGATCTATTAGGACCAAGGTTAATTGGCAGGTGCATCTTAATTTTTCCTATGTATATTCTGATAACATGTTCATCCAGTGTCTTTGTTAATTGATGTAAATGGCTATGATATTAGGTTAGGAATATCCTAAAATTATAATTCATGAACTGTAGAATTCTTGGGGAAAAGTACACATTTTCACAAGTTGTCATATCAGCACTATTCAAGATAGCAAAAAGTGGAGACAACCCAAATGTCCGTCAGCTGATAAACGGATAAACAAAACTGGTATATCCATACAATGGAATGTTATTCATCTCTAAAAGAGAATGCAGTACTGATATATACAACAACATAGATGAAACTTGAAAACATGCTAAAGGAAAAAAAAACAGACACAAAAATGTCACATATTGTATGATACCATTTATATGAAATTTTCAGAATAGGCAAATCCATATAGAGAGAAAGCAGATTAGTGGTTGCCAAGAGCTGAGGGAAGGGGATACTGGAAAGGGAAGTTTCCTTTTGAGGTGATGAAATATTTTGAAACTAGACAGAAATGATAGTTTTACAACACTGTAAGTATAATAAGTGCCACTGATTTATATATTTAAAATCATTAAAATAATGACTTTCTATTATGCAAATTTTACTTAAATTATTTAAAAAAACACATGTTTAAAGGAAGTTTGGCATATTATATTGTCTATTTCTTATCAGATTCATTGGTCTCACGTGGATACTAAAATCTTCAATAACTGTCAGCAGATTAGCCTTCTCTTTAAAGTTACCACCAGGTTCTCAAAAGACTACAGGGAAGCCCACGACACAGATTCCTCCATGCTAACTTAACCAATTCAAACCAGCTTATCTAGAATTCTGGGCCCTTCATAATATGATTTATCATGACTCGAACTTATTTAGCATAGCTTTCCAAATTTAACCTCTGCTTCATACAGATAAATCACATGAGAATTTTATGAATGCATGAGCATAAGTGTCACCTCCATACCTTTCCTGATATCATTAACCTCAGCTGAAATACTCCAGCGTCTCCATTAGACACAGTCTATCCATTCTCTAAGTCCTAGATAAAGTTGTATCAGGATTTACTGCCATCATTTCTGAAAGATGTGAGTTCTGAACTGGTGAGTTATGTCCAACCCTCAAAGATCCATCATGTGTGGTCTGTGATGTCTTTTCTTCTCAACAAGTTTCATGAGAATTGAGACCATCAGCGTTACTATGACTTAGATAACACTGTAGCCCTCTGATCTAAAAATAATTTAGTCATTTGTTTCAAGAAAGCTTTGCCCAGAAAAGATAAGCTATGACCTTATAAACTATTTCACAGCTTGCTTCAGGAACTTCCCACAGATCAGTTTATAAGAGACACCTAGGAAACAACTTACTTATTAACCACAGTTTACTTATTGAGACTCACTTCAAGACTTTCACTCTGCTGTGTCTGCCATTCTAACCAATTACATTACAAATTGTACCCAATCCCAATCAATCCCCACCTTTTAAGATCTGCCTAAAACCACTTAAACTCAGATCCCAAAACCCTATAAATACTCGAATTCTGGTTTCCTCAGTTTAGGCATTGCTGAGATTCTGTCAAGATGATGTTCTCCCTTAATGCAATAAATCCTACCAAAGGTTTGGTTTTGCTTAATTAGCAGCTCTCTAGTGATAATCTGGGGGAGTGCATCATCCTAAAATATCAGTCTGTCTTCCTTATACTCATTTTATCCATGAGCCATAATGGATACAGAGGGAAGCACTTCCTAGTGGAAGAAGAGCAGGGAGGAAGGAGGAAGGGAGGGAGGGAGGGAAGGAAAGGAGGGAGAGATGGAGGAAGAGAAAGAAAGAAAAGGAAGGAAGGAAGGAAGGAAGGAAGGAAGGAAGGAAGGAAGGAAAGAAAAAGAAAGAAAGAAAGAAAGAAAGGAAGGAAGAGAGAGAGAGGAAGGAAGGAAGGAAGGAAGGAAGGAAGGAAGGAAGGAAGGAAGGAAGGAAGGAAGGAAGTGAGAAAGAAAGGGAGAAAGAAAGAAAAAGTCTTGCATGTCATTTCTTACAGACATCCCATGATGTGAGCCATCATTATGCAAAGAGCATGTGCTACTAAGAGCTAAGGTTTGGGAAGGATCTAGTTGTGAGTCAGAGCTTCTCTTTTAATTATACACACAATTATTAGCCCCATTTGGGGCATACAATTGCAAATAGAAAAGTAGCTTTTCTGAAATCTTAAGGTAATTCTTCTTAAATTGGAGCATAGCTCTCTATGGAAGCTAGGATCCATATATAACCTCCTGAAGTTGTAATGGAGAGGCACCTCTGGATTCTCTTCTCTTCTGTGGGCCTATTTATGGGGATTGGTGTGATTGAACAATTAATGGTACCTAGAATTCTGTAGAGTGAGTTCGCGTCTCCATTAGAGTGCTTAGCACCAATTATTCCCAACAGCATTCTTGTGCATCACTAATGATCACTACATAGATTATTCCTTTCATTATGACCTGAAAATTAGAGGAAGAATGTTCAAAAATAGGGAAATATCAATGACTGAGAAACTGCTGCATTTGGGGAACCAAAGGTTCGAAGAAGCCCTTAATCATGCTCTCAGGAAAACCTTAAAATTATTACTAAAGAGCAAATTATAAAGGATGCCACATTACAGATTGGCAGGTGGTGAGAGGAACCTTTTTAGGTAATAGACTAAATCCTAAGTGCGGTAAGCAGGAGAGCGAGTCTTTCTGAATGAATACAGCCTTAACTTGCCATTGGCTTTCCCCTTGCTTACTTCACCTTAGGTTTTCCAAACACTAAGACATTACAGACTTTCTGGAACCTTCTGTGCCCACTTTCTCTTTTTCCTAATTACTAAACACGTAGCCCAGAAATTCTCCCTGGAGAAGCTTTTTAAAATCTGTCTTCTTTCTGGGGCTCAAAAAAAGTAGGTGTTCTGTCATCCCAGTACTTTGGAAAAATAGTAAAAGTCTTCCCGTAGTACTTGATTGTAAGTTAAATAAAAAACCAATATATAATTAATAAAATAAAGATATGCAAATCTACTTTAAAGGGAAAAAAAGGTTTCCAGGCCAATTAAATTCTATTATAAGACTAGCTGAACATATTAACATATCTAGGAAAGACTAAGTCGGCCAGAAGGAGTGTTGGTCCCATGAAAGCTTAGCAGAAGGACAGTCAGGAAACCAATGAGATTGGGGGACAATGTTCCAGTTCCACTGACAACACTTTTCCTAAAAGTGCAAAGAGTGTTCCTCAAGCTACCTTAACCAGAGACTCTGTTCTGAGATTCTGTAAGACACTATGATAGTTCCATGATTGCAATCTGGCTTCCCACATAGGCCTTCAGATTGTGAGAATTGGTTATGCCCATGAGTTCTGAATTTCCTGTGACCACCTGATTTCTTGGTACATATTAATAGGTACCTACGTTAGCTATGTCTCCTACAACTTCTTATAGAGATCTCTGAATGACACAACTCTTCCCGTATGATGATGAAATCAGGATTCTGAGCCTGCAAAAGTGAAACTCTGTTCAACTCACTATGCCATTCTATTCTTTTACATAACTACTCCCCTCCTCAACATCATTACCCTCCTTGAACATTTTAGCTCTTCCTTCCTCACCTTCTGTGTTATAGAGGAAATAGAAACCACTAGATAAAGCTTCCTCATCTCCTCTCTGTTCCAAACTCACCAAATCACCTCACTTATACCTTCAACCATGTATCTTCTTTCTCTGCTTACCTCTGTCCCTTTGTGGCTCTCTGTCTTTCATATAGACATAGATATATTAATTCGTATTTGTGTGTATATATAGGTGTGTGTGTGTGTGTGTGCATCAATCATTTTTTCTACCTCTTTAAGTGTACATTCTTCTACTGTGCTTTGCATTTCACTCTTTCCCTTTTAACTGGCTTCTGCATGTTGCCAATTTTTCATTCAACACATATTTATAAAATGCTTATTATATTCCAGATACTATTCAGCAGCACAAATTTCCTCTTATCCTCATCACAACCTTTCAAGGTTGGCATTCCTATCAATTTTGCAGAGAAGAAAATAGTCACAACAAGGTTAAGTACAATACAGATGGTAAGTAGCACAACTGAGATTTGAAACCAGGTTATTCTGGCTCCAAAACACTTTTTCTTGTGTATTTTTTGTATTGCTTTTTCCCTCCACGAGAATATTGGCTCTCTGAGAACTGGGACCTGTCTCTGTTGTGAAGCACTACATCCTCAAATTCTCCAGTAGTGATTGGCACATAGTATATATTTGATTAATAGTAGTTGAATAAATTCATGAATGAATAAATGAATTCCCCTTCTATTTTATGGATATGGGGCTGACGATTTTTTCCTTTGACCCTTTTGTTTCCTATCCAGAAATCTGATGTTCCTACCCTACCCACCACAGTGTCAGTAACTTGTGATTCTTCCTTTTCCCTTGGAATTCATTAACTTGGCTAAAATATGGCTTACTGGTTTTCATTCATAGGTTTCCTCTTGGCTTATTTCCAATTATTTCTCTTGAAATTATTCTTTCTTGAGTGACTCTGGCTTTTGCTGGAACATCCTGTGCAGAAGGCTGGAGGGGAGCAATTTGGTGTATTTATCAGCCTCTACGTGACCTTGTTGTTTCAAATATTCTCAGGCCAAATCTAATTTATCTTTTGCCTCAAGGGCACATATTACCCAAGTTCCTATATGCACTAGCTTGGCATGGCTCAAATCAAAGTGCTTTAGCTTACAAAATTTCTGTTCAACACACTTCCTCACCAGATTTTCTTCTAAGAGAACAGGCTGCATTTTAAGTCGTAGAAATAGCTGGTAGGTATGCTTCTCTTCAAGCCTTTCCCCCTCCCACCCCCACTCCCGACTACTGAGAGATGTTGAGTAATTTTTCCACAAGACTGTTTTCCACCTCTTCCTTACCCCTTGCCTGACCCTAGATCTCATAACACTGATCAATGGATCATTAAACATGCTTTTTGGGGACATCTTTAGGCTGCTAGAAGTCTGCAGTTAAACCTTTTCTTTTATTATGCTCTTTCTTTGGTGCTATATTCATGGAATTAGGCAAAACAGCTTTGAATTTCTGACCTGTAGCAGTTTTCTCCATGGAGCTTGGTGCCCCACTCCTGCCTGCATTGCCTTTGTCCTTTGATGTCTGTCTAGAACTAATTAATGTAAACTCTAAGAAAGTTAAAATACAGATTCCCAGGGCTCACACTTGGAGATACAGACTGCAGGTCTCAGGCTGCATCTGTAAATACACATTTTAAAAGCTCCCTAAATGATTGTGATGTATGGCTTTTTGCAACATCATGCTGCGGAGTGTTCTTCATGGATGACGAGCAAAAGGAATGGATCTGTTCCTGCTATCTTAGCTAGAAAGTGAATTATTATAGAGGTAGAGATTTGGCTTTATTTACCTCAGTTTTCATCATTGCTTGTGAAACAATAATTAAAGCATCCCATCAAAGCTTTCATGGATTTCCTGAGGCCTAGGTTTTGTATAAAGAGCAAACCTGGAATCTAAAGAGTTAAGTCAGTTTTCACCTTACCATAAATGAGGTAGAGGGAGAGAAAGAAGATTCTGCCCCTGGAGATTTGAAAGGACTTAAATGTTAGCACTAACATATTGAACCTAATTCTCAGCTTCAGAGGTAGTCAGGGCAATCACCCAAGAGATCAATGCTTGTTCTCCCCTGGGGACAGACGCACTCCTGCCTTTCCTATTCCATACCCCAAACCTCATTTCTGACCAACTGCCCAAGACGGAGAATAGTTGTTGTTTTTCTTTTTCTTCTTCTTTTTCTGTGAAAAATTCATTTAGGACATAATATCATAATTTTCCACCCCCACTCGTTTTTCTTCTTTTTGCAAAAATCAATAACCTATAGGACTGGATTTTATGAAGGCTGAAGCAGTTAGGAGAAAATAAAGGAATGAATCTTTTGGCTCATCATATTTCACACACCCACCTGCTTACTGCCTTTGTGTCAGCCAGAAGAGACTAGGGAACACCTAGGTATGGATGCCATGTGTCTGGGCAGTGTGGGCGGCTGGATGGAAAAGAAGTACACCCACCAGACAGAGGTAGAGAAAGAGACAGACAGACAGACAGACAGACACACACACACACATGCAGAGAGGAAGAGAGAAAAATAAGCATGAGAGAGAGAGAGAGAGAGAGAGAGGGAGGGAGAGAGAAGGGAAAGAGGAGGGAGGGAAGGAGCTGCGTGAATTTGGGTGCCTGAATGCTGATTACAGTGCTTGTTTCATGAGTAGAAGCCAACTATTAAATATATGTTGACTGCTAACTAACTGACTTAATAAATGAATTAATAAATGAATACAGGAATGGACATTTAGGAGCAAATTAGAGCATTCAAGTTGGGAAGGTATTAGGAACACACCAGAAGTCTCTTTCATGTTAATGGTATCAGGAAAAATCCTACCTCTCTGATCATTGGGTATCATGATCAAAATAGTATTGAAGGTTGCTTAAACTGACAGCAGTATGTAGGGTGTGTTAGACTAGGGATTAATAATTATAAGCAGTTCCATTTGGCAAATAGTATCATGCTTTAGCCATGTGATGAAGGTCAGCCCTAGGATAAGGACAGTATTAATGGGGGAGATGTGGGCAGTAAGAGAGAATATGTAAAAAAAAAAAAAGAAAGAAAAAAAGAAATGAGAGAATTTAGAAAAAGATTACACTGTGGGGTGAAGACAAAGAATAATCTTAGGGGAAGACACTTTCTTGCAATTCAAGAAATCACCTTCTCTGGGATAAATTGTCCAAATGGTTAATTGCTACCTTCTCTGGATTTTCACTATAATGTGTACACGGTTTTTTGTTTTTTGGTTTTTGGTTTTTTTTGTAGAGTTTGTGTTGTAGGATTTATTGCTATTTATTTGTTCTTATCTTTGTTTAAATTGGATTGTTAGCTTCTTTGGAAAAGACATTTACTCCCAAGCAAGTATGAACCTGAGCACTGGTTCCAGGTATGGGTTCTAGAAACCTGGGAGAGTTGTCAATGATTAGGGACAAGATTGCCTGTTGTCAGTGTTTTAAAAGGGAAAAGCCAAAACATAAATTCCAAAAGTAAGCCAGGATTTAGAAAAAAGCATTATGATCCAATAGAGGAACTACCTTTAGAATCAGGTCACAAAGCTATGAGGCCACAGGGGAGAAATCAGAGACACAATGAATACTTGTATAAAAGGGCTACACCAGTAATGAGGATAATAATAATGATGGTAATGATATAATTTGAGTATTTCCTGTATCAACACCATGATAAAGGCTTTAACTTGTTAATCTTTACCTAGACACTGAGAGGACTACATTCAAAATTAGAAGGCCTAAATAATAACTTTTATTTTACCATTGTTTATCTCCTTTCTCCCTGTGAACCCATTAAAGTTACAATAAACACATTTTAAAAATGTATTATCTCAGGAAGACAAAATGAATAAAAGAGAATGCAACCAGGGGTAAAACTTTCTGCATTTTTGCAGAGGTTGGAGAAATGAATAGTGACTTAGCTGAACAGAAGAAGTTATAATCTGGGGCACCTGGGTGGTTCAGTAGGCTAAGCATCTGCCTTTGGCTTAGGTCATGATCTCAGGCTCTTGGGATAAACCCACATCAGGCTCCCTGCTCAGTGGGGAGTCTGCCTCCTCTCTCCCTCTCCCTCTGTACTTTCCCTTTCTCTCTCTCTCCCTCTCTCAAATAAATAAATAAAATCTTAAAAAAAATAAGTTATAATCTATGTGGCTACCTAACTCCAGAAATCTCTGCCCTTCCCTATGGGGACAGAATTTTCTATAAATGGTGGTAAAACCCTGGGTAGAGAAATGACACAGACTTGGCCCAGATAAAAAGAAACACCTTCTGTCCTACTCCTTGCTCTTCTTCCCTTCCCCAAGCCCCTGCCAGCTATCTGGTGCTCTTAGGCTTCTCCAGAATCTCCACAGCAGCCTCCACTCTGAATCAATGACATGTTTATAATTTGACAAGGAGTCCAAGGTGCTGGTCCACAAAAGATCTGATTAAATTAGATTTATGAAAATGATTATTCTCCTGAAGGCAGGAGACACTGCCTTCAGATACCTGTGATTTTGCACATTTTGACATGATCTTCAGTTCTAAAGAATGAGGCAGAAGCTTCAAATCCAATGACTACCTAATATCTAGCAGGAAGAAAACCACTAATCATGTTTTTATGTGATTAAGATGACAATAATAGCAATCATATGAAGGTACGATCATAAAGTGAGTAAACTTGGAGAGAAGCTGTTAATGCTTCATCTCCCCCATCTCAGTTCTAGGCTCCCAAAAGCAGAATGTTTTGAATGGTGAGACATGCCATCACGATTCTCTCATCTCTCTCTCTCATTCCAGTAATTGTGCCAGTTTTGAGCCTTTGAAGAAAACCAGCCTTCAGACTTTGAGATTAATCACAATAGTTTTAACAAGGGTAAAACAGAAAGATGTATTCATGTATCTTCCTCCCATATCAATTTGTTAATTTATGATGGCTTTCCTATTTTGTCACTAACACATAAACGATCTAAAACAGACTATTGGCAATATCAAAATATTATACCCCTCCTACTAACCCTAAAAAGGTAGTACTGGGGAGTATAAAGACTTCTCAAAAGAGAAAAAGTTAGATCCATCTTGCCTCCACTGACAATGTCCTCTCATCTGTCTCCCTCCATCATTGTTCAGTGGGTTCAATCCAGGTTTGAAAGCATAATATAAGCAATGACATGAATTGGGCAGTTACTGAAAATGCAAGACCCTCAGGTGAATGTCTCTGAGTCAAGCTACTTTAGTTGTCTTCAAAAGACAAAGCTTTAAAAGCCAAAAATTTAAAAAATAAGAGTAGTACCCAAGTCATACATGTTCGCATCTGGAGGGAGCCTCATTCATCACCTGGTTTCACCTTCTCCCATCATTCCTGATAGGTCATCATCCTACCTAGTCAGAGTATCTTCCAGTGAGGAGAGAATTGACCTTAATAAGTGGATACAGTGGAAATGGCTTTAAACTACGCAGCATTTCATTTCTCTTCTCTTGCTATAGAATGTAACCATTCATTCATTGAGCAGAGCTGAGTAAGAGCCTCCTGCATGCCAGGGGTTTTTCTTGGCATTATGAGAGAAGGAGCTACACATCCATCTACTCTTATGAGTTTTAGCTAATTGTTGATTCAACAGCATCAGCATTTGGCAACTCTTCCTGTCTAAATCTACATCTACTGTTCTGCACCAGGTTCTTGATGTTCTTCAGCTATGCAGAGCCTTCTCTCCAAAGAGACCTCAGCCTGGAGTATTACCACAGCCATGAGATTAAAGCAATTCCAGGCACAATGCTTGTCAACATAGACTCATTAAACAAATACAGAACACTGGAGTAGGCAGAATGAGTTAGTATGAGCTAATTTACAGATGGTCTCTGCTTTCTAGAAGTTAATTATCTAAGAGAATTCATAATAACAAACATTAAGTATCAAAAGGAAGGCATACTCAAGGTGTAATAGGACCATAAAACAAAATAACAAAACAAAACAAACAAAACAAAAAACAAGCCATTGCTAAGGATGAGGGAGTCTTCAAGGGGGAGATGACATTTGGAAATCATGACTTAACAAGAATCTGAGCCTTTGTGTGAACTTGAAACACGAGACTCTCTGCTTTTAAAATGGGTACAAATCCACCTTCCTTTCTTACATCATACAGTGATTCCATGAACAGGATGGGAAGGTAGATTGAGAAAGTGGCAATCCACAAGATTCAAAGGAAATTTAGATGCCAATGAAGCAGAAAGTCTTTACATAGTACAAAGTACATACAGAAATTGGCAACCAAATGTAGTAGAGACTGAAAATATAAATCATCTGTAGGATTATTTTAGAAATTCTTGGATCTTTACCCATTCACAAAGAATAAGTAAAGAGATATTTGATTATAGAACCTTGGAATATGCCATGTGCCTTCCTTGTCTCTCCCCAGAGATGGCCTCATCAGAGCCAGAATATTGGTAGTTATGACCCATGGCAAAAATTCTGTACCCACAATCCTCTGCAATTTTGGGATGCATCTCAGAGTCTCTGAGATTACTGTACCCATCAAAGCAAAGGAACTGTACTCCGGGTGACCAAATAACCCAGTTTTCCTATGATAATCCTAGTTACTAGTATTCTTTTTCACTCTCAAAAATGTCCCTGTTTAGATGTTTAATTATATGGGAACTGTAACTATTCCCTGCTTTCTATAGAACGTGCAGAGGTGGGCCACAGACACCCATTTTCCTGCAGCAGACTTCCAAGCAAAGCCATGAGGATAGCTTGAGGTATACTTGTGGAGAACACAAAAACTGCTTAGAAACTGTACCATAGGCAAAAGGCCTTCCCATGCTTTGCAAATAAACTGTTGTCAATTCAATCTGGTTTCATTCTAGCTTGATACTCGACCCTGCCTATATTCTTGTTATTGTTGCCTATTTGCTTTATTAAATTATCAGCTGTCTCAAGGTTAAATTAGAAGCTTCTGGAAGGCAACAGCCCATGTGGCATAATCAAGATGATGGTAATGATTAGAAGCAGGCATATGTAGCTCATTTATACTTTATAGGAACCCATGACAATTGTTTTAACTGACTGAAAATTCTGTGAGTAATCCTAATTTTATAAACAAGGAAACTGAATCTCGGGTCCTTACTGTTAGCTGGTATTGAATTAATGGTGCCAGGACTTAACCAGGTTCTCTGAAGACAAATTCCAATCTCTGTCACCAGAATGCACCTCAGTTTTTGTTGGTAATGATTATGATTACAACAATCAACTGCACAAGAGATGCAGAAGGGGACCAGGAGATCTGTTAGGCACTTTGGAGGTTTTTAAAATGACCTCATAGCTTCCTCCCTTGCCAACCTCTAATTCTTTCTTTTCTTTTCTTTTTTTTTAAAGATTTTATTTATTTATTTGAGAGAGAGAGAGAGAACAAGCAGGCAGAGCAGCAGGCAGAGGGAGAGGGAGAAGCAGGCTCCTCGCTGAGCAGGAGCCTGGCATGGGGCTCGATCCCAGGACCCTGGGATCATGACCTGAGCTGAAGTCAGTGGTTTAACCGACTGAGCCACCCAGGCACCCTACCAACCTCTAATTCTTACCCTAGGTTCTTACCCTGACAGTCACTTGATCTAGCCTCTAAGTTCTTATCCTGCCAATCACTTGATCTAGCCTAGAAGGGTCTTCCTTCACCAGCCTTATACCCTCCACGTGTTATTCTGATCCTCACCTTACACAGGAAGTCCTCCTTGGTTCTTTAAGTCCATGGGAATTTCTTCTTTTCTGAGCTCTTACATCAGTGATTTATAGAAACTTTCATCTGGAATCTCAGTTGTTGACTACTTTTATATGACTTATTCTTATTTCCCTAGTATCTTGTTAACTTGTTTTGGAGAGATTGTACTTGTTCATTGCTGTAACTCCAGCCCCTCTTCAGAGACATGGCAAGCAGAGTAGACACAGACACAAAAATGTATAACACGAGGTTGACTGAATCCTCTTGGGAAGCCATGGCAGTATTGCCTCTTACTATGAAACTGATTCCAGACTGAAATCAGACTCTCTCATGGGAGTGGTGAAGGGAATAAACCAGGCTCAGGGACCCACCAGTAAAGGCACAAGCCCTTTGACCTCCCTGTTCCCTTACATATCTGGGGTCCAAAGGGCTTTTGCCCAAGGAGATGGAGAATTGAGGGAGATGAGCCTGAACAGTTCTCTGCATGGAAACCTCTTTCCCTGAGGCTGGAATGTGTTAATAACTCACAATTTCTGACTTCTCATGTGTTCAAATCTATAACCATCAAATGGACTAGGCCTCCTTCGTGGCTGTAGTGTCCATCCTTGTGGTGTTTTATTATCAATTGTGACAGACTCCACCATTTAAAGCCTGTTAATTTAACTTATATATCAAAATGTTGGTGAAATCTCAGAGGGAGAGACAGAGCAGGCACACAGTTCTAAAAATCTGTTATATCATTAGAAAGATAGATAGATAGACCACCTTTTCACTGGCAATTTCTTCTGTTTTGAATATTTTTCCTCAAAAACGTCCAGGAACTATATCCTTCACATCCTTCAAGTCTTTGCTCAAATGTTACCCTCACAAGGAGACCTACCCTATCCATTAGAATTAAAATTGTTATTGCCTCACTTTGTTAGCTCTCACTGAACTCTTTCCTTTCTCTTTACCCTGCTCCTTTTTCTAACATCTTATAATAAAATATGTTTATTTATTCCATGTATTATTTAGCGTGTGTCCCTTCACTATGTAAACTCTATGTAGTTAGCAATTTTTGATCGCTTTTGTTCACCGATACATAGCAAGTACATACGATAGTGCCAGGCACTTAGAAGATACATTAAAGAAATTGTTTTTACAGAATAAAATGGGATGGAATAGGATAGAAAAGAATGAATGGATATCATATCCTCACCAAACCCTGGGTATTTCAAGAATGGCTCACCTAAAGATAATGCAACCAGAGAAGGTGTCAAGAGACCTCGAAGGACTTAGAACTATTTGGGAAGATGCAAATGAGCACAGGCACATGGTTTCAAGACTGGATGTCAGAATCCTCTCTGTAATATGGGACTCCCATTGGGACTTTGTCAATACAAGCTTTGAACCAAGCTGGGAGCATACTAGTACTTTAGCACTGAAGTACTTTAGTACCTTCTAAAGACCCAAGAGTTTGAGAAGTTAAACTTGAAAAGATACATGTCATCCCTTACCCACCTCTTGGGGACAGAGCATGTGTGCCATGTACCCAGCACTGCACTTAGCACTTTAGTGAGGAAAAACAAGGAGCAGACATTGACTCTGACATCAAGATATCTACAGTCAGGACCCAGGAGACAAAAAAAGGAATAATAAGAAAAATAAGAAACAAAGAAATGGTAGAACTAATATGCAGAATCCAAACATTCACTAAAACTTCCCTATGATTCAAGCTCCATTCTGGGTATTGGAGATATGATAATGATGACATAAGGTTTCAGCCAGGATATAGGGAGGGGTTATAAACGCATCATTATAATACAACGCAACAGGCGCTATAAGATTTGTATGTAGAACGTGCTACGGGAACATAGAAACAGTGGTGAATAATTTCCCCATAAATGTAGGGAAAGCCAAAAATGACGGTAATATTTTCTTTTGGCATTGAAGGACAAATTGGAGTTTGCCAGAAGAGGAAGTTGTGAATTTCAGGAAGAAAAAAATAAGCGTAGACAAATGCAGGTATCAGAATTCCCTGCATTTTGGAAAGGCAAGACCCTATAGTTCTCAGAGGACCTTTCTTTACTCACTGTGCTAGGTATGTCTGGTCCTCTCAATCTCTCTCCCAGGGCATTGGACAGTGTCTGTTTCATAAGACACACTCAAGTGTAAACTGAGTAAATGCTTAAAAAGAATGAAAACAATCAGGGTCTAGCCAGCTCACCAGTCTAGGCTTCTAGCCTATTTCCTTATTTTTAACAGAAAAGCTGATATTTTTGAAGACCAGCTCTTATAGTCCAAAATCTTATGGGACTCTGCTTTGATTTTGTCAACAATACCTTCCCACCGTGAAGGTGATGATTAGACCCTGTGATCAGGAATCACATGCTGCTTTTGACCCTGGTGTGCCTAGCACAAGTTTGAGCTGGGAGTGGTCATTTAGAAAATAGTACCAAGGGAGGACCATAAAGAGAGGCATTTAGAGAGTCAGACAGACTGCTCAAAGCCTTCCACTGCCGACTACTAGTATATGATCTTGGACAACTATTTAATAGCTCTATTACTCTATTTATGAAATAGGAATACAAGGATCTAGGTCTTAGTGTTGTTATAAGGCCCAAATAAATTAGTACCAAACAAAATCTTTGAACAGTACCTGATACAAAATAGACACTTGGTGATAGTTAGATGCTGTTACTGAGAGTTGCTATGACACTGATGTTCGTGATTCCTCCCCTACAGCGCTGCTCTGTCACACTGCTCTGACAGATTAGCAGATAGAAGGAATTGTGTACCAGGACTCAGGAGGCCTAGGTCCCTGGCTCTGCCCAAACTAGCTGTCTTATCTAAGGCAAATAACTTTCTCCTCCGAGTCTCAGTTTCTTAAAAGGGTCAGATGTAACTACAGGGATGCAGTAACTGTACACACATTGTTATAAGACCTTTTGGGTTTCCAATTTCTCCTTTTTCCTGAGGTGGACATCACCAGAGTAGTGATAAAAGTTTCTCAGGGGACTGGTGCTCCTTCCCAATTGGTTAAGTAGTAAGCACAGAGAGAAAATCTGGATTGTGAGAGGACAACCTGATCCTGTGCCCAGCAGAAAATGTGTGGAGGCTGCACTGCCAGTGCCCTACTGTTGTGGTTCGACTACACCTGGGGCCAGCAGGTGCATGTGAGAGCAACCACTCTGTGTTCTGGGCATAGTGCTAAATGGAGGGAAACGTTTCCTCCCTGCACCAAGCACAATGTGATGAGGACAAGGCAGCTAAAGTTTGTCTTCCCTTCCATTGTGGCACTTAGCTTATTAAACTAGAATTGCAGGATTTCCTTATCTGTGTTTCCCGCCAGAGCATGAGCTCACCAAGGGCACTTATTGGTTAATATTTCTATCTATATTCATAGCATCTTACAATGTGCCCAGAACAACAAATATGTGTTGAATGAATAGGCAATAAATAAATAATAGTAGTATCAATAAGAACAAAAAGTAACTAATGCTTTTACTATGTTTTACTCTGTGCAAGCAGTGTGTAAAGTGCCACATATATATTATTCCAATTAATCCTCAGAGCAGGACCGCAAGGGCGGTATTCCTAGCCCTATTTCATGGACTAGAAAATAAAGGTTCAGAAAGAATGAGAAACAAGCAAGTTCACACAGCCAGAAATCAGAAGAACCAAGATTCACACAGACGTCTGCCTGAATCCAAACCACTGGTACAACCAGGGGTGAGATATTCAGCATGTGAATAGACTTATCAGAGAGCCCAAACCTAGAGCTAACTTCGAACTGAACTAAACTTGGATTTCATAATTTTCTCTTTCTCCACCTATTTTATTTTTTTTTATTTTTTTTATTATTTTTTATCTTTTTATTTTTTATTTTTTTATCTCCACCTATTTTTTAAGTAAAACATCTCTTTAACATTTTGACTTCTGGGTGGCTCAGTGGGTTGAAGCCTCTGCCTTCGGCTCAGGTCATGATCCCAGGGTCCTGGGATCGAGTCCCGCATCGGGCTCTCTGCTCAGCAGGGAGCCTGCTTCCCCCTCTCTCTCTGCCTGTCTCTGTGCCTACTTGTGATCTCTCTCTCTGTGTCAAATAAATAAATAAAATCTTTAAAAAAAAAAAAACCAAAAAAAAACCAAAACATTTTGACTTCCTAGTTTTCTTAGCATTAAGTCTTTACTTGGTTCGGTTGGCAACCCCACGACACAACAGTGCTAATAAAACCACTGCTAACAACCATCTCCAGGAGTCCAGAACATGTGTGCTGATAGGGGAGGGGCAGAGGGACTTCCAGCTCTGAGAAGTCAGTGTAGGTGCTCCGCTCTTTCAAAATGATTGTTCTTCAAAAAATTCAGTCCAACTGAATCTTTTACCATCATATTGCAAATTAGAGTTTAACTCAAGTATGCAATGTTCTGCCAAGTCTACTCTGGTGGGAAGCCTGATTTTTAGCCTAAAGCCAAAGGTCCTTGGCCTCTTTGTTAACTGGACTATTAGCGGAACACCATGCAAAAACGGGGCTCTTCAAAGTGCTGATTTGTTTCTTAGGTGCCTGATAATTGCGGATGTTGGAAATTTTGGAATATAATAAAACTTTACTGACATTACGGATGAATTTAATCTGCTGACAATTAATTTGATTAATCTCAAGTGAGGCTGGAGAAGAAAGAGAGCAATAGGATTCATTTAAAAGCCCTTTGCCTGATTCAGGAGGATTTATTTGCATAGTCACATTATAATCTGAAAAGACAATAAAAGAAACAAGAATTGCTATTTCTTGAGGCCATTGTTTCCATTATTGCTTTTATGGGTATTGAATGTGGGTTAAAGGAATGAGAGCCCTGGAGAATTAAGATCCACAGGACCTCAGAGGCTAGGAGCAGAGACACAGCAGGAGAACTAGGAATAAAGGAAACAGAAAGGACTCCAGGAATAGGCTCCTAAGTCTCCTCACCCCAGTAATTTTAGCTATTGAACAAAAGGTAAAAGGAAGCTTTGCCTCATGGACCATATTCAGGCCGTAGAGTATTGGGTTTCCCCAGGTTTATGAAGATTAGTTGGAGAAAACCTGGATATTTAAGAGATGGAATGTCTAAGGAACCTAGCAGCAAAATAAGTGAAGTAGCAACAATTCTAGGAGAATTACTGGAGACAGTAATTTTCTACAAAGTGGAAAAGCTACACGTAGACAAAGGGTTTACAGGTCACAAGGGATAAATTCAGATTAAGGGAAATAGAAACTTAAGCCTTGAAGATAAGGAGCATCAGCACACCAGCTGTCCCATATGGCACGGTTTTGGACTGGAGCTCCAGGTTCAAATCCACAGGTCACTGTTGTTTTCTCAGGGCTTGGCATGGGATAAGCATTGAGAATAAAAAGTGAACGACACATATATCATCCTGTGTCTTCTGAAGTTTATATTTCAGTAGAGGAGAGAGAAGATGCAAAACCAGCACAGAGTTCATTGTAGGTTGGGATAAGTGATCCACAGCATGTTACTTAGTCCTATTGTGTCCCTTTCCTCGATACTCAAAAACATGAAAATAATAATGCCCACCTTGCCCAGATCACAGTGTAGGGTGAGAATGAAATGGAAAAGCTCCTGAGAAACATTAGTAATTCCATTCAAGTAAGATGTTATTTCGTTGTTTTAAATTGCTTTGAACAGGATGCTAAAGAATTATGGTAATTAACATAATAGAAAAGATTAATGTGGATATTGACTCAGAATGATGAAGCACGCCTACAACTGTTAAAAAGAGAGAGAGAGAGAGAGAGAGAGACTGGAATCAAGTGGAGAAATCAGGCATCTAAAAAGGGTGGGAAATGACTCAGTGAAAACCAGTGGCCAAATTTGTAAAGCGGCATATGCTCCTTTCCACGAGAAAATTGTTACTTTTGGAACCTGAGTCTTTCTGTACCAGTGGGAGAGGAGTGAAAAAGACAGTTTATGAGCTGGGCAGACACCCAAGGTTGAGGACTAGTGTTCTCAGGAACCCATCAGAGATGAATTTTCATCAGTCTGAGCTATCAGAGTACAGCAGAGAGGAGAGAGATGAAGAGAAGAAAAGAAAGCAAGAAAAGAAGTTCATGAATGTCAAAGGAAGAATATAAGGCTAAAAGAAGGGCCAGAAAGAGGGAGAGAGAAGAGGAGAGACTTAGAGAGAGAGAGAGAGAAGAGAGACTGAGAACAAGAAAGAGAGACAGAGAGAGAAATAAGGGCCAGGGAGAGGGCAATACTTACAAAGAATAGCTCTGTGGCAAGATAGTCACTGCAAAGGTGTTTAGAGAGTAAGAAAATGACAGAGGCTCAGGAGAGTATTGTGTGGCTTTCCACAGAAACCGCTTGCAAGATTAAAGGCTACACTGCTGTAAACCACCCAGCATAACCCTTGGTCCAGAATAGGCACTGAAACCATGTTAGTGTCATTGTATTTTCCCTTCCCTTGACTACCTTGAATGCATTGCAATCAGGTATCATCTCTCATGTCTTGGAGTGTTTCACAATGTCTTCACTACGCTATACAGATGCTTGCTGATTAGGAAGAGTTTTTTTGTTTGTTTTGTTTTGTTTTGAATTTCCATAGCCACGTTTCCTTGTCAGGTAGCAGATGTCTAAAAGCCTGACATATCTTGGTTAAGAAGGACAATGATAATTCTAAGCCACTGCAAAAGAGAGCAGATAGGAATGTAGCTTTCATACACTGAAGGAAGTAGAAGCTGAGGTGCTATTGGAGATTTTACCAAAAGAAGTGGAAATAAAGTTTGTTAAAATGTGATGGTGGTTACAGGAATGGACACTTACGTAGAAATAGATAAAAATATATCAAGCCGTTCACTTAAACTTTATGCATTTTTCAGACCTTATTGTATGTAATTGATATTTCAATTAAAAACATACACAACAAGGAATGTAGTAGAAGGTCAAATGCACTTTCTGAATGCAACAGAACACACTGGGTTACTGCCACTAGTGGTCAGAGCTGGACACAACTCAGTGTGCTGGCTGTTCTACAGACACTACAGTTTATGTTAGTAGTGAAGGGATCTTCCAGAAGGAGTGAGCTGGGACATGCTACACAGCATGGAACCAATGGTTATACACTCAGGACACCAAAGATTCTGAGGAAAGGAGAGTGAAAACCACCATTCTTTGAGGGCCTACTACAAGCTCTACACATGTTATTTAATCCTCAATCCATTTAACAGATAAACTAATTGAGAAGAACTTAGAGGGGGTTAATTTTCCCAAGGGAGTGATATGCCATGAGAAAGAGAAGGCAGTGGTTATATCACAAAACTCTTCTCATCCAAAACCAGAATACTATGTGTTTCTTTACTTTCTATTTTTCTCATCTGGATGTTTTCCAGGGATTCTCGTGATGGTCAGACACAGCTTCTCAGGGAAAGAGGTTTGATCTAGACCATTTGCTCCCAGTATTATGGAGAAAAGCAAACCTTTTCCCCTAGATTAGAATTTCTCTGTGATAGCCATTCCCCAGATCAACTGCCTCCAGTACTGACTAGATGAAAAATATCATTACTCTAGGAAAACACAGAGCGGAAGCTTGGGAGTAGGAGCTGTAGTTTCTACTCAGTCCCCATGCATAACTTCCATTAGCAGTAATGTCTGTGATGTGTGCGAGCTGAGGGAATACTCCACTTTATTAAGAGGAAATGATATATATAGTTACTTATGGAGTAAAATCAAATAGCAGAATTGCTATTTGTCTATGGGAACTCTTTCTTATTAGTGTCATATAAATGCAAGTAGATACTTAAAGAGATTGATAACACATGGGCCAGGTATAGCCACGCCATTAGAATGACTAAAAGCCAATTTTAAAAACAGATAGGTATGATTTTTTTTCAACATTTTGTGATAAGAATATTTCAATTCTAGAACCACAACCTCACCTCTTAATAAACACAGTAGAATGCAATATTTCTAGATCTTAAGCGGATCTGGAAAGCAAAGAGCAAAATGGTGAGGTAAGCATGTTTTCTCTCACCTTTACCTTTTCTACCAAGCAAAATAAGTTAATGAGTCAACTCATTTCCAACCTGCATGTTACGTGCCAATTGCTTAAATCAAATGAGAAGCTCCTTTTAGCGCAGGACCCAGAGCTCAAGTGAAAGTTGTCAGATTTGATAAAGTAGATTTGTTCTAGAAGGAAACATTCCCTTTCTATTTTCCCAGGTACATCTGTTTGCCAGAGTGCATATCCCAGCTAATACCAGTTTGTCGACAGCATTTGCAATGAACTTTAATTGTGTGCTTTACCTGACAGTCTTAATTGTAATCTGACTTCCTTCAGGTAGCAATCAGCCGAGTGAGGTAATCATACCTCCCTGAAGCCCATAAACACAACCACCTGCGCCTCTTCTGTTCTGCTTTCCTCTTCTTAACTCCAGTATCACACAGAGAGGGGATACAGAGCCTGAAAAGGTACAGTGTCCTCAAAATAGCTGCTATTTTCCTATCATCATGGTGGTGTATAATTAAACACAGACGGAGTAACTGAAGACAAAAATAATCCTATAATTTTAAATTGTAATAGTAAAGCTGAAGTACAAGCAGCGATGGGCTTTTTTAGTAGGGAAGAAATTGGTTCTGCTTCATGATTATGCCTGCCTTTGTAGATTTCCCTGAATGCTCATTTTGGTATGTGGTTTTCCATGTGAATATCAGGGGCTTTTCCTTCATACATCCCATCTAGAACCTCTATGCTTTTCCCTATTCTCTGTTCCCACTGCTCACATCCCTGATCCTTGTTACCTCCCTCAGGGATTCCCAAAGAGGGCTCTAAGTATTCTGTGAGTGTCCAATTTCTCTCTGTCCAAACCACAACACTCGTGGTACTCAAATAACCTTTTTAAAACGAAAATCAGATTAGGCCACAGATTTAGCAGAAACAATCAGTGAACTGAGCTTCCCAAAAAGATGGCAGTGGAATCATCGATTTACAGATTATCACTACTATCAAAAAATCAAGAAAAACTTCCATGGTGTTAACGAATAGGCCCAAATCAATACTAAAATCATATATAGCCAATCTCATTTTTTTCATAATATAAACATATGCATTACATTTTCAAAAGAAGACACTCCCATAATTAGCATCATGAATTCATTCATGTTTCTCATAAACTTTTTAATTAAATATCCTACAATTAATAACATTTTACTAGTTGAATATAATTTAATTGTCTTCACAGCAATTTTCTTATCCACTTTCCTTCTTTTAACATTTACATTTCCCCCCCTCCATGTTCAGAAATAGTAGAGATAAATAATATATAATTAAAAGTTTTCAAGCATAATCAATTATTTCCTTGGAGGAAAAATTCCTTAAGGCGAGTGAAAGCATAGGCATATTGTTGAAACTAATGATGTCTTTTACAAATTGCTCTCTTAACTATAGAGAACAACCTGAGGGTTGCTGGAGGGAGAAGGGGTTGGGGGAGGGAGGAAGGGGATGGGTTAAATGGGGGAATGGGTATTAAGGAGGGCACTTGTGATAAGCACTGGGTGTTCTATGTAAGTGATGAATCACTAAATCCTACTCCTGAAACCAATTTTACCATATATATTAACTAGAATTTAGATAACAACTTGCAATTAAACAAAAAACAACCTGCTCTCTAGAAAGAATGTCTCTCCAGTGACACCAACCAATGTGTTAGTTTTCCTTTCTTACACCAGGATTGAGGTCAATTACTTCCTCTCATTATTAGCCATATGTATTTATATGTATGTGTGTGTGAATTATAGATATACATTTTTTCTCATATTTTATTTGCATGTTCATTTATTTCTTGTTCATCTATAAGAGCTCTTTTTATATGAATATTAATCATAACACATTTCTTTAGTACTTTGACCCTCCAAATCTCCTAGATGGCTACTTCAGTCATTTTCTTTTTTGTCAAACCTGTAAAACTTCCCCCACCATCCTTAATTTTCCTTAAAGACCTTATTCCATACATCGTTGAAAACCTGAAGCAATTAGAAGAGAACTTTCACACATTGCCACATATGCACTTATCAACGTCTACAGCCATATATGCTGCCTTCTTTCCTGCAACTACAGATGAACTCCCCACGCCTAGCTGAGATCAAGCCTTCCTCTTGTGTACAAACCCTCACCTCCTCAAGAGGTAATCAAGGACATCGCACCAGCAACTTTTCCTATCTTCTCTGTACCATCAGCCTCCCCCTCTTTACTGGATTATTTCCATCAACATATGAAATTGCTCTTTTCATTTCTTCTGCCTTAAAAAAAATACCCACAGCTGTCTTCAAGTCTACCTCCAGCTGGCAGTGTATATTTCTTCTTTATTTTACAGCAGAAGTCCTTGAAACCACTGTCTATATGTCTATTTTGCTGTCTTCCCATCCTGTCCTTCCAATTCTCTCCTAAAACAATTTGAACTAGATCTTCCCTAATACTCCACTATAAGTTTTGATGTATTAGTAGCATTTGAATTATGCTCCTGAAATGTTTTCGGTTAATTTCTCAGATACCACACAATTTTGATTTTCCTCCTACCTTACTGACGCGCCCTTTTCAGTCTCCTTTGCTGAAGGAAACTGATCATCTTCTCACTACTTCTGTGGGAGGGGCAGTTTTCAGTCTTTCTTTTTTGGAGTTTTTAAAAATTCCTTCTTTCTACTCTCTTCTCTGTTTACATCCAGTCTCTCTTTTGGAGATTTTTCAACTCCTTGGCTTTAAATACCATGGATAAGTTGGACAGTCTAAGAATTATATCTCAGTTCAGACTTCTCTCTTGAACTGCAGACTCCGATTTCCAAGTCTCTACTCCCTATGGAGTTCCGATAACCATCTCAAATGTAATAGATACCAAACTGGTATCTTATTATTTCCCCTCAATCCTGCTTCTCCCAAAGTCTTTTCTAGACCCTTTATGGCATATCAATCATTCCATTGACTAAGATCAAAATTTTCCTTGATTCTCCTTTCTTCTTTCAACCCACATCTAATTCATCTGCAAATTCACTTCCCTCTACCTTGAAAATATGTACAGAATCGTACTACTTCTTATAACCTCCATGATTACCACTTGTTCTATGCTCTTATAATCTTTAAAATAATCCAATAACTTGATGACTGGTTTTCCTGTTTCTGCCCTTGCCTTTGTATAATTTATTTACAATAGAGTAGTCCGGATTATCCTGTGAAAACATAAGTTCAGTTGAGATACTCTTCTCCTAAAAGCATTGGTAGTTGACCATCTCACACAGATTAAAATTGAGCCCTCTTAAATGGCCTAGAAAGTTCTACACCATTAGACCTATGATAACTCTCTGATTGCATCTCTTACCTCTATCCCACTTGTTTGTTTCTCTGCAACCATGGTGCCCTCTTCTGTCATTCCAGCATGCCAAGTACACTCCTACCACAAAGCTTTTGCATTTGTATTCTCTCTGAATAGAATCACCTTCCTTATATCACATACACATTGCTCATTCTCTCAAATACCACCTTCCCAGTGAAGACCATGTCTATTAAAATTTCTATTCCCAAATCTGAATTTCCACATCACCTTTCCTGCTTGATTTTCCCCCATAGAACTATCAATGTACAACATGTTATATAATTTACTTATTTATTTTTTCCTTTGTCTAACTCCCCAGATTAGACAATGAGCTCAGTAGGGGCCATATGTTCTCTCTTATTTATTCAATAACCTATATCCTACAGCTAGAACAGTATCTGGAACATCAGAGCTGTCCAATAAATATTCCTTAAATGAATAAATGAAAAAATTGAATACCAAATCCTTTGATTAAAACACCCAAGTACCCACCCCAGTCCACACACATGGGTCTATTGTAAAAACTGTAAGAAAAAGTCACTGATAAGCAGAAGTACTTAGTTTCTCTCTCTCTTCTCCAAAGACCAACAGTCAGATTGACAGGAGTCTGACTTAGCATCAGCATAGTAGAGGCTACTACCTAGAGGAATAATATCCTCAAAGTGCCAAGGGAGAAACTGTCAAGTTTAAATTCTTTAATCAGCTAAACTACCATTTGAAAACATGATGTAGAAATAAAGACTTAGCAGACATAAGAACTCAGTTGTCATAATTATAACTGTGCCATTTTCTAATTGTGTGGTCCTTCTCAAGTTACTCAACATCCTAGCTATTGTTATCTCTTAATAAGTGGATAATTATATTATTGTTGCATAGGGCTTATTGAAAGAATTCAGTGAGGTTGTACATGCAAAGCTTTAGCATATTCTCAAAAATTTTAGCTATGTTTTTTGATGATTAGTATTACTATTTTGCTGGGGTGCCTGGGTGGCTCAGTTGGTTAAGCATCTGCCTTCAGCTCAGGTCATGACCCTAGAGTCCTGAGATTGAGCCCCGCATGGGGCTCCCTGCTCTGCTGGGACCCTGCTTCTCCCTCTCCCTCTGCCCCTCCCCCTGCTTCTGTGTGCTCTCTCTCTCTCTCGCAAATAAATAAATAAAATCTTTAAAAAAATATATATTACTATTTTGTTATTAGAAAACATGGAAATATTTCTACTTCATTTTAAAAGCCTATCCTAATCCTTATATTTATCTTGGCTAGTAAAATGAGATAAAAATGTCAATTTCACTTGTAAATTTAGATGAAATATCGTGGATTAAATATTAGCAAATCAAATATACCAGTGTGTCATTACCAGCTAGGTGTATCCCAGGAAGGCAATGCATGAATGGATTAACTTCAGGAAATCTATTAATGTAATTCAGTTTATTAAAAGATTAAAGGTGCACAACTATATGATTATCTCAGTAGAGTGCTGATAAAACTCAAAATTCATAAATAAAACCCTCAGTACACTAGGAGAAGAAAACTTTGTTAACCTGAAAAGATTTTCCAGTACATACACTTTGAAGTTAGTTTTCTAAGTTCTGTATTCCATTTTCTATTATATGCCCCAGGCAAGTTGCTCAGTTTCCTCATACAAAAAGTAGGTATGCTAAGAGTACAGTGTCATTAGGTTGTTATGGAGATTAAATGAAAAAATTGGTAAGTATTCCCAAAATTATGGCTTAAAAATAATTGGCCTTAAAAATATATGGCCTTTGATTATAAAACACGTGGCTCACCATATTAGTGATGAAGGCATCTTAAGATGTTCAATGTCAATTGTTTTTAACAATTTTTAACATTTTATTGAGAGTTCTAACAGATATGTTAAAATAAAATAAAAGGGAGGTAGAAATACCAGAAAATAATATTCAAAATAGTCACTAAATAGTCATTAAAGGCAATACAAGTATTTACTTAGAATATTCTAAAGAATTGACCAATAAACTATTAAAAATAATACAACAGAATTAAGCATCTGAATACAAGATAAACATTTGCATAAAACATTTGCACAATTAAACTGGTAAATATTTTAAAAATGTAACTTTTATTTTATTTTATTTTTAAGATTTTATTTATTTATTTGACAGACAGAGACACAGTGAGAGAGGGAACACAAGCGGGGAGAGCTCAAGAGGGAGAAGCAGGCTCCCTGCTGAGCAGGGAGCCCCATATGGGGATCAATCCCAGGACCTTGAGAGCATGACCTGAGCTGAAGTCAGATGCTTAACCAACTGAGCTACCCAGGCACCCCAAAGTGTAATTTTAAAAATCCATTCACAAATGTTCCAAAAAACCATTAAACTCCTAAGAACACAATAACAAGAAATGTACTCGATCTCTGTTTAAAGTGATATAGACATTTTTAAAAGACCTAAATAAAAGGCCCTTGTTAGAAAGACTCAATATTGCAAATACGTAAATTTCTTAAATATTCCTTTATAAATCAATATCAATACATTTTGAAAATGTGTGTTTTCATGCTGATTCTACAATTGATGAAGAAGAAAATACACAATAGTAAAGAAGTTTAAAGAGAAGAATAATGAGGTAAAACTTGGCCCAATTCAAACCATATGATAACTAGAATAGTCCTACCTACAAAAGGAAATGAAGAGGTGTAACAATAGAATCGGCTTCAGATCTAATACAATTTTACCTCCTTAATTTTACCTCTTATCTTTGTGAGAAAAAGATAATTTAATATATTTTTGAGAGAACTGGTCATCTCTTTGAGGAAAACAAAAACTCCATCTTTATGCTTCCATTCTCATACCTCTAGATTCCCTACACTGCAGGAGAGCATCCTTTTAAAATGCAAATCTGTTAGGATGACTATTACCAAAAAGACAAACGTTGGAGAGGCTGTGCAGAAAAGGAAACTCTTATACACTATTAATGGGAATGTAAAATGGCAGAGCCATTATGGAAAACAGTGTGGCAGTGCCTCAAAATTAAAAATTGAACTACCATGATACAGCAATCCCACTCCTAGATATATGTATCTGAAGGAATCGAAATCAGTATCTTGAAGATACTTGCAACGTTATTTACAATAGCCAAGATATGGAAACAACCTAAATGTCCTTTGACAGATGAATGGATAAAGAAAACGTTGTATACATATAAACAATGGAATGTTACTGTAAATGTGAAAGTAAAATGTAAATGTAAAAAAGAATGAAATCCTGTTATTTGTGACATGCGTCTGGAGGGCATTATGCTAAGTGAAATAAACTATTTGCTCATTCATGAGATGGATATTTATATACATCATTGAGAAAAGTGTGAATTTATATAATTGTTTTGGGAAGAAAATTTGGCTATACTTTTCAGAATTAAAAAGGTAAAATTAAAGGACTCCTCAAAGGAACAATGATTACAATATATCCATACCATGGTATTCTGTGAGCTTAATAAGGAAAGAACAGTAAGATCTTTAAGATTATATTATTAAGAAAAATAAAGTCACAAAAATTGTATGTGATGATGATACCATACATATGCATATATACATATGTACATAAAAATTAAAATCATTAAAAATAACTAGTGTTATGCACATTGAGTCTTTAACAATGGTTCTCTCTGAGTGAGATAGAGGAGGAAAAAGTGGGGATTAATTGGAAGACTACCATATTTTATTCTACATTTATAACAATTCTCTGGGATTATTATGTACATCTCCAGAATTGTTATATACATTTATAACAATTCCAGAGAATTGTTATATTCTCTGGAATTGTTATAAACTATTGAGCAAGTGGCATCTGTTGCTTACCACCAGGAGCACAAGGAGTACACACTTCTGCCCACTGCATCTTGGTATTGGAGTCATCAAGGAAAGCATAATGTAGTCAAGCACTGAATGGAACAATGCTTTGCTCACATGGAGAAGAGACAGGAAAAGATCAGCTTTAGTAGGGGGTGTTGGACCCCATGGCCAGCAGTCACTCCCGGAAGCCAACACAGGGCCTGCTCTTATTGGCTTGCTCGCTACCCTCTTGTACCTCAGAATGACCCACAGAAGACAAATAGAGTAATGGGGTTGCCCAGGTGCTTAATGACACACACATACATAAACAGAACAAAGGAGTGCATATTGAGTCTGAAACAGGAGACGATAGCTCTGCACAAGTTGATAAGCCTAGAACAGGCTGTAAGGGCTCTTTGTCCCTTGGTAAGGGAGTGTTTCAGGCCCCAAGCTCATTCCTATTGAGCTGAGTGGGGCTGAAAGACCGCACACACAAGACTGCCTTTCCCAACATAGAATATTGGGATTTTTGTATTACTTATTACAAATAAGTAAAAAATAAAAAGGAGACCATGTTTAAAGCATTATATAACCATGAAACACTGATGGGAACTAACAAACATTCATCTCTTTTAAGACCCTACTGTAAGCTAGGAATCATAGGGCATTCTTCATAAGACTGAACACTCATACTCCTATAGCAGCCTAATGAGTTAGGGATTTTCACTAACTGTTTGTAATTGGAGAAGTTAAAGTTTAGAGAGATTCAGTAATTTCTATTTTCTGGTTCAAAAATTTTCACATAATGGCAAAAACACCTGCCAGAGTCAGAGAAAGTGGTGAGGGTAGGGGGAGAAAAGGGACAATGCCACATGAAATCAAGAGAGCCAATCCAGGCCCTGCTCTTATTGGCCTAGAGAAATTTCTAGCCAAGGTGCTGATAAACATTTTCCAGTAACTCCACACCAACAGTTCAGACCAACATTTTATTGTAAGTCAGAGTATAACCTGGAAGTGCATGTTCATCAGACTATCTTAGAGCACCCTCCCAGCTCCTCAGTACTTCAGCTAGACAGGTCAGGGAGCCACAGAATTAAATTGCCTGCAAAAGGTGAGCAATCTATTTCTTCTTATTCCCTATGATCCAATATAATACTGACTTAGAGGTTATTGCCATTTGCAGAGAATTAAGACAGTTACTATCGAAGTTCTTCTTAGAAACAAGGGAACATCTCAAAATAAAATTTTACTCTTCAAAAGATTAGAGATTTCATTCCTTCCATCTCCAGAAGCAAACAAGCAGAACCAGGAATCATTTAACAGATTAACTTCTCCTCAATTATTATTAAAAAACAAAAAAACGAAACAAAAACAATAAAAGGGGACTCTCTCTTTAGAGATTTTTTAATAAGTCATAAAGAATTTAGTGTGATTTTTTCCAGGACAAGAGATATTTGACAATTACCTTGTCAGTGAAGAACGTAGAAAAAGAAAGCCTGGAGAGAGTAAAGGATTTTAAAAACCTTAGTTTAAGCAGAAGGCTGTTGATAAAAGCCTGATAGCCATATTTATTCAACATTTATTGATTTTCTGCTATGTGCCCAGCACTGTGCTAAGCATAAATGTTAAATGTTAAGGTAAAGAGAAATAAAACCAACCTGGCTCCCACTTTAATTGAATTTAGAGACGTTAGAAGATGTTTTTTCAAGATAAAATATAATTTTCAAGAAAACTGCAGAATAATATCACTTAAAAACATAGATCCAATAACTCCAAATGAAATACCATCCAAATAATCACTATAACAAAACAATACGCTTTATAACCATTTAGGGTTTAAGGTGGTTGATAACAAGAAACTATTAATAACATTCTTTTTTTTTTTTTTTTTTTTATTATTTTTTTTATTATTTTTTTTATTTATTATTTTTTTTTATTATTAATAACATTCTTATCAGTAGGGCAAAAAAGAAAGTTTATTGGACCATCTCATTAGATATGATGAATTTTAATAAAATTTTTCACCTAACAAAAATCCATGTAAAATAAGAAATAAAGAACCTACTTTAACATGATAAAATATTTATATCATTTATATCAGACATAACAAATAATGGCATAGCTAATAGTGAAGTATTAGAATTCCCATTGAGCTAAGGAGCAAAACTCATATACTATCTGTCACCATGTGATTTAGTATTTCTCTGGAAGTCTAGCCATTGCAATATGATGAAATTATCTTTTTTCCATCACTTGGAAAAAAGAAGCTAATGTACAATTATGTATAGATTAGATGATTAACAAGGTTTAAGAATATAAGTGATTGCAAAATAAATACCTAAAAGTAATTATAGCCATGTGTACCACAAATAATTGGTTAGAAAAACATAATGGGAAAATATAAAGAAATAAAAACATAAAATACATGTAAATATTTATGAATTTTCCCATTGAAACACACTTCACAAAATTTTTTTTTCAAACAGTAATATAATGAACACATTGAACTCATCTAATAGTACATAATATTATGTTCATCATTTTATAATCTTTCAAAATTAGTTTTACTGTATGCATATCTCTTTTAACAAGCACATGGCTGAATTTGTTTTGTTTTTCCAATTCCTTAGATCCCAATGAAACAGATGAGTTTAATAAATACATTCTATTATATATTAGGTACATTATTTATATCATCTTATTGTATATCTTCCTTTAACTGTTCATTATGTTTTTCTTTTTTCTGCTCTTTATTGGACTGGCCAAGTGTTTGGAGCTTTATTGTTGTTGTTGTTTTTGTTTTTGAGTATAGTTGACACACACTGTTACATTAGTCTCAAGTGTACAACATGGTGATTCCACAAGTCTATACAGTATGCTGTGCTCACCACAAGCGTAGCCACCATCTATTATCATACAATGCTACTACAATACTGTTGACCTGATTTCCTATGCTGTGCCTTTTATTTCCCTAACTTATTCATTCCATAACTTGAAACCTGTACCTTCCACTCCCCTTCTACCATTTTGCCCATTTGCTCACTCTTCTCCCCTTCTGGCAACCATCAGTTTGTTCTCTATTTATAGGGATGATTCTGCTTTTTGTTTGATTCTTTGTTTTTTGTTTTTTTAGATTCAACATATAAGTGAAATCATGTGGTATTTGTTTTTCTCAGTCTGACTTATTTCACCCAGTATAATATCTTCCTGTTTTGTTAATTTTGTGTTTCCTCTACTTTTTGGAAAGCTGTACATACTTTTCTTTTGTTTTAGTAGCTACACTTCACATTTAACATAAATATTCAGAATTCATTTATAAGAACATTAGAATTCTTTCGGAACAATCTTCCCTAAGTCTCACTTTTCTATTATTGTTCAGTATTTCAGATCTACATTTCTTCACTTTCCAACTGAGTCATTTCTCTTATTTACACTCAATGCTTATTTAGATTGATCTACATTTGCTGTTTCTTTCATCTTACTCTTTCCTTTTGGTTTCAATAACCTTCTAGCTGAAACATTTCCTTACTAGTTATTATCAATCTGCCAGAAGGAAATTCCCTTATTTCACCCTCATTCTTAAATAAAGTTTAGCTTGGTTTGAAACTCTAGGTAATCAGTTATTTTCCTCTGTACTATGAGGGTCTATTTCACTGTGTTTGGGATTTGACATATTTTGTGAAATACATTGTAGGTTCATTTGGTAACTTTATAAAAAATAATTGAACTCTTCTTTCAGGAAAACTAATTCTTTTTTTCTTTAATGTTTAGTGTTGTACAATTTCACTATAATTCAACCAAATCTGGATGTTTATAGCTACCCAATTTAAGACTTAGAAAGTTTAGCAAATCTGAAAATTCAGACATTCATCAACAGGGGAAATTTCTCAGTACTGTATTACCCCTCTCCTTATTCTCTATACTCTTTCATCTGGAACATCTAGACTTTATTTTGTCCTCTATATTTCCTAAAACCTCTTTTCTATGTACTTATCAGTCCATATTATCCCAGACAATTTCCTACCCTCTGTCTTCCAATTAATATAGTCACTCTTCCACTATATCCAATCTACTTATCACCGGATCCAAAGACAGTTTTTTAAATTTTAATAACTGTGTGTTTTGTTTTTTAGATTATTTAGTTACTTTTCAACATTGTCTTTTCCTTTATCATAGTTTACAGTTCTTAGAGTATTTATTACTTGGCTTTGTCTGAAAATTTCAAAATCCACTTAAATTCTTTAAGTTAGTTTATTATCTCCAGTTCTCTTCTATTTGGTGTGCTTGCTGATTCCCTCCAAATTTTATCTCATGTGTGGTTTGTAACTTTTAAAATAAGTTCATCCTCACAAGAAGCTACATTCAATGCAAGTTCTATTTTTCCTATATTGTAAGAATATCTCTTCAGAAATATGTGCCTCTAATAGGCCTTTTCCCTTGACTAGCTGGAGGTGTGGATTGTGGAGTACAAGTTCAGTCTTTAACAGAAGGTGAAAAGGCCTGAGATTGTAATTCTTTTCAGGTCACTTTTTTCTGTCCATGCCCTCAGGCAGGCTGAAAGTTTTTGTGCTATTTTCCTCGGTCATTAAGAATTTGCATAGTTTTCTATTTTATGAATGGATCAGACCTTATGAATCCTGGTTTTGTCCAGTAGCTCATTTCTAATCCCCAACATGGTTTCTTGCTCTAACATTGGCTAACAGAGTCCCAGCCCCAGCCAGTAAGGCCTGTGTGCCTGGGCTTCAGGTTCCACTCATTGCTCCAATTTTAAATTCCCTCTGTATTTGGAGATTTTTTTCCTTGTTTCTATTTGAATTCAGCTAAATATTTACATTTGCAGTTTTTATATTTTAAATGGCACTTCTATATATTTGAAATTGGAAAAAGGTTTTCTGGGTCAACTCAGTCCAGCTATTTAATGGAAATCAACTTTGCATTTACATGATATATTCTAATTGTCAATTCAGTTTTAGTCTTCTAAGCAGAATGATTTCCTTGAGGAAAAGAACTATATTCTATTCATCTGTGTTTCTATTTATTGAACAGATGAACTTATCACCTATGTCCTCATCTTACTCTTGCCATTTTCTGGTATTTCGGAATTTTGCTGACTGCAGATAGAGTTTTTGCAACATTTGGTTGCTATAACACAAACATATTGAATCCACAGTGACCTTTAGTGTTTGGTGGGGTTTAATGAAGCTTTGTCTGAATGATGGCTTGAAATCCAGATGTAGAAAGCAGGCTTCCCGAGTCTCTGTTATTAGGAGAAAATGAACACAGAAGCATAATTATAATGTATGTCTTTAGTAAAGCTACCACCTGGGATGAAAGGTAGGCTTCTTTTTATTGAAAATGTTAAATAGTTGCTTCAAAAGTTCAATGAATCAATTAACATTTCTTTGTATTTAAGCCTGCATTTTTGGGGAAAGAAATTTGAAATCTTTGTACCTATTCTAAAAACAAAATTGAGCAATATAATTTTGTTAAATATTTTCAGCAAGTCTCAAACCAATAGAATGATAATGTTTTAATTTGTCAACTATATTAGATAGTTCTATTTTTATGGTTACTTATATATATAAACCTCTGAAGGTTTAAAAGACATAGACATCACCATCCTTGTTTAGATTTTATGTTCTCATTATTTTTGTGACTATAGTTTCATAATATACATATATATTATGAAATACATATATGTATACTTATGTATACACACACACACACTGTGTGGCTAGATTGTGATTAGATCTATATTGTATCTATTTAGATGCTAAAGAGTAATGTGTCTTTTCCAAGAAGATGGTGATATGAGTACCCTTTCAAAGAAACTATTCTCTTTACATCTGTTATAACAATTAAATCAGAATTTCTCATCCTTTTCTTAATTCGTGTCCCTTACAATATTTTCTCAATTCTTTGCACGCCCCCATTAGCCAAGCAAATTTCATAGGGCTTTCCTTTTTATGCCTGTTTTAAGAAAGCAAGTATATTGAAAATGATGTTTCAAATTATGTCTCTGTATTTTGGAATATTTTTCACAGAATCAACAGCTATTAAAATAAATACGGCCTCAGGACCTACCATAAACAAAATTTCACAGTTCTGTTAGTAGAATTTCTTTCAGCAAGAATGGACAAAACTCCAGATTCTAACAAAATGTTTGAATTTCTACTCTAGCCAGATAAAAACTGGTTTATCTGAGGGATTGGCAAATAACGAGCATCAAGATGAATCCAATCCATGGCCTACTTTTGAATAAAGTTTTATTAAATCACAAGCTTACATATTTGCTTCCACGATAACTATAGCTCCTTCCTGGCTATATCAGAAGACTTGAGAAGTTCCAAGTGTTGTGACAGATTGTATGGTCCACAAAAATAAAAATGTTTACTATCTGGTTCTTTGTGGAAAAGTTTGAAGGCTCTTGCTTTAAATCACTCAGGGCTGCATCGGGGTCAAATTTCTTAAGCTAATTAAGGCACTAAGGGCCTTTACACTGGCATAGATTTCTAATTCTAGAGCCAAATATTAGCAAACAACTTGAACAGATAAGGTGATAGTATTTTTGTTCAAAATATTTGCTATATCTTTCTGGGAGGAGAATTGTATTTTCTGGCTCCTTTAACATCATGTCTGGCCCATATAACTTCTTTGCCCAATGAACTGTGAATTGAATAATGTGTTTCACCTCCAGGAAGAAGCTTTAAAATCCAATGCATGACTTGCCATGCACTTTTTTCCATCTGGAAGGAGACTGGTGGTGTCTTAGAGGTTGTTCTGACAGCCTGACCCTTAGTAAATGTAACATGGAAATAGAGCTGCCGCTAATCCCCAGTATTTATCAGCGTTGGTGAGAAATAAACCTTTACTATGTGAAAGCTACTGAGACTTTGGGGTTGTTTGTCACTGCACAATAACTAAATTTAAGCTGACTAATAAAAAGTTCTTTTTTTGAAGAAACATGTTTTTATTGGCTCAATGAAAGATCAGAAAGCTAGAGTGAAGATCAAATAAGCAAAGTCAGCAACGAATAAGTGATTGGATTATTTTTTAGTCTGAGCCCAAATGAAAAACAATTTTAAACTGTCTTCAATCAAATAATATACCATTTAGTATATAGTATCAGGATCAGTTATATAGAGAACACAACTGAAAAAGACACCCCCTACCCCCGCACACACACACACAATGGAGGCTGAAATAAAAACAAGAATCACTGAGCTTCAATAGTACAAAGTTAAAGATAAACCTAATTTTGTTGCTTTTTGACCATATGCAGGCAATAGAGAAATTTTAATTCCATTATTTGACCAACCAGGTAGTGGGTTCTCTTTTATTCCTTACTGATTCATGTACTTGCATCTAAAAGAAAATTAAGCTAACTTCAGGACTATCATAAATTAAAAAAAAAAAAAAAAAGAATATCCTTGGATCAGTTGTCATAACCAACCCCAACTTTAAAAGTGAAAAACACAAATAACCAATACACCTCTGAAAAGCCCACAGATAAAAAAATATGCTAATTAATGAGAAGACACTGCTTTCCTCTGAAGGATGGACTAGTATCTTAATATCTAATATTGGCAAATATGTAAATAAACATGTGTCATGCCCCACATACATTGCTGGTGAGATTATGAAAGGGTAAAATCTTTCTGGGAGGCCATATTATGATATGTATCAAGGATTATTATAATAATCATAACATTTGATCCAACAATTCTGCAACTAGGAATTTATCCTAAGGAAGTGATTAAGCATGTGTGAAAATATTCATTTATAAGAATCATCATCTGATCACAGTTGATGAAAAATTGAAAATAACATACATTTCCTAAAACATGGAAGTGGTTAAATAATCATGCCAAATCTTTTTATGGAAATCTATTTAGCAATTAAAGGTTTGGTAATAGAAAAATAATAACATGAAAATAAGGTCATGGTAGATTATCAAGCAGAATAAACCAATGAACAACAGGATAAAAATCATTATACATGGTATGAGTACATATTAGCATAGGAAATATTCTAGAAGATATACATAAAGTGTGACTAATGACTAACCATCAATTGTTAGATTAAGGATGATACTTAATGCCTTATACTTGCCTTTATTCTTTAATTAGTCCATAATATGCACAGATTGCTTTACATAAATAAATTTTAAGTTAATAAATCATTAAGCAACAGTAATTAAGAGTGCAAACGAAAAAAATATATAATACACAACATATTATACATAATATATATTATGTATTTATATATCATATATTTATTATATTATATATTTATTTCTCCTTCTCTCTCTATATATATGCATATATACATATATCTCCTAATAGATTTCCAGAAAGACTATAGACTATATGTAATGCTTAAATTTGTGATAAGCCATTGAAACCAATGTATAGATAGGAAAATAATATGTAGGGTATTAAATTAGAATATACTTAAATATTTTAAAAATGAAAAAAATAACGAATTATCTCTAAATTAATGAGTTATATACAAACACATAGGTGTCATAATTTTTATATCATTCAAATTGCTAATTTTAAATTTTCAATAATTGAAATCATTAAGGAAAATACTGACATAGTGCTCGAATATTTGTTTTTATAATTGAAATGAATGTTAACACTTTTAGAAGCACTTATATAGTTAAAATCGAATAGAAAAGACATTCAGAAAAAATATGTGCTACATCTAATAAAACGGATAAAAAAATTTTAGATATAGGACAGAATTAGGAAACTCAGAAAAAAACAAAAGGCGACAGATAAAATAATATTCAACTCAGAAAAGAAACATTCATTTAAATAAAGAATTTTATATTTTTAGTAAAGCAGCAATACATATATGACGGAAACCAGTGAAGGACAGGTTGAAAAAATCTAACATGGTAATAAGTGTAGCATCTGTGCACATTATGATGCAACCCGTCTGGAAAACAAATCTGGTACACAGTTATACTTTCACCTAGCAATTACACTTGCAGGATTACCATATTTAATGCAACACTCTGTCCTGGCTGAAAGTAAGTTTGGAATTTGCCCTACCGTATCTTCCCATGGTTTTCACCTATACAAGTGTATATTTGATTGGACTTGCTGAGACGAAGATTATGCATATTTGACAGTACTTGCCAAATGTTTTCCATTAAAGAGGCAGAAACGGGAAACTGAAGACCATGTTCAGAGAGTCACTAAAAGGACTCACAGGACTCAACATACAATTATACTCATGACTGGGGTTTATTACAGTGACCCAAGTAAGGGCACATAGCTAGATCAGAAGGGTAAAACAGGCAGTCTGGAGGAGCCCATGGGCAGGCTTCCTTAAACACTCTTCATCTCATGAGGTGCCACACTGAACACTATTCCTCCAACAACCGAAAGGCAAGAGTGTGTGTGTGATCTCTCTCTCCAGCCCATTAGAGATGCAGTGCTGGAGGTTTTCACTGGAGGCTGTTCATGCAGGCAACTTCTAGCTGGCATTTATCAAAATTCCAGAAAGAAGAGAGTGTTTATTATTATATAAACAGTCTAGGCACAGTGAGTCACTCTTATCAATCAGGAAAAAGTGGAAACCCTATAGAAATTCAAGTCCCTGACTGCCTCCTTCCCAAGCAGGCCTTTCTAAGAACACCAGTCTCAGGTGGGCTATGTTAACCCTTTCTGCACAGAAACACACCAGTCCATGTGCTATTTCCTGTTTTGCTATGCATTGGCACACACATGCTCTTGTCATACTTTTTTAAAAAGCAGGGAGAGGGCACCTGGGTGGCTCAGTTGGTTAAGCGACTGCCTTCAGCTCACGTCATGATTCTGGAGTCCCGGGATGGAGTCCCACATCAGGCTCCCAGCTCGGCGGGGAGTCTGCTTCTCCCTTTAACCTTCTCTCCTCTCATGCTCTCTCTCACTTTCTCTCTCTCTCTCAAATGAATAAATAAAATCTTTAAAAAAAAAATAAAAAAAAATAAAAAGCAGGGAAAGGGCAGGGCAGGATGAGAGGTAAAATTAGTATTTCATTTTCATTTCTTTAATCAAGCCTGAAGTTATGTGTTTTTCTCTCTTCGCCGGTCACTTGTATTTCTTTGAAGTGCTTAGTCCAAGCATTTGTTAGACTAATTTGTGTGAGAAAATTAGCCATTTTATGTCATGAATTACAAATGGTTGTTATCAATTTACTATTGGTCTTTTAACCACAGTTAGGATATTTCTGACCACTCTTCTATTTAAGACAATGAAAAAAAAAAAAAGACAATGAAGCATTTTAATCCTTCTTTTGTAATTTCTGGGTTATGTATTATGTTTAGAAAGGTCTTCCACAGTAAAAAAATATTTTTTTAAAGTAATGCACTTATATTTCTGCCTAGCATTTTTAGAGTTTTCTTCTTTATGTATAAGTATTTCATATATCTTCAATTTATTTTTTTATGATAATCTATGTTAACTCACTTTTTAGGTTTCAAAGATATTTAGCCATTTATCCCTATAGCATGAGTTAAGTTAACACTGTTATTCATTTATCTGAAATACAAATTGTAACATATATTAAATTGCTACAGAGTATGAATTGGCACTCATTTCTGCTCAGTGACTGGAGTATCTCTGGTCTAGTACCAATAGCCTGATACCAAAGTTCATCTAGAATAAGAAGTCAGTGACGCTAGCCAGGACAAATCTGGAAAGGGTGTGAAATGGGAAGCAGGAGGTGGGGAGAATAATACTGCAAGGCATCAAAATGTATTATAAAGTCATGGTAAGTTTTATGATACATCTAAAAATTTTTGTTATGCACTTTTAATATTCAAGATGAACTTTCCACATCATTTTATTATATTAGAAAGAGACGATACTTTGAACAGGTCACATTGAATTCATTTATTTTTTAAAAAATTTCTCTATACTTCCTGGGTGTTCTCCAGTATTTGTGGCTCCTTTAATTCTTTTGTATCCTCAGAAGACTCTTTAGAATTGATATCATATAAAAACCCATTTATTTTTGATAAACGTATCGCTGGAAGGTTGGTTTTTATTTTATTTTTACTGTGAAGGGATTTTTTTCCTCTGTTATACTATGTAATTAGATTTTATCATACAATATACATTGGTAAGCTATTGGTTCTTTTAAATTGATTTTTTGTTTTCACCTGTTTTGCTGTATTACCTTATTATTTCTAACCTTTTTAAGCTAAATTTTTTCCAGTTTCTTTATAAATTACCATATAATATGCAATATACAAATATGACAACTTAACCTCTTAAGCAGCATTTATATATTTTACATTGTGGTTTTATCTAATTATATTTTTTAGTATTTTCAGAACAAATATAAGTAATACTGGTAATCCTGAACCCCTTGTCTTCTTCTTGGTTTAATGGGATTATTTATACTATTTCTTTTATTCGTTGGGTGAAATACTGTTTTTATAGGGATGGTGAAAGAAAGAAAGAGGGGAGGAAGAGTATAAGAAAGAGTCAAGGAAGTATCCACTGACTTCTATTTTGCTAACACTTTTACAAGAAATGACTGTTGACTTTTATCAAAAAATTTTATTGTAGAATGACACTCTCTTGAGGACAAATGTCATCTAATTACAGAAGCACCCATTGCCACTTTATATGAAGTGATGTCCCCAAATACTTTCCATCTCATCTTTATAGTTACTCTACAGCATAGGTCAAAAATCTCTAAGTAACTGGTAAACTTATTTATTTGGCTACTGTTTATTTCTCCCTATGGAGTGTTGGCTCTCCAAAGACCTTGTTTATTAGGTATCTACTTCATATGTACATTTTTTAAGAGTTTTAGGACAGTAATTCACACATAGTAAATGTTTAAATAATTTACTAATCAAGAAGCAATGTATTTTAAATTTATGTATAGGTTTAATTACTAATATTCATTTTATTTGGAATTTACATTGGCATTCCTAAATGAATTGCCTTTTAGTTTTTAGTACATGCTTATTTTTCATTTTTTTTAAATGACATTTAAAAAAATTTTTAAAGATATATTTATTTACTCAAGAGGGTGGGGGCAGAGGGAGAGGGAGAAAGAGAATCCTCAAGCAGACTCCTCATTCAGTGCAACGCCCAATGTGGGCCAATCCCATGACCCCGAGATCACAACCCAAGCCAGAATCAAGAGTTGGAGCTCAACCAACTGAGACACCCAGGCACCCTCTTAAAATGACATTTAAATAATTAGATTAAATATACATAGATTTTTTCTCAATGTCATAAATTGTTTAAAGAATATAAAAATTGTCATTTAAATATTTAACATAATTTATCTGGAAAAATATCTGAGCCCTTCAATTTTGACTAGAAATGGCTCTTTGATAACTTTCTCAAAATTCATATGGATTCAGTCTGTTTAGCTTTCTCTTAGTGTTCTTTATCATCTATGTGTTTTCTTGGTGACCTTTATTAACATTTTTTTTCCTAGAAATCTATTTGGTTTAGATTTTCCAAATGATTCGTGTAAGATTCCATAGATACATGTTTAATTTTCTATATTTGTTAGTATTTGTCTTTTTTCTCACTATTTCTGAATATTATTTGTAATCTCCTGAATTTTGTTTTTGATTTATCCAACTAAACGTGAAATCTTTAAAAGTGTATTTTGTAAAATTACTTGTGATAGTTTTTTCCTATTTTGGTTTTATTTTCATTCTTAATATCTATTAATATCTATTTTTGTATTTCTGTTGTAAGTGGCAATGATATTTACAACTTGTATAAATCTAATACTTAAAAATTTGTCATTTATCGATATTTTATTTTCATTAATGTGTTTCTAGGTATACATTACTGATCATTTGAAAAGAAGTTTCTTCTTTTTTGTATTCTATTTTGATATTACAACAATTTATTTTATCACATTTATATCCTCCTATATGATTATTATCACCAATTTAGGAAATTACACTAAGGAAATACTTTTAGATTCTAAACTAATAGTGGTTCTAGGACATGCCATCAATTTAATACAGCTTGTTAATAATATTTAATAAGCACGTTAAATACACATAGATTGTAAAACATACCCTGATTTTAAAGTAGTTAAGATATTAAAAATGTTTATTTTAGGATTTAGAGTTTATAGTCATTCAGATGGTGAAAACATAGAGACATTCACAAATATATTTAAGGTGGAATTACTTAAAATAGCAAACTAATATTTAAATAAATGCCTACAACTAGATAAACAGCTAAGTGAAGTACACTAAGTCTAAATCTTATGCAGCAATATAAAATAATTATGAACATATAATTACAAGAAGAATATTTATGAAAGAACATTAAATGAACAGGAAAAATAAACTATTTCAATACTACAGATGAAATTCTCTAGAAGCATGCTTACATATGTATAAACACGGAGTGAAACATAGGGGGAAAAATTAAAGAGCACTTTAAATATTCCCAATAATATTTCCAATAATGAGGTTAGAGGAGATTGATTTTTTTTATATCCCCTCTCCCCAACCAAATTTTGTTCTAAGTTTATCTGAGCAATAAAGGAAAATGTAGCAAATTCAGAGATCTACAGAAAGCAGTAAAGGCCAGGCTCGCATGATCTACCCCTTTATTCCCTCAAAGGGCTGAGAGGAGGAAAGAAGACCAGAGCTGCAAAGGGCTTGTTCCCCATCTTTCTCCCTGAGACATGCAGACAGCAGACACTGCCCACCCGCAGATCCAGGCCAAGTGCTATGTACACCTGAGTGAGGGCCAGACCCAAGAGTATAGGTCGACGCCTCTATTCACTCAAAATGGTCCCATTTCCTAGTAAAATGATAGGAATCTACTCACTCAGTTATTTTATCTGTTCATAAGAATTTCCCTAAGCTGAAGATTGAAGACATATATCAAGAAGGGTTTGGGATGTCCATAATTATGTTATTGAAGAAGCAGCTGTCCTCATAGTCTGCTTTCCCCACAAACCCTGATGTCTCTTCTTGCTATGCCTTTCGTTCCCAATAGATTTCACATTGTTGAGAAAAAGGTCCATGACTTACATTTTTAAAAAATATCTGCTATGTGCTTTGTAAAAGTTTGGCAAATAGTAGAAACCCCGGTATACATATCTATATGTATATGTATATGTATATATATATACATATATATATATACACATACACACACACAGATACATGTACATGAAAATCCAATTCTTTATTCATATATATGCATTGAATCAAAAACACGTCATCCTTTCATTGGCATTGCTATTTTTAAATCAGTCTCTCTGAATTTCCCCTCAAATAGCCTATTTTAAGGTGGAGTTTGAACCAAATATTTCATAGAAAAATGCCTATATAATTATGTTGTTGTTATTATGATTTTCTTAGATTTTTATTCTCCAGGGATTCTGGGAGTAGAATGCCTCAACATTGTCAGATTCCCCCCCAACACCTCCCCTTTACCCAGACTCCCTTACTGGCTTATTTCCTGGCCTGCTGGTATTGTTTCCTGGACTCCACATTGACAAATGTATCACTTTCCCACTGGCATCCTCATTATCAAAATCTATTTTCTACACTTGATCCATCTTGTTTTTCCTAAAAAAAATAATTGCACACAAAATTCAACTTGCACTCTATAGATTAGCCCCCTCAAACACACACTTACTTGGTTTCTCACATCAGTATTTTAAAAATTAAATATAAGGGTGCTGGGTGGCTCAGTTGGTTAAGCACCTGACTCTTGATTTCTACTCTGGTCAAGATCTCAGGGTCATGAGATCAAGCCCCCTATAGGGTTCTGACCTGAGCATGGAGTCTGCTTAAGAATCTCTCTCTCCCTCTCTCTCTGCCCCTCCCCACCTTGTTCACACACTCTCTCCCTGAAAAAAAATTTTTTAAAAAAATTAGTATATTATAAAACCATAATGTGGGGGGAATCTGGTTATTTCTGTGTTTCTTTAGTACTTTTAAAACATGATTATACAAACTATATATGGATTTTACTTTGTCAAAGTATAATTTTCAAAAAGCTAAAATAATAAATTATATGCAAATATAAACAAAGCACATATCAAAGATTGTTTAGCTAACTGATGATGAAATCATCAAGATACTGAAGCTGGTTCAAAAGTATTGTGGTATAGCGATATTTATAATGGCTAAAAGAAAAAAAAAAAACTGAGAAAGATTGCGAGTCCAGGTACAAAATAAGTTAAAGTTCATCAACGGCAAGTAATTCTGTAATCTTTGGTCAAAAACCATGTGCAATTCATCCCATTGCTATAGGATTGGAATCAATTACATTGCCATAGGATTGGAATCAATTACATTGCCATCCATTTTCTACAGGATAACAAGTATCCTTGCAGTGTTGCAAACTATTCTAAATAATAGTAAATAGCAAGTCAAACAGGGAATATACAAGATCAGAATTGGGAAATCCCTTGGCAGGACTGTTACATAATGTCTAGCAAGACAACGAAAAGACTTTCTGTAATCCTTTCCATGTTTTGCATCATTTTTCTTAACAATCTGAATTTCTGAATGATTACCAATGCTTCATGTACTTATTGACCTAACTACAAACATGCCCACATTCAGTACAAAAAAAGTGGAGTTTTCATCCCTGACTAGATTTGAAGAATCTGGAAGTTCAGAGTTTCTTGGCCTCTATCCAATCAGCCAATGCAGGCTGACACAGGCTATTCCAAGTGGGTATCCTTCCTCCAGGAAACACTTATGGATTGCCTACTATGCTCCAGGTGCTGTGTGTTATTCAGAAGAAAATTCAATTCTTCCTCTTTGGGGCTAAGAGCCTAATTGAGAAGACAGATGTACAACCAATTACAGTAGAATCTGACAAGTGTTTGCAGGATGCTGGGGGCCCCCAGGGGAGCAGCTCCTCATGTCAGGGCTTCTGAGTCAAACCAGCCTGAATTTTACCACTGAAATCATGTTGTTTATTGACTGCACAAAGTATCCATAATAAACTTTTATACCTCAATTCTAAGCTTGAAATCTTTAAAAAATGCATGACACAATTCTCTGACTCCTGAACCTGAGGATATAAAAATAACTCAAATTGATTAGATGACTCTGGGTCATTATGCTAAATACACAAACCATCCTGGACTGTCACTCAGCAATGACCCAGAAACTAGTGAGTCATAAAGGATATATTTTCCCCCATAATAAATAACCCAATCTGCTATGTTTTTAAATTACTATATCTGCTTTATATGATTTTATGTCTCCTGTAGCACTGTCTGATGTCACTTTGATATGTACAATGAAAATACTTGTCATAGTTATTCTGTTTTATATAAAAATCATGTAAATATGTGATCACTGTTATTTTTCACATCATGATAATTTATATTGTTGCTATCATGTGAAGAATAGACTGTTCTTTATTTTAGTCTTCCCATCTGAGGAATGGGTGGAATGACAGACAATAATGATAGGGTAGTAAAAAAGTCACAACAATCTTCTGTAAGATAAGGTTATGATATAAGAAAAGTGATATTCTAGGTTTATAAAGGATAACCAAATAAAATCTTGTCCCGTATTACTTTGAAAAAGCTTTCAACACCTCATTGTGTTCAATTATACTCCTGATTGCTCAGATGGAGGAAATTTCAGAAAGTTGCAAGGCACTTGCTGGTAAATTGCTGATGAAGTACTTTCTCATTGTCCTTGTGTCTTAAGTGGGCAGGATCATGTGATGACCATGATCTGTGAATGCATCTGCATTCACAGATGCAGACATTTGTGAATTTCAGTTATTTATTTGCTTGTTTGTTTGTTTATTTATGTTTCTCATATTAATGGCTAGTGGCCTTTGTCAAAGATTCAAGGGCCAGTGTGAATTAAGTTTTCTGGAAAAGAATAAATGAAACAGAATTCCATTTCCTGAACCATACTTCCCTTCTGACTTGTATTATATAACTGGAGATGAACCTATTTAAGGGACAAAAAAACCCACAAAGTTGGTATTAAAAGTCACACAGTTCAACCCATAATGTAAACACAAGCTTTAGGTCCACATTTCAGAATTTCTTCCTGTAGAACATACATTAAAGATGTTTGTGTTTGCTTTCTTTCCCAGAAAGATAAAGACTCCAGAGCAAGAGAAAAATCTAGCCTTTCAATTCATTCAATCCATAATTATTTCTTATTAAATATGTAGATATAAAGAAAGAGTTCCTGTCTTTACTGAATTTCTAAACCAGCAAGAAAAATCAACAATTGGGCTAAGCTGGTTAGTATCATTGGTGCTTTGTGGGTGATGTGTCATGATGTATGGGGATGTTGACCATGAAGACTTCACATGGCCTTGTAGACAGGAAATGGTGTGTGAGCTGAGACATGAACATGTGTTAGAGGGTGGGGCAGCAAGTCACAGGGAAAGGGTTCTCTCTAGACAAACTGAATCTTATGTGCAAAAGCACAGAGGAGATATAAATTAAGTGGCAGTTTTAGGGGTCCTAAGAGAAAACTCATGTGAACAAAGCCAAGAATGCAAGGGGTGGAGGGCACATGATAAAGCTGGAAAGGTAGAGGATGACAGGATCTTAATCAAGATTTTATTCTGAGGGCAATGGGAAATCACTTAAAAATCGTAAAAATGATGATTTTTTAAACTTACTTTATTTAAATTCAATTAGTTAGCATATAGTGTATTATTAGTTTCAGAGGTAGAGTTCAGTTATTCATCTTTTGCATATAACATCCAGTGTTCATTACATCATGTGCTCTCCTTAATGCTCATCACCCAGTAACCCCATATCCTCACCCACCTCCCCTCCAGCAACCCTCAGTTCATTTCCTATAGTTAAGAGTCTCTTATGGTTTGTCTCCCTCTCTGATTTTGTCTTATTTTGAAAAAAAAAATGAAGATTTAAAGAGAAAAATGGTTATTTCCATAATCTCATTTGCATTTTTAAAAGACTGCTTTCCCTGCATATGAAGACTAGCCAGAGGAGGTAGAAGACTCCCTTAGCAAGTGCCTTGCTTTGTTTGTTTGTTTGTTTGTTTGTTTGTTTTAATACAGTGAGTAGAATGTGTTTAAGATAGGTTTGGACCACAGCTGAGGAAGCTGCCCTGCTAGAAATAAGACCCAGAGAAAAAGAAAAGCTCAAGATGGACTCATACTTGCATGCTCGCCTGGCTTCCGTGATGGTAAATCCCATTATGTTGAATGTATCAAGAAAAGGGTAGACTAAAAGAAAGTAGAGATGTACATCTAATAAGAGTCTTCCCATATATTCCCCAGTTTCTCCCTGCTGCCCATCGTGATAGGTCAGGGCCTGAATATGAGCCACAGTGACTAGCTATAGTTGACAAAAAGCATACACAGGGATCTCAAGATGTGTCCCACTTTCTGGCATAGCCAAAAGAACATGTCCAGGGAATTCTGGAACCGAATGTGTGTGTATGAGAGTGGCATGCTCCCAGGGACAAGGCTAGCCCAAAATAAGTCATAAGAAGGGTTCTATGGCATTAACCAGAGCTAAACTCCTATTGAGTCAGGCAGCTCAAAGCCAGAGCTGTCCATCAAGAGTAGGGTCAGCAAGAGAATCATCTTTGACAGCCTTCCTGAAGCCATATGTTCTTTCCAAAGCCCTGGGCTGGGAATCCAGGTCTCCTCTCAATACTTCTTGAAGTGACAGGTGCCTGGGGCAAGCCATGAGAATGGCAGCTGACATCTATATGTTATGCCTTAGTTACCTGTCACATATAAAAAATTTTAAACAGCTGAATAGTTTCTATGGGCAGGGTAGGCATTTTGTCTATTGATGAGCACACAGTTGACACCAAATAAATATTTAATTAAATCTAGTATTTAAAAGATCTCATTCTTGCCTATTAGATACTTAGAGAATCTGGGATAGTAAATTCAAATACTTGTGTCTTACCACTATTGTATCAACAACTCCCCAGAAAATAGTGGGACACAAAATAAACATAGTAGTAGGTTAACAGATATTTTTGGTTTTTCTCTTGCTAGAATCTGTGGCGATCAACCATCCTTTTTGACTTCTTCTTCCTTTCTTTCCTGAGCACACATCCCTTCTTAGAATTTTCATCCCTCCAGATTACAAACCCTTCCCAAGAATTAGGTTACTAAATGTTTCACCCCACAGTAAACTCCAAAAACATAGAAGAGCAGATTAGTTTACCTTCAGGAAGTAATTTTAACTTCATTCTAAAATAAAAACTCAGGATCTTATACTGACTAAAAAGTAGATCCTCCTCTCTTCTCAGCTGTATCTTTCCTTTCTAAAGTTTCAGACCAGAAGCTCCTGCCACAGACTCTGCTCTTTTACTTCTAGAAGGTATTACATGAAATGTAATGACAGGAGTCAGCATGGCTCTTACTGACACGTTCCCTCATGACACTCTGGTGATTTATTTCAATCATTATTTCCTCTGTATCTCTATCAGCTAGAAGACTGAAGAGTACACAGTGGGCACTCAATCAATATTGGCTGAATAAATAATTGAGTGACACATTATAAAATCAATACATACTAATTGTAGAAAGTTTGAAAAATAGATATGTGTACGTGGGTGTAATGTTACTACCCTGAGTTAACCACTGTTAACATTTCAATGAAAATTTTTGGATGATTTCCTATTAAAGTTATTGAGGTTTCTGAAGAGATCATAGTGATCTAAGTTTGGAAAAGTTAATCAAGGCAGTCAAAAGGGCCAGGGAAGGGCAATGAACTATGATTTGAAAGAGAAGCTCAGAGAATGCATTAGGATAAATCCTTTCAAATAAGCGTGAGCATGCAATAGAATCATTTACTCCAGAAAATCTCACTGAGGTGCCTTCAGGAACATAGTTCAAAGGGAGAACAGATTGTCTATAGCTCTATGAAAATAAAGCTGTAAGTCTGGAAGTTTCTGTTTATGCCAGATAATACATAGCACTTGACCCCTCTCACCCTATAATCTATGAATCTCTATTATTTCCCTTGATATAGCCCAGCCTGAAATTTAATTCTGTTTTGACTGGCAGTGAGAGTTGTTCACACTCCAGTATTTACAGAAAACATCAATTTCCATAAGCCTAGATACTTATGAATTACATTAGAATTATTCGTGTGATATATGGCAAATGTATTGCTGACCTAGTTAGAATACTTCCAAAAGTGCTTTGTTAGTGTATTTTAGAAATTTAATATGCAAGGTGGCCTGTTTAGAACAGGTTCCACTTAATTCATCATGACCAGTTGCAGTGACAGGTACTTTAAATTTGGGGCCAAGAACAAGCTTTTTCAATCCCAAATACATCCACTCCTCTGAGGACACATAGCAGTGGCCACAGGCCCCTGGGTTGTATAGATTCTTTCTCTCTCTCTCACCTCTCTTTGCTCACCATATAGCTATTTCACATTCCTGATTATCAAAGATCAATTCTAAACCTTCTTACAAAAATCTGTGATCCTTTCTTTGTTCATCAAGATCCTCTCCATTCCCCAATTAAGGAATTTCCAAAATTACAGCCTCTAAAACTATCAGTGTTTTAATTAATCAGAAAATAAATCTCAAAATAGTAACAAGTACATGAAAAAAATACATGTACTAGGACAGGAAAGTGCTTGGTCAGAGTCAAAGCTTAAAAATGTTAGAAGAAGAAGAAGAAGAAGAAGAAGAAGAAGAAGAAGAAGAAGAAGAAGAAGAAGAAGAAGAAGAAGAAGAAGGAGGAGGAGGAGGAGGAGGAGGAGGAGGAGGAGGAGGAGGAGGAGGAGGAGGAGGAGGAGGAGGAGGAGAAGGAGAAGAAGAAGAAGGAGAAGAAGGAGGAGGAGGAGGAGGAGGAGGAGGAGGAGGAGGAGGAGAAAGAAGAGGCAAAATCTAAATCAGTGATCTACTCAACAAATATTCATTGAGGCCTACTATGTGTCAGATATTTGGGTCAGAGCTGAAGCAACAGATAATGAGCAAAACAGATGGAGTCCCTGCTTTGATGAATCTTCCAGGCAACAGGTGGACAGAGATGTTGATCATGTTAATCCAAGATAAATATAAAGTGGCATGGACTACAGTTGAGATGTGTTTAGTGCTATGAGAACATTCGATGAGGAGATTTTGTGTAGCCAGTGGGTCTTGTAGCATTTCCCCAGGGAACAATGATGGAGCTCAGATCTGAAAGGGAATAGCATGTGTTAAGGCTATGGGATGGCAAAGGACATCACATGTTTGAGAAATGAAATGAAGGCCAGCATGGATGGAGCTTGAAGAGTCAGTTATGAGTACTGTGGGCAGTTGGCTGGGAGAGGTATGGAGGAACCAGACAGTGCAGAGAATTTTAGGACATGTCAGACTATAAGCAAGGAGAAGTTGTTGACTTGACCTAAAGAGGATCTAAAACCAGGTGCAGTCACATGACTCACCTATGTTGCTACTTGCTCACACTCTTTCCTTAAACATTTGTTCATGTAACGGTAATACGCTTTTTATTTTATGTATGTTTATAAAAGGAAATGCTCAAATAAAATTGGGATGAGCTAAATTGGACATTCAACTTAAAAGCAAGGTCCTGCTGTAGATAGTTTAACCCCCTCTCTTGCCTTCATTTTCTCAACTTGTTTTATTTTTATTTATTTATTTTTGAAACAATGCTTTTTCAATTGGTCAACTGAGCATACGGTGAGGTGCTGTGTTGTCTTGTGTTTGTAACTGTGGTAACATGTCTCTGTACCCTGTACCATGGCCTTAGCTAGTGTGTGGCCCCTTTGAGTCACTTATGTTTTCTGGCAGATAACCATAGTAAATAGCCTGTGGCATTTACACAGGTGTCCTGTCACATTCCCTACTTTTCACTATTCTGGAGTTACTATGGAGGAAAAAGTTTGAAATTTGTTTTCATCTGGAGTGTGGAAACACAGAAAAGGAATAAAGCAGTTGGAAGAACCCAAATTTAAATATAGCAACAAGAGCCTGAGAGTGTGAGCACTAAAGTTTAGGAAAGAGAGGCTGGTATGATAAAAAAAAAAAAAAAAATACTGAATCATCTAGAAGTCTGATGCACTCTGCCTGAGATCTGTACTTCAAAACAAGAGATTTGTGAAGGGCATTTCCTCCATTAGACAGAAAGTTGGAAAATAAAGCAGATAAACCAAGAGCCTTAGAAGTTAGGAGTGGGATAATCATGTGGGTGATTTGCTAGAGGGCACAGCCAGCCCTTGCGGATATATGCCTACAGTGAGGAAGAGTTATAAGGGAGAAGACAGAAGCGAGAGCAAACACTACACCTAGGAATAAATGAAGAAACTGCTCTTCTGTCTTCTTGGAGAGTCCTAGAAAGACACACGTGAAACAAAGTACAAGATTCTGCCATTTAAAACTAGAAGCTATTGATCTGGCATTTCCAGGTGAAAACTGGGAAATTTAAAAAAAAAAGGAAAACTGGGAAATCTTTCTTATAGCTTACATGCTAATGGGGTATATGGGACAGCCAAGTTCTACTGCGATCATCTCTCCTGCTTGAAGTATACTTAAAGGATACCATTTGTGTGCATGTGTGCATGTGTGTGCACATATATGGTCAAAGTATTATTGGTAGTTCAATGATTAATAGCTCTTTATCTTGGAAAATTTCCATGTGAAAACTAATGTTCAGTTAAGTACTGCATATCACAAGATGTCAAGGTCCTATAAGAAAGTAATAAAATTACCTGCAAATTGAGAGTTGAGGTCAAATTTATAGGTGCTCTCCTATATTTCCTTATGATATGTCCTTTTGCTCATTTGGATGTGAGATACCAGTGATGGAAGAAGTTCTGCTGAACCGGAAGGCACTGGGCAATGTAGAGGGAGGCATGGTTTTACATCGACTGTACACATTTGATCTATAAGTGTAAAATGGCATCATCCAAGGCCATGATGCCCAGAGAGATCATGGCGTCAGTGAAGTTTCATTGGACTTGAAGCAGAACTCTCTTTTTTCTCATTGAATTATCCAAAGACAAAAGTCTATGCCTCCAGCAAAATAATTAATTGTGAAGTCATCACACATATTTCATTAATGTTTTTCTTGCTTCTCACAAAACCCTCTAAGAGGGCAGGAGTCATGTGTAAACATAACTCTAGTTAGCATACACAAAAAAGACACTTTGATTGTGATCTGTGTGATTCTAAGTCTTTACTAGACTGCATGTCCCTTGAACAAAAGGAATTTACTTTCCATTTATTAAACAAATATTTGTAACTTTCTAAAGTAGTAAACAAAATAGTAAAATAATCTCCTTCCTCATGCAGCTTATATTTTAGTGTTTTCCTATCACTTGTGTAATGCTCACTTTATTCCAAACAATGTTCAAAGCCTAGATATAGATTAACATGTTAAAGCAACCACCTGTGAAGTAAGTACTAGTATTAGTTCCATCTCACATGGAAGGACTAAAGCAGAGGGAGCATTAATGCCTTGTTCAAGGGCATGGATGCTGGAATTTGTATCCAGGCACTTTGACTTCAAAGTCTACATCATTGTTCACTTTGCTGTATCATCTCTCCTCCTTTATGTTATCCTTCTATTACTAGGGCTCAGCATAATTCTCTGCAAAGGGTAAACGAATGCTTATTAAATACATTGATTAAAGGATGGCTATCATAAGAAAGGCGATATGGTGAGAAGATACTGACAATAATGATTTATATTTATCAAGTGCCTAACATATTGCATTCCATGAGTTACAAGCCTCTCGCCATGCGGTCCTCTCAATAGGCACAGTGTTGGTCTGCTACCGAGGTGGTTAGTCACAGAACCGGAATTTGAACCTTGGTCTTTCTAACTACTGTATCCATGCTCTTCCACTACAGCTAAAAGTCACCAATTGTGGGGTTACTCTGTTACCTCCTGGCTAAGTGACTTGAGACTAATCACTTACAACTTTTTGTTGCGCATGAATCTCTCTTTATAAAATAAGGTTAAATTATACTTTGCCAAGTGCAGTGAATATATTAAAAACACATATAGTATAGAATAACAAAATAAAATCTCTCTCTATATCAAAACACACACACACACACACACTCTCCTATCCAACAGGATAGCAAGTTGAAAGTCACTATGAATCAACCATAAATCCCAGTGGATCTAATGGAAAGAGTCTGAATGAAATTGAGATTAATACAGTAGGCACAATGGATAAAATACAATTTGTGATTTAAAATCCATAGAGCAACTCTAAGGGCATTATAATTTATTCTATATTAAGCCCATTTCCCAATCCTAATATTCATGCCCACATGTTTTTAATATGCTATTTAACCACACATTTTACAGGCATAAACATCACCATATGAGCTTTCAATTAGCATTGATTTTCATCCTGAAGAAGTGCCTATTGGAATGAAATGGTAGGAATGGCTGGGAACTGATGTATGTGGAGTTAAAGTGCTGTTAATTCAATTGCTTTATCTGATCCAAAGTCACTTAGATTATATTAAATTAGCCATCTGCTTGGCTTTCACCTTGGAATGTCTGCCAGATGCTGAATGTGTTTACAGAGTTCATTAGCAGACCCAACCTTAACAACTTTCTTGTGGTAACACTAGTGACCAGAAGTTTTCCTGAAAAGATATCATAGGAAAAATGCATAAGCAACACTTAAATAAATGTTCCCAGAAAAGGATATTTTGATTAATTTTCAAAGTAAAAAATTCTTTTGATTGGAAGGGAATTTGGGCCAAGGAGTCCTATACTGACTGATCCCTTTCACTTCTCTGTTGACAAGCAATGACAGTTGATCATACTTGAATTATAAAAACACCAGTTTCCACCACTTTAGATATTTATTAATTACTTTACAATCATTCATGTGATATACACCAAAGGGAATCTTCTACCACTTTACACTTCTAACTTAACTTTGTCAAGTGAATACCCAGGAGTGGATGACTATTCTACCTTGCAGAATAATATGGTACCTCATAGTCTAGCAATGAAAGTATATACATAAAAACTAATCTCATTTCCATGAAAAATTGTTAGAGATGTGGACTGCTATACTTTGTCTGAAGAAATTATAAGAAGTAACATTTGACTTGGCTCTTGAACACAATAGACTAACTACATATAACACAGCTTACATAAAGTGAACATTCATTAAAAGGCATTTCAGTTGGAGCTCCTAGGTGGCTCAGTTGGTTGGGTGTCTGACTGTTGGTTTTGGCTTAGGTCATGGTCTCAGAGTCCTGGGATAGAGTCTCAAGTCAGGCTCTGCACTCAGTGGGGAATCCACCTGAGATTCTCTCCCTCTCCCTCTTCCCACCCCTGACTCTCTCTCTCTCTCTCAAATGAGTAAATAAAACCATTTTAAAAAGGCATTTCAGATGGGATGTTAAGCATAGAATGTGGGGAACTGAGAAAGATGAGGTTGGAAAGATTCTCAGATCATGAAGATCCTTTATTGCTTTCTAGGAATTTTTTTTTAAAGATTTTATTTATTTATTTGACACAGAGAGAGAGATCACAAGTAGGCAGAGAGGCAGGCAGAGAGAAGGGGAAGCAGGCTCCCTGCTGAGCAGAGAGCCTGATGCGGGGCTCGATCCCAGGACCCTGAGATCATGACCTGAGCTGAAGGCAGAGGCTTTAACCCACTGAGCCACCCAGGCGCCCCAGAAATTTTGGTCTTTAATTAATGTTATAAAAGGGGAACCACCAAACAGTTTTAAACAGTAAAGTCACATGGCATACATGTAATTTAGAAACCTTGGGAAATGTGAATTATGTACAGGAGTTAGTTACTTGAATCCCAGGTACCTGAGCTAAGAGACTACTGTAAAGTATGGGGAAGAGATCATGGAAACCTTAGCCAAAACAGAGAAGGTAGAAATGCTGAAAAGGGGCAGATTTAATTAATTATTTGGTAAATAAACTCATTAGGATGTTTTTCACAATTAGAAATGAGAATGTTAAGAGAAGACAATGCTTCAAATAACTTCCAGGATTCTGAAGTATACAACAGATTGATATGAGTTAAAAGTTGAGAGGAAGGTTATGGAAATTAAACAGGAGGGCTATGGGGCCATGGCTTTATCTTTAAATATTCTGAATTCAATGTGACTATTAAATATTCTGGAAGAAGTATCTGTAGGTAGTTAGCTTTATAAGTTTGAAACTCAAGATACTGGTCTGAGCTAGAAATCAGAATATGAAGTTCATCGATGTATTCTATAAATCTGGGGTCATGGAAGTTAAATGAAGTTATCCAGGAAGAATATTTGTAATGAAAAGACAAGGATGCTAACTATAGAACTCAGAGTTACATTACTGTCGAAGGTACAGGAGGAAGGAAACACTGCAATGGACTCTTCAAAGAAGTAGAAGGAAAACCAGGCAGAAATATTATTGCAGAAGTCACTGGAAGAAACAGTAATTATAAGAAGGAGAGAGGATGAAGACAATCAAAGGCTGCAGAGGAACACTCTCTTCTACCCTTAGTCCTATAAAGCCTAGCAAATCAAATTAAAGTACCCAACAGGCTATAGGCAAATAAAGAAAGAGAGAGAGAAAGAAAGATACACGGAAATTGATGAAAAGTGTGCTATCTATCCATACTAAGTATATATAAAATAAATTTTAACAGCTCTGTAAGACTTGGCTTCTTGGCCTAGTTATTAATATATCCATCTACAAAGGGAAAGTCAGAGGTGAAAGACAGCAGATAAAATTTAATAAAACTAAGAACAATATTAACAAGTTGTTTTTTGCTTTCTGATATTAAAAGTTCCTTCCAGTACAAGTGCCATTGAAACCTTAAACAGCACTATGAAATACTTGGAGAATTATTACTATATCATCATCTTTATCTTCATTTCATAATAAAGAAAAGTAATACTTAGAGAAATAAAAGTTAAAGAACCAGTTTATTTTCACACAGCCCATGAGGGGAACATTCAGAACCCAAATTCAAATCTCTTGGCTTCAACTTCTAAGCTTCAGTGGAAAACTAAAATAAATTCTAAGCACTCTGTGACAAACAATGCATCAATCTTGGCCAGGTCATTTGATCTCTCCCCCTTGCAGAGTAAATGAGGGACTAGAAGCAGATGATCTCCCCTAGTTCTATGAGTCTGTATTTCTATTAAATGTTCTTAAAGTCATGCAATTGTAAATGTCCCCTGGTATTAATGAATAGTTACCCAAACCTACAAAAATATTACTTTAAATTCAATTAATTTTCTAAAGAATTAAGGTTTATGTCTTGGAGCAAAGTATTTCAATTTGATTAATTATCATTCAATATTTATAAAAGTTCATGTTCCTGCTAAGTGTACTAGGTTGGAGCACTAGCTCCCATCACAGGCTATAATAAATGATGATGGATAATTATGATTTCAATTACCTAGCTCCTTTTTTAAGAAAGATGTTCACTTATGCTACAAATTGTACAATGCTCACTCATTTGGATGCAATGGTTCCAGGGTAACTTGTAGGCAATCACTGATAATTCAGGAGTATCACTATACTCAAGATGTAAAATATACTGAATAGTAATATATCTGGATCAATTAATATTCAGAATTGAATTGACACCATCTTCCCTGAAAGCACCTCAACTTTATACATTTCCCTGGTCTTATTTATTTTTTATTAGACTTTCTTTTTTCTTTTTCTAATTTTTATTTCTTTTTGAAATTTAATTTCAAGTAGCCAACATATAGTACATCATTAGTTTCAGATATACAGTTCAGTAATGGATCAGTTGCATGGACTCTTTTTTAGAATGGTTTTAGAGTTATAGAAAAATTAAGAAGGTAGCACAGATGGTCCTCATATGTCCCACATACACTATTAACATCTTCCACAAGCAGGTCACATTTATTACAATTAATGTACTAATTGTGACACATTATTATTAACTAAAGTCCATAGTTTATTCAGATTTCCTTATTTTTACCTAATGTCCTTTTTCTGTTCCGGGATTCTACCCACATTACATTTAGTTTTCCTGTCTCTTAGGCTCCCCACTATGAAAATTTCCCAAAGGTTCCTTGTTTTCTATGACTTTGAGTTTTGAGGAGTGCTGGTTAAATATATTGTGGGATACCCCAATATTGGTATTTGTGTGATGTTTTTCTTCTGGTGAAACTGAAGTTATAGGTTTTAGGGAGGAACATAATAGAGGTAAGATGTCATTACCATCATCTTATGTCATTGTATCAACATGATTTATGATGGTTAATGTTGACCTTGATCATCTATTTCTTGAAATAATGTTTGTCAGGTTTCTATACTGCAAAGTTACTCTTTTTTCCCCTTCCCACACTCTACTCTTTGGAAAGAAGTCACTAAGCAAAGCTCAAATTTAAAGGGTGGTGAGTTAGGTTCCCTCTCTTCGAGTGTGGAGTACCTCTTTAATTTATTTGAAATTCTCCTGCATGGGAAATTTGTCTCTTCTCCTCCATTTATAAGTTTATTCAAGCATTTATTTATATCAATACGGACTCATGGGTATTTATTTTATATATTGGGCAATAACCTAGTGCTAATTCATTTATCTTGCTGCTCAAATTGTTCCAACTTTGGCCTTGAGAGCTCTTTTAGTTTTCTCACTTGCTTTATTTCAACAACCATCAGTATATATTTGTGCTCTATGAATAACTTTCTAAATGGGGTTCACTGGAAGATGTTAATAGGGAGAAAAACCAAGTCTTTACTTCAATAGATACAAAATGAAACTTTACAAAATTAAACTATTCTAATAAGCAATGTATAAATTTTATGAACTCTTAAAGCATCCAAATAAAAATCAACATTTAAGTTGACAAAAAATAATGGGTCAAGTTATTTAATAATATTATAGGCATTATTGTATAAAAATGCTATTGAAAATTAGAAAAAAATTAATGCTTATTCATGAATAACATTATAGTTAAAAATAAATGGAAAGAAATCCATTAAAATACTATACATGCTAAGGTAGTTGAGTTAATACAAGACAAAATCCTCAGTAACTTTTTTGTATTAAAGCAATGGATAAAACAAAAAAAAAATCATTCTTTTTTTTTCTTTTTCAAAATAAAGCATGAAGTACACTTATTTTGATGTGCATAAGTTTTTGTTATCAAGATAACTAGACTTCTCTTTCTAGCTGTATGGTAGACCAGATACCCTGAATGGCCTTTCTTACTATAAATTAAATAAAAAATAAAATAAAAGTGCTGAATAAAAGAAAAGCAATCATTAAGAACACATTGCTGACCTAGAAAAATTGAACATACCTGCAGAGGCCAAAGTCAAAATCAAAGTAAAAGCCTGAACTCTGGTTTGTGAGTGGTATCCCAAAATAGATTTTACCCTGAAGATTTTAACAACCCCTGGGAGGTCTTGAGCTTTCATATTTATAGCTACACGAATTTATGGGATAGAAAATAAGTCTTAAGTCTTAAAGGCATCCAAGATAGAGTATCTATCAGGAAAGGCTCACATAAATTGGGGTTCATGATGCACACCTATATTACAAGTGTAAACAAAATCTAAGCCTATTACACATTAAGGAACAGCAAGGAAATTTTATGTCTAGGCTTCGAGGTTACATGTGGAGGGAGAATCTTCATCGAGAAGTCAAAAAAAACCTCTGAGTTTGTATAGCTAAAGAGAGAATTAGTAAAATGGAAAATACATTTGATGAAGTTACATACAATGCAAACTGGTAAAGCTAAGATATTAAAAAAAAACAAAAAAACATGATGTACATAATAAGAAATATAAGAAATGTCTGACACAACTTCTAGAAGAAGATAATAGTAAAGAAGAAATATGAGAAGAAAAAAATCAAAATTAAGAACTTCTGTTCAGTAGACACCACCAACAATGTGAAAGGCAAACCCAGCAAGTGAGAGGCAATATTTAAATTGCTTATGATAGCCACATGCAGAAGAATGAAACTGGACCATTCTCTTACACCATACACAAAGATAAACTCAAAATGGATGAAAGACCTAAATGTGAGACAGGAATCCATCAAAATCCTAGAAGAGAACATAGGCAGTAACCTCTTTGACATTGGCCACAGCAACTTCTTGCAAGACACGTCTCTAAAGGCAAAGGAAACAAAAGCAAAAATGAACTATTGGGGTTTCAAGATAAAAAGCTTCTGCACAGCAAAGGAAACAGTCAACAAAACTAAAAGGCAACTCACAGAATGGGGAAAGATATTTGCAAATGACATGTCAGATAAAGGGCTGGTATTCAAGATCTATAAGCAACTTGCCAAACTCAACACCCAAAAACTAAATAATCCAGTCAAGAAATGGGCAGAAGACATGAACAGACACTTCTCCAAAGAAGTCATACAAATGGCTAACAGACACATGAAAAAATGCTCCATATCACTAGCCATCAGGGAAATACAAATAAAAACCACAATGAGATACCACCTCACACCAGTTAGAATGGCTAAAATTAACAAGACAGGGAACAACAAATGTTGGCAAGGATGTGGAGAAAGGGGAACCTTCTTTCACTGTTCATGGGAATGCAAATTTGTACAGCCACTCTGGAAAACAGTATGGAGGTTCCTCAAGACGTTAAAAATAGAGCTACCCTACAACCTGGCAATTGCACTACTAGGTATTTACCCCAAAGATACAGATGTAATGAAAATAAGGGTCACATACACCTGAATGTTCATAGCAGCAATGTCCACAATAGCCAAACTATGGAAGGAGTGGAGATGTCCTTCAACAGATGAATGGATAAAGAAGATGTGGTTCATATATACAATGAAATATTACTCAGCCATCAGAAAGGATGAATACCTACCATTTGTGACATGGATGGAATTGGAGGGGATTATGCTAAGTGAAATAAGTCAAGCAAAAAAAGACAATTATCATATGGTTTCACTCATATGTGGAACATAAGGAATAGTGCACGGGACCATAGGGGAAGGGAGGGAAAACTGAATGGGAAGAATTGAGAGAGGGAGACAAACCATTAGAGACTCTGGACTCTGGGAAACAAACTGAGGGTTACAGAAGGGAGGGAGGGTGGGAGCAGGGGTAACCTGATGATGGGTATTAAGGAGGGCACATGATGAGATGAGCACTGGGTGTTATACACAACTAATGAATTGTTGAACACTACATCAAAAACTAATGATGTACTATATGTTGGCTAATTGAACAGAATAAATAAAAAAAAGAAAACTGAGAAAAACTAAAAAATAAATTGCATATGATAGAAAACTTATATCAAATATGTATGAAAAATTCTCATACATGTCAATGAGAAAATGAGTGGCAATCCAATTTGTGTTTTTAAAAAAGGTCAAAAGACATAACCAGGCATTTTGCGAGAGAAGAAATTAAATGGCCAATAGACATTATGAAAAAGTGTCCAACCTCACTAGACATCAGAGAAATACAATCTAAAACTATAACAAGAGACAACTACTAAACGCCCACCAGAAAAAATAAAAGTAAAACTAAAAGGCCTATCACACTAAGAGGTAGAAATAATGAGAAACTGAAACTCTTATATATTACTATGGAAGGATAATTTTTTCAATTTTCAACCACTTTGAAGAGTTGACAATATCTATAAAAGCTGAACATATGCATAGACTGTGATACCATACTTTCACTAATAAATCCAACAAGAATGCATACATATGTGCATCAGAAATTATGCATAGGTATGTTTATTGTAGGTATGTAATACTGTATGTTATTTTTTCTAATACACAGAACTGGAAACAAGTCAAATGTCTATCAATAAAGATTACTATATTGCTAGAATGGAATAATATTTACACTTTATACATCATTTAGTATTAATTTCACTATCACCAATATATTATTGAACAAAAGAAGCCAGCACAAAAGAGTGTACAGTATGAGTATGATATGAAGTTCAAAATTGTCAAAACTAATATGTATTATTACAATTAAAGATAGTGGTAACTTTTGGTGGGGAGATATAATGAAGGTAAAACTTCAGGAAGACTTTGAGGACTAAAAGGGGAAGGAACACTATCTACAATGGCAAGAAAAATACAAACTGTTTAGAAATAATACTAGCGGAAATTGTATCAATTCTTCAAGGAAACAATTACAAATTCTTTTGAAGGTATTAAAGAGCACCTAAATAAAGTAAATGATATATTGTAGGATGAGAAGGCTGAATATTATGAGAATGTAAATGTTCTCTCTATACTTTTAACTTCAAAGAAATTCCAAACAAATCTCTATAGAATTGTTCATGGAAATGACAAAGTGATTCTAAAATTTATATGAAAACACCAGAGATGAAAAAGAACGAGATCCTCTTAAAAGAGAACAAGATGGGGTGATGCCCTAACAGCAAGATTTATTATAAACTGTAGTCATTACAATTCATCCACATATGCAAATGTGATTTAAAACTGAACTGGCCCTTCAGATCAGTGGAGAAAGAACCTATTACCTAACTATGCTTAAATAATTGGTTATCATGCAAAATAATTAACTTCTATCCCTCCCTCACACCCTACAAAAATCAATTGTGAATGGATTAAAGACTTAAATGGGAAAAAAACAGCATTCTAAAACTTTTAGGAAACAACAGAGACAAAATTTTTCATTGGCTTCATGATACAAAAATTTCTTAAGCAACATGCAAAAGTCTGAACCTTAAAAGAAAATTCACAGATTCATGAAGTTCTGCTATCATACGGTGAATAAATGGCAAGCTTTATATTGGGAAAGATATTTGTGTCTCATATAACAGACAAATTATGAAATTCTTATGTTAAATAGACTCACTCGAGGTAATAAAAAGAAGTCCAGAGGTGCCTGGGTGGCACAGTCAGTTAGGTGTCCAACTCTTGATTTTGGCTGAGGTCATGATCTCAGGGTCGTGGGATGGAGCCCCTTATCAGACTCCAGACTCCATGCTCAGTGGGGAATCTGCTTGACATTCTCTCCCCCTCTCCCTTTGCTCCTCCTCCCCCACCTTGGGCTCGCTCTCTCTCTCTTTCTCTAAAATAAATAAATCTTAAAAAAAAAAAAAAAGCCCAACCTTCCCACAGAAACATGGGTAAAGGACATGAAGAGGAGAAAAAACAAGAATGATCTATAAACATGTGAAAGTAGTCTGTACCTCACTAACAAAGAGAAATTAAAAACATGATACATGGTAGAAAACAAAATTAGGTGCCATTCCACACCCCGACTGGCAAACATTAGAAAGTCAAATAGTACCAGATGTTGGGGAACTTCTGAAGCAAGACAAACTCATCCACTTATCACTGTGCAATCGCCCATTAGCAAAACTGCTTGAGAAAACAGTTTAACATCACTGGCCAAGTTGATCATGTACATACTCTGGCATTCTACTTCCAAGTATACATATACACCAGATAAACTCTTGGTCATGGACAGCATGACACACAGACAGGAGTATTCACAATAACATTTTTCATCAAGGCAAAAAAAAAAAAAAAAAGGGGAAAACCCAAATGTCTAATCAATCATAAAATGTAAAAATAAATTCTAGTATGTCCTCATAGCAATAAAAATGGGAACTATGCTACAACTACTCAGAGACTTGTAGCCACATGGATGAAAAACTGAAGCATAATTTTGCAACAAAGAGACAAATCAAAGAAGTACTCCTGCCATATGTTGTTGAGGTGTGTACGAGGGGAAGATGGACTATCTTTCATAAAAGCGTGAGGGTGATAAACACAGAATCCAGAACAGTATTTCCCCAGGGGGATAGAGTAGCATGCAATCTGTGGGGGCCACTCTGATGGTCTCTAAGTCTGGTGATATTCTTTTTATTAAACTGCATTTAGACTACCTGAGTAGTCATCTTACTATTCTCAAAACTTTACATATGCATTTTATAAACTTTCTACATGAGTGACATATTTCAACATAAAAACTTAAATTATTAAGAGAAGAGAAAAATACTAAGTTTTTAAAGCTGTTTTAAAGATCTGAATAAAAACTTACATCTCCCAGATGAAAATGTAAAACATAAAAGAATATATTGAGATGTCACTACATGCCAGGAAATAATTATTCTTTTAAATCAGACTCCCTACAAATAAGAAATATGAACAGCTTAAAATGTTAAGTATATTCAGGGATGACCAGAACCTCAGTTTTTCCCTTTTGGGTCCCCATTGGTGTCCCCGCATGGGATTTCAAGGGACTCAGATATACCAGAAACCTTACTGGAGGCTGTGTCCTCCCTCTACGGTGCCACTGCCTTTTGCTTTCGTCCAGCGCATGCCAGGTCCCGCCTTGAGCCACTGCGAGTGCCTCCAGAGCACACATTCTGCCATCACACGCTCCTGAGCACATTCCTGCCTACTGCCTCTTCCCATTCGGGGATCTTTTAGAAGAGGTTCTCAGCATAATGAAACTGTCTTTTGCCTTTCTCATGAAGCCTTCACTTCACAAGATACAAATTCAGGGAGTGGCGGGGCAAGGGGATGGGAGTTTGAGGGACAAGAGGAGATCGGACACATCTCCACACTTTATCCTGACTCTGCATTGTCGAGGCTTCATATTACATTTGCACTACTCTGACGGATTTCCTCCTCCTTCCCAGTTATGTTCTCTCTGGGTCACCTTTGCTTCTCCTTGCACATCGACTTCCCTTGTTCCCTGCCTTCTCACATTTATCAAACATCTCTGCATGTATCTATGAGAAAATTATTAAGGCATGGAAAAAAATGAAAGCCTGCAATAGAATAAATGATCCAAAAATATTAACAGATAAGTTATCCCCGAAACATTAGATTTCACTGGAAATATAGTAAATCCAAATTATAGCAAGTGAGATAATATTTGTACATCCATGGACATATGAAGATAAAGATAATATAATTATCTAATGGAAGCACAATTAAAGATGATTAATAAACCACTTGCAATCCTATTTTAAATTCATACGTTGGGAAAGCAAAATGGTATAAGATAAAGAAACTATAGATATATTTTTAAAAGAAAAGTATGTAACATATGTAGTATGTATACATGGTCTATGTTGGGGGAGGGGTATTTTACTATAATTTATTAAAGCAAAAGCAAACAAAATTCAATTCACTACTACAACTGTCAACAACCACAACAATAATAAAACCAAAATTAAGGAAGCAAACTATGTGTTCAATATCAAGATATTTTAATAAATTATGGCACAGCCACAAAACTCCATAATTTAGAGATTCTGTTATTTAGGAGCAAAATACTTATGATGTAAAATATTAATGACATAATAGAAATTGATAGTTATAAATCTATAAACACATTCTGCATGTTGATTTCAATGCGCACATTGAGAAATGTACATTTTGTCATGGAGAGTACTTGGATTGCAAATTTTAAGTTACTTGCTTGAACAGTATGAAATTTCCAAATTTCAACTGCTCTTGACCTAAAAGAAGGAAATGGCATTTGGTTCAGTCTAGTATATTAAAAATGCTACCTTGGAAAAAAAGAGACAGTTTTCTTCTCAAGGAATGCTAGTCAACAGTATTTATTTATAAAGGTAGACAGTGACAGATTCTACAGATTTCTTAAATCTCTTCAGTTTAATTATAAGACCTTTGGTATTTTAAGGTACATTTTAAAAGTACTTTAACCTATATATTTTCTTATTTTCTATACAATCTTAAATATTTTCTAGTCTTCCCTTCAGTTACAGAGCTGCAAGCATATGACAGTGATGAACGCAGGGCACCAAATGGCACAAAAGCCCATATTTCTAATAAAATTCTAACGTGCCCCCCGACATAGTGCTTCAAGCCTAACCTGCTGTCTTTCAGCCTCTCCTGCCTATGCAAATCCATTTGGCTGAAACAACCTGAGAAAACTAGAATTATTTGCAGAATCACTGCAAAGGAGTTCAAGCATGGAAGAATCATTATTCATAATTTGCTGCCTATGGTAAAAATCAGTACCAGTCTGTTCATTTTCACTTACTTATTCACTTAATAAATCATCGAGTAGACATGATTTTCAACCTCCCCCAAGAAAGACGAAATTCTTTCAGAAAATAATCACTCAATGATTTAAGCTGAAAATATAAATGTAGTGCACACAGTACATAGAAATCTCTGTCAGCTATATAAATCTTATGCATGTCCTCCTTCTTTTCCATGGTATGACAATGCTAAGAGACCAAAGAATGTTCATAAGTAAGATTTTTCAAAATGCTCAATGTCAAAAGTTTCTCATAGACATTTTCAAAAATAAAATAAGCTGGACATAAACCCCACCCAGATGAGTCAATTTAGGAAAATTGATTTTTTTTCTTTAACTCTGGCTAAAACCAGATTTCTGACAGAGCATTTTTAAAAAGAAGTGGGTTGAGAAGGTTAAACCAACAGACACAAATGATCAGAAAATCAGAAATTTAAAGGAAGAATAAGATAGGGAGGAGAAAAGGACTATGTGTATACACACACACACATGCACACACACACACACACACACATATGCATATACACATACATATACACACAAGGGACCTATATAATATATATAATATATATATATATATCTTTTTTCCAAGGTAGCATTTTTAATATACTAGACTGAACCAAATGCCATTTCCTTCTTTTAGGTCAAGAGCAGTTGAAATTTGGAAATTTCATACTGTTCAAGCAAGTAACTTAAAATTTGCAATCCAAGTACTCTCCATGACAAAATGTACATTTCTCAATGTGCGCATTGAAATCAACATGCAGAATATGTGTTTATAGATTTATAACTATCAATTTCTATTATGTCATAAATATTTTATATATATTATATATATATATATATAACATATATACATACAAATTATGATAGAGGGCACAGACAAGAAAGAGAAAGGAGAGGAAATATGTGTGTAGTTGATTACTGTTGAATCCCCCATCATGTGCTAGGTTGTATCATGTTAACAAACAACTCCTAATCTCAGTGGTTTCTGAGGATGAGGGTTTATTTCTCACCTTTATTGGCTGGGATCCAGTCTGAAGTAGCAGCCTACCTGCATCTGGGACATGCAAACTCAAGGCACAGGAAAGAAGCAATGATGCAATCAAGGGATGGCTCTTTAAACTTCTCAGAAGTGATCTACTTTACTTCTGCTGGCATTCTATTGGCCAAAACAGGTCAGAGGCAAAGCTGAACATCGGTAGAAGGTGGTTTGCATTCCTCCCACAGGGTGGGGCCCTGCAATGACAAATGTGATAGAGAATGGCAGCAAACAGTTCGGAATAATGATACAATATACCACAAGTTCTCACAGTATCTGTGATCCATATAAGAAAGAAATTCCTAGATACATTTAACTTCAATCAAAGATAAGTTGTCTCAATGGAAGCTCCGTGTAGGGATTAAGATTAATTACAGTGGAATTTTTTTTACAACTATTGTAAAGGGGTCAGAATTTTTTGATCATGCAGAAGGTACCCCTAATGTACTTATGTTCATACTTGAAATAAGCTTTATAGTAGGTATTAAAACTGATTGCCACCTATCTAATATCATTTTTCTTATTGCATAACATATGACTGGGGATTTACAGAATTGGTAAGCATTGCCCCATTCTTTCTTTCCTGAGATTGGAACCAACTGTGCAACATATAAGACAGAAAAATGAAGATGAAAAATAGAGATGAAAAATAGAGGAATCACCTGCATTAATGGCAGAGGAAAAAAGCTCTACAGTATAACTTTAGATCTGCCAATAAAAGAGTCTGTTAACACTCAATGTCTTTATATTAAACAGACTAACTCATCCCTTATTGGTAACACTGGATAAATTCCAGACTCCAATATAGAAAAATGCTCTTTCAGGAACACATAAGTTGCATTGGTTCAACAATACCAAGTCTCTTATGTGCCTTTCTCATAAAAGAATATAGAGAATTTCAGTTTAGCATGTATAGCAAACAGGCCAATCCTAACTAAAGGATTTATCCAAAGCCAAGTTATTTCTCCAGAATCCAGTACTTAGTATTGCCAAAGAGTCCCTTACTGGGATGATAACAGCAGATCATAATATATCATCTACAGTAAAAAGATCCAAAAGAAGAGCAAGGAAAGGGCTGAGCTGAGCAATGGTGAATTTATCCTTCCAAATTCATCAGTTTTCATAACATACTCCTCCTCTTGTAGAGATGGGGGGTGGAGAGAAAAGCCAGGAGAGTTAGTCTAACTGAAGACTTTCCACATGTTAATATGAGAGGTAGAGAATAAATCTTCCTTTCTAACACAGAGACATAATTGCATTGACAAGACCCACGCTTTACGAAAGCAAAACAGAGAGATGGATTTCTATTTCCGTATCTTCCTGTGGTCCAAAGATTTCTTTAGTATCTGTCCCAAAGATCCTTTGCAAGATACTTCCTCTCTAACCATAAATCCATAGGTCACAGGTAATGCAAAGCAATTTATAATTAATTAAGACCTGGCAATCACTGAACTAGCAATTCTCTCTGGGTTCAATAAAGGCTACTAAGTTAGCAAGAGAACTCCTTAAGTATGAATCAGAGTAAATTAGATGTATAATGTATTATAAACACCATCTTTAAGAAATAACCTTAAATAAACGGGAATTATATGGTAGATCATTGACTTATCCATCAAGGTCAGAAAGAACCTATGACAAAGTCTTAGATAGCAAACATAAAAGGAACTATGAAAAAATAATACCAAAGAAGAATTAAATTCCAAATTCTGGTTACTTTACCTATAATGATTATTTCCCTATTTTAAAAATGTATTTTAAAAATCTAGGTTAATAAACAAGCTGAGAAAGACCTCAAAAGAAGATGCCAAGAACATCTAGTTTTAAAAGACACTTATTCCAAAAAAAAAAAAAAAAAGACACTTATTTCAGACTGTATTTAAATTTTCTTTATTTTGGGGAGCCTGGTTGTCTCTGTTGGTAGAGCATGCGACTCTTGATCTTGGGGTCATGGGTTTAAGCCCCATGTTGGGTGTAGAGATTACTTAAAGAAATAATCTTAAATTTTTTCTTTTTATTTATACTTTATTATACTTCCACTACACAGTCATACAGACCATTCTGCTCTGCCATGAATAAGAAAGGATCCAGTCAAGCTCACATAAAATTCTGAATAAATATGTGTATATCCAAATCCTAACCATGTTTCAAGATCCACTATACCTCTTTCATTTCAAAAAGTTTCTTGAGGTCTCAAATTTTCATGACTAGATATTCATACAAAAATTGCTTAGCTAGGTATTATTATAAATACATATATCTTGTCACATAAACAGATATGAGCACTGTATGGACATATATATACTGTGGATATTTTCAAAATTATTTGAGATAACTTATAATAAAATAATATTTAAAATAGAATAATTGAAAACAAGTATTCTAGAAAATATTTGGAAACTCAATAGCCATCAGGTCAAGATCAATTCAATATCCTATGCTGAGCTATAGGTATCTTTGTCTTTGACCAATAAGATGACCAGATGGCAAAGCTAACATTCAGCTATGCAAATAAAACAGTCAGACTTCTTTTCCTGACTAGTTGTAGGGACATCCTATCAGCATGTCATACCCATTGAAACACTTTTTTTTTTTTTTCTCCCAAGGTTGTTCTTGTCCAAGTATATACCTTGTCCAAATATGTAACTCTCAGTTCTTCATCATAGTGTAGGGATGGAGCACAGGGCCCAGACATACCTTTTTATAAAAAGCAAGTTGTCTGCTACCTCAGAATGGCTTTTATAGAACATATGAATTTTGAATGCATCTTTTTTTCCAGAACAAGTCATTGGGCAATAAATCCCTAGCAGGTATTTGGTGGCATTCAATGTTTGCTTATCTTAATGCTGAGGAATGTTAGACAAAAATAAATTTTGTAATGTTGGTCTAACTGTTCTTCAGAGTAATGAAATGTTCTGATTTTCTGGGTTTTTTTTCTTTATAGTACTAACCAGAAGAATAAGGTAAGTTCTGCAAATTAATGTGCTATTAATATCCAATAAATTATCAAATAAATATTCATTTCTTTTACAGCACCTGTGAAAGGAGTTGAATCCACAAAAATAGGATGATAAGACCCAAAGGTCTAATAAGGAATAAAAACATGAAAATATATAATCATAGTACAATACGTTAAATGATTAAATAATGGTATGTACAGTGATGTAATGAATGGTCCATTGGAGGATTTTTGACTTTCTTTGTCATGACAGATGACCATGCTTATAATTCACCTAAAAACTGGGTCATATTATTTAAGAATATGTTAAAATGTCAGGGATTTTGGAGAAAATCTCTACTATATTATTTATAACTGTATATACACAACCAATGCATTGTTTCTTCTCAGTTGGGTTCTGGTAGTTTATATAAACACACTATCTTTAAAGCCCATGTTATATACTTTTTCTTGAATCCCATTTCAAGCTTAATATTCTTTTAATAATTAAATACAGAAATATATATCTCAAATACACTATCTATATATCAAATATTGATTATTTATCGAGTGACTTTTCTATAGCTTTCGGGTATTCACTATATTTTTCCACTACTTTTGTTTTCAATTCACCTTCAAGTACATACAGGGAACATTGTGACAATCAAAAACTCATTAAGCAATTGAATATGGATTATGTAAGTTACAAAGCAGAATATTAATCAGATAGTTTTTTTTAACAGATTTGCCTTTAAAAAAATTGAATTACTTAGAGGGTTCTGCATGATGTCTGTTAACTTTCAAAATGTCCTTCTAGAGCAATGAAAAGCAAGACTTGGAAGTTAGCAACGTACACAAAGTTACACCATTCTTCTGGCTTAGTCCAAAGATTTACAGTTCTTCAAATTAACTACTGGGCATTTACCCCCACCCCAACTTTAACCAATAGCTTGTTAAGAAAGGATTTATTGGGGCGCCTGGGTGGCTCAGTGGGTTAAAGCCTCTGCCTTCGGCTCAGGTCATGATCTCAGGGTCCTGGGATCGAACCCCGCATCGGGCTCTCTGCTCGGCAGCGAGCCTGCTTCCACCTCTTTCTCTCTGCCTGTCTCTCTGCCTACTTGTGATCTCTCTCTCTGTCTAATAAATAAATAAAAATCTTTAAAAAAAATTAAAAAAAAAAAAAGAAAGGATTTATTGACTAAAACAAGGGCATTATTATCCTGAAGCATCCACAATTCTCCTTCTACATAACTATGAGACACGTGGGATCACTGCAGAGAAAAGCCCAGACTCATGACCTTGGCATCACCATTATCCTTGAGCTTTTGGGCAAGTGTGTGATGTATGCCTGGCCCTATGTTGACCAAGGAAGTGGCTGAAAGATGACATAGTGCTTAATTTGCTGGAGCTTAAATTCTTTATTCCTCTTTCTTCTCCCTCGAACACTTAAAGCAATCATCACAGTTCATTGAATGATGGCCTTAAACCTTCTTGCATAAAGGAATTCTATTATTCAAACTTCTGTTTTTTCATAGCATTATCTTCATGAAATATGTTTAATCAAAATTATTGAAGAGTTGTATATACTAAAAGTGAATGATTGAATTCAGCCACAGTGATACATTGGCATGTTGATTTCCCTCAATTTCTCGAATTGTGGATGCCTCCTACCTCAAAAGCTATAGTTTTCTAGATGTAAGATTTACTTGAGAACACAAATAATCACTTTTAAAGAGTAAATGGTTCATTAATTTACCTAGTTCCTATTAGCCCATGTTGGGCTTCAGCCAGAAAACATTTGCCAGTGGGTGGTTATACAGTAAGCCTTCCTATGTCCAAATGATATGTATACTCTCTTAAGTGCTTAGAGCCACTCTGCTGTGCTAGTAAACAATACTATCGCCCATAAGAATTGAGATGCGACAAATGATAATGAGCCAAAGCTCAGCTCTGTCCTCACATTCAATTTGGGGATCTCTCTGGATAAAAAGGCGATTATGCCCAGAGATGTCATAGCCATCAAACTGTCAATAGGAAAGTCATTTATTTTTAAGGAGCTTTACTTCATATGTTAACCTCTCCAGACTTAGGTTCTAAATGCTGTGGGATCAATTAGAATTAATCCCAAGCATAATATTACACTATACTTTTCTTTTATTTATTTATTTTTAATTCTACTGCCAGAAACAGACAGGCATCCCAAGTCTGCTGTTGAATAGCCCTCTATAAAGAAAAACATTTCCTGCCTATGATCATTACACAACGCAAATATTTTCTCTGTGAATCTTATAATCCATCATGCTAAATAGGAAAATTATATGGCCTTTGTGCATCAACTGTAAGTTCCAGGAAGAAAACTCACTGGTTCCTTGATGAGTTAGGACCAATGATGAGTTGGATAGGAGAGACTCCCTCCATCTCCATCTGCTGCAGCTTCATTCCACTGGGGATTAATTGACTGGAACTGAATTAGCAGATACTCTGTGCAATTGCTTGATGAGGTGATGATGATCTCAGTTCAACCACTGATTAACTTGTTGGAAGGCCCAGGTGAAGTGATAATTGTTTTAGAAATCTGAATCTAAAATTTAAACCTAAATTTCTGTTGACAACATAGAAGAAACAGAACTTAATCAGGAAAAACCTGGGCTATTCATTTGCTGCAGTAGGAAGGATGATCGAACGACCCATTCTACCTTTGATACATGTGCTTTAAACACCAATCACATTCCTGTCATCCATTTTTCATTCTCAGAAAGGCAGGGGTGGTTGAAAATATTATGTAAAGAATGTATAGCAGATATTTGAATCAACAACTGTGAAGAAACAATGTGAATAACCAAATTAAAGATGTGACAGTTGAGAAATTGGGAACAAGTTATTATGGAGCATGTGTACACTCAAGGTTCGTAAAAGGTTCTTAAAATAGAATTAATCCTTACAAGCCACTAATGTTTCTGTACTAGATTAATGCTACTATTCACAGAGGCTGATCATCCCCAAGGAAGTTCACAGTACATCAAACTAACACTGTTCACTAAAGGGCAATTATATTTGGTAGAAATAATCCCCTTGAAAGTAGAAAAGGAAAAGAAAATCAATCACTTCATGATTTAATGGACTACCCAACAGCATTGCCAGCCATTACCAAATATGAACTACTCTGGTATTAATTAGAACATAGTTTATTATGGAAAAAAATTCACATTTGGAACCACTTAAAATTAAAACTCATTAAAATTTAATTCATATTGCCTATACAATAAAAAATCAGTGATTTTGAAAATTCATCACAAATTCTAGATAGCCATTAATGGCTTGATTATTCAGTCATTTAATAAATATTTACTTATTACCTTTAATATGCTGGACATTAGTCTCTTTAAACATTTTAAAAAGTTTTTAAATGTAGATGCACTCCCTTCTGATCAACATCTCTCTCAAGTATGGTAATTAAATCTTAATGTTAGAAATTCCAGGAATATGTTAAATGGAAAGGAGAAATTATATCAAACAACTTGTTTTATATCTATTAAGATCCTAGCCTTATCATTCATCTCCTTTTCTATATATCCTCTCCCAAGTCTTTACCTAAAATATCCCATGCTGAACCATAGTTTTCACTCACTGCTTTCACACCTTTGTTTATGCTGCCTTTTTGCCTATAAGATTTAGCATTTTCATCTCTACCTATCAAAGTCTCTTATTCCATCCAGGTCTTGTTTTGAGTTCAAGTAAAATTAGTAGATATTCTAACTCAGAGCTAATTTCTCCTTTTTTGAACCTCTCATGTGATTTTGTATGTCCCTTTATAGCACTTCTCATGGTTTTTCATAGCTAGGAACTTAGGAATGTTTCCTCCCCTTAGACCTAGAAATTCTTGGAATGAGAGAATACATCTTTGTCTAGCCCAGAGAAATAAATGCAGAAAATTTGAATTAGCACAGAAAGTTCAAATCCATCTAGAAAAGACTTTATCATCCCTCATTGATGACTTCAACTAGTTGAGTTTTTACAAGCCATATTCTGTTTCTGTGAGGGTTGTTGCAATATAATTAGTGGTGAATCAATGTCATTCATTGATATGTGGTTCAAGATGCAGCTATGCCATTTAACCACATGAAGAACTGGAGAAAATTCTTAAACTCCTTAAGTGCAGGTTCCTTATGGGAAAATGGTAATAATAATACTTATTTCATAGGATTTTTATAAGAATTAAATGACTTAAGTGTACAAAGAGCAAATTGAAAGTGGTATAGCAAAAATATACTGTAACTAGGCTGGAACTCATGAACATTCTTAAATGGAACTACTATGAAACTCATGAGCCCCAGAGAACATCTGAGAATATAAAGGACATTTTAGTGGGGTTTAAGGCTACCACCAAATGAATTCTTAAGAATTATCTATGCTACCTAAGGCATCTGCAAAACTCTTCTTTCCCTTCTGTTTTATAGAGCAAGAATCCAAAAACTGAAGCCCAGTTAGAGATCATATATTCCATATCAGGTTTTCTCCCTACATTTCTATTGATTACCCTCACTTCTGTCTCAAGTAAGGGATATTCCAGCCAGTAACCTTTCTAGCTATAGTTGCAAAACCAAAGGCAGGACTATGTTCACCATTACAGACAATACACTCATGGCATCTGGTGATAACTGAGATTCACACCTAGTTCTCAGCATGGGCAGATTTTGCCAGTCTTTCCATATCATGATGCCCTAGCTCCTTCCTGCAATGTGGGGAAGTTTTAGTCAACAAGAAGAATATTCATTATTCATAACTATCAATAGAAAGAAAGCAATTTTATTTATTTTTATTTCCAACACAATTCCTAGTTCTATTATTGATGTGTATAAACTGTAGGGACACTTCAATAACATGGTGAAGAAGAAAACTCAAATAATTTTGGAATTACATAGAAAAGATACAAACAGGGCTTCAATGTGCAAGTAAATCTCTCTTCTTCAATATTACATCTTATTTCAACATTTCCATAGTTACAGAAAGCTTGAGTGTTCTTGGAAAGAATTCTGTGCACAGAGAGGTTTAAATGCTGTTTCTTTTAAACTGGGGGTCATTTGTCTGGTTCTAGCATCACGCAACTCTTAGCATCACAAATTTTGATTTTGATTTATGTCTGCACGTAAATCCCTCCCTCATTTTCCTAATGAGTAAAGCCTGGTAGGAAATAAAACACATTTTGATTAATAGTGCTTTGATAGTTATCACTTCTTTGATTATGAGGAAGCTTGCTAGTTGCCTCTTAGTTGCAAATTAGAAAATAATACTTCCGTCATCCAGTTCTCTTTAAGGTTGCCAAGGCAATTCAGTTCTAGTTAATTAGCATTAATGAGCATCTACTCTTTTTCCTGGCACTGTATTCAGTGAAGAAAAATACAGGAAAGATCATGGTGCCTGCCCTCAAAGAGCTTACGGTATATTCAGGAAGACTTCATATGGACACAGAAGTGAAATGGCCTTATGGAAGTGTTGCTTCTATACCAGTTAATGGGAAAAAGACAAGGCACAGCAGAGGAGGAAATATGTTCTATTGGGAATGGAGATGTGCAAAAAGAAAAGAATTCCATACCCAGCAGTTTGTGGACATAATTGTACTCATATTAACATATTAATCACCCAAACTTGCTGATGTAATAGCACCAAAACCTGCCCCCCCATGAAGTCACCTCAGGCATTTCTGGGTGTCCCCAGATGGAGTCTCTTATATGTTCCTAATATGTTCCTTTTATTCCTTCCAATTCTGCTTTCCTGACAAATTCACTGTTTACAAACCAAGTGAGGAATTTCTTCCTCTTGGACATGGAGAGAGGTACCCTCCATGGTGCTCTCTGCTTTCCTGCCAAGTGTGCCAAACTTGCAGCCATTGAGATACCAAACAGCAGGGTCCTCCTCTCAAGACTCACTCTGTGGAAGCCCCACTGTGTTTTATGTCCTTTTCCAATCTCTATGTTGCATTTTTCCAGTGACTTCTGAAGCATTACCGCCCATGCAGGATTCACGCAATGTTCTGCACAATTTTTCCTATATATTTTACCTATAGCTTCTCCCTTTGATAGTAGACACTGGTTATGGCACATGTTCTCTAATTTCTAAATAGCTGAGCATCAATTTTCTCCCTATTACATCTTTTCTGCAACTCTTCTTTCCAACGATTATGAATGACAGTAACTAGATATCACATGGGAAATACTAGCTCACCAGTTCATGAGATAGGGCCATTTAGGCTTAATCTCTGTTATAATTCCTTAGAAGAGTTGAGGCCTGACTGTGAACCTTGTTTTTATAGGAACCTCCTGAAGCCCAGTCATGTAAAGATATGACATCATCTAAAGGAAAGTAGTTTAATCCAATATTGAAACTGTGAATTATTTTGAGGTAGTAGTTTGAGCAATGTCCAACAAGGGTTTTGTTTCACCCAAACATTTAAATTATCCTACAGTTCCCTCTGTGAATTTGCCATAGTGCTCTGGAGCACTTCACGCATTTTGGGAGCCACAAAGATAAAAGAATACTAGACTCATCTCTTATTCACAGTCTTCCTATAAATGTCGATAGTTATGGTTTAGAGATGCAGGGTGATAGCGATAGGAGTGAGGAGACAAAATATTTATTTTTTAAAAAGTCCTGGTATTTATTTTATACAGGAAAAGAAAAAAGGTGGTTGAAATTAGAAACTTAGATACACCTGAAAAAGAATTTTTCTCATCAAGAAGTAGTCTGGCCACCTAAATGAAACAATGTTTTTTCCTTGTATTTTTGTTTTGCTCTGGAAGCCTATGGTAGTTTTTTCACAATGCCTTGGCAGGATAAAGAAGCCAAATTTATCAGGAACAGGTGTTTTCAGCAGGTGAGAGTCATATTTCAACAAACAGGGATTTCTCTGAAAATTTACCTTTGAAGATGAAGAAGGTAATTTTAGGTCTAGAGATTTCTGATCTTTGAAAAGTCAGTACAGAACTTTCTGAATGAGATTCTTTATTGCATATTGCATGCTTGGTTCCTGCACTCTGCTGCACCTAGAGACAGCTATCAACTTTTTCTATTTACATTCATTCACTCATTCAGTCATCAAACATTCATTGACTATCAGCTCTATGCCAGGTATACTATCCTAGACACTGTAGAAAATTAAAGAATGGAATGTTGAAATGTGATACCATAGGAATTTAGAAATTGGGCCATCTTCTACTTTTAAAAATATTATCTTTAATTCTATAAACCAGAGGCATTTAAGAGACCAGTTGTCTCCAACAGGAGATGAGAAAATAAGTGGACCAGTTCAAATATTCTTTGTTCACTGAGGTGTTTATGGACATAAATTCTCATGTGACTGACTTCCAGTGCAGTGATCTTTCTCCTCTGGTCTTAAAAATGAGTTCCAGCCATATGTTCTAAGGGTATCATGGAAGCATCATAATGGAAAAGGAGGTAGTAATTAACTGTGGACTTTCACCCCACTTTATCTATGATGGCATAATTTTTATCTCTTCTACATATTGGACTAAAATAAATCTTCAAGGAGATTCTCTTGATGCAAGAAAAAAAATTAAAAACAATCACACTCTATTCTGATACCTCTCCTTCATCCAAGAAAAAAACAGTGGCTTATAGGAAAATTCCAAATAAATTGCATTTCTCTGGGCTTCCACAGTCCTGTTGGTATTTGTCAGCAGTTATGGTTATATTATTCACCATAATGCATGTCTTAGGCAAAGTACTTTTCTTTCTAGTTCTATGGAGGGAATTAATATGAGCTTACTAACTGAAGCAAAAGAGGATATAACGAGATCATTCTCATCACATAGAAAGGCATTCAGAGGAACCTGACAACAAGCTATAGAGGAAAAATTCAGTCATAGATGTTGGAGTTCAAGGAGACTAATCAATTGCACCCTTGCCTCTCTATCCCAGTTCTGATCACATTGAAAGAAAAATGAAGGAAGATAGAGATGAATATATCATATGTATGGCTCTCAAAGGCTAGCTTAGAGGATATGGATTTAAGACTATTAACCAGGTGGACTTGGTGATACTAAACCTTTGAATTTAAATTACCACATTGCAAGCATTACTGGAAAGCATGGGCCTCACCTGCAGGTCAGCACACCACATGCCCAAGGACAGACTAAAGCATAAGCTCTCTGCACACAAGCACATCCCAAAGAGAAAAAGGGAAGCATCTGGCTTCACCTCTTTATTTCTGTTCCCCATAGTATTAGTTCTAATACACTCCCTTTTTCCTAGAAAGGAGTGAGGGAATAGGGCAAGAAGCTTGAAGTGTAAGGCTAAATCTCTTTCAGTGGAAACCTGAGGAGTGGAAATAAGCAATCCATACTGACATCACATAACATTACCTGTGAATGAGAAATCAGGGTGAGTAGTGGCCAGTTTGTAAAGGAGTTTGTATGTGTGGCTGTGTGAGTATGTGTGTATGGGATCCTATAATTTACATCTAGATGGCCAGTACTAGGACATTAAAACTACAATTTTGAATATTCAGACAGCTACAAGTAACTCGATCAGCCTCCCAAGTAACATCTTTAGAAATGTGATCATGAATTCATTCACAATATAATTCTTCATACTAGAAAGACAGAGGGAAGACAGGTTAACACCAGGATTAATGCATTCCAATGCTACCCAGCAGTATCTTCAGAATGAATTTGTGTCTGAATATACTGAATTAAAAAGCATCCTGGGTCCATCCTTATAATTAAAATAAAAGAATAAGTGAGGCTGTGGGAAATATGAAAGTGAGCACACTAGGGTAAGGAGAGGAAAAGGAAAGAGATCTAAGCAAGAATGATAATAGGAAGGGCTCACTTGAGTTTATTCTTTCTGTATATGCCTTTGAAAAGAGAGAATTTTTGAAAAAAATCATCATATTTTCTTCTTACCACCACTTCCTTAGGTATAACCATTCTATTGATCAGGGTAAGTGACAATCTACAAGGAGATCTAAGCCAAATTTACATTTTTCTAATACTCAGTGGAATTTGTTTTCAGTTTATAGAATAACAGGCTCCAAATGCATATGGGTGGTCTTTTAAAATCCATAGTCTGCTCTCCAACTTCTGTCCAAAGGCTGTCTGGGATACTGAAGGCAGAGCCACAGGCATGTCTGGAGCCCTGTGCATGCTGAAGCATGGTAACTGGGTACTCCTATACATTACAAAATGATGTAAATTTGGACTTGGCCTGTGGTCCTAATGGTCAGGTGATCTGAAGGAGAAATATGTACTTCTTGCTGCTTTTGGTCTTGGTCACCCAGGAGGTATTCAGCTTGAAGCATTAAATAAGCAATTACTGAGAAACATGAAAATGGCAAGCTACAGGTCATGGAGCAAAGAACCCAGATGTCAGATACAAGAAGTAGTTCAGGTCTGTTCCAAATTTCACTGAATCCATCTTTTACTTGGCTTTACTTGTATGGTTCATTGTGAGTAATTTCTCTGAAATCAGAATAAATGCATGGGTTCTATACCAGCAGTTGGTTAAACAATCAAAACTTCACCTTTTCTTCCCCTTTGGATTTGTAACAGAGATTCTAATACCCAAACAACCAAACTCATCTAGTTGTAAGGGGGATCAATATTATAATCAATATTATAATCAAATTATGTACACAAAAGTGGTTTGTGCCTGGAAAATTTTAAATGTGAAAAGGTGAACTGTTATCCATCATTCCCTCCAAATTATTATAACATGATGTAAACAAAGTATATAATGAGAGGTTTTATTCCAGGTAGGCCAAAATTCAAAGAGATAAGGCAAACAGGTAAAATGCCAAAAATAAAATACTTATGACATAGTAAAATAATGAGTTAAAATAATAGAGGCAAATTACATTTAATTATGTAAATAAATTAATAGGAAAATATTCTTTAGAATATGCCTTGGGTATAAAATGAATAAAGTGATGTGATCTATGCAAAGAGTATTCCTTGTGAAAGAGTTATTAAACAAGATCTCACATTGATCCACTCATCTTCATCATGGCTTTCAAAGCCTACATGCAAAGTTCATCACCTAGGGTTCCAGCTAATGGCAAAAAAACTTGTGCATGAGCTCCCTCATACTCAGTTTTTTCTGAACAATCTGGCACATGATAGCTTCATTCACTTAACAATCAAATATTCAACTTTCTTCTTAAGTTAATTTAGCTTTACCTAGCATATGGTAGGTATATCATGGTAGAGCTTTAAGAAGAGAGGACCTAGCAAAGAATAAGACAGATATGACTTTTGTTCTCACTAGTGTCCATAAATAATCCATTTTAGACATACACAGGAAAAATACACCATGATGTTCATGAAGTAATCCTACTTCTAATCGTTCAACTCTACATTGCTTAAAGAACAGATGTTAATCTCCTTCTGTAATATACAAGCTCCTCACACATTCTCATCTTCATGCCCCTCCACTCCTCTACAAACATCCCATTTCATTGGCCAAATCCAATTACTTGGTGTTCTTCAGACCCATTATGTAATTTCATTGTCCTAGTTCTTTGAATAGGGGATTCCCTCTATCTGAAATGTCAGGGACTTCATTCTTTTTCAGGCACATGCAGATCCATTATTCAAACCTTGTGAATGAATGAAAAAAATACAAAGGTGGAACAAGGGAAAGAGGAAGAAAAAAATATGTTCTCTGTCCAGTATTTGATGCTTCTCAGTTCTGGTTGTCATCCTAATTGGGTTTTCCTATTGCTTAGTTATTCATTCAACAAATATTTATTAGAGATGAAAAACTGACTAAGATTGCCTTCAGAGATAACCACCGACAATTCTTCCCACCCAGGAACTGGTTTGTGCCTCTTCCCCTCCAGAGATGGGCTCTGCTTCACTTCCGCTTGAATCTGGTCTGGCTTTGTGACTTTCTTTGACTAATAGAATGCAGCAGAAGGGACACTGTGCCAGTTCTGGGCCCAACTTGAAGAAGCCTGGCAGCTTGAGCTTTATTCTCTTGGAATCTAGTCACTATACATTAGGAAAGCTGGTCTAGACTAATGGAAGAAGAGAGACCATGTGGAGGGGAACTGAGCTGCCTGGCTAACAGCCGACACTGCTAGACAAACGTGAATGAGGCCATCTTGGACTTTCCAGCCACAGCTCAGCTCCCAACAGAATGCAGAGAAATACCCATAGACTCATAATCATGAGAAAAAGAAACTGCTGTTATTTTAGGCTACTAAATTTGGGAGTATTCTATTAGGCAGCAATAGATAACTGAAGCATTATGCTACTGGTACTATGCCAGTCACAAAAGATAAAAGGTAGAGAAGTATACATTCTAGAATAACTCAGTGATGAGTAGAAGAGATGGGTATATAAATATTTAATGACATATTAAAAAACATGTATAAGTATGATGGAAACTGTCTTATCACTAACCTATTTTTTGGTGCAAAATATGAAGATAGGACTTTCTTTGCAGTGGTAAGAAATCAAAAACAAACAAACAAGTAGTGAGATGGTTCATAGACCAGCAGAAAAATTTCTTGGAAGAATCTCATAGATTTTCAGATGCTCCTTGGTCTTGGATGGATGCACACACATATCTGGCATTTGGCAAGCTGGGGAAATGGGGGTAGTGTTTTTCTTATGTGTCCAATGGTTGGCTGTGTCAGCTGGAGTGATGCCTACATGTCTCTCATCATCCAGTAATTCATTCAAATGATGGTGGAAAATAACACTTTTCAAGTTTTTGCTTCTATTATTTTTTAAAGATTTTATTGATTTATTTTCAGAGAGTGAGAAAGAGCATGAACAGGGGGAGGAGCAGAGAGAGTGGGACAGGGAATCTCAAGCAGACTCCATGCTGAGCACGAGCCAGAAGCAGGGCTCGATCCCACGATGCTGAGGTCATGACGTGATTGGAAATCAAGAGTTGAACGCTTAACTGACTGTGCCACCCAGGCACCCTCTGCTTGTATTATGTTTGCTGGTTTCCCATTGGCCAAGGAAATTCATATGGCAAGCTTGTACTCAAAGAGTGGAGAAATGAAGAGTTCTTTTTGATAGGAGGAGCTTCAAAGACTTTGGTCATTTTTCACCTTTGAAAAAATACTCATAATCTTCTTTACTATTTTCATATCTGATTGTAAACTACAAATACTTAATATCTATATTGCACCAAGCAACCTTATTGTGAGCTAAACAATTTTATGTGAATTACCCGTGTCATTTTCACCATGCCATGAAGTAGATAATATTATTCATTGCTACTTATAAACAATGAAAATAAATAACAGAAAGTAAGCTATCTAATATCATACAGCTTATGTAAGGTAGAGTCAAGGATTCTAACCTATGAAGTCCAAATCCAGAGTTCATTTTCTCAACCACAACTCTATCTACAGAGGTTGAACTATTTCTCTTCTAAGATAGAAGTTTAAGACTAGCAATTTCACAAAAGAATTGAAGGTAATTACATTTAATTAATTCCTAGATGCATATTTCCACATTTTAAGATGTCTGAAATGAAACTCATCTTGCATTTGTTGCATGTCATCATATAGTTAACAATTGTATTTTTTTTTTCTTAATGGTACATAAAATAATGGTGCATCTTGCTGTCTGCAGAGTTTTACACTCAATAAACATGACAGCATCATCATTGCAGCTTAATTAACTTAGAGTATCAGTATATTCAGCCACCAAGAGTGTTAATCAAAGGTAGCTCAATCCAAACCCAGTGTCTAATGCAAAGCTTAGCTTAAACTAAATGACGAATGAAACTCATTGCACGTTCATGTATTGGCATTTCTTTGTATTTTCCTCTAAATGATATCATTTTTGAATGAAAATACTAGTTTTTATGATGTTACCTGAAGCCTAAGAAAGGCTCTAGAAAAGACACCTTATGAACACATAAGGGGATATTTGTCTCTGTAATGTACAATAGTGGTTTATCCACTAATCACTTTCTCTGAGATATCCTGTGAAAACTCAATATATGAAACTAGTGAACTCATAACTATACTGTTTAATTGGGGCTTGGGAAGTATTGGAGAGGTGAGTGGGCAACATGGTACCTGTGCTTCAAAGAGGGTAGTGATTAGGATGGCAGTTCTGGTATTAGATTTCCTGAGTTTTCAACCTTATCTTGGGCAAGTCACAGTTACTACTATGCTGCAATTTCCTCATATGTAAAATTGGATGCAATTAGCACCTGCTCCTTGGGTATAATGCCTGGTAAACATCAATAAATAGCATTATTATTTATAGGATAGTCGATAAATAGTATTACTATTTATAGGATAGTAATAGGTTATATTACCATTATGGCACATCTCCTTCCATATGAGGTCTCCTGGGGCGGTGAGGTGTTGCATGAGGATAGACTTTGTGAACTATGTAATGGCACAGTTTAAAGTTAAAGCCTTGAACTATAAGACCATAACCAAGCAAACAAGATCAGCAAGAATTATTAAGTGGATGTTACATACCTACTAAGCAGATATAGGCTCTAGGTTATGCAGGGGAGAAACAGGAAAGAAATAGGACATAAACTTTACCCCTTCAGAGACTTATCATAACTTGAATTGTAGGAGTAATGTCTTAAAAGAAATGGACTGATGCCCACATGGCTAGACTCACAATTTCTAACTATTAGGTGGGACAAATTATAGTGGTAGTGATGGTGATAATGGTGTCAGAATCAGAAGATTTGATGTCATTTTCTTTTTCCTAGTCTCTCAAAACTTCTTTTAAGTATATGAATGCAGCTATGCTTACATTAGAGATAGAAAAATTGGGCTCCACCTAGATCATGAACTCTCTCCAAATGTAGTGCAAAGAAGTATAAACCAAGGCATTCAGATGTTCAAAAGCAGTTTTGGCTCTATCAATATTAAATGCTTCTCGGTATTAAAAAAAAAAAGACTAACACAATCAATTTCTTTCTGCTGAAACTTTCAATTTGAGAGTCAACAGAGCTTCAGACAGAAAATTCCTTGCCAGTTTTACACAATGTATTCATCAAAAAGGTCTTGGTCAAGTCAGTTAGCAGGGGATGAGATTGGGACTTTGGGTTGATCACAGGGAATGGTCTCTCATAAAATGTTATTTTGTTCTTAGTGACAATTAACTTAGAGCACTTGAATGGAAGAGAAGCAAGGTCAGTTTGCAGTTGGTGGTTTCTCCTCCACTAAACGACACATGGTGCCTATATTTTTAAATTATTCATAGGAAGTAGCAGGCTCCTGAACACATTCCAAAATATATCACAGACCAGGTGTTAAAGCACATTGCTATTAAGCTCAAAACATGAGCTGAAATCCATAGTACATGAAAGTCGAAGACTTTTCTACAGATATGTAGCACATAGTGTAGTTTTTTTCTAATATTACACAGACAAAAGGAACCACCCTTTTGAGGCATTTTGTTAGTGATAGCAAATAAAAGTAAAACAATTTCCCTAAGCATAGAAAGTGTGAAACCTATAAAGTCAAAGATGTTGAAGGAGAAACTTTGAGGAAGCTGCAGACTGAGAAAGCACCACTTTTGTGTTTATCTACTGTCCATCATGCATATATTTATTAGAATGGTGTTTCCCAAAGGAAGTCTGAACTAGGCCATCAGAATCACCTGAAAAAAGGTTTTGTGTTTTTAATACAGAATTCTAGGTCCCATCCTGAGAGACCTAGTTTTAATAAATTGGGGAGTGGGGATAAGAAATCTGGGTTTATGTCAAATATCTTGCATGAATCTAATTCAGAGACAGGCTCAATACCAAGAAAGTCATATTTCATTATAGTTGGCCGACAATTTTTTTGTATCCCTCCCTAGACTGAGTCCTAAAGGTCAGGGCCTAAGCAACCCTTACTGTTCAGACTGTCTCAGTACCTAACACAAAATAGGCATTTGGTGAATATCAGCTGAGTGAATGAAGTTCTTTGCAAAGTGCAACCACTAATCTCTCCCCTCATTTTCTACAGAAGATTTTTTCCTCTATCCCTGGTTTTATGTCCCATTAAGGTTCTGGGTTAAGAATTAAACACTTAGAGCAATCCTGAGGAGAGCAGCAGGGAGTAGAGGACCAAGTATAGTAAGGAGGAAGTAGCCAGCAGCTAGGAACATAGGAAGGACTGGCTCAGGATAAATTCTCACCATTGTCCATCACCCTCCACCCGATAGGGGTATGAGTCTTCCTGGTAGCCCAATTCTAGGGATAATATCCTGTCTTGGCAGCTGTAAGAGTAGACTCTCTGAGTGGCAGCATTTCTCTGCTTCTGGATCTGTCCCTCCCTGTACTGATCTCATAATGGCTGCACCATGATGAGGAATGGAGAAGTTGAGACATTGAGAGATAAAATAAGCTGACATGAAAATCCCCTCACCATGTTTGTTGGCCTTGTATCTGGTACCTGTAGCAGAACTCTACAAGGGTTGTAAATAATTTTGGCTTTATTTATCTTTTAAAAAGAGTCTCTTTAGGTGTGGTTACTTTATTTTAAGCATGTCTGTGTGGTATATGTCTATAAATATGAATATATAGAAAAATAACATTAAATTATTAAAATGCAGGTCCTAAATTGTTAAGGTGACTCATGATGCTTGTCACTGATGGTGTCTTCACACCAGGAGCCATAGATTCACTTCTCTGATCATTGAGACCACCAGAAGTGAAAGACCCATTCTCCTTTCCTTACTTGGCTAGAGCTTTGCATGGCATTGCCTGATTTGGGTAGCACCTGCTTGTCACTCTCTGTGTTCCACCTCTCAGATGTTCAAGTAGCTTCTGACAATGGAACATCACCCAAGTTCAAGTGTATTCATTCTGATTCTTATATTCTTCACTCATATTTATGGCCTCCTGCCTTAAGATTCCATTCCAAGACAGAATGCTATGTCTTCCTCAGCCACTGACTTCAAAATTTCCTTTGTATTTTTCCTAACCTCCAGAGGGAAAAAAGCCTTTTTGTAAAGCACACATGAAATGGATAATTAGTGCTTGATTTCCTATTTTACCCATGGTTACATTCTAGATTCATGTAATTTAAAAGAGCAAAAACTGTCAATTGTGGTAAATGACTATAAGCTTCTCATTGCCCAATAATTCACCACCTACAAGTTTAAGGGTGTTAAACATCTATAGCTTGAGATTCTGATCTTTCCCATGGGCTTATCATCCAGTTCAGGTTAAATATGTGCCCAGGGATTAGGGGGCAGCCTGGACAAATAGGTAAATGGATTGTGCAGACAACCTCTGTACAATGGATTGTGCATTTCTACGTAGGTAGAAATGTCTACATAGTTAGCTTTGCTCTTACCTTATTGTATCCCCATCTGTTGAAAAATAAGGACTTCTGAAAAATACATACTGCCCCCTACATTACTTTATGTTACTGACCTATCTTGAAATTTCAGAGATAGTTGATTTTCAAAGATGGCTCTTCTCCATTATAAACCTTCCAAGTTAATTTCCCTCAAATTAACCACATCAGCCCCTACTATTATATCAGTTCCTGGCACACAGTCAGTGCTTGATAACTATTAAATGAAGAAGCAAAAGAAGAAGGGAAACATTACAGCATGAGAAATGAATCAATAAGTCTTCAAATACTTATTAATTACTTACTAAGTAAAAAAAAAAATCTCTGTTCTCATGGGGCCTAGAGTCCTGGGATAAGAGACACAGAATAATGGGAAAAGACATAGGTCAAGTAAACAAGATAAGTTTATAAAGTTATAAATGATAGAAAGAAAATGGACTTTGATACTGTTACAGAGAGTGGGGAGATGGGGAGCCACATTATAAAGGATGGTCAAAGAAGCCCAGTCTTAACCCTGAGATGATCTGGGAAAGAATGCTCCAAAGAAAGGGTTAGATGTTAGAAAGGCTTCCAAGGTTAAATAAGCTTAACACTGTATATCCAAACATGGAAAGACACAGTCTGTACCCTCCTAGAGCTGTGAGCCCATTCTGAGCTCCTCCCTGTACTAATTGACTGAATTTCCTTTTGTACATGACTGCAGCAGGCAGACCCCATCTTGCTGCTTGGCTTCCTCAATTTCTGATCCGTTCTTATAAAACAGTCAAAAACCAGCTTCAGAGGAAAAATAATCTGATTTCCTCTGTTCCTGGCAGTAGAAAGAGGGCATTGCTGTTTCTGATGGCATTGGGTGGACAGCCATTGTGCAGTACTTTCAGTGGAGCTTATTCTTTCTCTGATCCTAAGAACGAGACTGAAAAGCATCATTCTGGTTGGCTGTTAGCCAAAGTTGAATGAAAATGACGGATTTTTTTTTAATTACTGTGTTCATTCATTCACTCACTCACTCACTCACTCATTCACCCTTGCCTTTGTCAGCATTTACTTAGTATCTCAAACACAGTTCTGGCTCTGAGAATACAGAGAAAAGTAGAATGTAGCTCTTGCCTTTCAAAAGTGCACAGACAAGTGTGGGGATAGACAGGTAAGCCCAAATCACAGTAATATGATTTGTGCTTTGAGCTATTCGCAGAGGTTAATATGGAAGTACAGAAGTATAAGTGTTTAATTCAGTCTGGGAAGGTTAAGGCAGCTTCCTGCAGGAGGGGATACTTGGCTTGACCCTTGAAGGTTGAACATAAGTTAGATGGGAAAAAAATGTGGGAAAGGGCAGGCATTTTAGAGAAAAATAATGTTAATTAGGCATGCAGGTGTGGATAAGCACAGTATGTTCAGGGAACTAGAAGCCTGTCCACAAGAAGCAAAAATCCAATGAATTGGGAGGAGGACATTACCCCAAATGTCAGTTTTCTGTGCCCATCAATTTTGTTTTAACCAATTTGCCCTCACAGTTTATTTTTTCAAGGCAGTCATTTCACTAATGCCTCAGCCTCATCTGACTATGGCACAATTTCCTTTTCCTTGGGTGTTCACCAACAATCTCAGTTTTCTCTGCTATTCCTGAAGACAGAGAGGTGCTAAGGAACATAGGAAGTGCTTACCAACCATAATCTCATATTCTGATTATGCAAGAAGATTACCATTTTTAGAATGGACATGAGTGAAACTGAGGCTTGCTGGTGGAACCACCTTGCCTAAGGTCACAGAACTAGAAAATTGCATGGCTATGTTTCAACTCCAAACCTGATGCCTCTCCTATTATGCTGCAGCAGAGCTGGTTGTAAATTAGACTGGCAGTCCATTGAGCCTATGGTTTTGGCTGGTGTGAAGATGTTGAAGGAAGGTTTGTATTAAGATGCTCTGTGATTTTGGCACAAGAGCTGTGGAAGCATATGGGCCCCTGGAGAGGTTAGCAATATGAGCAAGAAATAGCAGGATGAGATTCAACTGGAAAAATGCTAACGAATACATCTGGAGACAAACAAGCAGAAACACACACGGTTAATGGGAAGCAGAGCAGCAGGGACCACGAGGGTTTGGTGAAAGTGGACGCTTCATCATAAAGACATTGCCAAGAGGAGATGGGAGCAGACGTTCAGAAATCACTTGGGCTGTGGACAAAAAGCTCTCATCTAACCAGGGCGAAAGAAAAAAGGCCTCTGTGTGCCTGATGTTTTGGATCTGCAGGGCCATTTTACTTTGGGTCTCTATATTCTAAAGAAAGGTCAACCAATGCTGGGGAATTCAGAGAGACAGAATTACACACAGAATTAATACCAGAGGGGATGAATGCAAGAGGAACAATCAAATAAGAAAACAGGATCTTCTTACATGTCTGTAATTCCAAAAAAGGCGAGAGTAAAATGGCTGAAATGAGGATGCGCAAATATGGAACAACGGGCAGTTAACACAGCTCAGATCAGTATAACTTAGGACACTGGGTACCCTCAACTATTTGATCTTCTGCCTAAGATGTTTGTGGACACTGTCTTATAAAATGCAGACGCTCCATGCCTGAAGTCCAGTACCAACACTTTGAAAGCTGATTTCGTGCTGTTGGAGGACAGGAGCTCAGGGCTGCAGAAGGCAGATGGCTGCATTCTGACCAGCTCTTGGTCTTATTTACCCGAGACTCACAGAGTATGCCTGTGGATACCTTGTGAGTTCTCCTCTCCATGTAATGCAACAGACCTCACTTCCTGGGAAAATGGCACCCTTTTAGTTGTCACACCATTTTGTTCTCTTGTCATAGAATGCTGGGTAGATTGGAGATGACCTGGGTGTGCTGTTTTAGTAATTCCTCAACCAAATGTTTTCGAATAACCATCTATCTTGGAAGCTGTCTCTCACATTATCTTTATCCTAACTGCTTAAAACAGATGGTACTTTATACCTCAAATTCATGTCCAAGTCATTTCAACCACCATTGCCCCATGCTTTGGGACTCTAGACCTGAGAGGGAAAAGCACGTTCCCATTATAAAGAATGTAAAAATGTCTTTGATTATGTAGGGGAGCAGGAGTTTCTACTGATTTTGGTGTGTTGTATAATGTGCCTCCAAGTAAAAAAGAATCATGATTTTGGTGGAAATCCCCTAATTAAACCCTATGAATACTGCACTAAAGTAGGAGATCCCCAAATGGAATTATTAGTATACTGGCAATGTACCTGGTCAGTGACATGAAAAGCGCTACAGTGCTACCCAGCTATCAGTTTTTGGGGTCTTCTCATTCACCTAAGATTCTGAAAGGCAAGACTCTCCTTTTGAACATAAGTGCTTCCTAAATATTTGCTGAGGAAATGGGTGGACAACTGGGGCACCTAGTGGCTCAGTCGGTTAAGCAGCTAACTCTTGGTTTCAGCTCAGGTCAAGATCTCAGGATTGTAGGATAGAGCCCCACACCGGGCTCCACACTCTACCAGGGGTCTGCTTGAAATTCTTCTCCTCTCCCTCTCTCTCTGCTCTTCCTTCATGCTCTCCCTCAAATAAATAAATCAATCTTAAAAAAAAGAGAAAGAAAGAAATGAGTGGGCAACTGAAGTGATAAAGCACGGTCATTGCTTTGCTAGTTTGGTGCAGGAGAAAGTCCCAAGTTTGGACTTCAAAGTCAGACACTCTGCATTCAAATCCTGTCCTCACCACCTAAATATTGTGTGATTTTGGAATAGTAACTTCAACTTCATGTCCTGATTTGTGTGTGTGTGTGTGTGTGTGTGTGTGTGTGTGTGTGTGTGTGTGTGTTTGTGTGTGTGTGTGTGTATATGTATGTTTAAAAGGGACAATTTTACCTAATCCATGGGTCTCTGATGGGTTTTAAATGGAAAACTAATGTATGTCATGACCAGTGCAATTTCTAGAGTATAGCAGAGGTTTAGGGAAAGTTCTTTTCTCCTGCCTTGGCAACATACCCATGACAGGTTTCTGGCCAACATCTCATTTACTTGCTTCTTATCCACCGCCCAGAGCCCCAAGGGAACTTTCCCGACAATGCTTTTCTGTGTGCCTCTGTTCCTTTTCCAAGCACACTCAGCACTGGATATTTGCACAACTCATGTGGACACTCTACATATCTAGCTTGTCACACCATATTCTGTATTTAAATGTCATTTCACAGATCATGTGTATCAGTTATGTGTCCCCTAGTTAAACACTTGAGAGCAGGGGTTGTAACAGTCTTCATTCTTGCACAATGCTGACTTTGCGGGAGATAAATTTAGGCATCCATTAACTGAGCACACTATGTCACTCTTAATCCTTTTGAACTAGAGATTCTTCATTTGTAAATAAGGATATATTATGTGTTCTATCTACTCTTTATGTTGGCTAAAAGGAACAAATGAGATAATGAAGGCAAAAGAATTGCAATTCTTAAAACTTTAATAACTGTACATAATTCTTACGATTATTTTATTCCATTTGTTCTTTAACTACAATCCCAAGTATGAAAAGATTGTTTCACCTTTTGAAGAACCAACCCCCACGTTTAGGTAGATGGGCAGCATGCGGTCCAGTGTTAATACCTACCTCCCATATAGCTAAGCATCTTCTTTCTACGGTCCATGTATATAGTGATCATATTATTTGAATAAAAACAGCAGGGTATGGGATATTTTTTTAAATACTTGGTAGCACAATAGAAAGACATACAATGCATGTCCCTTCCTTCTTTGCAGCCCCGAATCCATATCTCTCTTAATGGACATATATTTTATTGAAAAGATCTGTGAACACCTCTCAGCTGTGGCCCTGATGTAACATTTATGAAAACACACACACAAGTGTTACCAAGTGGAAACAGCACTAGAAACTTGAAATTTCTCAATGCTCAGCCAAAACCCTGAGGGAATTTCTACTAACCAAAGCACAGATAACGTTTTGAGGGAATAAAAATGGCTAGATGAAAGGGGCAGGTGTGAGGGTCTGGGAAACTGATGAACTCTCTAAATTGTAGTTTTTGATTTCTGCTTTATGGCAAGAGGATAAATATAGAATGCATCTAATTATTCAGAAGTAAATATCTCTCTGTGCCATTAGTTGATCAAACAGTAGAAGCCAGATACAATGTTAAGTAGAGTCCATGCTTGGGAATAAGGCCCATTTCCATGCCAACTCTTTATGGTGGTGGTGGGGCTTTGATAAATTTCCTTAATATTTCTAAAATTCAGCAAGTTTGATCCATAAAACAAGGATAATAAGACCCATTCACCTAGCTTCCATGAGAATACATGTAAAATCCCTAGCATGTGGATTAGAACAAGGTAATGTTCTGTACCTGTTAGTTTTATTATTTCTATTTTTGTTATATACTGGAGATTGTCTGTTGGTGTTTAGCATATACCCCGGGGGAGGGGGAGGGAACACAAACACACACATACAGAGCCCTAAGCCACACAAGCAAGGTCTAGAAAGTACCTTTCCCAGGTTCACAGTTTCAAGTTTAGAGTTCATCAGTGAAACTCACCTAGACAAAACTGAAAAAAAACAGAAGAGAAACAGCAGCCACCCTCCTCATCCTCCAAGTAGATGAGAGCGCAGAAGGCAAAAGAGGGGTTCACAGAGCATTGTGGGTCTGCTCCTATGAATCACCCCCTCTGGAGTTGTGGGTCTTTGAAATCATGTGTGGAGATCCCCATAAGTCTTGCATGTCCTGGCTGTCACAGAGCCAACTGCTTGAACTGACCTTGGCTCATGGCTTCCCTAGGTTTTCTGCAAAATTTTCTAAGTAGGTAATTCCCTATCTTAAATCCTTCCTGCTTGAAATATCTAAAGTGACTTCTGTCCTCCTGACCACATCTTGCATAAAACATGTTATTCTCTGATCATTATTTGATTCTGCAGTCTACACAGTAATTAGTGGGCAGGTATTGACAATTTGCCTGTGGGCTATAACTTGGGGCAGCCTCCACTGCATCTCTGAGCGAGAAAGCCTCACTCAAAACAGAGGTTTATTTCTCCCTAGATCTAGAACGACAAATTTGTAAAGATTTCTCATTAAGGGAGGAGTAAAGAGAAAACCACCACCAAAACATGTACCAGTAAATTCTGCCTACGAAAGGTACAGGGGCGCCTGGGTGGTGCAGTTGGTTGAGCATCTGCCTTTAGCTCAGGTCATGATCTCAGGGTCCTGGGATTGATCCCTGCATTGGGCTCCCTCCTCAGTGGCGAGTCTGCTTCTCCCTCTCCCTCTGTGATCTCTCTCACTGTTACTCTCTCTCAAATAAATAAATAAAAATCTTTAAAAAATTAAAAAGGTACAGAAAACTTGCAATCAAAATGCAAAAAACAAGAATATTTTTTCTGATTTTTACAAAATTTTCTCCAATAAGCATCTATTACGTATGCAAAGAAAAGGCAACAAACTTAAAAATTAAATAATACCTCAGAAAAAATGAAAGGGAAAATATTTAGTTAATAAGTTTGTAATCCTCAAATGTTCTGAGCAACTTGAGAACAAAAAAATCATATTCAACTGATGCTTGTATCCCAAGCACCCGGCATAGATTCTGGCACACACACATTTGTTGAACTGAACAAAAGTGGAAAATCAGGATTAGCCTGGTACCTTCAGGAGACAGAGATGCCAGTGTGATCTGGTTAGTTCCAGACCAACTCCAGAGCTAGTTTTCTTTCTCCTCTGCCTCTTCCCTTTCTTTCCCCTGCCCTCCTTCTCCAGAGTTCATCTCTTACAGATGGAGCCACATCTCAGCCTGTCCAGCAGCACTATCCCCTGGCCCCCTCCCCAGGCCAGCCCTGCCTGTTGATCTGCCTTCCCCACCCCATATCTGAGTAAGCAGGTTATAACAAACAAGATTTCACAGATTGGCATCCATACTTATGGTTCAGTACTTCTGACATTCTGGGTTAGTGAAAATAAAAAATAATAATATATATATATATATATTTTAATTCTAAAAAGCTTAAGTTTTAAAAAAATGTGCTTTACTTTAAATAAAAGGTTACAATAACATTTTCTTTCCATTATAACTGACAAAACAACTACAAGTTGGGAAAAATATTCCAGTGTTTCTGATGAGATAAATCCTTATTCTTAGAGACATAATTAACTTCTTCTTTGAGAAGGCACACTAAGTCTAAATTCAAGGACATTTATTTTAGAACTTCTGAAGGTCTAAGATTCTGTTAAAATATTTTAATCCTCTTCCCTCCTGTCCATGAATTTTTGGTTTAAATAACTGTTAGATTCTATCCTGTAGAAACTACAGATTCTTTTTAGCTAACCTTCTGGCTATAAGAGCCCAGAGGACCAAACCCCCCACAAGTTCTCCACAGACATATCTCTGGGAGATGGGTGAGGTGATCAGGTAATTAGCAAGGTTCTGTCTATCAAGATGACTTACTAGTTCCCCTGATCCAAGGCTATTTATTAAGCTTCTTGTGTACCTAGTGTAGAGGAATCTCTGCCTTCACCTGCTTTTCTGATTGTGTGTGCGTGTGTGTGTGAGTGTGGCACAGAAGCCCAGACACCACTTTTTGGCTGTCATTTCCGATGTGCTGTACCATGTTTGGATTGTCCCTTCTCCGTAGAGGGTGACAGTGCAGCTATTGCCACAAGACTGTTTTCTACAATTCAAGAAAAACATATCTTGCAGCTGAGGATTTACATAAAAGGAGAACCATGAGGATAAGACTTTCAAGATGATGGATCATTCAATAATTATGGCAGCCAAAGCTACTAATGACCCCCCCACAAGCCTGTGGATAGACTATTGGTTTTATGTAACTGTGCTGAATTCTGAACAAAACACAGTTATCATAGTGAAACAGAAGGTTAATGTGACATTCTTCTATCTCAGTGACAAAAGGATTGAAGGCATCAGTCAAGAAAGGAATGTAGGATATATAATAGATGCAGCCCAACTGCAGCTGTAGATGTCAGGATTGCTGAAATAAGGCCATTCTTCATGCAGATGCAAGTCCACTGTAAACACAAGCATTAATACTCTGGGTTCAGGTGAGAGCTGAAATTTCTAATGTGGCTATGATCCATCACTGTTTGCTGCATGATCCTCTAGCTCTTTTGTATACAAAGTATAACAATCAGAACTAATAATTTTTATTTTCACAGTGTCACAATGCTTTACAATTTCTTAAGCTGAGAAGTAGTCCAATATGGAATATGTTAAACTATCCTTCTTTTAGAAAGTGATTCCATGTTTTGTCTCTCGATGTAATATAGATTCATTAACTCACACATAGAAGGAACAGTGATACCCTTGACTCAAGAGGTTAGAATTCCATGCAATATGAATTTTATGAATTAGGAACCAATTATCATCTCAGATCCTTCTGCTGCACTCAGTTTCCTACAAGAAATTTGGAAATTCCCTATTGTTTTTCCAGTTCAGCTTGGTAGCCCATAGAAAACCTCTGCTGAAATCTCCATATATTCTATACCCACTGGATAGGACCTAAAAAGACAATAAATTTAGCCTTTCTACTTTGACATCCAAAGCCTGGTCCATGTGACCTGATCCATCTGGGGATTTCACCAGCTCTGAATTCTTGCCCCATCACTAAGACTAGTCTTGATGCCCATGTGGGAACTGATCCTATTTACCAGTGGATGTAAGCAGAGGGGACGTGGAGCAAAGAAACCTAGCAAACCCTAGGGTAGATTGAAACAGCTTCCAACACACCAGAATGTTTTGCCATTGCTTCTGTATTGTAATAAAAATGACAATATATCCTACATTTTACATTGTACTGTATCCTCTACCAGAAGCTATTTGCTATTGGTGAAAGCTGCGTAGATCACTCAACTTCAAACTGTTTATATTACTTCCAACTGACAATTTCATTTTCTTCAGACATCCAAAAAAATCTTCAACCTCCTGCTAAAAATACAATTTTTACTTATAGCACCAAACATACCACCTCAGAAAATACAGCCAAATCTGATATTACTCACCAGACCAATTGCGTCCTATGTTTGAAGTTATTGTTCCTGAATTCTATGGCTCCATCTCCCCTTATTATAGGTATGCAGCATAAATGAACTGAAATGTACTATGTGTTCTGGTAGTGGTATTAGTCACCAGATTGGCAGAGGTAGTTATTAAAAAATCGAAGATTATCACAAAAACTTCAAGATAGGAACCATTTGATCATTGGCATTTAGAAACAAATTATAAGGTAAAGGAAGAGAAGTGGGGGATCTGAAATGTTTAAGCCACATTTAATTTTAAGACCATGTCAGATTCCTGGTGGGGAAGACAAAGAGGTACAAGAGGAGAGCTCACGACTTTGTGGCCACAAGATGCTCCCTGGAACAAGTACCTCTCTCTTGAGTGTTGCTAGCACATCCCAGTGCATTATTCAGGGAAGGACTCAGGGGAGGAAGAAGTTAAGAATGCTCACTGTGGGAGGGCAGCAATTAAAGAGAAAAGGGTACTTAAAGTCAACACAAACTACAAACTGGGTGAAAATAAACACAATACATATACATCTCAAAGGAGTCGAATAGCATATACATAAAGAACTCTGAAAACTCAACACTGATAACTTTTTTTTCATTTACATTAGGATAAGACTTAAACAGGTGATTTAACAACAAAAAGATGTACTAATAGCCAATACACAAATGAAAAGTGCCTGGGCATCATAAGACATCATGGAAATGTTAATTCAAACCGCAATGAGATACCTCTTCACACCCAACTAGAACGTCTACAATTGAAAACAATTTTTAATACTGAAATCTGGCACTGGGACCCTCCTGTGTTGTTTGTGGGAATGTAAAATGGTACAATCAAGTCGGAAAACATCACATAGTTTCTTATAAATTTTATAATATACATTCTCCATGACTTAATTTCATCCCCAGGTATTTACCCAAGAGAAATAAAATCACATGTCCACAAAAAGACTTCTGTGTGGATGTTCATGGTGGCTTTATGCATAATGGCCCTAAACTAGAAAACCTAAATGTCCATTGATAGGAAAATGGATAAACAAATTGAGGCATATTTGTACAGTGGGAAACTACTGAGCAATAAAAATGAGACATGAAACATCATGCTTGAGTCTCAGAGACATTGTATTGATTCAAATAAATCAGACAAAAAAGTATACACTCTACAATTCTTGTTTACATGAAGTTTACACTAGGCAAAACCATTTCATGGTGCTAGACATCAGAGTGAAGGTTTGAGACTGGAATGTGGGGATTGACTACAAGGTGGAATGAAGGAATATTTGGAAGTAATGGAAATGTTTTATATGTTGATTAGGATAGTGGTTGAATGGTTATGCATATTTATCAAAGCTCATTGAATTGTACACCTAAAATATGTACATTTTATTATATATAATTATACCTTATTTTTCAAACAGAAAAAACAAAAAAATACTAGACCATATATTTCATAGTTCACTGTAAACCAGAAGAGCTAATATGTAGTCAAAGATCCAAGAAAGGGGGTAAAGTAGAATAGATGGAGAATGAGATTCCAAGTTGAGGGTGGGTGTATATGGTTGACTTTTTTGTGCTCTCTGCACCCTTGTATGAAGGGACAGGTGCAGCAACCCCCTCAAATGCACAACTAGTCTCTTAGAACCTTCACAACCAGACTAAGTTCAAACCCTGGCTATCACCCTCCTTAGCTGTGTGATCACAAGACAATTGATTTTAAATTCGCACAGCCTCAATGTTCTCAATTGTGAGGATTATGCTAAGAGAACATATGTAAATTATGTATTCATATATGCTCAATATATTTAAGTACCACTTTTATTCTCATATACAACCTACTGGTGGGGCAAAGGGCAGCCCATACAGAAGTGGTGAGGAGTCCCATGGACAGCATTAGCATACCCAAGGAGCACAGATTGAATGACTGTGAGGTAGCCTAGACTCCTGAACTCACTCTTCTTGTTTTCTCTGATCTATCCAGTGATTGTAAGACAATCTGATGCAAAACCATGATGCTATTGCATCACAGAAAAAAGATGTTACCAGAGCCCTACAAAAGAAAAATGCCAACACATCACAGGACAAGTAAGATTAAACTAAATTTTATCTAACTGAAATAATAAATTCAGATGTAAACATAATCAGACAAAACATTCTGAAAATAACCACATATCCATCTGTTATGTACCAGTGACTGGCAAACTCTTAGAACACTCTGGGAAGAGATTTGGATGCCTTGTATTCTACCTTCAGTGATCTGGCTCCCTGTGTGCTTTATGGTGCAAGAGTCATGGGCCCAAGGTAACAAAGCCTCTGTGTTACCCCCTGTTAAGACCCTTCTAGAGTTTTGTCGTCTTTCTCTGAGTTTTCAGCATTAATGGTAGATGTTTACCTTACATCTGCTTAGTCTTCCTGACATAAATAAACAAGTCATTTTTCCCCCTATTTATTCAACAATGACTTAAAAAACTCCACGTGTGCACTTCAAAGTACAGGTCCAACTAAAATAAATTATTTTCCACAACATGGGTATAAGGAGATAATGTATGTCAACTATTACCAATTTGAAATGTTTGCAAATGTTGCTGAGATTCAAAATGCTTCAATTTTCTACAGCCTTAACTATTCAGTTAAACCATGGTGATATGGTGATCATGGCTCACTAAAACACAGAAAAGGGAGCACTTGTATCTCTAGAACACACACAGACTACCTTTAAATTGTCCCTGGGACCAAGGAGAGACCATGTGAATGAGACACATTAAAAGGGGTCTTTCATCAGAGAAGTCCCTTTGTGTCATCTTGGAAACAGCCCAGACCAGCCTCACTCTCAGGAATGGGTTAATGTCCCTGGTGGAGATATGAGGACAGAGAGGCAAAAAACATAGCACATTATAAAGCATTCAGTGGTTGGGGTACCTGGTTGGCTCAGTTAGCAGAGCTTGCTACTCTTGATCTTGGGGTTGTGAGTTTGAGTCCCAAGTTGGGTGTAGATATTTAAAAATAAAACCTTAAAAAAGTATTTAGTGGTTTATCATCTCAATATAAAAGAAATGGGAGTGAATTATAGGAAATTTTAGTATGGAAATATATAACAAATTAAAAACTTGGCATAAACATCCCCCAACATTAAATATTAATATTTTCATCTAACTTTCTCTATAGATATACATGCTTGCATGTATATTTTTTAAAGTTAGAATATATTATAAACCTATTGTACACTCACTCCTTTTTTCACACCTCATATACAACCAAAGCTCTTCTATCTAGTGCATTCAGAATCAGTAACTGACCAATAAATAAAAAAAAAAATCTGTTAAAAAATCTGTAAATCAGAGAATCGTTATAAAAACATGTTTATCATGGGATACCTGGGGGCTTAGTCAGTTAAGAGTCTAACTTAGGCTCAGGTCATGATTCCAGAGTCTTGGGATCAAGTCCCACATCAGGCTCCTTGCTCAGCAGGGAGACCTCTTCTCCCTTTGCCTGCTCTGCCTGCCGCTCCCCTCGCTTGTACTCTCTCATTCTCTCTCTCTGACAAATAAATAAATAAAATCTTTTAAAAATTTAGAAAAAATAAAGCACATGCATTGCTTAAACATCTTTTTTTCATTTAACATATATAAATGTACATTCATTAGCTATGCTTAAGATGTAGAACCAAGGTATTTCTTTGTGTTCAGGCCCTTTGATTAGAGTGCCATAGTTTTCTTATAAAAGCCACATTTATGATGCATAGTCTACAATTCCTTTTTTTTTTTTTGGTATCTTTAAGTGAGATTGAGAATGCAAAGTCTCTAAAGAGCCCATCTGAGCCCAGAGTTCTAAAATTTTACAAAATTTCCTCCTATCTTTATAATTGTCTAACCACACCTAATTTCACAACAATTTTTTAGCACCTCACCTTCTCAGAAAAACAATTTGAAACATTTTTTTCATTGCACTCATGGCTCATTGACTTACATAATTTAATTGAGTTATGCAATTACAATGGCAAGGACAACTGGCATAAATATATTTACTGACTTGTGATAAGCTTAGCACCAGTGGCAGGAGCAGATAGGCAATGGGAACAGGGGTGTGGAGCCTGCGGGCCATGAGATAAGAGTGCCTGGACACTGCTCAGTATGTTTACAAATGGAGTGCTGAACAAAATTATTCTGATGAGTTGGTTACATGGATGTGGTTAGGCATCTGCTGTAATTATCTACTTCACCATGTTTCAACAATGAAAATTTCTCAGACTCTTGAACAAAACAAATGTTCTATATGTGTTGGGTAACATGGGTTATCCTACACATAAGCTTATACCATCCCTAAGTGGTCCAGTCGTGGATTTGGAAATATTGAAACCTACCATCATCAGCCTTTGAACTCCATCTTTCAGAATGAAGAATAGGGTTAAAGTTAAGTTAGCAATAAAGCATAACACACATAAAGAGATTCAACTTTTTGGCCAGAGAAGATCAAGGTACCTTCTGCTTCTACTGCATCTGAATATCAATAGTCAACTAACATTGATGGTTTTTGCATAATAATTCAGAAAGGAATGTTGATATCATCTTAGATTAGAGGAACCTCATAGATTTGCTGTTTCTCTAAAAATAGCCCAATATTTCCACTTTTTACTGCCAACATATCTCCTCATAAGAGTCAGCAGTATTCTAAGTAATGTGCCTGGACAAAATGCTAACAAGTAATTAACAATGCATTCATTAGTAAGGTAGTTAATGCATCTAATGATCTTTAATCACATAATGAAATGCTTGCTATGAATGTTTTATTTCTCAACCTTTTCCACACATTATTTATTGTTAATTAGTTGCTGAGGAGTAGGGAGCATTATCCTTTTGATAAAAAGGAATTGTACAAAAGAACTAAAGAATTGCAGGATTGGAAGTCCTTTGATTTAATGCATATATTATTTAATTCTATATGCTGGATCCTTGACTATATGATTCCTTTTGTCAACACAGGTTATTTTGTCTAAGCTATAAATGCCATGTGTTTACATATGGTCCAATTCTTGCACTTACCCATTTTCCATTTAAAATAGAAATGCTCTCAGGCACCTTAGCCTGGGGCTCTACTTCTGTTAACCATTCAAAAAGTCAAGCTCTGTGACTGGGCTTCTTTGAAAGAATGCAGAAATTCTGCTTAGCTGGCACAGTTTAAAATGTGTCAGTGGGGGAAATATAGATATGTGTGTGTGTGTTTGTACACATACACACACACACACACACACAAATGCCTTTAGATAACTTTTAAAATAACTTTACTCCTTTACTAGTGATCTTGGCTAATGGCTCCACCATCCATAGCAGCAGAGAAGTCAGAACTCATAGAGGCATTCTAGATGTCTCCCTTTTCCGTGTATCATATTTAGTAGGAAGTCAAGTCAGTATAATTTTACCCTAAAATTTTCTCTTAAATTTCTATTCTGCTTCTATTTTTGAGTCATCATTTCTCATGAGGATATGTCAACAGACGCAGTTCCCTTAAAGGAAACAGTATTTAGCAGTCTGTCCTCTCTCCTTAGCAACTTGTATTGTCCCTATCTGATAGTTTTTCTGATTAAGAAAAGATGAATTTGAGCAGGCTATAAATGGGGATGATGTTGACAGTGGGGAGACACTTAGGTCATAGGGGCACCTCGTTGG
>CM052885.1:14511690-14662163 GCA_028534135.1 Potos flavus
ATGAGAGACTGTGGACTCTGAGCAACAAACTGAGGGTTTTGGAGGGGAGGGGGGTGGGGCGTTGGGTGAGCCTGGTGGTGGGTATTGAGGAGGGCATGTATTGCATGGAGCAGTGGGTGTGGTACATGAACAATGAATCTTGGAAGACTGAAAAAATAAAATTAAATTAATTGAAAAATCCCTTTGTTGAATCTCCAAACCACAGGACCTCAGAATGTGACTGTATTTGGAGATGAGACCTTTAAATAGGTGATCAAGTTAAAACAAAGCCTTTAGGTTGGCCCCTAATCCAACTCTCTAGTGTCATTACAAGGAAAGGGAACTGGGACATGCAAAGAGATACCAGGGATGTGTACACACAGAAGAAAGACTATGTGAGTCACAGGGAGAAGGCAGCCATCTGCAAGCCAAGGACAAAGGTCTTGGAAGAGACTGTGGTTGCCAATACTTTGAACTTGAACTTCCAGCCTCCAGAACCATGAGAAAATAATGGCCTTTTGTTTAAGTCCCCCAGTCTGTGGTATGTCATTATGGCAGTTGTAGCAAACTAACACACAGACTTTTGCCGATTCTAGAGAAAGAAAGCTATTCTTTCCTACAGCTCATCACACTCTACTTTTTCAGGCAAAACAATATAGGAAAGAATAATTTTCATACTGGAAAGCATTAAGAGCTGTGTAAATCTCACAGGAAAGCATGATAACAAGAGATTTGCAGCAATTAAACTTTAAAAAGCCTCTCAAGATCTCCCAAATATAATGTGCACATTTCAACAAAGCCAAGTGCTAACAAACATATCCCCTGAAGCAACACCACTAGAAGAACACCTTCCCTACTCCCTCATGATTCTAATTGTTTATTTGATAACCTCTTATCTCAACCAAATTTCCAATGCAGAATCTGATAGCAGTTAGGTTGAAACTGCAATGTACCATATTGAAGTATGAATCTAAATGTGAAAAAGAAAAATCCAGTGGTTCAAAATGACCTGTATCATCAACACACTGAACACAAGACTCAGTAAGACAATCTTCAGACACAAAACATATTTTACCCCAAGCCATTCTCTTAATAATCTGATCTAAAGTCTGAATTATTGTTATACCGAGTAACTGGTTAAGGAATTGATCTACTCTGACCTCAGTCATCACTGTCATTGTCCAAGGCTACTTCCCCTTCCTGGTGACCAGAGGCTCAGAGACAGAAATACGTCTTCCTGGGATGCCCATTTCTGATCCCTGGCTCTGGATAGTGTGTGATTCAAGGTTCCCACCAGGGTCTCAGTGGGCTGATGAGCCTTCATCAGAATGTACTGAGCATCCATCTATAAGATTCATTGCAGACTAAAGAATCAAAAGCTAAACTCTTCATCTGTGACCCTTTCTGATTTTTTTCCAACTTTGGAATTAATTTTCTAGTCCAATAATATTCAGAGGATTTTAGAAAAAGTTGAGACTCCTTATGGCTATAGATTTGTTAGTTTGGAAGGTGCAGTGTTTCATATATGCATGTATTTATATGTATAGTACATATTTATACATAAATTTATGTGCATATTTGCCATAGTCCTCATTGTCCTCACTATACCTTGCCCTCTTCATAAGAGACTATGAAGTCATTTGAGTTTTTGTGGTCCTTGAGAGATATTTTGAGATCTCCTATCTATAACCTAATTGGAGAACTCAAAGATAAAAGTACTGTCTGTAAATATTAAACTTGCAGCAAGCAAGGTTGTTCTAAAATGATGTATAAAACCTAACAGCCCTGGTTAGGGCAAGCTCCTTTGGTGCTGTAACACCCAGTTACTGAAAGCGGGGTAGTCTTCTAAAATTTGACTCATATTCTCTCAGCAGCAAGCTGCCTCCAGTATAATTTTCCCCAAAATTCCTTTCTAAAAAGCAATATGTACTCTGAAAAGAGTAACAAGTTAATCTATGACATTGAGGACCTTATCCCCAAGAGTGGGAACTACATATCACCTTTTCCTAATTATAGGACAAGAAAATACTGATTGAGACTTGAAGAGACCAGAATAAGAATTCCAGGGGAGGGATGACAATGAACAACAAGGTAGGATTCACAGTGTTTGAGTGCAGAAGAGAAGAACAGAGACACACCAATAAATTCCACACTAGACTCGAAGCCACTCCTTGCACAGAAGATGACCTTGACTTCCATGATACAATAACCCTATAACCTGAATTTGCCTGTGCTATCTTAGGCTTAGGTACTTTTATTCTTTTAAGAAAGAATATATGTTGCAGAATAAATAAATTATACATAAATTTAATGTAATTTTTATGTCTGAGACTTTCCATGTAAACAGATCATTATACTAGGAAAAAACCATCTTGACCTGTTCAGTATAAGTGAGATAATGCAAGAAAACTACTTCACTTTATACACATTTAGGAGGTGTTATTATTGCTATCTTGGCTTATGAAAAGTACACTGGAAAAAAAAAAAGTACACTGGGTAATATGCCAAAGATTAATTAAGAAAAGAACATAGTACTAATCTTAAGGAAGTATTGGGTGCGATTATCACCTATGACACATCCCTGTTTCTAGCATCTAGATTACTACCCAATTCTTGCCTCCATTCTGGAATGTCCCTGAATTTCTAATTCTGCTCCTTGCTGTTTGTGGAGCAATTCATCTCTGTCCAAATCCTGACCTGAATTCCCTCCTTATCTCACTGTGCTAAGTGAAACTAATGCCCTCCAAGGAGCAGCTGTCACTCTCCTCAAAAACCTATTTCAACACCAGCTTTTCGCTACTTGGATCCCCCTTGTGGAATACCACCTTCCATTTCAAAATACTTAAGATATTTTCTGAAATTCTTACAACGCTCTCCCTAACAGGAATTGGGTAAATAAACTGTTGTCTCTCTAAACGTTTTAAAGTACAGACATCCTGCAGTAGGAGAGTGGGCACAATGAGTGGGAGCAAGAGGCAGAGGTCACCCCATACCCAGGCAAAGTGCTCACCCTTAACATGCCTTGCAGGCCTCCCCACAGACTTCACTTCACAATGTGTATGTATATGAAGACATCAAGCTCTATGCCTTAAACATATATAATTTTAATTTGTCACTTATACTCCAACAAAGTTAAACCAAAAAATGCTGGCTCAGAAACCATGGCCCTGCTGGGAATTGGAATGCAGGGGAGACTCCTATGCACTGGAAAAAGAAACAGAGTTCATATAAACATATGAAAGTGAGCAAGAGACAGGACCCATCCTGAGAACCACCAGCACAGGGCAAACATGAGTTAAAAAAGCCAGCTCTGCTCCATCACCCAGCATTCCAGACAATGCCTCAGTGCATCAAAGCTTCCCAAGTTATTTATCGTCTGAAGCCGTAACTCCTTCCTCACTGCCACTAATGCCAGCCCTCAGCATCCAAGAACCCCTGTTCTACTCTTCAGCTTTCCAACTCCTCACAACCCAGTGTTCAAGTATGTTTTTGAACAGCACAAACCAATAGCCTCAAAATGGCAACACCACATTCTCCTTTTTTACCGATAGAGCAGAGAAAGTACTGCCCCTAGGAGGTTACGGGGAGTGGTCCTTCAGCCTCAGGACTGACTCTCAAAGGCTGCCACAAATTCATCCCTACAACCCCTCACATAGTCACAGAGTCCTAGAGCAAGGATGTTGCCATGGCAACCAAGAGACAGCCAAGAGCCGAATGGAGCTTATCACCCCACAAGTGGTGCTTCAAGTCTCCATTCACATCACTGCTGCCATCTGACAAGCTGCGTCATTAAGAGGTCCCAGATCGTAATTAATTACGGAGTATGCCTCTTCTACTCCAAGTTTGGTCATGCCAGAATCACCCCGAGGATGAGTGAAAAGCAAGTTTCAGCTGCAAGGTCTAAAAATTCAGCTAGGGATGCAAGGGACGATGCTAAGCAGAGAGACCCAGAGAGGGCTAATCCTGGAGGTCACCTCACTCAATGCCCTCATTGCAGCCCCCTGTGTGAGCATGGAGATGAAAAATCATGCAGTGTAACATCTGATTGCCCTTTTCAAATTTCCAGAACGAAGCAATATGAATCAGCAATGTCCCCTGGAGCGAAGGAGAAAACCTCCCAAGACAGTGGCAGAATACTGGCCAAGGACTCAGGAAATCTGTTTATTCCCTGGTTCAGCCAAGGCAGGAGTGGAGAAAACTGGGATAGCTAAGTCCTTTGGGGCAAGTTATTTTAATAAGGAACCCAATTTGTATAACTTAATAAAATCTATGTTTTGTCGCATGCTTTTTTTTTTCCTTTCTATTTTTTTCCCCCTCACTGTTCTCATTAAAAAAAAAAAAAGTCTCCTTATCTTTAGAGGACAAATGGAAAGATTTCTTTTTCTATGACTCAGCCAGGAGAGCTTAAAGGCTCACAGTGTTATAAGAGCCTGGTGTGGTGACATCAGGAATGGAGAGCTCAGTGGAGCAGGGGGCTATGAGAGGGATGCCTACAGCCCCTCATTCCTCCAGGCAGAAAAAATAACATATCTGGCATCCTAGAGAGTGGCAAATTGGTGTAACTTCACATACATTTAAGTGGTAGGGACAACAGAACAGATATAATAGTAGTGAGACATGAGTCAGCAAAGGTAGGCAGAATCTGGCCATGAACAGTTTTATGTAGCTAAATTAAAAGCTTACATTTTGTTGAAAAAGCTATGGGTAGACAGTGATCAGATTAGTTGTAGCTAGACTATATCATCAAGGCAAGGAAGACAACTGCGGTTGAGAATGAAATTCATGAAGTCCTGAGGGAAGGAAAAAACTGGTATATTTGAAGAATTTGGACAAACACATGGTTAAGTACAATTGCTTCCACAGTGTTGTCTGCAAGGGTAAAATTTTCCCCTTCAAGTGAGAACAGAGTTGTTTCTTAACTCGAAAGATCAAGTTTCAAGTGTACCTCAAGGAGAGGCATGAACTAGACCCATGTAAGGTTAGAGTCACAGGACTTGATTGGGCAGAGGAGTCACAAATGAGGGAGAAATCTGCTCATTTCCTTCTCCCTTGTCCCAAACCAAAGCAACGGAATCAGATCCAAAGTCCTAGGCTACAGATGGTGGAACAGCACAGCATATGTTCTGCAAGTACTTCCAAGAACTACCTATATCTTGGCACTTAAATACTTCACAACAGAGAAAATGTGCTGGTAATTTATGTATTCAATATGTGTTCATGTGTGTACATGCCCAACACACACACACACACACGCACACATCACACACACACAGCCAATGCTCAGCAAATCCTGCACCAATGAAACTTAGCTCATGAGCTCTTCTTCTCTTTTTTATACTTCTCCTATTCCTGGTATCTTCACACTCTCTTGTTTGTCCAGTTTTCAGCCCTGTTCTTGGGAAGGGTTCTAAATACCAGTTTGTTACCACTCCAGATGACCTACCCCCTGTCATGTGGAAAAGAAAAAGCTGTTTCCTCTTATTAGGAGAATTTATTTATTTATTTTTTTAAAGATTTTATTTATTTATTTGACAGAGAGAGATCACAAGTAGGCAGAGAGGCAGAAAAAGAGAAGGAAGCAGGCTCCCTGCCCAGCAGAGAGCCCGATGCGGGGCTCGATCCCAGGACCCTGAGATCATGACCTGAGCCGAAGGCAGAGGCTTTAACCCACTGAGCCACCCAGGCGCCCCTATTAGGAGAATTTAAAACAAAAGTAAGCATAGAAGGGAAGGTCACTTATTGACCTCAGAGTATATTGTCACTACTTAGTTTCTGCATATTTAAAGCCATGTATACACACATATACGTACACTGGTATGTGCACACCCAGGATCTCTTAAATAAACATAGCAAAATGTCTCCTTATATCCTCCCTGTGTTTCAGTCTTAGTCTCCAGAGGTTCCAGCAAGTGGGACAATAGCCACCATTTTACCACACAAAAGCAAATAAAGAAAGTGACACTGAGAGTACCCTGAATGGGAACTGCCTACCTTCCAACTGTTGACTTCTGATTCTGATTACAATTCTCAGAGCCAGTGTTACTCAATGAACTTAAAAATTCCTTCGTTCTACAGTTATTTTCAGGAGAAGTTCTCTATTACCCATGTGACTCTGAGCATGCCTCCACTTCTCGCTGTGACCCCTTCTACAGACCATCTTGAAGATCCCCATCTGCTCCATGATTATACTGATTGTGGCTGAATAGACTAGGCAGCAATTGCACAAACCTCTGGCTGTGTCAGTCCTTTATGAGAACATTCCTGCCAGCACAACTGTGTGCATGGCAACCCCAAGTCCTCCTCACACATTGCCATACGTACCCACTCAACATACAGATATAAAGACCCACACATTCACATCCCCCCCAAGACATCCAGAGTTTTGCCCATTCCTACACAGTTGCATCTGCACACAGAAACGCACACCCTGTATGCAAACACAGTCCCCGCATATATTTATGCATGTGTTTTATAAACAGCTAAACCTTGCTAATTCACAAGCCTCTTTGGCTGGCAGATTACTGGAGTGTGCAGATTAGAACTAAAACAAATGATTACAAAGTCAAGGATAGCCCATTGCCAAACACATTCTGTTCTTTTGCTTAGCGTTGTAGTTTTGCCTCAATTTATGGTAATCCTACCCACGCTGCAAGTTAACGTACTGCCGGTTCATAAATGGAGTGCAATCTACTACTCCATTTTGGCTGAGAAGGAAGAGAAGACCGCCAGGTTTTTTAACGATGCTTTAAAAAACAAAAATTATAGTTTTCCCACATATTAATGTGAGGATAGTTGAGATTCCTCACTGTAAATATATATAGAGTATGTGGACAAATGCATAAACTTATAATGAAGTTCCAGTTCTGTGAGAACCCTTAGAACAGATGTTGACTTTAATTGCTGTCATAATGCATGATAGTCTGGTTAAATAAAAAGAATTTACAGGCCTCAGTAACCTCATGACCAAGGACTTTATTTATTGTAACTAACTGCCCCTTCTTCCACCTCACCTCTCTTCTTCATTCCATGTTGGGTGTCAGACCCCACATCTGGTCCTTCTGTCATTCTACCTGTTTTTTAATTCTGTGGTAAGAGATCAAACTCTTTTCAATATCTCAGAATTCAGAACGAACTCTTCAAGTTGGAATTCTACCAGAACTTCATGCCAGGCACTTTTTCTCCAATTTCTAGTCAGCCTTGTTTACACATAAATCCAGGATTATACCATAAATATTCTCCTTTCTTTAATTCCTTGATTCTTCTCCATTGAATTCAAATCTACAGCAATTTTTTCTTAGTCTGAACTTGTTCCTTGACTATAAACAGGTTATAATTTCTCTTTCCCATGCATAGAATTTCTGACAAATAAAATGCATTTCTACTAGAAAAGTTTTCCAACATTTCTGAATCTCAAAACAACTTACGGGATACTTTTAACCTTTGTATTGAGGTATAATAGACATACAGAATACTGCTTACATCATAAGGGTTCAGCCAGTTGAATTTTCAGAATTCAATACCCCTTTGTAACCAGCTATGCAGCTTAAGAAAAGAATACTAGTACAATAGAAGTCTCCCTCATGGCCTCTCAACAGTCACTACCCTCCACCCAAGGAGGTAATAGAAAACTATCCTGTCTTCTATTACCAACAACTAATTTTCCTGATTTCATATAAATGAAATCACATGATAATAATTCTTTTGTGTCTTCCTTCTTTCAGTCAACATTACATTTGAGAGTCACCCATATGGTTGCATGGAGTTGTAATTCATTCAGTGTCATTACTGTGTAGCATCCCATTTTTTAAATTAACCACAATGTATATATTTGTCTGTTGGTGGATATTTGGGTAATTATTTATTTATAGCATTATGAATAGTTCTGCTGCAAAAAATTTTGTCCATGTATTTTGGTGAATATATATGTGAATTTCTATAGGAAAATTTCAGAAGTGGAATTGTTGAGTCCTAGAGTGTACATATGTTCAATTGTAGTAGATACTAACAAACAGTATTTTAAAGTAGTTGTGGAAATGTACATCATTATCATCATTGTATGATGATACAGTGGCCCTGCACACTCAACATGCAGTTTTTATGGCATTATTATTACCATTGTTTTTTTTTTTTAGCAATTTTGATGAGAGTAGAGTTGTATCATATTTTAATTAAATGACCCCTAACTGATCACATTTTCATACATTTATTTAGCATTTGGACATTGCCTGTGACATGCCAAATAATTAATAGTGTTAAGCACTTTTTCATTTTTTTACTGGTCATTTGGACATCCTCCTTTGAGGAGTTATGTTCACATTTTTGTCTATTTTTCTACTGTATTGTTTTCCCTTTTTCTTATTGATTTTTAGGAGTACTCTATGTATTCTACATAGGAGTCTGTTTTGGATAGGTATATAGTCAATAACTTCTCCCGAATGAGGGTTGCTTTTTCTCTCTCTTAATGACTTCTTTTGTTGTTTTATCAAGCATAATACAATTCCATGGTCATTTTTTTTTCTTTTATAATTAATGCTTTTTTTTGCCCTATTTCATCTTATCCTCAGAACACATCATGCCCATGTAACAGAAGAACACAAACCCAGACAGGGGACTAAGTCAAATAGTTCCCAAGCCCAGGGCTTCTAACTCCAGTGTTTGGCAACTGAAAATCCTGGACACTAAATCATATCCAAATCTCTTGAGATTCCTGAACCTCAGTCACTGTTCATACCAAAGTGCACCTCTCCATGCCCTGAAGGGAAGCTTCTTTGGAAGTATAATGCCAAGAAGAAGGTGATAGTTAAGGGCATTTACAGACAATGGCTCACACTAAAATATGACAGCGCTCTTATTTCCTAAACCCAAGGCCTCTTCTCTAAGGGTAAAAGCAGAGGTTTTTTTGAGAAAAGTCCAAAGTCCACTTCTCTCTACCAAGAAATGAAGCAGAGGAAAGAGATCCCTCCTAGTTTGCGTTCCCATTCCATGTATTCTTTTATAAAAAAATAAATAAATAAGAAGGAGATGAAGAGAAAGAGAGGAAAAATAATGAGAGGAACAGAGAGGAAAATGGAAGGGAAGGAGGGGATAGGGGGTAATATATATAATGTGTCTGCTTAAATGAGATAATTAAGGTAAACACATTTGTTTATTCACCCCTCCCCCATGGTGAGTAAAATTAAAAAAAATTGGTAAAATCTAATTATTAAAATTATTAAAATCATGATGTTGATAATGGATAATGTGTTTATACTCACAGCCTACCAAATTAAATCTCTAGCTTGGCCACTAGCAAAAAAAAAAAAAAAAAAAAAAAATTGATTCGATCACTCACTGTAAGTCCACTACAACTCTGAACTCTCTGGGCTCTCTCCAGGTGGAGCTTCAGAAATGTGAACAACTTCAGATTGAAGACTGCAGATTAATCACCAGCAGAGTTTCATCAACACTCTTATTAATGGTAAAATCACACATTAAACAGACAGATAATGACTTTTCTTGATGACACACAGGAAGATGTCATAATTACCAGGTATAAAAAACAATACCCCCACAATAAAAATATATTTTCAAAAGGACCAAAGTGTAATAATTTCCTCTTTTAGTCTCTTTGAAGGAAGTTTCAACTAAGAGACACACAAAAAAAACATATTATACTAGGAGAGATGTTTTCTATTACAAGGTATTTAAAACAATTCCAAAGCATAGAAGATTTCCTGGGAAGTGAATGTAGGGAACTCCCTATTCTTGATCACAATGTCTGTTTTTCTAAGATGGCCACCTTCTCTAATCTTATTTGGTTTTACTATCCTAGACTCCCTATATTTGCCTTTTCTACAGTTAGCATCTGTCTCAATTGTTTCATTTACCCAATCACTCAAAAAAATTTACTGTTAGAAAATAATCATGAGCACTCCACTGGAATTGGGAATAGAAAGATAGAGTGGGTTGGGAAATGATGGTCTCTTTCACGGAGCTCAGAGCCTAGTCAGATATCCATTGCTCCAGTGGTGAAGAGGTAGGAAACTTATTTAAAGACATAACAAAGTTCCTCATTGATATTCTGCAGCTCAACAAATGATAGGGAATATGAAGTTCTTGAAAATTATTACAGTACCTCAGAAATCATTTGACCTCTACAACCATGGTCCTAAAGCCTGGGGCAACAAAAGTTCTGTGAGATTAGTCTTCCATGTAATGCCAGGTTATTCTGAAGTATAGAACAACAAAGAACTTTCTTTGCATTTTCTTTTCTTCTTCTTTTTTTTAATGTTTATAAAATCTTCTCTTTCTCTGCTGGTTCACTCATTCTCAAATGTGGAAAGAGGTTTTTTTTCTTTTCTTTTAAAAATAACATCTCTTTAAAAGTTCAAGGGAAAGTCTAATAAATTGGAAGTGATTTGGGGGTAGTCTGTAGCAATATCTCAAAAAGTGCCCTTTAAAGGGACTGTGTATGTTATATACACAGACAGAAGGCAACATCAATACCTCAAGTTAAGCAGGGGAATTTTTGAAATGAGAAAGGAAAAGCTGTACCCACTGTGCTTGTGGGATATATTTAGAGTAAGATAAAATGACTTCAGATAGTGTTGCTGTGGTCTGAATGTCTGTGTCTCCCCAAATTTAAATGTTGGAATTCTAATTCCCAAAGAGATAGTATTAAAAGGTAGGGCCCTGGGGTGCCTGGGTGGCTCAGTCGGTTGAGCATGCAACTCCTGGTTTTGGCTCAGGTCATAATCTCATGAGTCCTGAGATCAAGTCTCTAGTCAAGTTGGGCTCTGTGCTCAGGGTGGGGTCTGCTTGAAGATTCTCTCCCTCTACCCCCCACCTCTCTCAAGTCAATAAATAAATCTTTTAAAGAATAAATAAATAAATAAAAGGTGGGGTCCTTATGGATGACCAGGTCATTAGTGCCCTTAAAAGAGAGGTTTCACAGAGCTCCCTAGCCCTTCTACCATGGGAGGACACAGTGAGAAGTTACCATCTGGGAACCAGAAAGTAGTTCCTCACTGGACATGATCTTGAACTTGACCAAGTTATCAGCACCTTGATCTTTGACTTCTCAGCCTCTAGAACCATGAGAAATAAATTTCTATTGCTTATAAGCCACCCACTCTGGGTATTTTGTTATAGCAGCTCAAAGATCAAAAACAAGTGCTAGATACACTGATCCCACATGTTGACTTAAAGGTGTGTTTTGAGGCTTGAATCTCAATGACTTAGGAAGGAAAAAGCCAAATGGGCTCATTCTAGAAGTTGTGTTCTGTTTGGTGTCTAGGAAGATGCTTTCGGTGGGATCTAGTTGTAATGCATTTCTATACGGGTGGCATAAGCCTGCAGGGAACCCACGATGAAGGTGTGTTGCCCACAGTAAAGTCAGAGGGATGGTCTGAACTCACTATCAGGTTCTTGTTAATATTCCATAGCCCCACCCAAAAGAGTACACCTATAGTACTCTTGCTCGGCTGGCTTCCTGCTCACCTACTAGCAGAAAGTACCCCATTCAGAATGCTGGCCCCATTCACCTCTCCCTAGAAATTCCAGCAACTGACTCTGATTTGCAATGGCCTGTGGGTTGAGATTGAAGTTACCTTGGAAACATCTCGATGATAAACGGAAAGGATTTGAGTGGAAATTTGGAGACCTGAAGCACAGCATTTGCTTGTATATTTGCTTTGTGTTATTTTGAATGTGCAGTACTCTCATTCCCAAAATTCTAGGGGGCTTATTCACACTCACAACTGTGTAGACACACAGTGTACAATTGTCTACTCCACACTCCTTAACATTTTCTCTGTACAAAATCATGTAGTGAGCAAACTGTATGTAATTTAACTTTTTGTCATGTACTTATTGATAATTTATTTTTGCCTAATCATTCCTCTCTGTAGAGTTAGTCTCTTCCCCTGGTTCTACAATGTTGCACACACTCCTGCAACATTATCTACAACGTCAAATTGAAATATGGGAATGGGGAGGTGCATTAATAATAGGGATTAAATGGTCTAGAAACATCATTTTCAAAGCAAACAAACAAAAAACCAACAATAAAACAAAACTTCCTAAGCTGGGCAGTGAAAATCCTGGAAGTGTGTGGGGGTTGGCTAAACTTGGAGGCCCAGAGAATGCTTTTCCAGCACTGCAAGTTTGGAATCAATTGACCACTGCCTTTTTATCCTTGAGACTATATGTCCTAAGCAATTAAATAGTATAACTTTCTTTTGAAGATGTTGACAGTCACAACCATCTCTTCTTTTTTTTTTTTATTTTTTTTTCCCCAGATACTTTTATTTTATTTTTTCAGTGTTACAAGATTCATTGTTTATGTACCACACCCAGTGCTCCATGCAATACGTGCCCTCCTCAATACCCACCACCAGGCTCGCCCATCCCCCCACCTCCTCCCCTCCAAAACTCTCAGTCCCTTGTTCTGAGTTCACAGTCTCTCATGGTTGTTTCTCCTCTATAGAGCTTTCCTTTCCAGAGAAAAGATTCCCAAACAATCAATTCATATTTCTCCTCTTGTATCAAAGTGGAAACACTACCATCTTGTTTGTTGACTTTCACCAGGAAAGGGGAAGTTAGAATCTTCCTGAAAATTTAGGTTGGGGAGTGGCAACAGGCACAATGTAGAAATTAGCAAAAGGTTTACAAAGTACAATTAGTGTTGGAGGCAGATCAAGATTATCCCAAGGCCTGCCTTGGAACATTTTAAGCAGTATCAAAAGATCGTATCTTGGGGCACCTTCATGGCTCAATTGGTTGAGTGTCTGACTCTTGATTTCAGCTTAGGTCATGATCTTGCGGTCATGAGATTGAGCCCCAAGTTGGGCTCTGCGCTCATCAGGGTGTCTGCTTGGAGTTCTCTCTCTCCCTCTCCCTTTTGCCCTCTCATACCTTTCTCAAAAAAAGAAATCTTTAAAAAAATATCATGGTTATCCGAGCTCCTACTGGCCTTCTTTTAACACAGATGATATCACAGAAGACACATGGGGTTCATTTCACTCCTGCAAGTAATCAAAGCTCCCCAGACCAATACTTAGAACACAGCATAATGTCATCCTTAATTTTAGGCCCCATGCTAATGACAGGGCCTGGGCTTTTTTCCATTTTTAACTCCAGTTAGATAACTGGATCTTTGTTTAGTAACTTCTACCCGAGTCTTTGTGTGTGATCCAGACAATGTTAAGGGCTCCCTTCTCTGAGCCTACTTGCTATTCTATCCTTCTTTTACCATAGAGTACAATGCAGCTTTCTCTAGTAAAGTCAACATATGAGCTCCTAAGAGAAGAAATGGTGCTTATTGGTCTCCATCTTTGGCCCCCAGATTGTACCTCAGATAGAATAGTGTATTACATATTATATTTACAGTAACTTTTAATTTACTAGAACTCACCTACCCACCAGATTTGAATTAAGAGAAGGAATTTCTTATGCATTTTCATGTAACTCTTTATTCAACTTCATAGCAAAAATGAACACATTCCTATTTCATCTAGTAAAATGCCTTATTAAAACACATATATTTTAAAATATATTTAGAAAACGTGTGGCCAGAAGTATATGTGAAATTAGATGTATAACTTCATTCATTCATTCATTATCTCACATTGTGAATATTATTTATCTTATTTAATCTACTCACTACTGGACTTTTGATATTATTACGTATTTATTGAACATGAAATACATGTTTAAAGAGAAAGAAACTCCTGAGTATTTAAAATATCTCAGTATCAATGGCAAATATACCAATTAACTATCAAAATCAAAGTGCAAAAAATAAACACTATCATGGAATCTCACATTCCATTCTTTTTCTGACCAAATCTATTGTGTTGTACTCAGGTATTTCCAAAGTAAATGCCTTCAGAGTGGTTATAGTCTACAAGTAAAAGCCTTTCTGATGCACACTTTGCTCAATTATTACCAAAGGTAATACCACTGTATCATAGTTTGAGAAAAAATACTTGCCATAATGTCCTTAAGTTTAAGAGAAAGACTTGATGGGTTTGGCTCACTTTCTGGAAGGAGACATGTAAATATACACATACTACAAATGCACAGGTCTTGATTCTCAACCAAGATAGGGTGTAGCAGCAGACCTCACATGCATACCTGCCCTGGAAGACCCACCAGAAATAGCCTCCCAAGAAAACACTTCTTCCAGTGAAAGAGGACAGAATAATCGATCTCTCAATGATTCTCTCACAGCCTGCCAGGCCGAGACACAGTTTCACAGGACACTAGGCTCTCATTGACTATGCCAAATTAAAGTAGGCTGACAAGAACCGACAGTGATTCATTCAAACAACAAAGTGTTGGAAAAACTCAAAGCTGGGTCTTCTTTGTCTTTCCTCTAAGTAATACAGACTTCCCTACAGTTTTATTTTTTTTTCATTTTTCATTTTTTTCTATACAGTTTTTAATATATTGGAAATGGAATGAAAAGTAACCTTATCAATAATCAGTGAAAGATGATGAATGCATTTCCTCAGAGTTTTGCAACCTTCAATGCCCCCATTCCATCTATAGGGTAAAATCCAAAAACTTGGACCTATTCTTAGTGTAGGGTTCTCTATAATTCCCACCCACTCCCCTAAATTCAGTATAAAGCTTAAGAGTCATCTCCCTAGAATGTCTTTCCCCTCTACTCCTTATAATTTTCTATGTTCCACTTAACGTTCAAAGCCCATGTCAAGTCATACCTCCCCATGGTCACTACACACTGATCACACTAGTTCATTGGACTCCCCTCCCTGAATTGGCTAAGCCACACTTATACTACCAAGGTAGCAATTGCCTAACACTAGGTTTTGTAGGTATGCTGTCACCTCAAAGAAAACACAAGTTTTGCAAGGGTGGAAGCTTATATTGGTTTTCTAGGGATGCTATAACAAATTGCCACAATTCAAGTAGCTTAAAACAACAGAAATACATGCTTTCACAGTTCTGGAGGCTAGAAGTCCAAGATCAGGGTGTCTGCATAGTCATACTCTAAGGGCTCAAAGGGAGGATCTATTCCATGGTTTTCTCTTAGACTCTGGTATTGCCTAAAATCCAGGGCATTCCTTGCCTTGTAGCTGTTTCTCTCCAATTTCTGCCACTTTTCTTCTATGTCAGTGTCTCTGTGTGTTCTATGCTTTTCTTATAAGGAGGCAAGATATGTTGGACTTTGGGTTCACTCTAAATCATAGGGGGAGATGAAGCATGAGAGACTGTGGACTCTGAGAAACAAACTGAGGGTTTTGGAAGGGAGGGGGGTAAGGGGATGGATGAGCCTGGTGGTGGGTATTAAGGAGGGCATGTATTGCATGGAGCACTGGATGTGGTATATAAACAATGAATCTTGGAACACTGAAAAAAATAAAATAAAATTTAAAAAAATAAATTAAAAAAATAAAGAACTGTTCTCATTGAAAAACAAAACAAACAGTATGGCCTCATCATAACCAATTATATTTGCAAAGACCCTATTTTCAAAAAAGGCTACATTCTGAGGTCTTGTTTAGACATACAGTTGGGGGCACTATTCAACTCATGACAGAGATATACCCTTATCCTGCTTTTGATGCTTAGTATCTTTCTTTAACTGGGAGAATTTAAGGACTCCGCTGATAACGATGACGTTATACTTAGGGAGCTTGCTTTGTGTGGGATGATGTGCCAAGCCCTGCAGGGAAGCCTTTCTGTACTGACTCAACCACAGAAAGGCTATAAAAGTACTCTTCTTTTAAGTCTTGGTTCTACTAAGAAAAAGCCAATCACTTTGTAATGGTAATTGCTTTTGACCTGCTCTTCTGGGAGGCCACTGGTAGGTACAGTGGAGTTCACTTAAGTAAAGCTTTAGTATAAGAGATCAGGAATAATTAAGGCAGGCAGGGTGGGGAGAGGAAGCAATCATGGAGAAGTCTCATCTTAAAGCATGGGAAATGTCAAGTTGGATCCACTCTGTGTAAAGGTCAGCCCTAACATGCCAACCTTTTAAAATTTCATTTGAAGGACTCTGTTTAAAATACCATGCTACAAATTTGCTAAAAAAACATTCACTCTGGGAAAATCTTTTATATAGCCACAGAAGACAGAGTTACCACAATAGAGTGCAAAACTAAATAAAAACAATTTAAATGCTTTAATTTCCAGAGAAACAAGTGAGGGAGCACACAAAATTTTTAAATATCCAATGGAACACTTTGGTAGAAGAGAAACAAGCGAATAACAAACAAACAAAACCCCACTAGTCCTGGAATCAGAAAACTAGGTTTCCAGTTCCAGTTTGCTATTTGCTGGCTTTGTGACATTCAGCAAGTTAAGACATTTAACCTTTCTCTAATATGGAGTAATACTTGGCTTACATATTTGCTGTAAATGATTGTGAAAAAAAAATAAGAGCTTATGAGTGAGATATTCTCTGAAATCATTAATTACTCCACAAATATTTGGATTATTTTGAGACCTTCAGATAGGCAGCTATATGTTATCTTAATGATTATCAAATTTACAACCAAATATTGTCTGCCATTTTGAAATAAAACAAATTTGTTCTTGAGCAGGGTCCTAAGGGATCAGCCCAAACTGGTTGCCTAGGAGAAGAGCCATTTAACTAAAGGTTACATAAAATTGAAAACCACAATCAGACATTTAAAAATAGAATTTTAAAAGGTGTCTAGTCAGTGAACCAACAAATATGCTGATTGAACACCTACTATGTCTAGGTGTTCTCTAAGACTAAAAGGAGAAACAGAGCTGAAAATAATTAGTATCTCAACCCTAAAAAGATTAGAATGCAGCCATGTACTATTAAAAAATAAAATATCAACATTGCATATGAAGAACACTGAGACGTGGCTAAATAATGCTGAGTGATTTCTGAGTGAGAAGAGATCCCTATGGATATAATGGTCAGGGAAACATTATGGAGGAAGGGATGGTAAATTGAACAGAAAGAGATGTCTCAGTGGAAATTTTGAGTCTCTATAAGGGACCAGACATTTCGACACCTTGGATGGAATAGAGGTTGAAAGGGATGAGAGTGAGGAAGGAGAGAATGAGAGAAAGATACTTTGTTTCAATCCAGGGTGTCATCATCTTAAGTACGCCTCTGTCCTTGAGCTTATTATCTCCAGTATCAGTCTGGACCCTCATGTCAGACTGAAACAAAAGGTATATTAGCAAATTAGATCTCAGAGAAGCCTTAAATAGAGATAATATCTTCTGCTCTGTTCATTCCAAACAGGAAAAGATAAGAAGGTAAACACTAAACCTACTTTTCTGGGGGTATCACAGACAGGTGGCCAGCATTCCACTGTTTATAGACAAATGAACCCATCTATTCCTTTTAATCTCCTTAATGATAAAATACATGCATGTATAAAAATTCCTACAATATACATATACATATATATTTATAGACATACAAATATATATTCAAATATATGTATGTGGGTATAGGACTACATTAGCATTGGTTGGAAACGTCAAAAGGAAAAAAAAAAAAAAAACTTTATGAGAGATAAAACCTAAGAAAAACCAGAATGGAATTTAGAGTTGCAAAATGGATGCTCTCTTAGAAGACTGAACAGAAGAAAATGATCAGACTGAAATTAGCTGAATTGGAACAATGCTTTCTAAAAAGTGACCTATCCAGAGATGGGAAGATCATACCCCTTCAAGAAGAGACAATCAGCTTTTGTGCGCTGTGTCACTGTAAAAGCTGCTTCCAGCAGAGAGGAGCATAGCCTAGTACTTCCTTTTGAGAGGAGATGGTAAGATGACAGAACGATGAACTTTAATGGGCTATCAGATATTTTTAAATAGCATTTTCCATTTTAAATGTGGATCCAAATCTAATGCTTATAGAATGAGGGCTAAAAGCTTCAGTTCAAACCAGCAAGGCCATCACCAGTATCTGCACCGAAAGCTCTCTGACAAGAATACACTTGATTTCTAACCAGCAAGAGACTAGTTATTCCATTTAGGGAAATGACATCTTGATGACCTAAAATTACCCTTGCAGTTTCCGCAGACTGAAGTTTTGGCTATTCCAGGTTGCACAGAAAAGCTTTGCTAAGGCTTTTAGAGAACTCTCTCCAGGGGGATCATGCTTTCCCTGGCTCCTTAGCCAAAGATGGTATAAATACCTGTCAACATAGTGCTTACTGGTCACCAAAGCTGGTAATTCACTCATTTAGGAACATTAATGAATGCTTACTATGTGCCAGGCTCTGTGCTAGATGCTGGTGATACGAAAATTAAAGACATAGTACCTATCCTCAAAATCTTAATGCCCTGTGGGGAAGAGAGTCAAGTGACAAATTATTAGAACACAGAAGAAAGAGATGGCATGCTGACTGAATTTCCAAAAGGGCTATTGACTTTTTCAGTCTCCGCTCCATCCTATTCCATTCGCTTCCTAATATTGCAATCTGGCCCACACCCCTTCCTGATACTGATCTCCCCAAGGTCACCAGGACTACCCAACCTTCCAATCTGATGGCCAGTTCAATCCTTACTGTTCCCATTTTCCAATAGCACCTGTCACTTTTTGTTACCCACTCATTTTCCAAACTCGTGGTCTTCTAGGGCCATGCAATACCTTGATTTTTCTCCTTACAACCTTGAAAATTTCTTCTAAGTTTTCTTGACTTGTCTTTTCCATTGTTTGGTCCTTATATGTTAGTACTATAAAGAATTGTACTCAGTTCCCTCTACATGTATTTTCCTTATATAATTTCATTTCTCAGGCTCCCAAACAAAACATAACCTCCAAATCTCTTCCATATATAATCCATTGTCAATTCCATTCATTAGATTCTGGAAATGCTTCCAAGTTTCTATTCAAGATGGTAAACAGAGCCCATATATTTGACTGCAGCAGCTAAATATTCATTTATATTTACAATGTTATATAAAAATATGTATATTTTAGAAAACCGTATCAGTGTGACCAAACAGGGAAGGATGCCATATACATATTCAATATTGTGAGAACATTTTTCCAAGATATAATATAGGTTTGGATTACTAAATAGAAAAATTACTTTCTAGCCTAAGATTCAATACATGGAAGGCAATCCTCCAATTCTCTGAAACTCAGGAATAGAGATCAGAAGAATGGAGAAGACCTGGGTAGTCATCAAGGGAGCCCAAATCTTACAATGTGAATGACTTCTGTATGGACATCAGGAAAATCCTTGAGGTCACCAAGCTCACACTATCCCTTCATAGAGCTCTGGCCAGAGGCAATCACACATACACAAAAACACCAAATAAAAAAGAGACATTTCCTCAGAAAACCACTGAAGATGACTGTGTTGCTCCGTGCTATTTTCTGCACTTCTATTTTGCCAGATAAGGATGCCAGTTGTAAATGAGGAGTAAGAAGGGAATTATAACTATAGGAATTTGTTCCATGAGAAAGTTTTACTCTTCTGACATAAATTTAGTTCTCTGTGTTTGGGGCTGTCATCATTTGTGTTTGATGTAGCAACTCAACCTTAGTAGGTGCTTGGTCCTTGTTTACTAGGTGGTGCAGATATCCAAGTTGTGATAGGAGGCAAGGCCTCCTCCTTATCCAGCATAACTCCAGAGAAGGCTCTGTGCATCTTTGCATTTCTAAAAATTGAAAATTTCCCCGACTACTCCCATCCTTCTTCTCCAACCCCTGCTGCCTGCCCTAATGGGTACTTCTATCTGACTGGCATATCTTCATCCTTACATTACAACTGGAAAGAGCAATATATGGTACCAAACCTTGCTGCTACTTGCAAAATAGTTTGATTTTTTTCCCCCTCATGATAGTTGTGACACACTGAAGTTAGCTGAGCTATCCCTCCCTCTTCCTAATGGATGTGATTTTGCTTATTAACAAATCCTCTTCAGTAATGCCCCTACTTTAAATAGCATGTGTCCCATGCCATGTACACTGAGGAACCATGGTACATGGGTACAAATTATTGCTACAATGATTTTGTGTGACAAGCCACCCCAATATCTTAATAGGTTCAAAAAGCGAGCACTTAGTTTTCTTACTTTTCTGGGTAGGCTATGACTTTGCTGGGATAGAATGGGCTTGGCAGCAGGTCAGATTTAGTTTGTGCCAAACATCTTCTCTTTCAGGGATAGCAGATATCTGACCCATATGCTTCCCATGGTGGATCACAGGACCACAGGATGGTGAGCCAGAGCAGAAAACAATTCTTAACGCCAAAGTTGTGACCACTGAATACATTCCACTAGCCACAAGCCCTAGGCTGAGGTGGATGGTACTGCAAGTGAATTAGAATACAGGTGACAGGAAAGGGTGGATAATGATAGTAGTTGGGATAAAACTCTAACATTATAAATAAGTTTAGGAACATAATTTATACACATATATACAAATTGTGGTTGGTCATGTGTGTCTAGTTTATTTATTGTTTCAAAATTTTCCCTTCCTCCTAGTTATAAGATTATACATTAATAACCCTTTGTAATATGGTTTGTTATTGGATATTGGGTTTCTTGGTCCAGCCTGCAATTTGATGCTGTCAACATGACATTCTGTACACTGTTCACTTTCTTATCTATGCTGATATAAACTTATTTGTGTGTGTGCATATGCACATAGACATATATACATACAGAATATACATATGTATATTTATATGCATTCATACATAACTATGCACATATGTACATATGTTCATATGAATGCAAATTTGGGAGGGAAGATAATTAAATTAAATGCATAAGGCTTAAATTGTCATTTTTTTAAAGATTTTATTTATTTATTTGAGAGAGTGAGAGAGAGAGAGCATGAGAGGGGAGAGGGCCAGAGGGAGAAGCAGACTCCCTGCTGAGTAGGAAGCCCGATGTGGGACTCAATCCCAGGACTCCAGGATCATGACCTGAGCCAAAGGCAGTTGCTTAACCAACCGAGCCACCCAGGTACCCCTTAAATTGTCATTTTTAACTAGAAGACTCATCTATGTGGTTTTTCCATATTTGTTTAAGTGTGTTTCTCCCAAAGGAACCATGTATCATCCTTTTACCCTAAGTACATAACATAGTTTCTAGAATCATCATATGTGCTCAATAAGTGTTCAAAATATTAATTAATCACAATAACTATTTGGTTATTCCAAACATTTTTGGATGATAAAAACTTAAGTCTTTTACTACAATCCTGCATCTCTTCATCTCCATCCATTCTCTGATTCAGCAGCTTGATCCTGTCTTGCTCTATACATATGTTCTCCAGTTCTTTGATGCCTTCTTTGAGCTGGGGTGAAAGATGGGCCTAATAACTCAGGGGTAAATGAACCATTATCTGTTAATGAGGCAGAAGACTTTCTGTGAGTTTATATCAGATATGGTGCACAGGGAAAGTTAAAATCAGCAGACGATGATTCTGACTTCTGTTACTATGGGAAATTTTAAAGCCATTTCACCTCTCTAGTCCACAGTTTTTCCAAATAAAATGGAAATAGCTTTTTATAAAGCTGCCCTTCCTTCTGACATTACCCTTCTACATCAAAGGAAATGATGTTTGAGAATATGCTTTGACAAATAAAAAGTATTACATAAATATGCTCTATAATTATTTTTTTTTAACAGAATTAAGCCTTTACTTGATGATTCAGGGTAATTATTGTGGATGACAATATGGAAACATTCCTTCTCCCCCTTCCTGCATCTTTGACTTAATACTACACATAAGGCATCTCTTGTTTGTTTGTTTTTACCAAAAATTCTTCCAGACATCTATTTGTTCTAATTGTTCCTATGTCTTTTTTACTTATGACCTGTCACTTGTTCTGTCAGACTTTTTCCCCTGCAATTATTAGAACAGATATGTACTAAATGCAAGGACTATTGTTTAGAAAGTAAAATGATTGTGTCTCTCAGGGCAAGAAGAGAGGAACAGAGAGAAAGACATGGAGAAACTATTTTTAGTTTGACACACCTTGGTGAAATGGCTTTAAACACAGTATATGATTGCAGAGTAAGTACAGCTCCTCAAAATAGAAGATGTTCCCCATCTTATCTCACCTACCACATGCATCAAGGAATCTAGAATGGGGACAGGCAAAGAGGGAAAGGGATCAGCAGCTACAAAAGACATTTGTTCGGGAGTGATATTTCAGAATCTGTCATCCTCATTCAACCTTCGGGGTGACTGCTGATGCATTTTGACAGGGAAGAGAATTTACCTTGATTAAAAGGATTTCTTTATATAGGGAGGTTTGGGGGAGCAGTACAGGAAGGGAAAGACCAATATCCAGGACTTCCACATAGTGGAATCCTGGGCTGATACCTCATCCGACTCCACCAAATACAGAGCATTTCTTTCAATTCCAACCATATTCTAGGACTAGAAAAAAAAAATCACTTCAAGTGCTAAACTCTATGCTGAGGAGCCAATTTCTCATAACAAGAGTTAATAATGAATCTTCTTGAAATCCCTTTTCCAATCGAAGGACAGGGATTGTCAGAACAGATATCGCTGTATTAAGGCCAGACTAAAAGTCTGATCATGACTTGTATGCTATGGATAAAACCACTAATAAAAGCAGTTCTAAGATATTTCTCTGAAAGGTTTCAGAAAGAACACTAATTAACTCAGGCAGAGAATCTTCCAAAGATGTATTCCTTCTGTTGAAGAATATCCTGTATTGGCATTTTTGCGAATCATTCTTGACATTTTGCCAGTTCTGCTGTCAACTTTCAAGGGATACAGAAATAGTCAGCGGATTTTTAAAAGCAAAATCTCTAAACCAAAGTCTGATTACAAAACTACTGGCTAGTTCAAAAACAAAACAAAATACAGAGATGATCATTAAAAAACAAAACTTCTAGGAAAGCCTCTTGAGGTGGAATTGCTTCATCTAGTGTAGTAGGGCCAACTTGGATTAAATTAAAGTGTTTCTTAGGTTGTAGGGCTAAAAGTATTTTGAGTTATTGAGTGGTGTGTGTGAATGAGTGAGCAGATGCTCATGCATATATGTACATGTTCTGTCAATAAATGTTGATTCAACACCTACTATGTGTCAGTCACTACTAATAAGTTCTTAAGAGAGCTACTATTATTGTCTTATAAAATACTAGTAATTGTTCTAAAAATATTTCTAAATGTTTATTTTATGCTTTTAATAATTGACTTTTTAATAGACTATTTGTATAGCAGCTTTAGGTTCACAGAAAAATTGAACAGAAGGTACAGAGATTTCCTGTATATTCCCTACTCAGACACATGCATAGCCTCCCCATAATCAACACCCAAACCACATTGGTACATTTGTTACAACTGATGAACTTACTTTGACATTATTATCACCCAGAATCAATAGTTTACATTGGTGTTTACTCTTTATATTGTACATTCTATGGATTTAGATAAATGTATTATGATATATATCCACCAGTATAATATCATACACAATATTTTCATTGTTCTAAAAGTCCTCTGTACTCTGCCTATTTATAATCCCTCTCCAACCTGACAACCACTGATTTTTTTTTTAAAGATTTTATTTATTTATTTGACAGAGAGAGAGACAATGAGAGCAGGAACACAAGCAGGGAGAGTGGGAGAGGGAGAAGGAGGCTTCCCACTGAGCAGAGAGCCCAATGTGGGGCTCAGTCCCAGGACCCTGGGATCATGACCTGAGCTGAAGGTGGATTCTTAATGACTAAGCCACCCAGGTGCCCCACCATTGATCTTTTTATGGTCTCCATAGTTTTGCCTTCTCCAGAATGTCACATGGTTGGAATTATGCAGTATGTAGCCTTTTCGGATTGGCTTCTTTCACTTAACACAAAATTAAGTTTCTTTTGTCTCTTTTAAATTTTTTAATCATTTCTAGTGCTGAAAAATATTCCCTTGTCTGGATAGACTACTATTTCAACATCCACTCACCTACTCAAGGACATCTCACTTTCTTCCAAGTTTTGACAAAAAAGAATAAAGCTGCTATCAATATCCATGTGTAGGTTTCTGTGTAGATATGAGTTTTCAAATGCTTTGGGCATACCAAGGAGCACCTGTTGAATCCTATGGTAAAACTACATTTAGTTTTGTAAGGAACCACCAAACTGTCTTTGAAAGTGGCTGTACAATTTTGCATTCCGACTAGCAGTGAATGAGAGTTCCTGTCATTCCACAACCTTGCCAGCATTTGGTATTGCCAGTGTTCCGGAGTTTGGCCATTCTAACAGGTGTGCAAAGGTATCTCATTGTATTAATTTGCATTCCTCTAATGATATATGATGTGGAGTATCTTTTCATATGTTTATCTGCCACCCGTATCTCTTTGGTGAAATACATTTTAAATCTCTTTGGTCCATTTATTGTGTTATCTGTGTTCTTATTGTTGATTTTTAAAAAGTTCTTTGTATATTTTGGATAATAGTCCTTTATCAAGTAAATCTTTTTTTAAGATTTTATTTATTTATTTGAGAGAGAGAGAGTGTGAGAGGGAAAGCACTAGTTGGGGTGGGGGGGAAGCAGGCTCCCTGCAGCTCGATGTGGGGCTCGATCCTATGGCCCTGCGATCATGACCTGAGCTGAAGGCAGAGACTTAACTGACTGAGCCACCCAGGAGCCCCTATCAGGTGTATCTTTTGAAAACATCTTCCCCCCATCAATGGCTTCTCTTTTCATTTTCTTGATCTTTTTTTAAATATAAAATAATATGTGCAAGATCAAAAATTTTTTTAAAAGCAGAATGTCAACTATCAAAGTGGAAGTGAAATGTCTGTTCACTAGTCCTGAACTGCTCCAGCCCCATCCACCACTTCATGCAGATACTCTATCTATGGAGAATTATTAAATGAGCATTACTCTCAAACATTATTGGCACCCAAAATTTGCTAATCGCTTTCAAAACTGACATAACACAAGTAATATTTCACACTTGTCACCTTTCTTTCTCTTCATTCACATGGTTCCTATACTATTCTGGAAAATAGTATTTCTGTGTTCCACACTCTATTCTCCAAAATGACTGAGAAAGAAGATACAAGGTTATCTTAGTTTTTGTTTTTGTATTTTAAATCACATCCATAAATGAATGGAATGGAGATGCAAGTTTTTGGATCATTGGAAAATTAATTAAGAGAGACAAGATTTGATTAAGAAGATAAGCAGGTTGGAGGACATGGTGTATTTCTTTGTAGCTTGGAGACTAGAGTCCTTAAGAAGCTATTACATAACCCGTGGATAGAAGATTTTGACATTAAGATAGATCCTTGCTCAGCCAATGACAGACAGACTAGAGAATCTGATATAGGGGCCTAGTGTCTTAGACCTGAATCTCAACTTCTGATTCCACATTTGTTTTTCTAAAACAAAGAAAATCATCCCAATACTCACCTGCCATGTGTTACAAAACACAGTCCTGAATTTATAAGCAAGAGCAGGATGCTTATGCTTATTTTAAATATGCTTGTATAGCATATGGAATCCTCAGAAGGCAGAGCCCATGTGAAGATAATACTAATAATGATGATGCTTACCAAACCTCCATAATAGTGGAGCCCAGCCATTCCCTGAGCATAATTGCCTTCTATGGAAACTGAATCACAGTCTGTCAGGGGAGCCCTGACCTTCCCCTTGTTATCTGATAATGCCAGCAGGTATGGAAGGGGACAGGGACATAGGCAAGTGTGGGGGATCCCCTGCCCATCTCCTCTGCTTAGTCACTCAACCCTGTGGTCATCCACAGAAATTGTCACAGACCATTGTGAGAGAAAAATGTTTTTTGGGCAAAGTCTGTCAGCAGAAGGTTTGGCTGAGGGAGAGAGATAAAGAGTCTTCTCTTCCAGCATCGTATTTCTTCCTCTGCCTCAGTAATAGCAAGAAGAATACTGAAAATCGCTGGCTGAGTAAATTGTTTTTGGAATAAATGTGTTCTCTCCCACAGCTCTTCTCCTCCTCCTTTTTGTTCCCTGTCTCTATCTCTCCCTCCTTGCCTCCTCCCATCCCTCTCCTAGCATGGACACCTCTCTTCTCTCTTTCAGGTAATACATATCTACTGACAAAGCTCTGGAAAGAAATATATACCTGTAATTTTTCTGCTAACATGCCAGTAGGTAGCATCGAGTTGTCTAAGTCATGAAATAGATATGGCCAAGATCAGAAACAATGTTCATCTTCAGATTCACACATCCTAGCCGGCATGTAGGGATCACTTTCCTGCCACCGACCAGAGAGCATGGCCTATTTCCTGAGGCTTTTCCACAAATATTAGTTTGAAGCTCCTTGGCTGTTAAAATATGATCCCATGCTGAAGAGATAGCTCAACTTTCAGGCTAGGTACATTTCACAGAATGAAGTTGTTAGCTTTGTTGCCACAATGTGCTTTGTGCAGCCATGCCACCTCCAGATTCTCACTTTCAGCCTGGGTTCTACTCAGGGGAAGCTTTCTCTGGATCTCTTCAAACACCTTTGTAATCAGGCACAAAGATCCCATAATCCAACCTTCTATGAAGTTGGTTCTCTCCAATTGTGGCTGAAATTATACTGAGACACATCTTTATCTGGGAACTACTGTTATAAATTTCTTTTCCACTAGGAAAAAATACAACTTAAAAAGTACAGTATCTGCCAAATGAATGAACAGAGTAGTCTGTACTGTTTTCTGACACCAACAACCAATTCCTCAACTCTCCAGACACCAGCTAGGTTTCCTACAATTTAACTCAATTCTGACATTACACACCTGGAGTGAGCATCAGATTCCACAAATTAAAAGGGCTCAATCCCATGGGACTCCCCCACTCCAGATGCCAGTTATAAAAGTCTCATCCCATCCTCCCTGTTTTCTGACTGGCCAGTTACAAGTTCAAGGAAGGGTTCCCAAATCCTCTCCTCAGGTTTGATAATTTGAGAGAACAATTCACACAACTCAGAATTGTTTGAGAATTGTTTCTCAGAATTGTTTATTATAAATTATACAATTCTACATGTAACGGTAAAATGGAAGAGATGCACAAGGCAAGCTATGGGGAGGCGGGTGAGCAGACCTTCCATAAACCATCCTTTCAGTACCTCAATGTGTTCACCAACCCAGAAGCTCTCAGAACTCTATCCTTTAGGAGTTTTAATAGAGGTTTCATTATGCAGGCATGACTGAGGAAATTATAGTCTATTGGTGATTGAACTCAAACTCTAGCCCCTCTCCCCACCTAGGGGTCTGGGGGTGGGCCAAAAACTTCAATCCTCTAGTTATGCCTTTGTCTTTCTGGTGACCAGAGCTCATCCTAAAGCTATATAAGGGTCCCAGCTACCGGTCATCCATTAGCATACAAAAGACACTCTCACTACTCCAGATGTTCTAAAGGTTTCAGGAGATGTGTACCAGAAATCAGATCTAGGGACAAAAATGACCAAATACATATTTCTTATTATGTCACAAGAAATACCTAGTTTATAAAGCAGGGTGTCTATCAAATTAATGAAGACAAAAACACAATGACAGAGGATGGTATTACATGTGACCCCATTGTCTCTCCACCCACATATGCCAATATCCCTTAACAAACAGCCTCATCTGCCAATGAACTCAAGACCTCAGGACCTAGCACATGTAAGATCTAGTCTTTAGGGAATTCTCTCCAACCTTGTTGCCCAATATGATTAAAAGAGGTTGAACTTGACTTTCTATGGTATTCTTCTGGCTTCTATTACCTGAAGCTCTACTTAGACATGTCTGTGTGATTTGTTTCCCCAGTTAGATCACAAGCTAACTGAGGCACAGACTTTGTGCAAAGTTTTTCTCCTGCTATCCCCAGTATCCAGGGCAGTCCCTTCTTAGGCATCAAAAAAAAATGTTTGCCAATTAATTGATAGATTTATGAAATGACCATTACTTGGAATAATAATGATAATCATGATAAAATAATCTTCTTTAAAGGACATTTATAACTTGCCAGGAATTTTAATAGACATTATACATTTAACAATTAATTTATACAAAACACCTATGAAAGAGAAATAACACATTTTCTATATAGGAGAAAACAGAAGTTAAGAGGAAATAAAGAAATTGTCTCAGGGCCATGAATATAAGAGATTAAAAAATATATCCTTGCCTACTAATCTCCAGAATATTGGTCAAAGTGGGATTTTGAAGATATCATTAATAAGATTTTTCAGTGCTCAGTAGGGAATATTTAATTTTCCCAACAAAACTGATCTGTCCTTTCATGAACTCATCTAGAAGTTTTTGGTTTTTTTTTTCCTGTTTGTTTTTTTTTTTTTTTTTCCATAAGGAATCAGGATTTGCAATGTGCTTATCCAGGTGTGCACAGATTTTTAGTAAAAGTCATTCGTATATCATAGAATGCCTGAGTAAGAAGGACTGTAAAAGCAAATCTATTCCAACTCACCCTGTTTACTTTCAATGTCCAGTTGAAGTCTTTAAAATTTCAAAGACAAAAATGCTTTAGGAACTGAGTGGATGACACACTTCAAACAGACCTAACCAAGAAAGATGCCGTTTGGTAAAATGAGTTGAACTCTGCTCTAAACCTCACTATATGCATGGCTCCCCATATCTAGGCTATGTTTACTAATTCTCAGTGGTTGGCTTCATTTTTACACTCTAGCTTTCACAATCACTCTCTTTGGGATCTTGGTGTCCCCTGATGGTATCCAGGTCATGTGGAGTCATGCCTTTTGACCACAGTCTGGCTAATAGTTTTATTACCTAGAATACCCTTAGTCTCCAATTTAGCTGAGTTATGTATGTCTCTGAAGCTTGGTAAGAGGTATGATTAGTTCATAAACTTAATAAGAAGTGACAATAGAACTGGAGCTTCAATCCCAAAGTCGTATTTTCTTTTGCTATGCTATGCAATAAAGTAAAACTCTTTTTGCTAATTGAGAAGCTCCTCCCTGATACTGAATTAAGCACTTGATGAGAGGAGATGTGGATGTCTGGGTTGGGGGAACAGCAACACATGAGCTATTTTGGTTACCAGATAGTATTATATAATCATAATTTAGTTGATGAGAATAAACTAAATGCCATAGATTTGATAGCACTATCTGGATTTAAGTATGGCCAGGACCTATAAAGGATTATGACTCCATAATTTTGAGCACCTTGATCTGAATGAAGAGGAACAAGGATTCATAAAGATTTGGGGGGAAGTAGAAAAAATTAGCTTGACTATCGACAGTATTAGAAAAACAGAAACAAGCAAAAAATAAACAAATGAACAAAATAGTACATAAAAACAAATAGAGAAAACCCTTGGGCTGGAGCCCATTATATAAAGTCAGCTCAAACTTCCACCATGACCAAGATATAAGGGTTCATGGACTTGTCTATAAACATATTTTAACATCTGCTTCTTGTTCTCCTTCAAGGCTGTTTTGATACCCATATAATATTTCCTCTGAGAGATTGAAAGGCATAAAGCCACTTCTCCTGAAAACCAGAAGCACACGGTGTTGTCTTCAAGCCTTCTTGCTTTATCATGGATCCATGCCCCCCAAAAACTCAATTTTACTTATTTGCCCAAGGTAAAGATCCCTTAACCAAATTCAAGTGTCCTTAAATAACAGGTTACATTTCTTTATGTTGACACCATAAATGAAAAGGTTTTCAAACATATACTAACACCATTCCTTTAGACAGACATTAGCCATTGTTTCTATCGGATTTGTGATATCTATAGACCCAGTGCCTATAGATTCTGAATGAATAAATATAGACTTAGCTGCTCACATTAAAAGTGAAACAAATGGGAAATTGATATGGAAAAACTAGACCTAAAAGTGAGAAATAATGCCAGCATTCAAAAGAACACATTCAGCATGCATCGTCAGTATTTTAAAAAATAATAATATACTAAACACAAACCATCATCTAGGTTAAAAGAGAGAAAATTAATAACTGAGAAGAATCCTATGTAGCCCTCCTATTTCCCTCCCTCCCAGATATAACCATTATCCCAAGTTTTTATTATTTATATAGTTTTATCACACGTAAGCATATCCCTAAAATATATTTTATTTACTTTTACCAACTTTTTTAATTTTTAAATTTTATGTAAATATACCATATGTACTCATATAATGTTATTTTTAAAAATTTGTACTCAGCATTATGTTTGTGAAATTCATCTTTATGTATCTACCTGTAATTTATGTACCATAAATCAGTTGTCCATTTTACACTGATGGACACTTGAGTTGTTTCCCGTTTTTGGTAATTTTGAAAATACAATGCTATGTAACAATTTGGCCATATCTCCAGGTTTGTATTAAAAGGAATTCTCCACACCATGTATAATAAGTGGGAACTTTTGGTATATAGAGTGTGCAAATATACAAATTAAAATAAAAATGAAAATCAGGGGTACCTGTGTGACTCAGTCAGTTAAGTGTCCAACTCTTGATTTTAGTTCAGGTCATGATCTTAGGTTTGTAAGATTAAGCTTTGCATCGGGCTCCAGGCTGGGAGTGGAACCTGCTTAAATTCTCTCTCTCCCTCTTTTTCTGCCTCTCCCTGTGCTCTCTAAAAAAAAAAAAAAAAAAAAAATCCCCCCAAGAAGTGTACCCAATGACTCTCCTAATGTAGTCCATACACATGACTATTTTTCTCTGTGGAAATAGCACATAACCCTTGTTACCACAATGCGGTGATCAAAGATTTTCAGTGCTACATTTTCCAATGTCAAGAGTCCATATATGTGTATATCTACTTCTGGGAATTCTTTTCTGTTCAATTTTCCTATCCAGGTGTCTGTCTGGTTTAAATATCTTACTTCCTGGTTCTGGTTCAAGATGGCAATACAGGAAGACTCTGAACTCACCTCCTCCACAGAACACAACAAATTACACCTATTAATAGAATAATTCATCCTAAAGAAGAACTGAGTGGTGACTGAACAGCTACTGAATAACCAAAAATAGATAGAATGGCAAGAGAACAGCAAGAGAAATGAAGATATGCCATGCTTTAACAGTAACCAGCATATATAGCCACAGCTCCAGCAAGCCAGCAAAAGTTACCAAGCACACATAGTTTGCATGAGAGATACCATACACAAGACCACTTTCTTCAATGTTACGAGAAGTAACTGTTTTTGCTTAATCCACAAAAACAAACACAGGAAGTCAAACAAAATGGAGAGACAGAGGAATATGCTCCAAAAGAAAGAACAAGAAGAAACCTCAGAAAAAGAACTAAATAAAACAGATAACCAATATGCCTGATAAAGAATTTAAAGTAATGATCATGAAGATACTCACTGGCCTAGAGAAAAGAATGAAAGAAATCAGCGAGTCCTTCAATAAAGAGATAGCAAATATTAAAAACCAAGCAGAACTGAAGAATACAATAACTGAAATAAAAAACACACTAGAGGGAACCAACAGTAGATTAAACGATGCGGAACATATCAGCAATCTGGAAGATGATCATGGAAAGCACACGGAATGAATAGCAAAAAGAGAAAATAATTTTTAAAAAAGAATTTGGATTAAGAATTCTCTTGGAGAACATCACGTGAACAAACATTTGCATTATAGGGTCCCAGAAGAAGAAGAGGGAGATAAAGGTATAGAAAACTTATCTGAAGAAATAATAACTGAAAACTTCCCTAATCTAGGGAGGGAAGTAGACATCCGAGTCCAAGATGCACAGAGAGTTACAAACAAGATGAATCCACACCATGGCATATAATAATTAAAATGTCAAAAAGAAAATCTTAAAAGCAACAAGAGAAAAACAAAAAGTTACCTACAAAAGCAAACTTATAAGGTTATAATCCGATTTTCTCACCAGAAACTTTGCAAGCCAGACAGGAGAGGCATGATATGTTCAAAGTGTTGAAAAGGAAAAAAAAAATTACAACTAAGATACCCACCTGGCAAAGTTATAATTCAGATTTGAAGAAAAGATAAACAGTTTCTCAGACAAATAAAAGATAAAGGAGTTTATCACTGCTAAACCAACCTACAAGAAATGTTAAAGGGATTACTTTAAGTGGAAAAGAAATCGTCATAATTAGACATAAGAAAAATATAAATAAAAAGATGCAAGAAAAAATTAAACAATCGAACCTTATACCTAAAGGAACTAGGGAAAAAAAAGCTCAAGGTGAGTGGAAGGAAGGGAATAATAAAGATTAGAGCATAAATATATGTCATAGAGACTTAAAAAATAGGAAAAAAGAATGAGTGAAACCAAGAGCTAATTCTTCGAAAAGATAAACAAATTTGACACACTCTTAGCCAGACTCATCAAGAAAAAAAGAGAAAAGACCCAAATTAATACAATCAGAAATGAGAGAGAAGTAACAACTGATAACACAGAAATACAAAGGATTAGAAGAGAATACTATGTCAACAAAGTGGACAACCTAGGAAAAAATGGATAAATTTCTAGAAAGACATTCTTCCAAAACTGAACTAGAAAGAAATAGAAAATCTGAACAGACTGATTAGAAACAACAAAGTTGAATTGGTAATTAAAAAAATGCTAAAAAATAGAAGTCCAGGACCAGATAGATTCACAAGTAAATTCTACTAAACATTTAAAGAAGAGTTAATCTCTATCCTCCTCAAACTATTCCTAAATAGAAGAGGAAGGAAAGATTCCAAATACATTCTATGAGACCAATATCACCCTGATACCAAAAACAAATACACCACAAGAAAAGAACTACAGGCCAATATTCCTGATAAACATAGATGCAAAAGTCCTCAACAACATATTATCATACAACAATACATTAAAAATATTATTTACTATGATTTATTCCCAGGACAGAGGCTAGTTCAATATTTGCAAAGCAAGCAATGTCATATACCACATCGATAAAATGAAGGATATAATCTGATTAAAATATGGCTTAATGTTTACCATGATAAGAGTTTTGGTTCATGAATTGATGTTGAAGCTTGTTATATGCTTTCTTTACACCTATTGAGATGATCAAAAGATTTTTATCCATGTTTACCATGATTAAAACATAGGCAGAGGACCTGAACACTTTCCCAAAGAATATATACAGATGGCCAACCAAAACATGAAAAGTTGCTCAACATAAATAATAATCAGAAAAATGCAAATCAAAATCACAATGAGATATCAACTCAAACCTGTTAGAATAGTAAAATCAAGAGGACAAGAAACAAAGAGAGTTGGTAAGGATATGGAGAGAAAAGAACCTTTTGTACTTGTTGATGGGAATGTAAATTGGTACAGCCACTGTGGAAAACAGTATGGAGGTTCCTCAAAATAGAAATTCCATATTAAAAATAGGAATACTATATGATCCAATAATTTCACTACTGGATATTTACCCAGGGAAAATAAAAACACTAACTTGAAAAAATACATGAACCCCTGTGATTATAGCAGCATTATTTACAATAGCCAAGACATGATGAATGGATAAGAAAAATGTGGTGTGTACACACACACACACACACACACACACACACACACACACACACAGGAATATTACACAGCCATGAAAAAGTGAAATTGTGCCATTTGAGCCAATATGGATAGACACAGAGGGTGTTATGCTATAGGAAACAAGTCAGACTGAGAAAGACAAACACCATATGATTCCATTTACAAATGGAATCTAAAAAACTTAATAAATAAAAAGCAGAATCAGAATTATAAATAGAGAACAAACTGATGGTTGTCAGAGGGGAGGGGAGTGGAGGGTTGGGCAAAATGGGTAAAGAGGATAAGGAGATACAAGCCTCCAGTTAAGGAATGAGTAAATCATGGGAACAAAATGCAGAGCATAAAGAATATAGTCAGTGATATTATAATAGTGATGTAAAGGAATAATGGTAGCTGTCCTTGGGGTGAACATAGCATAATGTATAAACTTATCAGATCACTATGTTGTACACCTGAAAGTTATGTAACATTGTGTATTCATACTATGAATGAATGAATGAATATCCTACTTCCTACTTTACACGGAAAAGTGATGCAATCAGAATTCAATTTCTACAGATTCCTTCCACCAAATCTATTCTCTATACCAGCATCTGGTAAAAGAGATCACAATGAGCTTCTTTGCTTACTATATTAGAGATTTTATATGTTACTCTATATTTGTGTGCATGATCCTAACCATTTTCTTTTATTTAAGGACAGTCATCAGTGATTCTCTCTTCTCTTTCTCTTAATTCATCAATTTTCCTTCTCTAAAGAGTTGTTCTCATCAGCATATAAGCATACTTTATCCTTAAAAGAAATAAATAAGACTCTTTCTCTTGAATACTTGTATCCCTTCAGTTACACTCATTTCTCTGCTCCTCTTTATCAAAACTCTTTGAAAGAGTTGATTGGACTTAATGCCTCTTATCCTATTCTCTCTCAAACTCACTCCATTCAGGCATTCAATTCCACCATTCTATTGATAGGCAATAGATGCCTATCTGTTGATCTATCTATTGATGGCAAAGATCGTCAATGACTGCTATCTTGGTAAATTTGACTAACATTCATTTGGGCAGAGTTAATCCCTCTCTCCTTAAAATACCCTCTCTTGGCTTCTATAGTACTAAACTCTGCTGTTTTTTTCTGCATCAGTGACTGCTTCTTTCATTCCTGACCCTTTGATGTCACCCTTGATGGGTGACATCAAGAACCAGTGTGTTCTGGTTTTCTTTCACCCCTTTCTTCCCTTTTCTTCATGTGCTCCATGCAAACTTCAAGCATTCTCAGAATCTTACCAACGCTTTCCATCGATATTCTTGTTGCCTGCTCTAAGTTGCCACCAACTCTTGCCTGGATTGCTACATCATTAACTTGTCTCTGTCTTCACCCTCACTTTCCCAGGACCTATCATCAATACAGTGGCCTCTGTGATCTTTTTAACAGTAAGCCACATTGTGTCACCCACTCATCAAAATCCTCCAATGATGTCCCATTTCACATCATAAAAGCCCAAACCCCTGACCATGGCCTACTGAGCCCTCTGAGAGCTTACCTGGCTCTCTCCCTCTGAATTCATTTCTGCTACACTCTCTCCTCCCCAGCCCACTCCAGCCACACTTTCCTGAGAAGGCCAGCACATTCCTGCCTAAGTATGTTATAGATTGATCACAGAGCAAGATTCCTCACCTCCTACAAATTTTTACTCAAAAGTCACCCTGTCCCTGAGGCCAAACACATTTTTGAAAATTGAAAATTAAAACAAACCTCTCCTCTAGCACCTACCATCCCATTTACCCTGTTCATTAGCCTTCATAACATTTCTCACCTCCCAGTGTAATACATAGCTTGCTGAATTATTATATTGTCTGTCTTCCCAGTGGTGTTTTGCAATTGCTCCTACCAGCTTGAGAGACCCGAATGAAGACATCCCTTGCCAACTCTGTATCATTCAGTAGCTTGAAATTGGCCATTATAAGACTATTTACCACAGAAATCAGCAAATAGTACAAACCAGAGCTTGTAATTTACCAGCACATCACTGGTCTTCCCCCTCTGGAGCATCAATCTCTCCCACTATACTGGAGCAGGAATTTTTATTTATTTTGTTTGCTGCTCTTTCCTCACCACTGAGAATAATACCTAGTACTTATTAGATGGTTTAAGAAATTAGTAAATGAATAAATAGAGAGTTGAATATTATTTTTTGCATTCAATAAGTAAATATACTAAATCATATTACAAGGTTTTCCAAAGTTATAAAGAGAGGTATGAATTTCTAGGATAACCAACATTACAATGATGAATTTTCTGATATGCATACGTATTTTACTTTTTAATATGTTGTTTAAGAAAGTTGCATCTATAATTGTCAATATGATCATCCTGTTGGTTCCCTTCTTATGGTGCTTTTGTTAGGTTTTAGTGTCAAAGTTATGTTACACTAGTATGTGAATTGGGGAGAATTATTTCAATTTCAATTTTCTGAAAAAGTTTATATGAGATTGGATTTATGTGTTTCATAATTTGAATATTTGGTAGAATTAGCCTATAAAACCATCAGACTTTTCTTTGGGGAAAGATTTAATATAATTTTCTTAATGAGATTAAGACTGTTATTTTCTCTTTCTTCTTAAATCTATTTTTGTTACTTATATTTTTCTAGGAATCCATTCCCTGCAGATATGCTCTGAATTAATTAGCATATCATTACTTTAACTGTGCCATATCTATGGTTAGGGACCATTTTTCATGCCTAATATTGTTATTTAGGTTTTTCATTCTTCTTTATCTGGAAAATTGAATTGTCTATTTTATTTGTCTATTCAAGGTACACATTTTATCTTTTTTGATCATTTCTCCATCATATCTTTGTCTTACCCTTTCCTTAATTTACCCCACTACCATTATTTTTAAAATGTTTTCCTTCTTAAAAGTATGCTTACTTTATCTGGTAGGCAGAATTCTAAAAATGGCCCCTAGGTTCCACACCCTAACCCTCCGAACTTGTAAATGTGAGAAAATAGCACTCCTATATTTATATCATGTCATATGGTATGGTTGAATTTAAGATAGGGAGATTATCTGAATGGATATAATAAAACTCATAAGCCTTTCAAAAACAGAAAGTTTCTACAGCTGGTAGCAGAAGAGACTACAATCAGAAACTTGAGGGAAATTTGTTGTGCCACTTCTGGGATTAAAAATGCAGTTAAATGTGTCTATGTAATGGCAGTCTGAGTTCTGACCACTTGTCTGACAGTGAAGGTGCTGTAGGAAAATTCTAGGTCACTTTCTTACAGACAAGATGCTTGCTCAGGAATTTCTCATTCCCACATATTTCTATTGGTACTTAAATAACCTTGGAAACACATATTGAGAATAGCAGAGGTGCCCTTCCATTTCTAAATGACTTATTCCCAGGCCTCTTTGGGAGGGAGACATAAACTCAATTTTACTTAAGCCACTGTGTGATAGTCTTTTTTGATCTTAGCAGCTTGGACTGTACCCTAACCATCACAATATAACTAAAAGTCACCCTCTTGATTTTCTATGTCTTTAAACCCTCTTTCAAATTTTTTATCTTCTCTTCACTCAGCGCCTCTTTTTACTGTCATTCTGTATTGTCGGATTTAACATCCATTTTGCTAATTCCCTCTTCAGCTCTGTTTAATTGAATGATTAGCTTGTTCATTAAATTTCTAATTCCAATCATTGTGTTTTACAATTGTAACTGGTTCTTTTGCAAATAGATCCATGTTGATTTCATTAGTATCTGCCCATTGATCATATTTTCAATAGCCTCTAATTCTTTAAAAATATCAACTCTACCAGGATGCCTGGTGACTCAGTCAGTTAAGCATCTGACTCAATCTCAGCTCAGGTCTCAATCTCAGGGTTGTGAATTCAAGCCCTGCATTGGCCCCACACTGGGTATGGAGCCTACTTAAAAAAAAAAAAAAAAAAAAATCAAACATACTGATAATCTCCAAATTGGAGGTCTTTAATGTTCAGACTGGTAATTAGTTATTTCTGCATTTCTTACTCATGATGGTTAGTGTCATGATTTGTTTAATAACTTTTTATTGTGAACACATGTCTTTTGGAACTCTGTGAGAGTTTATTGAGATGAGATCTAGGTTTAAAATATGTTGTTCCAGAAAAGATAATAATTTGCTTCTAACGCCTAAAGGACTATCATTTAGAGTCACTTTGATTACATTTTCTTTGGGAAGTGGGTTGGGAAGCAGGAAGAATGTTAATTCTAAGCCTCAAAATTTCAAAGAGAAGATTTTTGCTTGGAATTCTCATTAGATAATTTTCTTCTTTTCTTCATAAAAAAGTTATCACTTAGACATAGTGTGCCAAGGGGTACAAGTTTACACATCTTCCACTGTAGGATGCATTTATGCTTTATATTTTGTCACTGAGAATGTTGGCCTTTAATGCATCTAGATTCATGTAGTTGTCCCAACCTTCTATGTGTTAAGTCACCAAGAATGAACAGAATCCCCCAGAGGATTACAAGTTCTTGCTTTCTTCTCCTGATTTGGTCTTCCTTGTTTTTTATTTCTTTACTTTTTACTGGATCAACAGTCTCATTGAAAAATATGTATTTAAGTGTAACTTACTAGAAGATGCTTTCTTGTACATCTAAACTTTCATATTTCTAGATAAGCTTTAATTTTCTCCAGACTATGTATCATTACATTTAATTATCTTGTGGGTTTAGATTGTTTTTTTTTTATTCTTTAGTTTTGGGAGTTTTTTTGGTCATTTTGCCTTTCTTTTCTTCCTTCCTTCCTTTCTTTCCTTCCTTCCTTCTTTCTTCTTTCTTTTTTTCTCTCTCCTTCCTTCCTTCCTCCTTCCTTCCTTCTCTCCTTCCTTCCTTCTTTCCTTCTTCCCTTTCTTTAGAATGTAACTTCCTAAGATAGGATACTTGGCCCTATTCATTGCTGTATCTTCAGTGTCTGTAACAATGTCTGGCACATAGAAGATGCTCAATAAAAATTCCCCAAATTAAAAAAATGTATATATATTATCTTAATATGTATAATTATAAAAATACATATATACACTTATATATACATGTATTATATGCAAATGTATACATATATTATTCCTATATAATTTGGATTTGAATCAGCTTCTCTTTAAACCATCTAGTCAGTCATAGAACATTATAATTTTAACATATTGTAAACAAAACACTAAGATCAAACACATATCACAAAAAAATAAGGAATTCATTGCACTAAGTGTTTGGTAAAAAGGTAAGTGGTAGTCCTTTGGACAAAATTTGTTATTAACATGACAGACATAGCAGACAAATATGTACTTTTAAAGTCCCAAGTTATTGTAATATATATAGTCACTGAATGTTAACTTTAATTCCAGGTTGTCACTCAGGTTTGTATCCTTAATGCATCATTTCTCTGGTGGGTTTGAAAGGTGCTATATTAGAGATTGTCACTTGGAGGTTTGAGGCACCTGGAGTTACTATAGTATGACTGACATGAACATTGAACAGTCCTTTATAGCCCCTGCCAGCATGCCTTTATCCCGAGTAAAGGGAGTAGATTAGATAATTGGATGGTTCAGCAAGAATTCATGTATGTGTATTTGATGGAAGCAAAAACATGTGCTCAAGAATGCAAATTTGAGGATGAACTGTGTTTGCTGTACAAAGAACATTGGAATTGGAGTTTGGAAACAAGTTTTAAGCCTAGCTTATCCTCTTACCAGGCATTTCACTTAACCCTTCTGGACCTCAGTCGATTTATCTATAACTCAAATATCTCTCAAACTTATAGACCTTTCCAAAGATCAAATAAAGTCTTAGAATAAGTTATTCCTCTGCTATGGAACTCAGTATAAGATGAGCTTTTGCTGGACTTTTCAAAATTTTTACTGAACGTACATGATGCCTGTCCCCAAGTGTTTTCCCCAAAGTAGTTGGTAATATAACCATAGAGTTCTGCATGAAAAAAAAAGTCTTATTCTATCACCATAAGGAAGAAAAGCTGGGGATTCCTTAGAGGTTCTTAGGGTTACTCAGTACTATCTCTAAACTAGCCTAATGCCTCAATTCTTGGATTATGGATGATCCTTACTACTTACAGCTTTGAGGCACCCATCTATTTTTTTTTTTTTTTTAATCTCATACTCCCTAGTTTTTCACCATCGCTTACCTCTGGCTGGATTCCATTTCTTCTCTTTCTTCACCTTGCAAATTATGTGCAGTCTGTACTGATTCATAGAGAATGAAAACACAGTGTCCTTAACAAATGCCTGCTTCAGCCCATCACAGAGCTGAAGCAGTGCATCAGCCCTGGCCTCTGCCTGCTTCTCAAAGTAGAATACTGGTAGAGAAGATACAACTTACCAACATCAGAAATAAGATAAGGGTCATCAATACTGATCCCATATACATTAAAAAGATAAAAAGGACTACTATGAATGATTCCATGCTCATATATTTATAACTTAGATGATACTGGCCAATTCTTTGAAAGATACAAACTGCTAAAACTCACAGAAGCTTTGCCTTCCTGAGCTAGACTAGATGAGGCAAATAGCATATCACCAGCCCCAGCTCACAAACTGATGAGAGTAGGGTTATGTTAGTGCAATGCCTATCAATAGTGAATTTAGGGGAGCTCTGATCACACCTTTCCACTTGTCATCTACCATCTCGGTCAACTTGCTTTCATGCCTCGTAATTGAGGTTGTCTTTGGGCCTAGAATCTTGGCAGATTTCAGCATTATTAAGCCAATGTTTGACATTCTCATCATCGTCCTTTCATGAGACTGGACTGTACTCCCTGTATCTTTAACTGTTGTTAAAGATCCTGTCATAGCAGATAAATGGGCCAGAGCCAAGACGTCATTTATAGCTTCATTCCAATATCTCTGCCTCCCCCACCATCCTACTGCTGTAACTAATAAATCCTACCACCACATGACAAGACTCACTAAGCAACGGGTTTCTTGTATTCTTCCTTGGGAATCACAACTTCCAACCACATCAACTTTTTTTCTACCTCCTTATCTTCCTTCACTTGTTTCCTTTCTCCTGGCCCATTATGACAATCTCTGGTATTGTCTATGTAACCACATAATGTTTCTTTTTCTATCTGCAGTACAGTAGGAACCAAAAAGCAGTTTAATATCTGAGCCACCTGGATGTATGATACTGAGTCAAGAAGGGTACAACATTGGAGTTAGATCCAGCTTCAATAGCTGGTTCCGTTATGGTGTGATGATCTTGGGCCATTATTCATTCTTTTTATTTCCTTAAGTTTAACCTGAGGATACAAGTTTCACCTTCATAGGGACGCTGTGAAGATTAAATGAGGTAATGTATATAAGGAGTGTAGCCCAGAACCTGCCATAGAATAAACAGTCAATAAATAGAAATTAAAACAAAATTTGAACTAACATTTGCTTTACAGATAAGATACAGGACTAGAGTTCAGTTCTTGACTACCAGTGTAAAGAATCTGGGATGCTGGGGCTGTGGGGGAGGGGTGGGGAAGGGGATTTGGGGAATGCGAAGGACTAGACTATTCCTCCTTTCTTTGTAGAACTTTAAAAGGAGGATATAGGTCCCTCCAGTCCTGTTCTTTGCTGGACCTCATATAAAAGAAGAATAAAAAGTAGCAGAAAGTCAAAGGGAGAGGCAAGCACCTTAGTTATGAGTGCTAAGTCACAAACTGAAGAAAACAGCACAAAATGCAGTCCCCTCTGTAATATCCATTAAATAGAGCTCTGATATATATTAGCCAATTATACTCAAGCAGCCTGGGAAGCTTCTGCAAATATTCTTGTCAACACAGTCAGGTACTCTCAGAAAAACAGCTGAGCTAGAGCCAACACACCTCTGAAAATGAAGTGCTGAAAATTCTAGGATTTAGTCCAAGACTAACTTTAACCAGGAAATGAATTTTAATTTTAAAATAAAAATAATATAAGGAAAAAGGAAGAGAACATAAGCTGAACGACTGAAATTGAATAAGATGTTGAAATCTATAGAAAGCTGGGAGAGTAGAATTAGCTTTTATTTCACATAGATTAATTGCCCAAACTGAAAATAAGTGTTTGGTGGCAAAATGCCTTGGAGCTCCTAGCCTCTCCGATTGTGTCTGGGATCCATCCCTGTAACGATCTTCATTAGGGCTAAAGTGTAAAACTGCCTCATTATTAGCTTCCCTGCATGGGTCTCCTCTGAGCAGGCTGAATCAGACATCATTGTCAGAGAATCAAGATCACCTTTGCCATCACCCTTACCAGATGTATATCAGGACTTTATTATAGAGAACCACCTAATATCTCTCCCATGGCTCTTTAATCACATATTGGTACCATTAGTTCCCATATGCATGCTAAACGCTACCTTGGGCCTGAGGACCAATCTTGTTCTGTGGCTGGCAGAACTGAGGAATTCCCTATTTAGAACCTGGACAGTCTACCACCAAGTCAGCCTGGCAACAGTTTTGGCTCTGGACTTGGACCCCAGTCCCAGGAAGAAAGCTTTTCACTATTCCTTGAGGGTTAAGATCTCATCTCTTTAAGTTCCAGTTTCAGTAATGTGGGTCCTTCTGCCTCCATTCTCTCTCTCACTTCCCACCCTCACCTTTCTAACTATAGAAACCGACTTTGGGGGGCACCTGGGTGCCTCAGTGGGTTAAGCCTCTGCCTTCGGCTCTGGTCATGATCTCAGGGTCCTGGGATCAAGTCCCACATCGGGCTCTCTGCTCAGCAGGGAGCCTGCTTTGCCCTCTCTCTCTCTGCCTGTCTCTCTGCCTACTTGTAATCTCTCTCTCTCTCTGTCAAATAAATAAATAAAATCTTAGAAAAAAAAGAGAAAAGAAAAGAAACTTGCTTTAGTCTTACCAATTCTTTTGCAGAATGGCTACCACACCCTGCTCCTGCTTTTAGGTCAGGTCTCTCCAGTAAGCACCACATTCTTCCCACCCGGACTCTCAGTCTAGCCCTGGATCCCACCCAGGTGGTGTACACCACCTTCATCAGCTACCACCTCCAAGTGACCTCCCAGGCTCCAGTTTGCCTGGGCCACTGTCTCTAGCTCTTCGACACCCTCATTTCACTTTTAACTTCTCTTTACCCTTCCTACTATTTTCCCCTTGGATCTTCTCCTGATTACCTGTTTCACCTGTCAAAGCACTCCCTGCCTCCCTTGTACAAAGCTCTCAAGTCTCTGATACTAGCATCTTCAAGTCCAATATTTCCTGCCATCATGAAGGTTGGATTATAAATCGTACTGTAGTGTGGGGCACCTGGGTCACTCAGTCAGTTAAGTGTCTGCCTCTTAGTTTTGGCTAAGGTCATGTTCTCCACATAATGGGATCGAGCCTCATGTTGGGCTCCACACTGGGCACAGAGTCTGCTTAGAGTCCTCTCTCTTCCCCTCTCCCTTGGCCCTCCACCCTTCCTACCCTCCCTCCCTCTAAAATAAATAAATAAATAAATAAATAAATAAATCTTTAAATCTAACTTCATTATGATAATATCAGTAGGGGTGAGTGAGAGGGAGCAATTAGGTACAAAAGTGAACTAAACTTGCCTCCTGGTCTCAGAGTCAGCATTTCACTGGAAAGCATAGCAACAAAGAAGTAAGTTACAACTTAAGAAAACTTATATACTAAAAACCAATAGAGGTGGCAGATCAAAAAAGATTCATATTTCTAGAGTCCAGCTCCACTGCTCCTTTCATTTCCTAATTGGATCTAGCATGTTCTGAACCCATTTATTTCACGAGTATTACAGAGCTTCCTACTGCAACATTGCCCACCTCAGCCCTGTCCATGGTACTATACTGAGAAAACTAGCTCACAAGAAACACAAGGAAATGACATCTTTTACCCATGGCATTGCTTTCCTTCCCTTTCATTTGATATCTGGGACCTACATGCTGGGCCCAAACCAAAATACTATACCTTTGTTTTATATATTTTTATCCTTTACATTTTTATTTAAAATTCTAGTTAATTAACATAAGAGTGTAATATTGGTTTCTGGAGAATTCAGTGGTTCATCATTTACATGCAATACCCAGTGCTCATCATAACTATTGCACTCCTTAATACCCATTACCCAACTAGCCCATCTCCCACCCACCTCCCTCTATCAACCCTCAATTTGTTCTCTATCACTAAGAGTCTCATTTGGTTTATGAGACTCTTAATGGTTTATGGTTTATTTCCCTTTTTCTTTTTTCTCCCTCTCATATGTTCATCTGTTTTGTTTCTTAAATTCCACACGTGAATGAAATCATATGGTATTTGTCTCTCTGCCTGACTTATTTTGCTTAGCATAATATACTCTAACTCCATCCATGTCATTGCCAATGGTAAGATTTCATTCTTTTTGATGTTGGCCATCAAATATAAATATAAATACACACACACACACGCACAGACACACACCACCTGTTCTCATTCATTCATCAGTCAATGGACATTTGGGTTCTTTCCATAGTTTGGGTATTGTTGACAATGCTGCTATAAACACTGGGGTGCATGTACCCCTTCAAATCTGTATTTTTGAATCCTTTGGGTAATTACCTAGAAGTGCAATTGCTGGATCCTAGGGTAGTTCTATTTTTAAATTTTTGAGGAAACTCTATACTGTTTTCCAGAGAGGCTGCACTAGTTTGCATTCCCACCAACAGTGTAAGAAGGTCTCCCTTTCACTTTCTCCTCCTCAACACCTGTTATTTCTTGTGTTTTTAATTTAACCATTCTGAAAGGTGTGAGGTGGTATCTCATTGTAGTTTTGATTTGTAGTTCCCTGGTGATGAGTGATGTTTAGTGTCTCTTCATGTGTCTGTTAGCCATCTGGATGTCTTCTTTGGAAAAATGTCTATTCATTCTGCCCATTTCTTAACTGGATTATTTATTGTTTGGGTGTTGAGTTTTAGAAGTTCTTCATAGATTTTGGATACTATCTCTTTATCAGATATGTCATTTGCAAATATCTTCTCCCATTCTGTAGGCTGCCTTTTAGTTTTGTGTATTGTTTCCTTTGCTGGGCAGAATCTGTTTATCTTGATGAAGTCCCAATAGTTCATTTGGCTTTTGTTTCCCTTGCCTCCAGAGACATGTCTTGTAAGAAGTTGCTATGGCTGAGATCAAAGAGGTTGCTGCCTGTGTTCTCCTTGAGGATTTTGATAGTCTTCTATCTCACATTTAGGTCTTTCATCCATTTTAAATTTATTTTTGTGCATGGTGTAAGAAAGTAGTCCAGTTTCATTCTTCTGCATGTTGTTCTCTGGTTTTCCCAACACCAGTTGTTGAAAAGACTGTCTTTTTTTCCATTAGGTGTTCCTGCTTTGTCAAAGATTAGTTGACCATATAGTTGTGGGTCCATTTCTGCATTTTCTATTTTGTTCCATTGACCTATGTTTTTGTTCCAGTACCATACTGTCTTGATGACCACAGCTTTGTTATATAGCTTGATGTCTGAAATTTAATTCTTATAGTTTTTCTTTTCTTTTTCAAGATTGCTTTGTCTATTCAGGGTTATTTGTGGTTCCATACAAGCTCTAGGATTGTTTGTTCTAGCTCTGTAAAAAATGTTGGTGGTATTTTGATAGAGATTGCATTAAATACGTAGATTTCTTTGGGTAGTATACACATTTTAACAATGTTTGTTCTTCCAAACCATGAACAAGGAATATGTTTCCATTTCTTTGTATCCTCTTCAATTTCTTTCTTTAGTGTTCTATAGTTTTCAGAGTACACATCTTTTACTTCTTTAGTTAGGTTTATTCCTAAGCATCTTATGGTTTTTGGTTTAATTATAAATGGTATCAATTCCTTGATTCTTTATCTATTGCTTCATTATTGGTCTATAGAATACAACAGATTTCTGTATGTTGATTTTACACCCTGTGACTTTGCCAAATTCATGTATTAGTTCTAGCAATTTTTTGGGTGGAGTCTTTCAGGTTTTTGACAAAGAGTTGCATGTGAAGAGTATCAATAGTGAAAGTTTGACTTCTTCCTTGCTGACTTGGATGCCTTTTATTTCTTCTTGTTTTCTGATTGCTAAGGCAAAGACTTTTCATCCTAAAGTAGCAGATACACATTCTTTTCAAGTGCACATGGAACATTCTCCAGAATAGATCACATACTGGGCCACAAACTAGCCTTCAATAAGTACAAAAAGATTGAGATCATACCATGCATATTTTCAAACCACAATGCTATGAAATGAAGTCAACCACAAGAAAAAATGTGGAAAGACCACAAATACATGGAGGTTAAAGAACATCCTACTAAAGAATGAATGGGTTAACCTGGAAATTAAGGAAGAAATTAAAAGTTACATGGAACCAAGTGAAAATGAAAATATGACAGTCCAAAACTTTTAGGATGCAGCAAAGGTAATCCTAAGAGGGAAGTATATTGCAATACAGTCCTACTTCAAGAAGCAAGAGAAATCTCTACACAACCTAATCTTATATCTAAAGGGCTAGAAAATGAACAGCAAATAAAGGCTAAACCAGAAGAAGAGAGTATATAATGAAGATTAGAACAGAAATAAATGGTATAGAAACAAACAAAAACAGTAGAACAGATCAACAAAATTAGGAGCTGATGCTTTGAAAAAAATTAATAAAATTGATAAACTGTAGTCAGACTTATCAAAAAGAAAAGAGAAAGGACCCAAATAAATAAAATCATGAGTATAAGATGAGAGATCACAACAAACACCACAGAAACACAATTATAAGAGAATATTATGAAAAATTATATGTGAACCACCTGGGCAATCTGGAAGAAATGGACACATTTCTAGAAACATACACACTACCAAAGTTAAAACAGGAAAAAATAGAAAATTTGAACAGACCCAAAACTAGCAAATAAATTTAGTCAGTAATCAAAAATCTCCCAAAAAACGAAAGTCCAGAGCTGGGTGACCTCCCATAGGAATTCTATCAGACATTTAAAGAAGAGTTAATAGCTATTCTACTCAAAATGCCAAATTCCTTCTACAAGGCCACATTACCTCGATTCCAAAACCAAAGACCCCACTAAAAAGAAGAATTATAGGCCAAAGTCTCTGATGAACATGGATGCAAAAATTCTCAACAAGATACTAGCAAATCGAATCCAGCAGTACATTAAAAGAATTATCCACCATGATCAAGTGGGATTTATCCCTGGGCTACAGGAGTGGTTCAATACTTGCAAATCAATCAACATGACACACCACGTTAATAAAAAAAAAGAATAAGAACCATCTGATCCTCTCAATAGATGCAGAAAAACCATTTGACAAAATACAGCATCCATTCTTAATAGAAACCCTCAATAAAGTAGGTATAGATGGAACAAACTTCGACATCATAAAGGCCATATACAAAAGACCCACAGCTAACATCATAAAGGCCATATACAAAAGACCCATAGCTAATATTTTCCTCAATGGGGAAAAACTGAGAGCTTTTCCTCTGTGGTCAGGAACAAGACAGGGATGTCCACTCTTATCATTACTACTTAACCTAGATGTCCACTCTTATCATTACTACTTAACCTAGAATTCTTGGCTGTAGCAATCAGACAACAATAACAAAAAAATAAAAGGCATCCAAATTGGCAAGGAAGAAGTCAAACTTTCAGTATTTGCAAATGTTTTATATTTTTTAGAATGTTCAGCCCTTCTTGTGGTTGATAAAGCATCTCCCTTTCTGTCTCCCTTTTGTTAAGGAAGAATAAAAATTATCCCCATCTTCGATCTGAGATCTGCCTTCTGCAGGATTCTGTGCTCACCTGCACTATAGAAACACACATAAAAATTGACTTAGGAATGAGTTACAAATTGCTCTTTATGGGTTAGACCAAAGGAACTTGGAAAGCCCGTATTAGTAGGGCATGTGCACAGAAAGGGTGTTCCATATAGAAAGCATCAGGTGAATGGTACAGATACAAAAGGCTAGGGAAGGGACTTGGACCTATAAATGCAGCTTCTTCTACCTAAGGGCCACTATGAGTGACAAAATATAAGGTGCTGTAATCATATAATCATGTACATATGGGAGAGGGTGTCATGACACAAGCAGAAAGTGACAAGTGTTAAAAAAAAAAAAGAGGGGTGCCTGAGTGGCTCAGTGGGTTAAACCTCTGCCTTCGGCTCAGGTCATGATCTCAGGGTCCTGGGATCAAGTCCTGCATCGGGCTCTCTGCTAAGCAGGGAGCCTGCTTCCCCCTCTCTCTCTGCCTGCCTCTCCACCTACTTGTGATCTCTCTCTGTCAAATAAATAAATAAAATCTTAAAAAAAAAAAAAAGACATCAAAGACTGCACTTATCCTTTTAGCTATTAGCCACTCATACTTGCCATTCCTTCTCTGAGGACTAGATCCTTAAGGATAACTCATGGCTTGAAATTTTCATGATCCCATTGTCAGAATAATTCAGAGAGTACTTTGTGCTTCTACCAGTTTTTGTACAAAATTCTAATTCCTCTGTAATATAAACAACTATTTATGTTTCAGTGCTCCTTATTAGATTGTGAATTATTTGAGAACAGGAGATGTGTCTCAGTAACCTATGTAAAATAACCTATGTAAAACGAGTAGCTAGAACAGTGTCTGATACCTGATAGAAGCTCAGTGAATGACTCTTGCATGACTAAATGGGAGGATAAATAATGTGGTGTTTACTGCACTCATTCTGTGTGAATGAAAGTTTACACTTGGTCCATAATGTTTTACTCTTCTGAAAAGTGTTTGTTTTCCGAAGTGTCAATAGTCAAGGTAGTCACTGAAACTGCCCCAAAGAATGTTTTACCAGCCACCGTTACATTAGTACTATGTGGGAAACTTGAAGAGTTTGTCATGTTCCAATAGGGAAAACTGAAAGGAATATGGAATGACTAATTACTTAGTCATCATTGATGGTGACTTTGAATGAAATAATATTTTAATTTCTTGAACTCCTACTCTCTTTTAGGCACTTGCTAAGCACTTTATAAACAGGAACACTTTTAATTTTCCTCCAAATCCTGCAAAATAAGTATAATTATGTCTATTTTTTGGGGTGATGGAAGTAAGGCACAGAGATTTAGCTATCGTCAGCTAGTGAATGACAGAGCCAGAATTTTTTTAATGGCCCATATTTACTAGACTCTTTTCTCAGAGATTAGATAAAAGTTTTGAATGATTATCAGTGTGAACACAATTCCTGCTAATGATCTATCATATTCTTTTAAATGGAAAGTATTTCCTTTTAATCCAAGGAATTAAATATTTGCTATGATCAAATACCTGGGATATGCAATAAAAATATTCTCAGATACCAGTCATGACTAGGCATGAGTTGACTAATGGGTTATAACCAGAGTTAAGAAAGTGGGTAATTATGATGCCATCCAGTATTTAAGACTAATTTGGGGATGGCCAGGTAGGAATGACAACTACAATGCTAACACTAACATATGTATAACATGCCCTACATGTTCTTTTATTGAATAAATATTTTTGGACCACCTACCTACTACACGCCAGGCACTGTGTAAATGACAAAGTTTATAGAAATCAATGTTTTATTCATTTAACCTCCTCAATGTTTCTTTATCCTTGTTTTTCAAAGTTTTCTTTGCTTCTTATGACCACTATTCTTGACATTGTCTGGGTTCTAATCCATTCTTTCCTGGAAAAAACTCATTTGGTCTGCCTCTCAGGCTCCTAACTGGTCTCTCAACTTCCAGTCTGTCTTTTCCAGTTTAATTTCTGTACCACTATCAGTAATTACTGATACTGACAAAATCTCTATCCTTGACCAACTTGAAAATGGCTTCTCTGACAAGAAATAACAAGTGTTGATGAGGATGTGGAGAAAAAAGAAACCTCATGCATTTCTGTTGGGGATGTACATTGGTGCAACCATTATGGAAAACAGCATGGAGGTTCCTCAAAAAATTAAAACAAATACCATGTGATGCAATAATTTCACTACTGAGTATTTACTGAAAGAAAACAAAAACATCAATTTGAAAAGATATGCACCCCTATGTTTACTGTGGCCTTATTCACAATGGCCAATATGTGGAATTAACTCCACTGTCTATCAGTAGATGAATGGATAAAAAAGATGTTGTGTGTAGACAGATAGACACAATGGAATAATACTTAGGCATAAAAAGAATGAAATCTTGCCATTTGTAACAACATGAGTGGACCTAGACAGTAGTATGTTAGGTGAAATAAGTCAAACAGAGAAAGACAAAAACTGTATGATTTCACTTATATGTAGCCTCTAAAACACAAAATAAATGAACAAATAAACAAACAACAAACCAAGAAACAAACTCATTAATACAGAGAACTGGTAGTTGCCAGGGAAGAGGAGTTGACAGTATGGATGAAATAGTTGAAGGGAATTAAAAAGTACAAACTTCCAATTATAAAATAAATAAGTGACAGAGATGAAAAGTACAACATAGGGATCACGTTAATAATATTATAATAACATTGTATGGTGATTACACTTGTCATGGTGAGCACTGAGTAGCAGATAGAACTGTTCAATCACTGTGTTGTACACTGAAACACTAATATAACACTGTATGTTAACTATACTTCAATTAAAAAGGATAGAAAGAATGACTTTTTCACTCTGTATTTTTATTCTATTTTATCTTTTTTATTAATCACATGAAGGTATTATCTTAAAAAGTAAATAACACTTGTGCAAATAACCACTGAATTAAAAAATATATATATATTTATTTTAAATTCAGTGGTGTTTATATATATATATATATCAGTTATATATATGTGTGTGTGTGTGTGTGTGTGTGTGTGTGTGTGTGTGTGTGTGTGTTATATCAGTTATATATATCAGTTCAATTAGAATAGGTGGGTTCCTTAAAAGCAGAGGACCAATTGGCTGTATTTAGGATTCTCCTTAGGGGTGCCTGCATAGCTCAGTTGGTTAAGCATCTGCCTTTAGCTCAGGTCATGATCTCAGGGTCCTGGGATCAGAGAGTCTACTCCTCTCTCTCCCTCTGCCTCTCCTCCCTATGGCTCTCTCTCTCTCAAATAAATAAAATAAAATAAAGAATTCTCCTTAGCCAGATAGTAAGTGCTCTACAAACATGACACTTTTTAAAACAAAGTTAAACTTAATTCAAAACATTTTATTTATCTTTGGTGAAATTTTCAAAAAAATAAAACTTCAGATAAAGCATAAAAATGCAAAAGGATTCCAAACTGGAGTCTAATTTTACAACATTTCATAATGTAATAAATTACTAGAAATAAATGGCTTCTTTCTGATTCATGGCTCTGTCCTTGGTCAGTTGAATCCAGTTTTAGCAAGAATCCTGCTGGGTCAGTTTAAAGAGAGTCTCTGGCCCTAGATATCTGAATTAACTTCTGCATCCCCCATCTTGGTATCTTATTACCATGGCCTGTCTCCAACAGGATTCCTGTTGAATGGGTCTAGCAAGAATGTCCCTAGCCTTGATGTTTCCCTTTAGTAATTTTCCATCCACTAACCCCTACACTGCTTCTTGTCTATAAATCTCTCCCCTACTACAAAAACCCTATTGCAGTAATCCTTCTTAAATAAAGTCTTCCTTACCATCTTTAACAGGTGTTAAAAATAATTTTTTCTTCAGCATTACCCATGGCTCTTTGGATGATATTCTTAACCTGTAGCATGGCATACAAGGTTCCTCATAATCAGTCATCTGAATCTCCAAGAAGACCTACATGAAACCACTCTCAGCTAGTTAGTTTCTTGTCTGTATTCCTATTTTTCTCTCATAGTATGTCAGGATGGATCAAGTATAGTCCTGCTACCTAATTGTCAGTTTCTCGACTAACTTCTAAACTTTTCAAGGAAGGGGATCAGACTATATTCATCTTTAGCTCTATAGCTCCTTCACAAAACTGGGAGAAAATGTTTATCAATTGCCTGATGACTATTTAGACATAGTCTTCCCCTTTAGGATTTAATTTGGAGTGATTTTATAAGCTCTGAAAAGACAGAAATATTTGGTGACACTGCAGCTGATAACTGCATGTCTTTCACAAGATGTTACTTTGAATAAGTGATTATTTCAATTGTTCACACTCTACGTTCATTAAGATGTTCTAGCCTTCTGCACAAAGTCTTAGGCATAGAAATGTGTGGGATTCTTAGCAAATCACTTCTATCCTCATTCTTTAGTGTGCTGTCTTTCCTGACTTTACTACCTCCCTTTACCCTTCACTTCTTGTTCTTTTCATCTTTTTTTTAAGCCTGGTTAAGATTACTTGACTACTCGATTATTTTGATAGTTTTCCAAAGATTCACTATCAGAATGATTTAACTGACATTTAACATACTATTAAGGAAGTAGGACATTGCTCATAGGTCATAGTTTGGATCTGAAGCTTAAAGGTTTTCTTAATATTTAGTGAAAGTATCATAAATGTCATCTCTTCCCAAAACTAGCACTCTCATGGTCAATGACAATTGGATTTATTTGGGACTTAGATTTTTTTTTAGCTCTACTATGCAACATTTGTCAAAAAAAAGATAACAGTTTCCAGAAAGTTATTTTGTTCAGCACACTTGCTTCTTTGGCTAACAGTGTCAGACACATAAAATACTCTTCCATGCAATACTCTTCCATGCAATATATGGCCACGTCCTCATGCCCCTTCTCAGATGGACTGGGGGAATAAACCAGATCATCCTTCCTCTCTCATTGAGTAGCTTCTGATTTCCTCAAAGGCAAACCTCCACGACATAGTTGTGAGTTGGGGTTTAATGTAGGAGAAGCGTGGTGGGGCAAAATTGACTTACTGTCTTATAGTAAAGTAAAACTGTCTTATAGGTCTGACTAAATAGCAGACTCTCCCATGAAAGGATTATTTGGATAACTTCTCCATGATAAATGAGTTCATCAGCTAAAACTTCTCACTAAGTGAGTAGGTTTGCTTGATTCGCAGCACACTCCCAAGGCTACCATCTGGATTATGTTCAAGAGGCATCTATATGTGGACACTTATGTTGGATGCAGGAAGCCAGAGGGAAGAGAAAAATGGGTGAAACATGACAAGGATCTGCCTTGATCCTACCACCAAGATCCACTAATTTCCTTATCAACATCTGCATAGGAGGGAGGATACCTCCATGTACAAGTTACCACAAAGAGGTCAATTGTGAGTACAACATATTAAGGAAAACTGGAAATAACTGAAATACACAAACGCTTTTGCAATCCATCATATTTACAAAAATAAAGCCATTAAGACACCCAATAAATTAGCCTTGATGAGATTTGCAATGAGGCATTAAAGATAAGCTAAGTAAACTGTTGAAATGTTAGAAAACTATACTGCAGCATTACATATCTAGTCTCCATATTTTATGCAAATAATCAGACAAGAACTGTTTTTGAATAAACAGAAATCTAAATCTTAAAAGAAACTGCAAACAGATTTAATATTTTTGATTACCTAGCAGAGTTCAAAACCATTATACCCTGGGTGGGAATTATAATGGCTGGAAAGAAAACTTTTTTTTTTTTTTTCACTGAAATCCATTGATTCTGTTTTTATCACCAGTGAAAATTAAAGACTTTTAGTATAAATGAAGTCATATTTAGCTTTTTAAAATTCCAGGGCAGTATGGAGTTTAATATACTCTTTTGGTTTCTGGAGAAAGCTGCTCATTACAGGAGCTAATAGAAAAAAAAAAAAAAATTATTCCTATTGTTGGTGCAGTGGTGTACCCAGAGATATCATTTCACATAACTGTCAGAACTGTTGATAAGATTTCTAAACAGATCACAGAAGATCACTTTTGGACAAATATTCTCATTTCTTTTAAAAAGCCAGTTATTTTATTTTTCATAACTAGATGGAATTGCATAGGATAACAAGCTTCATTCAGTGGTAGCAAATGGTTGCAGATGCAATTTGTTACTTTGGGGGCAAAGTCTACTCTAAGTATCATGATCCTATACTGGACACAATGACACTGTAAGAATAGGACCACTGTGACATGGAGTGTGAAGGCTCTCTGTTTCTGTAGGAGGACCAAGAGGCAGCACATCCCTTCTCCCATAAATTCACTGCTTTCAAGAAGGTCTCTGCTCTTAACATCTCACTCTAACAGACCTTTTGTATGCATGGATATCACTTTCCTTTGCCCACACAAAGGGTGCCATTAGCTTCACTTCATTTTCTCCATCACAAAGAGAACACTACAAATGGGGACCTGCAAATTTAGAGTTGGAAGGAGGACCCATAAATCTTGGCCTAGGCTCTCTTACATCACAGCCCCTGCTATGCAGAACTGGGACTTATGATACTTTCCAGGAATAAAATCCAGGATTTGTAAGAGCTTTACAAATGTGCATGTCCTTTGTGTGTGTTTGAGACTGCCTCAAGAATCTCATTTCTGTGAATGCTTTCCTGACTCTATAGTCAGATTGAAACCTCTATAATTCACATTCATTTTTTTTTTCAAACCCAATGAAAATGGGGAAAGGTTTAGGAGCCTCTTTCTAGCACCCTGAGATTCAAACCTCTCTAATCAATCAATCTAGCCTCATATCTCAGGCATCCTTGTAAGACTTTACAGTATTTTACTCCCAACTGAGCTGAAAATACTATAATACGAGAATTGCTTTCTCTCACTCTCTCTCTCTCTCTCTCTGTATGTATTTTCATGGGATTTTGCAACTTCTGTCACTTCTATAGTAGATTATCGTGAAAGACAAAATGCATGCTGCAGTTGAGGTAGGGAAATGGGAGGAGAGAAACACAGATGTGTCTAGAAATTTGGGAAAATGTCTAAATGAGACACTGATTTTTGCAGGCCTACTATTTCTTTTAAATTTATCATCTAATTTGAACTAAAATGTGCACATGGGATGGAAAGTAGTCTTAAGAAAAGAAAATGAGTGGCTTTGTACTTAGATGTTCAGAGAGGAGTCCTGTATTAGAGACCTCTAAAACAACCCCAGATTTGCTGTTTTGTGATTTGCTAGAAGTACTCACAAGATTCTTCTGTAGTTGAACACAGGACTAAGATAACAAGTGGAAGGACACAAACCAAATGCAAAGAAAGGGAAAAAGACACGAAGGGTGAGGTCTAGAGGAAACCAGATACTAGCTTCCAAGATTTGTCTCCCAACAAGGGGTCACACAGGACTTAACGAACTATCCCAGCAGTGAGTGTGGCAACACATGAGAAATGTTATCCACCAGGGACAAAGTTCAGAGACTCAATGTCCAAAGTGTTTATTAGAACTGATCACATGGGCCCCTTCTTGTCTAGCACATACCAAAATTCCAAACTCCCAGAAGCAAACTGATGTTTATACAGTTTTAGCAGTGAACCACTCTTAAGATTTAGGGAAAGTTTTGTGCCAGTGTAGGTATATTTACCATCCAAATTCTCAGACACTAGTCAAGGACCAACCTTGTAATCAGGCCTTTCTAAAGACAGGCAGTCCCAGGCTACTATGTTAACTCATGTCAACACATAGCTGGTTTGCCCACATACTGTGTGCAGAGCTTTCAGGTGGCATTATCTCTACATAGTTTATAGCTTAAATTTTGAAAATATTCCCATTCTTTATGCAAATACTTTAAGGAAAGCAGAATTGAGCATTCATAAAAGAATTGGTGTTTAAATATTTATTTGAGAGAGAAAGAGAGGGGAGGAGATGGGCAGATGCAAAGAATCTGAAGCAAAGCCTGATGCAAGGCTCAACCTCATGACTCTGAGATCATGACCTGATCTGAAACTAAGAGTCAGATACTTAACAAACTGCACCACCCACGTGCCCCAAGAATTGGTGTTTATAGTAGGAGCTTCTCTTTAGATAATTTTGGCTTTTCTGGTGTTTCAGATATAATTTGAAAGCTTTTAATAAAATTTAAAAATGTACTTTGGAAAAACTTGCCAAAATGCTGTTCAACCTAGCAAAAGGAGTAATTCCAACCATTTGGAACACTTTTCCAAATGTCTTCTTTCAGATGGTTTGAGTTTTCCCCACAATAACCTATGGCAGAACACAGCTGACTCTATATAGCTACTCTGACTGGGCATCCTAATTTTTCCACTCACATTCTGGGCCCCAGGAATCAGAAGATAATGCAGTTAGAGACAAGGCTCTAGTGTCATTACTACAACTTGTATACTCTTTCTCAAAGATGAAGTGAAACAATATTTGCCACACCCACATTTCTCATCTGCTATATTTTATCTGCCTAAACTCCTTTTTTTAAATAAATTCACATATTGTGGTAGAGCTTCTTCTAAGAAAACTCTGAAAAAAAGGATGAAGGAAGCAAACCCAGGAAGAAAAAAATATAAATTCATTCCTAATAGAATCTGTTCAATGTTAAGAAAGCTCTACACTGTTAAAAGCACTCACAAGTGGTTAGTGGAGATTATTGAGTTTATTTTGTAGGATGGCTTTGAGTCCCAGGTATAACCACAGATTGACCTAGGAGTCCTTTCTCCAGCTTTGTGATTATTCATTATGAAGCCAAGTGTAAGTTACTAGATTTTGCCATCTTTGGGTTTCTGATCTATAAAATGAGTCTAGCAGTGCACTCCCATCACAGGCATGGGCATGAAATTAACATAAATGATTTCAAGCTCTTTGCAAATAAGAAATACTAGTGATCTGTGCTAGGAAGACTAACTCTGTCTTCATGCTCCATTTATCTTTTCCATTCCCTCAGGGAGACTGGAGCTTGTCTGAGGACACTGAAAAAAACAAACAAACAAACAAACCCACCCTAATGAGAGGTCATTCATTCTTTGTGTGTGGCCAACCCAATGTGATGTCTAGCTAAAACTCTGGCCTATTCTAATTGAGCATTAAATAAAAACAAGGACTCTCAGGTAGCCATTCAGTTTCCTATTCTCTTGTATAGCTATTTACTTTTCCATAGATTTCAAATGGGTTTCCAAGCCTTCCTGCAATAATGACTACTTGATCATTCTAATATCTTTGTGACTTGGATAGAACCACCACTAGATTCTTAGAGATTTGTATTTATTTTCAGGTAAGAAAAAAATGAACTTAAAGAAGTTTAGGAGAACTAGATCAGTAAAGTCAGGAGTCCTGGCCTCAGATTTGGCTCCTAAGAAAAGAGCCACTCTCCCATGCACCTGTCTCTAAGTTGTCTTACAATGGGCTCTTTCAGCTTTAGGGCTAGGCTATCAGGGCCCATGGGTAAGGAGAGAAAGAATCATTGTTCCTCAAGTATCCAACGATATATCAAATTCCTCATTCTTCAGGCCATGCAGAACTTAGATCCCACAACCCTCATCTGTCACAGTCAGAACCAGATGAAAGACAGTTTTTTGAGAGCTTCAGGAGAGGTACAGAATCCCATATTTGGAAAGGATCTCAAAGGTTATCTATGTGGTTTTCAAGCCAATGCATCTTGTTTGGCACCCTCTCATTCACTCAGTCTTTGCTCCTGCTCTGAGAACAGTGTGTCTATGTCATATCCCAACAGAGCTGTGCATGCCTAACCTCTTCAATGACCAGTGTGCTCTTTGAAAGTACAAATTTTATTTTTTGCCTCTGTTATTTCTAGGAACCAGCCTATATCTGGCCAAGAGGATGTGTCAGTAATAATTTGATAGCTTCTCTTCCCTCCCAAACTAGAACAGCCTTTGATTCCTTTCCCTATTTACACCTAAAGGTTGCCCTTATTCAACCATTTTACCCACAAAGCAAACAAAATGATTTTATCAGTTGTAAACCAGACTATATCCCCAGCCTTTGCTTATAACCTACATATGTTCTTGAACATGCCAAAATAATATCTAAATTCATTACTATTATCTATAAGCCATACACTTTGAAGCCGATATTATTACCTCTTTTATTTGGTCTCTTCCCATCTTCCCCATCACTAGCAATGGTCTAGTCAAAGGGGCCACCTTCCTGCAGATAAAATATGCTACACTTAGCTGAGTCAATAGGCCTTCAGTTTATGGTTCCCTTTGCCAGAAACTCTTTCCCCCCACATCTTCACAGGGCTGGATCCTTCTGCTATTCAGATCCTTGGCTTAAAGATCTCATCCCCAGAGAGAACCTCCCTGACCACTCTAGCTCATACACCTGTTCACAAATACCCCTTGACAGTCTATTACCTGAGCTTGTTTTATCTCAGTGAAATAAACTTATAGTTTTGTTTGTTTTCTTGTTTATTGTACATCTTCCACAATCTGACAGAAACCTGGTAAGAGCAGGATCTTGCCTGCTCATTCACCAATCTTTCAATCTAGGTCTTAAAAACAACCCTCAACCTAGAGTGGGTGCTCATTTACTCTCTTCTGAAACAATGATGAAAGGAATGAATAATTCATTCAGTGCTTAAACCCCTCTCAAACATACTTATTGGTATCTTAAGCAAGTGTGATTCCTATTTTTCCTTGAGTAGAAATCGTGATAATAAATTCAGTAGGTCTTCATTTTTATACAGATTTTATAACACAGGTTTTTCCCTTATTCACTTCATGTTTGCCTTTCCGAAATGTTCTACCTATTAATGAATATACCCACCCCTTGTAAACACGCAAAGCAAATCTAATCCCTTCTCTCCATCAGTTCTTTGATTATTGCCTTCAAATCCCTGTACAGGTTCTTTTATCCAGGCTGAGAATAACCAGACTTTCTTCCATTTCATATTTTGTACATCCAAATTTCTCTCGCTTTTCTTCTGAATACATTCTAATTTATATTTTTCATAAAATTTGGAGCTCTAAAATGGCAAAAATATCACAGGTATGTTTGGACTGATACTGAGAAGATAGTGTGTGTATATGAGCTCATATATGTACATGAAACCACGTCATATCATATAAACTTTTTTGACAGCTATATCATACCAATGATTTACACTGTTTGTAAACTAAAAAAAAAAAAAAAAAAATCCTCAAGCCATTTTCACAGAACTCCAGCAAGTCTTGTGTCACCATGGTGCCCATCCTCTGAGATGGTCTCAGCGATCCTTGCCTTCTGGCATTTAAGACCTCTTATAGTCCCCTGCCACACTGTATCAAGGCCGGTCTATGGGACTAGTACAGTATAACACAAGTGGTGGTATATAACTTCTGAAGTTAGGTTATAAAATACATCTTTGAAGTGTGCTTTGCTTTCTCTTTATTCCCTTGCACTTGGAGGAAGTAAGGTGCCCACAAGGACATACCACCCTGGGAGAGACTCAGATTGTTGAGGCCCCTCTACCAACAGTCATATAAATGAGTCATTTCAGAGGAAAAATCCCCAGCCCCCAGTAAGCCTTGAATATAACCTCCTGAAAAACTCTAACCCAGAACCACCCATGCCTCTCCTGGATTTTTACTCTCAGGAACTATGCAGGAAAATAAATTTTCATGTTTCAAGCTGCTAGATTTAGGCTAATTTGTTATACAGTAATAGACAACTAATATATTGTTTCCCCCATCCTGCTCTTATGCAATTGTTTTTTTTAGATCTAAATTTGGATTTGTACATTTATTCTCAATAATTTCACATCTTTACATTTGGTTCTCTCCAGTCTGTTTAGATCTTTTTCAGTAAATATTTAGATAATCAACATATCTGACAACAGACACAATATTATCTGACAATTTAAAAAGTCTATTATCTTTCAAGTTACTATTAGCATGAGTTACTGATATAAACGCTAAAATGGAAAATGTGTTGGACAACATCCTAGTGGCCTTCACCAATCTCTTCAGATTCAAGCCTCCAAACTCTTTTCAAACAGACCTTCTACCAACTAATACTTCTCTTTATTTTCCTGATACCCATCCTACATATCTTCACTTTATCCACAAGGATATTAAAATATTTGAGTTATGTCTGTTGCATTTTTCTGACATTGCCAGCTTGATCACTGTTATGTTAAATAAAAAAGACTCTCGGGGTGCCTGAGTGGCTTAGTCAGTTGAGTTTCTGACTCCTGGTTTTGGCTCAGGTTATGGTCTCAGGGTTGTGAGAGTGAACCCCCAGAAGGGCTCCACACTCAGTGTGGAGTTTGCTTGAGGATTCTCTCCCTGTGCCCCTTCCCCCACTCATGTGTGTATATGTGCACACTCGCTCTCTCACTCTCTCTCTCTCTCTGGAATAAATAAAATACTTTTTATTTTCTTTTTAAATTTATTTTCTTTTTTATTTATTTTCTTATTTTTAAAGACTCTAGTTCAGACATAACTATTTAATAAGCCCATTTGAGCTCCCAGAGATATTATATATATTTTTTTAGGGACTCAAAGGCCATTGTTTTACAGTTTATAATAATGCCCTAAGTTGGCATAAAGCTCATGTTTGTCAATTTCCTATTCCACCTTCTCACTATATTGAACATTAATAAGTCATTTGCCCATTCCCAGTCCTATCCCATCTCCCCCATTCTGCACTGCTCATTAAAAATTACTGTTTGCAATTCTTAGGTCTGTATTCACTGATAATCTCTTCATTTGTTTTGCAATGGTCACCTTGCTTCCCAACGTGTTCCTTTCCATCTTTGAACATGTTTCATTACATTCAGTCAGTCTTTCTTTTCAGGTATTCAGTTAATAAAAGATCAATCAACAAACATCAGCAACAACAACAACAAAAAAACAAAAAATGGAAAACACAAAGAAAGAGAATATACTAACCATTCCATATTTTATAACCATCACAAACCTGGAGGACTCATACTTATTAAATTAGTGAATGAATGAATGATCATAAGTATAAGGTATCCTCATCTAGAAAGTCCATTTCTGTTAACACTAAAAATTTAAACTTATTTTTGAATTTTATTAATACACTAATAATTTAACACACTCCAAGGGTGGTCATAATTTATTTATTTTGCTTCACTTTCTTCTGAAATATATTAAAGTTTTCTGCCAAGTTTTTAAATCAATAGGCAGAATATTTCTTCAATTACTTACTGTGCATGAAAAAAGCAAGAAGACAGAAATAGAGCACAGTTTTGAAAATTAAAGACCAGTTTCATAATATTTTCAGATATGATTATATTTTCCATTATTAGCCTTAAATAGACACCATCAAAAAAGGAGCGTTCTCTCAGCAGAAGAATACGGTTTCATGTAAGTAATAAGCCAAGATATATAAAATAAACTTTTATGTAATAAATGAATCATCCCCAATCAGTTTAGAAGGATACGAATAATAAGTAGAGCTGGGGTAATAAAAAATTTATTTTTAAAAATATAGACCCTACCCTTAACCTAAACCTCAAAACACACTCCAGATGCTATAAAGAAATAAATTCTAAAAAGGAAAAATAAGTCTATAAAGATTCCAGTAAATAAATGACCAATGGATATAAAAAGGATAATTCCTCAAAATGGAAATAGAACATTTTAATAAGTACATTGAAAGAAAATTGTTTACCCTCATGAGTAGCCAAATAAATAAATAAGCCAATGGTATAATGGCATGCATTTATTAATTCCAACAAATTAGCAATGATTTAAATTTAATACACACATGGCAATGCCAGTTGGTGGAAGGTGAAAGATGCACATTTATAGCAACATAAATGTGAACATAAATTACTTAAAAATCCTACTGGAAAGACAACTGTCAGTTTTTATTTTAAAAAGCCTTAAGTATTAACTTCCCTTAAGTCACTACTTTCCTTTCTGGAAATCTCACTATAATGCTCTCCCCTTTTCTGTGTGGGAATGTTATGGCAAACATCCATGTCTTCTACCAGCTCAAACTTCATTCCCTTCCTGAAGCTTATTGTTATAGCACAGAAAATGTCTTCCTCCACCTTGTTCATGCTGATCTGGCCTTATGGGAGGGCAGGTATCTGATTATTTAGAAAACATGGCTCTGTGTGTCTGTGGAGGGCACAGGGACACAGAGACAAGATACAGCAAGGAATTCACACTTGTATTGTGAGTAAGTGATAGGCTCTTTGAAATAGTGAGAGGCCCTTTGGTCTTATGGGCAATATAATCCTGAATTATAGAAAAGCAAGGTCAGAGCTAACATAGCAAAGAGGAACAAAAAGGATGATAAGAAAAGTAAAGGTGTCTGTATCTGTGTTGCAGATGAACAAGAAAGGCCAAGAAGATGAAATTAGGAATGGAAGAGTTCCAGGTCAAAAATGTGGCTTGGAACTGTAGTGATAAGATAATATTTCAGGGCCAACCTCAGAAAGAGAGGCAAGATTTTAATCAGGTGATAAGTTGGTGGGAAGGAGGTAAGTTCCAAGCCATGCTTTTTCAGACACCAAGTGAAGGGTCCAATTCCAAGCTTCACAGGTAAGAAGGGAATAGAAAACAGACGCTTCGGAGAACGTTGCCATAGCCATAGAAATGGCATGAAGTGAAATAAACACATGCACGCTTACAAACGCACACATGCACAAGCATACAGTTATTTCTTTGTTCCTCTTTCTGGACCTCAGATACACAGAACTGAGCTGTTTATACCCATTAGTCAATAGCACACTATAATTACCAGTCCAAGAAAGATCACTGCTTTTATTGTGTTCTTATTATTATTATTTTTAAAGATTTTATTTATTTATTTGACAGAGAAAGAGAGATCACAAGTAGGCAGAGAGGCAGGCAGAGAGAGATGGGGAAGCAGGCTCCCTGCTGAGCAGAGAGCCCAATGCGGGGCTCGATCCCAGGACCCTGAGATCATGACCTGAGCCGAAGGCAGAGGCTTTAACCCACTGAGCCACCCAGGCGCCCCTGTTCTTATTATTTTTTACCTTTCATGTCCTATCACCAAATCCATTCCACTCTGCAATTCCTTAAGAGTTCCTCTCACATCCTATGTCTTTAATGTCTGCCTTCCACATGTTTATTTAGATATCCAAGGAAATACCCTTGAAAAATGGGAATTTCCAATTTCTTAACTTTAAAACTAATTTGAGGGAATTATTATAAAATATCAATTTTTATGCTGGGGATGCATAAGTTGACGTTACATTGTTCTGTATATTTGTATTATTTTAAAATAAAAATATCTTGTTGGGGCGCCTGGGTGGCTCAGTGGGTTAAAGCCTCTGCCTTCAGCTCAGGTCATGATCTCAGTATCCTGGGATCGAGCCCCGCATCGGGCTCTCTGCTCAGCAGGGAGTCTGCTTCACCCTCTCTCTCTGCCTGCCTCTCTGCCTACTTGTGATCTCTCTCTCTGTCAAATAAATAAATAAAATCTTTAAAAATAAAAAAAAGTCTTGTTAATATAATTTATTAATATATTATATATTATATGTTATATAATATATAAATATATTATAATTATGTTATAATTAATTTTATTAATATAATTTATTAAAATAATGTGGCTTTTAAAAATACTAAATGGCATTGTGATACAATTCTCATGCTGTTTTTTTTTTTTCCTTTTTTAGAATTAACTTTTATGTTCTTGGGAACTATCCATGTTGGTTTATTCTGATACATTATTCTGGGGCATGTATATTGCATATTTAACATATCAACAGTCATGCTTTCAATCACTTCCTACAAAATATGTGGATTTTAGACTTTCTCTGCAGTCTTACTGAGCCCCCCCTCCATACATGCATACTCAATTTCAACAAACTGCCAGGATGACACACCAGTGTATACTCTTACCAGTAGTGCATGGAAATTCCACATGATCTTACGCCCTTAATATTAGAAAGCTTTCAATTTTTACCATTTGGAAGTATACAAAATAACGTCTCCTTGTCTTAATCTATATTTCTTTGGTTACTAAGGGGATGCACATTATCTCATAGTCTTATTAGTTATTGGATTTTTCTCTCTATTCATATAGAAATTGCTTTCCTATATCCTTTGGTCAATTTTTTCCACTAGAGAATTTGCCTTTTTCTTGATTACTTACTGTTGTTCTTTTCTTTCCTATGTAATAGTACATTGCCAGTTTTACACTCTGCAAGTATCATCACTCAGTTGTCATACTTCTGTTAATTTTTGGTACTGTTCATTGATCTTTTTTTGATATATATACATTATTTTTTTAGTGTTTATTTAGGTATTTTAAATTTTTGTCCCATTCAAAGACCCAGAAATAGTCTCCTACACTTATATTAGTTTCATAATTTTTTCTTTCACATTTAGTTTAATTTATTTGTATATGTTTTCTATAGGGTTTGTGATCATCTAATTTATATCTCTATATTTGGTCTTCATCATTATCCCTACTACAGAGCTCCTAAAATTCTTGGAAGTTCATTTTGTTACTCATAACAAGCTCCTTTCAGTCATACCTGTGTTTATGTTAAAGAGATGATTTTTGGAAAGTCCCTAAGGATGAGGGCTAGTCACCAGGGGAAACAACCATGTGATTAAAGAGTTGGAACTTTCAGTCATAATCCTCAATCTTTGGGTTGGGGACAGGGGCTGGAAGTGAGCTAATCACTAAAGGCCAATGATTTAGTCACTCATGCCTATATTATGAAGCCTCCATTAAAAATCCAAAAGGACAGGGCTGGGGAGCTTCTGGGTTGGTGAACACATGTAGGTCTAGGACAACAGTATTCCCTGAGGAGGGCATGGAAGCTCTGTGCCCCTTCCCAAGTATCTTGCCCCATGCATCTCTTCCATTTGGCTGTTTCTAAGTTATATCTTTTTTATAATAAACCTGTAAAATAGTAAGTAAACTGTTTTCCTGAGTTCTGTGAGTTGTTATAGTAAATGGCTAGAGGAGGGTTGTGGGAATGTCTAATTTATAGCCAGTTGGTCAGAAGTACACGCAACAACCTGGACTTGAGACTGGCATCTGAGGGTGGTGGAGGGGCAATCTTCCATGTCCAGGTAGAAAGTGTCAGAATTGAGTTATGTAGTTGGACATCCAGCTGGTGTCTGAAAATTGCTTGGTGGAGGAAAACCCTGACACATTTGGTGACCAGAAGTATCAGAAGTGTTCTGAGAAGGGTTAGAAGAGAAGTGGAGTGTTATGTGAGTAGAAAGAAAAATAGAGGAGTTTTTCTTTTTTGGGTTCCAAAACAGCCTTACTATATTGTAAACTTTTACTATATACTAATCCAATTTTTCAGCATTATTTTTTTTCAAACAGCACTTATTAAATAATTCATTATTTCCTCACTCCTTTGTGATGCCATCCTGCACAACTAGTTCCTACATTTACATGAATCTCTTTTTGGATCTCTAATGTGTTCAATTGATCTACTTCATCCTGTGTCAATACTATTCTTTTTTTATCACTATGCCTATATTATAGTTGCTAAAAACTGAGAGATTACTGTCCCCCCCCCAAATTAGCTATTTGATAAGCTTTATTATTTCATGTACAGCTTAGAATCTTCTTGTAATATTCCTCCTGAATCTTGGCAGAGATCTGATTAAAGTTGCATAGAATTTGTAGAATAAATTCATGATAATGACATCTTACAAGGTTAAATTTTCTGCCCACAAACACATATACCTCATTATTCCTTGGATTTTATCTTCTTTAATTAATTTAAAATGGTCCTTCTATAAAATAACCCTCTATTAAGGTTTTCTCTCTTTGTTAGATTAATTCTCAAATACCTTATTGTGGTATTTTGTTTTATACTGTATTTTCTTTTTCATTCATTTCATGCTATTTTAAAGGAAGGCTTTTGGCTCTCATGTTTTGATCTGTGAGCCAGGAGGACTGCTGAACTGTCTTATCCATTCTAATAATTGCTTTAGGGTTCTTTTGGGTTTACTATGTAGATGATCAGATCATCTACAAATAAGGACTTTATTTTCCTTTTAATCTTTATATGTATTTTTTTTCTTGCCCTTGTCTTGAATTTGCCAGGGGCTTCATTATGACACTGAATATTATTATCTCATATTCTAAAATTTGGCAGTCTATTTTAGTCTCATTAGGACCAGTTATAGAGAACATGAACTTAAAATTGTACAGAAAAACAGAACTACTGAGTTTAACCAGAGATGGTCACATCATCTTTTTTTATACTTTTTTCAGATCATGATTGATTATATCACCTGGATTAGGCATACTTAAAGGAAGAAAAATGGGAAATGATTTCTCAAAGTCTTTTTCATCCTTGAAATTATACAGGTAAAAGGTCATTGGCTTCATTTCCTATATATCCTCAGCCTGGCTCATAAAATGGCACAACTCACATCCTTGACAGAGAGATTAGAAAAATTTTTGTTATTGTCAGGCAACCTTTAGAAATTACCCTAAACCCACAAAAGAGATAGAAATTAATCGACAAATGTCAATCATTTTCTTTTCAAGTTGTAACACTTATTTCTTTTGGTTGGAGACTGGGAGCAAGTGTTGAGCATTATGGACTGGAGGATAAGCCTGATTCTGAACAGCAGGAAATTCAGATGATGAGATTTGGCCAAGTGCACCCTTCTTGATAGTTTCCTTCCACCATGTTTTAAGAACAGATCACTAGAGTTTTAAGCTAATAGTTTCATCATCTTCAGAATAAGAAACAACCTTGAAGAAATCTCTGTGCAAATCTGTGAAACTTAAATGCTATTTGAAATAAAAGTAAAGGATAGCTTTCTTCTGGAATCATTTATGAAATGAACCCATGCATTTATTTTTACTTTCTAAAACAGAGTCATTCACAGAGTCTGAGATTGGCAGCTTAGCTCAGGTGAGTTTAAGGAAGGGAAAGCTTAAATTGATTCATAAGGAAATAAAAACTGAATCTTAAGAAAAATAATCATTTTTTTTTTCAAAGCAGATCTAAACCAAGGATGGATCAGAAAAGAACTGTGATTCTTTAGATTTACTAAAGATTTACTAAAGTATAGCAAAGGAAAAAACATTCTAACAATCAAGGAAATTCTATCATATAGGCTGCTGACTTTTTTTTAAGAGTAGTTGGGTAACACCATTAATAGAAGGTGATCCTCAGATTATGCTGCTATCTAGAGAACATTATCTCTTGGTATAACTTTAAAATACATCTTCATGCGTGGCAAAAGACAAGCCAAAGGCCAAGAAAGGGCAATTTCACAGCAGAGCAATTACTCAAGTGTTCTCTCCAGGCACTGTGTCTACTGCATGTGGCCCTCCTAAGGGATAGACGCTCAAGTGGAATGGCTTTCCACATCAAATCAGCAAGCCTGTGAAAAGTGCCTCCTAACTTGATCAACTCAGTGGTGGATGGAATGAAGTTTTGATGTAAATGCATCTGATTTTATTTTTAACCCCAAAGCCTGGATAGCTATGAACTTTTTATTTACATATACTTTCTCTGTGATGGCTAAATGGCTCTTACTACCAATGTTTCCCAATAAGAGTGGTGAGAAGCCAAGAGATCACTGACCTTGAAAAATACCCTCTTCAAATAAGTGTATGTGCGTAACTAATTTTGAATTTCCTCCAATTGGTCAAAGAGCAAAGTTTCATATATCTCTGTAAGGTACCCTGTGCTAGATGCTGAGTTTGTGGTGATGTCCATGACAAGGAGAGAGCTCATCAGCAGTGAAAGCAGATATTTAAAACAGTGTCATTAATTACAACTAATATAATAATTAATAATTATAATAAAATTACAAATAATTTTAAGAGAATGAAGTTCTGAGAAAGGGAAATATGGGATATTCTGGGGCCCATTACATGGACTCTGACCTAATCAAGGTTGGAGGTGGTAGGAGGCAGAAATGTATTCATAGCCACTCGAAGGAATCAGGCATGTGAAGAGGACAGGGACAAGTGTTCCAGGTACCCAGAAACATCACCTGGAAGACCCAGAGATCAAAGAAAATGAAATTGTTGTCATGGGGATTCAGGCAGATGCTATGCTGCCTGTCCCAAAAGAGAAATCTGATTTCTTCATCATCTTTACCCAAGATTACTCCATCATATGCAAATTTTAATTGACTTGATCCATGCCTCAAGGATTCAAGTTCTAACATCCAAAACTTTATGTTCAGATCAAACTCATTATTTTTAAACTCCAAAATAGCCTTTCTTATTATTCCTTCTTAAATCCATTTTATAATTTCCCTAACAGAGCCCAATTCTTCTATCTTAGCATAACTCCAGATCAACCACCTAGGATTATCCAATGGAGTTATCTGCACGAAGTAATTGCTTTTTTCTTCTGCAACCATTTCATATTCCAAGATAAGTCTTTAGACTTTAAGGCATGCACTTACTGTTCAGTTTGCAAATTTTCTTGGAAGTTAGAAGTGAGGAGTCAGCAATTTACTTCTGACTAAAAAGAAACTTTAAAAAACCATTCTACCTATGCATCTTTAGGCACCTATGAAATCTTGATTAATTCCTTAAGATGTCAAAAATGGCAGTTAGGTGTATGCCATTTGTTGAAGATTAGGAAACTTTGTTCAGGGCATTTGAATAATAGTTTTATGATAATGTACAGTTATGGTGAGGACGAGTCACACTGAATCATTCGCTTCTGAGTTGAAAACTGGAAAAGTGTCCTGCTTGCTAAAACAATAGGAAAGTAACTTGTGAAGTGATACCAAATGTAACGCATTTTATTAAAAATTCTTCTGATAACAAGAATGAAAGACTAGAAATATGGTGGCCTAGAATATATTTTCTCTTTCATCAGTAATTCGTGTTTATTACATTGGCATTTGAAATTGTATATGCAGGTGTGTCTTTTTTCACACAACAGATGTCTTCCTAAAAAGAAACATAGAAATTGCTAAAAAGGAACTCACATTTTATATGTGCTGGGAAAACTTCCCATTGTAGGCAATCTCACAGACTCTCCTTTGCGAATATAAGCATAGCTCTAATATGCAAATGACTCCTATTAATGGATTTGTGTCATGAATTAATATGTTTATATATTCAGCTTTGTTTAAGGTGTGCCCAAACAGTACGGAACATATCTGATAATAAATGTTTCCGGTTTTGGAATTTACATAGACTTTGGAAACAATTTTGCTAAGAGGGAGAAATGACGGGAGGGAGGAAAAGGAGAGAGAGAGAGGAGGAGGACAAGGAAAAAAAGACATAACGATATTTTGTAATACTCTGTTTATGTGTTGAGCTTTAAAGCAGCCACAGGTGCTGAGAACACTTTTGTCTAGAATCTGTTGGCACTCATTTTTTTTTTCCGCACAGCATCTTTGTGTAGCAGTGTTTGTTATTAAAAGCTTGATACACATTTTTGATGGCTCAGGCTACCTGAGTTGGGTCAAGGGGTTGCATATACATGGTGGGAAAAGAAATACTCTGTTTCCCCCAAACTACTTTGAAATTATCTAAAATCTAAATCAAGCCCAAAAAAGGTGGTGGGGGGTGGGAGGGAGGGAGGGACAGAGGGTGCCATGATGAAAACAAGCCCTATTCTAAGATTCTAGAATCTTCCTCTATGGATGGACACAGAGCTATGAGGTTTCCCTTCCTTTCCTTCTGCCATTTTCTTGACAGAGGCCAATCTCTGTGATAACATTGCACCAATCATCCATAATCATCACTCTTGATAATAAGCCCTGGTGCTCTCCAGCCCTTCATTCACTCCCTGTGTTTTTAAGTAATCATCTTGTTGTCCCAAGTAGATTATAATGAGTTTGATGGTAAGATTCAGATATACCTATAATTTTCATATCCCAAATCATGCACCAAGGATATTACTATGTTTTAAATTATGCAATATCTCATTGAATGCTCACAAAGCCAAAAACACATGTACACACACACACACACACATATATTTTTCATTTTCAGAGTAATCAACTAAGATTTTGAGAGTTTAATTTGTCCACATTTTCATAGCTAAGTGGCAAAGGATGATTTCAAATACATGTTCCAAAGTCTTTGATTTTCCACGCTGAAAACATGATGGAAAAGAGTCAGTACTTGAAGAAATGCATGAATAAAACAAAACAAAACAAACAAACAAAAAAAACCACTGACCACTCAACAATCAAAAGGATCAAAACAAGAATTGTAAAACTTCCATGTGTCACTGCAAGGGATAAAAAGAGACACTACTGTTTTTTCGGAAAACAGTGGCCTCCCTTCCCAATCTGATACCACAATGACCCAACCCAAGTGGTCAGCATGAAAGGGGCAAGATTTACAAGCTTATCCTCCATGCATGTTAGACTACTTTCTTATTCCTGGCTTCCTTTCCTAACCAATGGCTCTCCAAATATCTGCCTTTTGGTATGTATACTCCCAGTTGCCTTCCTTCTAAACTGAATACTCATTTAAAATGTTTTATTATATCTGCATCCATGTTTTACTTGTATCTGCATCCACTTTCTGCATTGGTCCCAGTAAAGTACTTCCTACTCAGAGGAGTCTCAATGAATATGTGTCAAATAAATGAATAGGGAAATAGACATATACCGTTGAGTCTCTCTGTGCTGTCTTGCTGCTTAGAGTGCTGTGCACTCAGAAAGATCGCAAGCCTCACAGAGCAGAGGGCATGTGCATCATGCTTTCTTTTTCATGTCTCTCTCTGTACCTTGCTCAGAACTGGGTATAGTGTAGACCTGGTTGCCCTACAGACAAGTTAAGTGAGTGCTGGTTAATAGTTAGATTCCATATTCCAAGACCTGACAGAACACAATCAGGAGATGTGTTGTCAGCTACCAGAATCTCCTTTCTGAGACTTTCCCCTCTCTCTGACATTACCCACATTCCTCATGCTCCTGACCCTTTGCCATCCCAAAAGTTACTCTCAGACAGGAGCATCATTAATATAGTGAGTGGAGTGAGTTCCCTTGAGCAAGTTCCTGCCTATGATCTACACTGAAAAAACAGTCTGTCTCCTTCTTTCCCCCAACAGAGAGATTTCAGAATCTATTCAGCAAATAAGGGAATACCCTGAGGGTCTGAATGACCCTTTGTTGTAGTCTTGAAACATAGAATAAATGGCTAATTTTCATGTACATGGTCACCTATAGAAAAGAATCCTAATTGGTCGGCTCTGATCCTAATTCCTTCTTAAGCAATTATTATCTCTGATCTGTAATCACACACACATTTACATTGTGAAGGTCATGGGTCACCAGATACAGTCACCCATAACTCTTCTTGATTGAATTAACTGAAAGAAACAGGAGTGGTCAGCCAGAGTTGGCCTGAATTAACCAAGAAAATGTGGATATTCACAGGCAACAGTGTTTTCTTTTGTTTTGTTTCTCTCAACCAAGCCAGGAGCCACCCTGAGTATCTGACAGCGAGAGTGTACAAACTCTCAGGACTCAACAGTGAAACTAAGACATGAGGCCAGAAAATGCTTATCTCTAATGGACTTTGCAAGGCTTAATTAACTCCCGTGGGACAAGTTCTTTGCGATGTTCAGATTGCATATATTCTCCGAGGTCAAAGATTATGAAGATGGAAAGGAATAATGACTTATTATACACTCCTCAACTGTATCAGAAGGACGCTTCTAATGCTTTAATTCTTATTTTATTATTAAAATTCTCAAATTGACAGATCATCCTTAGACTGTTCAATTAAAAAAATACATTGTAAGTGATGGTATTTTGTATGTTTGTTTGTTTGTTTGTTTTGAAGATAGTAGTGGATATATCTGTAGGGCTAGGATGGGTAGTGAGGGATTCCTTTTTTTCTCTTTCACATTGTTTCCATAGATGGGACCTCAGACCCCAGTTAACAGAGGTAACATCTGAGTCTTGTTTTCAGAGGTCTTTCTCACTGTGCAAGTGAATTTGCAATGTTTTCTAAAGAACTGGTTTTATATTCTGAAAGTTCCCATTGACATGTTCTTAGGACTAAGAACTTCTTGAACAGACTGAAGGAGCATTCTGAAAAGGATTTAAATTTATTATTTAATTTAGATCATCTTCTTTATTCATTCACTTTAGTCAAGAAAATAAATTTTCATCAAGAAAATAAAAACCTACTCATACCCAAGCTCTGGGAAAAGAATGGTAGGGAAAGAGATACTGACTTCCCTAAAAGTTTCGTTTCCTGAAAAACTGAGCCCAATATACGGGAAAAGTCAACTACGTATTGGTGAGAAAAAGACGTGCTATTAAGAATAATGAACATTTTAGCTGAAAAATGAAAGAAAAAGAACCTGACCTGATTAGAAATAACCAAAACCATTCTAGTCAGAATTAAGTTACACAAAGCCTTCAAGTGTGAGAGAGGATGGACACTTTGGTAGATCCAGGGAAGCTGTTATGGGATCATACCTGGAGCCTGTGCAGAAAGAGAAGAGCTGGAGAAGCATATAGGGACTATTCACAGGGGTACTTTATCTAGAGGCTCCTTGGAGCCATTTAAAACACTTAAAATTTAAAAGTAATTTAAAATTAAATTGCATTTTAGAAAACCATTGATGGTGTTGATAGGACTGGTTGTAAGTGGAACTGGCCAAGAGGCAGAAACCCATTAGGAGGTGATAAAAGACTTCTTGAGGAAATAGGATCATGGCCTGAGAAAGTATAAAAGGGCACAGGAGGGACACCTGGGTGGCTCAGTCAGTTAAGCATCTGACTCTTGATCTCAGCTCAGGTCTTGATCTCAGAGTCATGAGTTCAAGCCCCAGGTTGGGCTCCTCACTGGGCACAGGGCCTACTTGGGAAAAAAAAAAAAAAAAGCACAGGCGAGAGGATAGATTTTAAAGATGTTTAGGGTACAGAACTAATGGGATGTTCTGCTAGACTGGACAGAAAGGCAGATAGAAAGGGCAAAGATCAACTGAGTTTCTGGTTTGTGGCTTCTGCTAGGTGGTGGTATGGTACCAATCACTGGGGCTGGGCTTACAGGAAGATGGGGGAACTTAAAGGGACAGTGGTGGTGTGGTGGTGGTATTTGGGGAGGGAAGAGAACGGTGTACATCTACATTTCTTTTGAATTTCTTTTGTTATTGTTGTTAATGTGGATCTAAAATGTGAATTTCACCAAATTCACCTTTCCAGTCTGTTAACATCTGGATCCCAAAACCCTAACTCATCAGAAAATCTTTTAGCAGGTATTGGTTTGACCAGTAGAGTCCCTCAATTAGACTTTGCTATTGATCAGTTATCTTAAAATATAATTAATGTACAGTTTATGAAGTCCTTATAGAGATTTTATGATTAGCTTTACTTTTTAATGGGGCTAGGATATTTTTAATAATCTAAGAGTAACCCACTGGAGCAATTTTTTTAATTAAAAACTACATCTTGATCTTAGTTTAAATTCACAACAGCTCTGTGAGGAAGACAGAGCGGGTTATATTATTTCTAGTTACAGCGGAAGAAGAGTAGCATCTAAAGGTTTAGAGACTTGACCAGCGTGACTCACAAGCAATGTCTTTGCCTGTGGAACTCTTTGTACTCTTAGTTTGGGGGTCACTTCTCTTCCTCACTGTCTGTGAAGGGCAAGCCCAGGTGTTGAGTTCAGCAAAGATGCACGTCTTATTGACCATTAGAACTTAACACATTACTATCATCATTATTACTTTATTTACAGAGTTTACTGCTCTGGACACTATTCTGACAAGTGGAATTGTTCTTATGTTTTAAAGCATAATACATTAAAAAGCGCATGGACAGTTATCCTATCAATTGGTTTTGTGAGAATGTTTTCCCGTCCAATGCACTTTAGAGCCTGGTTCACCGACAAACTGCCCACATCGGGAATGCATTCTAATAAAAGCACATGCATTATGGAGGTGAGAACACTTGAAACAGCATTTGCATATGCTAGAAGACTTACAATGTAATGGATTTCTAACTAATTAGCATGATTTCCCAGACTGAATTATGCCACATGTAGGAGTAGCTGGATATAAAAATAAATTTGATTATAATGTGCATAAATTGCTCATTTCTTACAGAATTATGGCTTTTTCTTAAGTGAATGCCCAACTTCCCCAAATTGTCAATGAAAATGTGTTTCCAAATGGCTGCTCTTTTGGGGGCTGTGCTCCTTTCCGGGAGTTTAGCTACCCACGGCAGCTGCTTTGTTGGAACATGACACACACAGCACATCAGGCAGTGAGTGTGACCTACATTCAGGATGTTTATGAGTTCTGCAGAAATTGGGTAATTTCACTTGCTGTTTTGTTCTTCTACTGATGCAAGGGTCTTTGAGTGTCTTTTTGGGCAATAAGTCCACGGATGCTAACAGGAAAGTACAGTCCATATAGAACAAGATAAAAAGGAGCAAATCTACCACGGCAGATTTCTTCCTGATCTGTGCCAAGTTTTGTTAGAATGGGATAAAACCAATGACAAAGGTGCTCCTCTATCCCATGTAGCTGTCATTATCATGACTCATACACAGACAATTATAGAACAAAACAAATACTAAATGGCAGGGTACCGATAGTATATTCTGTAATGCAGAAGAGGAGAAATTCCTTTTCTGAAGACAAATGTATGGCACTTAATCTGGGAAGAAGAATAGGTAAGATTTCAATGGTTGAAGTAGAGAAGAGATTCTGCATCGGCAGCCTAGATAGAGGGTAAGAAAAGCATCTTTCTTTCATGCACAGATTCAACCATTCATCATTAGGCTTCTGTTACATCTGAACCATAGTGATTCTATACTCATGATGTGTCACTAGGTTTAATCTCCCATATGCAGTTTGTTAATAGATGTTGTGCACACACACACAAATGTGTTCCTTTGTCAATATGTTTGGGAAGCACTGAGTAAACAAAGGTAAACATGATTATTTCAAGACTTCTCAGTATTCAGTGTTTTCCAATTTATCCATCCAGGGAAGCTTTGTTTTAAATTTTAAATTTAACTAGATAGTCAAGGAATTTTTAAAAATCATGCACAGATTCCATTTAACCAAAAGAAGCTAGATCAGAAAGTCGTGAAAGCTTCAGGATATGAAGGGAAGTTGGAGGCCCACTTCGTTAATCTCAAATCACAGTAGAAAATATTAACCGTCATTTATTGACTGCCTACTCCATACCAGGCATAGTGCTAGTATTTGACCTGTATTTTGTGTGGCTGTCACAAAAATTTTCCAGATTATCTACAGCTATGTCTATATACAGATGAGAAAACTAAGGCTCACACAGATGAGGAGCCCAGAATGTCAAACGGTTTATAATGAAAAATTCCATGTGGTCCTCCTCTACATGTAGCATTTTGTTAAATTGTGTGTTATACAATTCTTTATTTTGTGTACAAATCACTTCACTGGAAGTCCCAAGAAGAAGATGGGTAGAGTCTGGGGGTGCCGGGGTGACTAAGTTATTAAGCATCTGCCTTCAGCTCCGGTCATGATCCCAGGGTTTTGGGATCAATTCCTGTATTGGGCTCCCTCCCTGGCAGGAAGCCTGCTTCTCCCTCTCCTACTCCCCCTGCTTGTATTCTCTCTCTCTCTCTGTCAAATAAATAAAATCTTAAAAAAAAAAAAAAAAAGGATGGGTAGAGTCAAGGAAGTTTAATACAAGTGGTAGTTGAACGTCAGTCCATAGACAAGTCCAATCAATGTTTCTAGATAAATATTATAAATAAATAGAATGCATTTTTTATCTAATTTGGAATATATGTAAGGGCTAGGAAACCTGCTTTTCTCAGGAAGGTACTTAAGGACATGGTTCAGAAAAACAAAGGATTACTCAAAAAAGAGGAAGGGTTTAGATCCAGGGATAAGTGAACTTCACAAGGCCAAAACGCAGAGAGTCTTATATTTACACTACTAAGATTCTAGCTCCAACTTTACAATTGTAGCCCTCAATTTGAAGTTAGTAGAAAGTGGATTCTGCTCCTATGGGGAGGATTAATCCTCCTGCTCCAATGCTTTCTTCTCCAAACTCTAAACATTTGGTATCTTACTGATAGGTGTAAAATGAAATTCTCTTTTTCCCAATTTCTTATCTATCAGTTCTCATAAATCCCAATCAACCACCAGGAGTTCAGGATGAAGCTGGAAGTGGGAAGTACAAAGCAGATTATTCAGGAACCCAGAGGTTCATTGTCACAGAGAAGGACTAAAGTAGATGGGGGTTCATGTGACAGAATAGAACAAAGTTAACTGAACACTCTTTTAACAGTATCCGCACCTCTTACTCCGAACTGGCCAGGGCAAGCACAAATAAACAGTTGGTCCTTTGTTGGGCTGCGACAACAAAACCTAAAAGTTTGCCTTCAGCCTGGAGTGGGCAGTCACAACCACAGTGTAATTAGTGGTGACCAGCAGGAAGTTCAATTGTGTTTTTTACATGGTCTGAAGAAGCTGATTTGCCCTCATTCAGCTAACCCAATGGGGAATGTGGAACACGAAAAACCAACTGATTCCCAAATCCCATTTTAATTATTTGTTGCAGGCCCCAGTGGCCAATTTCATCAGAGAGTTTGTTCCATTTGGGCGAGAATGTTTATTCAGAGTACCATGGAGACTTATTTCCAGAGATGGCAAAAAAAATGTGTGCTCCTGAAATGAAGCCTCTCCATTATTCACAGAAAATATAAAGGCACTGCTTCTATTAACTTTCCAGCTATCACTGATTTCATTTAAACCAAAATATTAGATTTAGTCAATTCACAATACTGTAATCACAACATAGTTATAGCTTTGAATTGCTGGTATTTCTACCTACTTCATTTTAGTACTTAATTTGTTTCTTTTTTTTTAACATGTTACACCTCAGTATTTTAATTATACTCAGCTGAATATATCTGAATGCTCTCAGCATGCTTCATTATTTATATTAGTAGAAAAGCACATAAAATCAAATTGCATGCTGACATTCTATAATTTGTACTTGCATATTTCTAAAATAGATTTCTATAGATACAGCAACTATTCAACAGTGACTCAAGATATGCTATGATTTTAAAATTTAACTGAATTTTAATGTACTCCCAAAATAAAATTTATGAGTTTTCACTAGGAAATGTCTTATCTGATTATTCATATTCTACAATTATTAACTGCTCCTATGCTGCATTTGATTGAATTGTAAAAAGGTGAATTCCTTTCCTTCTTTACCCCGGGCATTAAGCTGTAATTTCTGCACATTTTGAGTTTTCCATATCTAAATTGGAAATTATGTTAGATCTACTGAAATACCAAGTATAAATAAAATATAAACCTTTTTTTTATTAGAAATGGACATTACCATTTAATTTAGGAAGGAGGTCTATGACCATGCTGCCTTTCTTATCATAATTTTCTTCTGGGTTAAGTAGATGCCCTTTATCAAAAAGTTGGTTTAAACTCTCTCTCTTTTTTTGTTATTTGGAATTAAGAGCCAGAAGTCCCAGAAAGAATTATAAAAGCCTGTGTTTTTATTTTTTGTACCTCTCCTAAAAACTCAGTTGTGTCCTTGGGTCTGGCAAAACCACCTCCCCATGAGCTTCATCTGATAATCTAGTCTATTCTTCAAATAGATGCTTTGGTTTGGTCTTTAGGCTTATTCTAGACATATAAAAGGCAGATAAATAACAGAGGAAGCTGGGAAAATGTATGCTTCTTTGAATGATCAGGGCACGGAGGATATTATAAATTTCTTCCCTGATTAGAATCTCCTCTAATGTGCTATGTGCCATTGTGAGAAAAAGAGGAAGTATAGTCCATTTAGTTGTGGGTTTCGGGGAAGATATAGTAAGTCCTTAAAGAATGAGCAAACCAATAAGAGGCAGAATCTGAAACATAATGACATTTCAGGCAAAGAAACTACCTTAGCAATTCCCTTGAGGAAGGTGACAGCATACTGTAAATTTGAAAAACAGCACAAATGTAAGTATTAAGATGAGGTCTGCGGTTGGTTAATACATGAAGCAAGTATGCGTGAATAATGAAAAACAAAGCTACCACCTCAGAAGAGAGAGCCCTTGTGCAGGTGAGGAGCCTGGCCGCATCTATCTAATATGGGAGGTGGGGAGGGGGGGCCCTCTGGAAGGTTTGTGTGCAGGAGGATACAGTTGATCAGGCTATGTTGCAGGAATATAAATCTGGCAGTGTGTGCAGGATACTGGGGATATTACTGGAGGTAGGACAAACAACTGCGAGGCTGTAAGAGCAACCCAGGATTGGTTAACTCACTTCAAGTTCAATTCAACAACTTAGTGAATGTATAAATGGAGAGAGTCACAGTGCTAGATACCATGCAGGCAAACATGATAAGCCAGTCTTGTTTTCTGTAGTCAGGGACATATTATTTACTTAATAAATGTTGGGAGAAAAAAGGAAGAAGACAGACCAGGAGAGAGGGAGGGAGAAAGGAAACATGGAGAGAGAAGCGCACATAGAAGGAAAGAAGAAAAGCAGGTAGAAAGTAAGAAAAGACAGGACTAAGGACCATAAGAAAAGGATTTAACCACAGGGTAAAAAAAATAGCAAATGAAAAAATAATTCATAGAACTATCTGCTAATACCTCTAAACATCTTAAATAATTATACTATTTTCTGGAAAATAGAAATGACTAAAATTAATACATTTGACTGAGAACATTAGTGCTTATAAATTTTTTTTTCTGATCACACAGAAATGAGCAGAGAGGGTGTGAATCACTTACAGCATGGCCCATAATAACCTCCCACAGGCAGGTGTCTGTCTCCCTAGGAGCTAGCTTAACTTAGTAACTCTGAGGACACAGAGGACAAAAATGCAGAATAGAAGGAACATGGGACTCTCAATGAATCAGTCCCAACGTGCTGCATTACACAGTGACTGGAATGGTCACTAAAAGTTTATTGTGTTAAGCCATTTGAATACATTAGCCTACTCTGACTGATATAAAAAAATATTTACAAGAACTGTCAATAAAATAGACACTAATTTGAATGATATTATTATAAGCGTGTTCTACTAAGTTTTCAAGAAATAATTTTGAATGATAACTAAAATACCTAGGTTTGGGGAAAATATCACAATCAATTTCCCGAAGCCTGAAAATGTGTGTGTATAGGTGTTAATGAAATAATATAATTTCTTGATAGAGAGGTACATAAATGTAATACAGATGTAATTTTATAAATAAAATTTTATGGAATATAATCCGTGCTATGTAAAAATTTTTTCTAAGCAAAAATGAATGGTACAAAATTGTTTTAAAGCTTAATGTACTTTATTACCTTAATTAAGAAGAACTATAATTTCACCTTGAAGACTAAAAGACATTTAATAAAAGTCAAAACTCATTACTGAATTTAAAAGATTCTCTTAATAAAATAAGGGCAGAAGATCATTAATATGATAAAGAATATAGAACTAATATCAACAGCAAATATCAGAATAGAGGCACTCACATACATTAAAGTACAAAAAAACAAGGGTATTTTCCATCCCATTTTTATTCTATAACTTTATGAATTTCCCAGGTGAAAAAAAGAAATAATACAAGAAAATGTTAAAGACCAAATTTCAGTATTTGTAGGTATGATTGGTAACGTAGTCAATGTAAAATAACTGAAAAATAGTTGAAATCACTCTATCATGTCTTTGGGTATCAGTTGCCTAAACCAACAATGAATCCTTCAGCAGCTTACTGAGGAATAAATACACATACCCACACATGCACACAGGTGCACGCACAGAGGGGCGTGTCCACACGTGTGCACAAACACACAAACACACACACACACACAAAGATTTTTCCAAAAGGAGGGCTATACAATGTCCTCACATAAAGGTTAAACCCCAGAATGATCTTACTTCTCCCCAACTTGTTTTTTCCTATTAATCAGGCTTTAGTATTTAGTATTTAGTATTGGGTATAATGCAGTAAATCAATGAACATGAAACAATATCCAAAATCATTTCTAAAAAGAAAAACCCATGTAGGACACTGAAATTTATAGCAGAATATGTTAAAATGCATTGTAGTGTTTTAGTAACTGAAGTAATGTGGTTAAGAGTCATTTCAAATAAGAGAAAAGGTGGATTTTTCAGTGATCATTATTGACATAAATGGCCAATATTTAGAAAAAGAAATAAAATAGTCTCCCCATCTTATACCTACTCAAATGCAAATTTCTAGATGGAGTAATATATAAATACAAAAATGCATGAATCAAAGAATGAAAATGCATTTACTAGTGTATTTCTATAATATCCAGGATAGAGTGAACAATATAAAATAATAACATAACACTTTTTAAAACTTCTTTAAATTAGGGACGCCTGGGTGGCTCAGTTGGTTAAGCAGCTGCCTTCAGCTCAGGTCATGATCCCAGGGTCCTGGGATTAAGTCCCACATCAGGCTCCTTGCTCGACAGGGAGCCTGCTTCTCCCTCTGCTTCTGCCTGCCACTCTGCCTGCTTGTGCTCTCTCTCTCTCTCTCTCTCTCGGACAAATAAATAAATAAAATCTTAAAAAAAAAAAACTTCTTTAAATTAAGAAAAAAGAAAATGAAAATGGAAAAATATTATTTTCCATATAAAAATTTATAATATATATTCAACCCAAGGTGTTATGATGTTAATGCATTATTATGCTACTATAAAGATCTATTGCTAAGTGTTAAGAAAAATGTAAATAACCCAAAAAGATTAAAAAGTTTAAAAAATAGAAACAGCATTTTGCAAAAGACCTATAAAGATGTAAAAACTGTACAAGTGTGATCATAATAAAATGAATGCAAATTAAAACCATAATACACTATTTTTCTCTATCAAGCTGTCAAAGACAAAGAAAAGCTAACTGCCAGTGTTGTCAAGGGTTGGAGGAAAACAGAAATGCTTCCATAGCACTGAAGGTGTATAAATTGGAACAACCTCCATTAGTGGCCATATGCAATACATTTTAAAAAGGACTAAGACTGTACAGCTTTTTGATTATCAGTTTTTCACTTCAGGTAACTAGTGGTACACATACAAGTAATAATTTACAAATATCATCACAAGGTTTTTTCTAGCAACATTGCTTATACAGCAATGAAAAAAAAAGCAAACAAATTAAATCTTCCACGGTAATATCATGGTGGTTGAATAAATGTTGGCCTATCATATAATGGAATAATGTATGATGTTAAAAATAGTATTATAGAGGAGGAGGGGCAAGATGGTTGAGAAGTAGGAGAACCTGTTTCAACTGGTCCCTTAAAGTGAGCTAAATATCTACCAGAACACTCTGAACACCCATGAAATCAGCCTGAGATGTAAGATTATACACTTCTGGATCTCTATGGGGGCAGAAGACATCAGTGGAGAGGGTGCAATTGCCTGGATCATGGTTGGTATATTCAGCTATACATCCCCTGAACCACCTCTCACCAAAATGACTAGGAGGAGGAATACCCAACAGAGGAAAAATTCAGAGACTATGTCCTCTGCCACAGAACTATTGGATACGGACATAAACAGTATGTCAGAAAGGGAATTCAGGGTAACAATTATCCAGGCAATGGCTAGGTTGGAGAAAACCATTAGTGACAACATAGAATCTCTAAGGGCAGAAGTGAGACCCAATGTGGCAGAAGTTAAAAATGCTATCAATGAGATCCAATCTCATCTAAATACTCTAACAGCTAGGGTAACTGAGGCAAAGAGAGAATTAGTGATCTAGAAGACAAACTGATAGAAAAGAAGGATCAGGAAGAGGCCTGGAATAAACGGCTTAGAAGCCGTGAAAACAGAATTAGGGAAATAAATGACACCATGAAATGTTCCAGTGTCAGAATTACTGGGATCCCTGAGTGGGTGGAGAAAGACAGAAGACTAGAAGATATAGTTGAACAAATTCTGGATGAAAATTTCCCCAATCTGGGGAATGGAATAGGTGTTCATGTCCTAGAGGCAGAAAGGACACCCCCCACAATCAACAAATCTAGAAAGACCTCCAGGCACTTAATTGTGAAATTCACGCATCATAATTTTAGATAAGAGGTCCTAAGGGCAGCTAGGGGGAAGAGATTCCTTACATACAGAGGAAGGTCCATCAGAATAACGTCAGACCTGTCCACAGAAACCTGGCAAGACATATTCAGAACACTAAATGAGAAGAACGTGCAGCCAAGAATCTTTATCCAGCAAGGCTGGAATTCAAAAAGGATGGAGAGATAAAGAGCTTCCAAGACCGGCAATGTTTAAAAGAGTATGTGACCACCAAGCTGGCACTACAAGAAATATTAAGAGGGGTTCTATAAAAGAAGAAAGAACCCTCTTGGGGTGACATAGAACAGAAATTTACAGAGACAATCTATAGAAATGGACTTCACAGGCAACATGATGTCCATAAAAACTTATCTTTCAATAATCACTCTCAACGTGAATGGCCTAAACGCTCCTAAAAAATGGCACAGGGTTGAAGACTGGATAAAATGACAGGATCCATCCATATGCTGTCTACAAGAGACACATTTAGAATCTAAAGATACATCCAGACTGAAAGTGAAGGGATGGAGAACCAATGAGCCTCAAAAGAAAGTGGGGGTAGCGATTCTCATATCAGATAAATTAGATTTTAAGATTTTAAGCTAAAGACTTCAGTCAGAGATACGGAAGGACAGTACATCATTCTTAAAGGGTCTATCCACCAAGAAGATCTAACAATTGTAAATATTTATGCCCCCAATATGGGAGCAGCCAACTACATAAGCCAACTGTTAATCAAAATAGTCATATTGATACGAATATATTAATTGTAGGGGATCTTAACACTCCACTCTCAGTGATAGACAGATCATCCAAGGAGAAAATCAATAAAGAAACAAGAGCGTTGAATGATACATTGGACCACATGGACCTCATAGATATATACAGAACATTCCACCCTAAAACAACAGAATACTCATTCTTTTTGAGCACACATGGAACTTTCTCCAGAATAGACCACATACTGGGTCACAAATCAGAGCTTAACTGATACCAAAAGATTGATGCAGAAAAAGCATTTGACAAAATACAGCATCCATTCCTGATTAAAACTCTTTAAAGTATAGGGATAGAGGGAACATTCCTCAACTTCATAAAATCTATCTATGAAAAACCCACAGTGAGTATCATTCTCAATGGGGAAAAGCTGACTGCCTTCCCTTTCAGATCAGAAACACGACAAGGAAGCCCACTCTCACCACTGTTGTTCAACATAGTACTAGAAGTCCTAGCAACAGCAATCAGACAACAAAAAGAAACAAAAAGTATTCAAATTGGCAAAGAAGAAGTCAAACTCTCTCTCTTCACAGATGACATGATACTTTATATGGGAAACCTAAAAGACTCCACCCCAAAACTACTAGAACTCATACAGCAATTCAGTAATATGGCAGGATACAAAATCAATACACAGAAATCAGTTGCTTTCTTATACAACAACAATGAAAATATAGAAAGAGAAATTGGAGATTTGATTCCATTTACTATAGCACCTTGGAATAAACCTAACCGAAGAGGTTAACGATCTGTACTCGAGGAACTACAGAATATTCATGAAAGAAACTGAAGAAGGCACAAAAAGATGGAAAAGCATTCCATGCTTATGGATTGGAAGAATAAACATTGTTAAAATGTCTATACTGCCCAGAGCAATCTATACTTTCAATGCCATCCCGATCAAAATTCCACCAGCACTTTTCAAAGTGCTGGAACAAACAATCCTAAAATTTGTATGGAACCAGAAAAGACCCCAAATCGCTAAGGAAATGTTGAAAAACAAAACTGGGGGCATCACGTTGCCTGATTTCAAGCTTCACTACAAAGCTGTGATCACCAAGACAGCATGGTACTGGCACAAAAACAGACACATGGACCGGTGGCACAGAGTAGAGAGTCCAGATATGGACCCACAGCTCTATGGTCAAATAATCTTCAACAAAGCAGGAAAAAATATCCAGTGGAAAAAAGACAGTCTCTTCAATAAATGGTGCTGGAAAAATTGGACAGCTATGTATAGAAGAATGAAACCGGACCATTCTCTTACACCATACACAAAGATAAACTCGAAATGGATAAAAGACCTCAACATGAGGCAGGAATCTATCAAAATCCTAGAGGAGAACATAGGCAGTAACCTCTTCGACATCAGCCACAGCAACCTCTTTAAAGACATGTCTCCAAAGGCAAAGGAAACAAAAGTGAAAATGAACTTTTGGGATTTCATCAAGATAAAAAGCTTCTGCACAGCAAAGGAAACAGTAAACAAAACAAAGAGGCAACCCATGCAATGGCATAAGATATTCGCAAATGACACCACAGACAAAGGGCTGATATCTAAGATCTATAAAGAACTCTTCACACTCAACACTCAAAAAACAGATAATCACGTCAAAAAAATGGGCAGAAGACATGAACAGACACTTCTCCAAAGAACACATACAAATGGCTAACAGACACATGAAATAAATGTTCATCATCATTAGCCATCAGGGAAATTCAAATCAAAACCACATTGAGATAGCACCTTATACCAGTTGGAATGGCCAAAATTAACAAGAAAGGAAACAACGAGTTTTGGAGAGGATGTGGAGAAAGGGGAACCCTCTTCCACTGTTGGTGGGAATGCAAGTTAGTGCAGCCATTTGGAAAACAGTGTGGAGGTTCCTAAAGAAATTAAAAATAGAGCTACGCTATGACCTTGCAATTGCACTACTGGGTATTTACCCCAAAGATACAGATGCAGTGAAAAGGGCCATATGTACCCTAATGTTCACAGCAGCAATGGCCACAATCGCTAAACTGTGGAAAGAGCCAAGATGCCTTTCAACAGATGAATCGATAAAGAAGATATGGTCCATATATACAATGGAATATTACGCCTCCATCAGAAAGGATGAAAACCCGACTTTTATATCAACATGGACAGGACTGGAGGAGATTATGCTGAGTGAAATAAGTCCAAGCAGAGAGTCAATTATCATATGGTTTCACTTACTTGTGAAACATAAGGAATAACATGGAGGACATTAGGAGAAGGAAAGGAAAAGTGAATTGCGGGAAATCAGAGGGAGAGATGAGGCATGAGAGACTGTGGACTCTGAGAAACAAACAGGGTTTTGGAGGGGAGGGGGATGGAGGGATAGGTGAGCCTGGTGGTGTGTATTAAGGAGGGCACATATTGCATGGAGCACTGAGTGTGGTGCATAAACAATGAATCTTGGAATCACTGAAAAAATAAAATAAAATTTAAAAAGATAATATTATAGAAAAAATATTTAATGATCTGGAAATATGCTCATGATATATATTTTAAGCTTAAATACATAGCTAATATATATCAAAAAATAAATTGCTCTCAGTTTGCATGACATATACAGGTGGAAGCATGAATTTATCCGTACACACATCAACATAAACAACCAGCACACAGACACACAGACACACACACCTCATATGCACCAAACCGAAATCATAATAGAAGGAAATAATTCTGTCATTATATCTGATAAGTAAGTGGATTTGCAATTTTTTAAAAAGTTTCTTTTGCTTACAGCTATTTTATAATTTTTCTAAGGTGCACAAAATAGTTTTGCATTTTAAAAAATTGTATGCTGGGGTTCCTGGGTGGCTCAGTCAGTTAAGCATCCAACTCTTTGGTTTTGGCTCAGGTCATGGTCTCAAGGTCATGGGATGGAGCCCTACTTCAGGTGCTATGCTCAGTGGGGAATCTGCTGGAGATTCTATCTCCTCCCCACTCTTGCCCTCCCTCTCTAAAATAAATAAATAAATCCTTAAAAAACAACTATATATTTAAGAAAACTAGTATGCTACTTTAAGAAAAAAAGAAGCCCAGGAAGAATGTTTTAAGGAAACCATTATTAAGGTCTCATAAGGTCTCATATCACCCTGACTTGGGTGATACAAACAGATAATTCATTGGTGGCCATGAATCTTTCTTTAACTAGATCAAGTTAGATTATATCCTAGGACAAATCACTTCCTGTCTCTAAGCCTCAATGTATCTGTTGGCAAAAAGATAGGAGTCAGGATTCAAGTAGATGATCCCTGAAGCTCTTTGAGATTCTATGATTATTGAAAATATTTTGCATGCACATGTTAATTTATCTGCACTGTTTTAAATTCTCTAATTTTTCCCCTACTTAAACTGTAGCTTACTACTCTATCTTTATTCTTCAATGATGGAAAAATGATGCTTCCTCTTGTGTTATGAAAATATCAAATTTGGTCAAGCAGGAGGGTCCAAAACAAAATCTGTGAGTCCTCCTCTACTGTCTAGTCAGATATAAGCAGAAGATTGAAACAGGGGATCAAGGAATCTGTGTGTCTGTGAATGGCTACCTCAGGAACTGGTCTGCTATATGAAAAGGGAAGTAGAAAAGAACTGGGGCCAGAAGAACTCTGAGCAATATAAGTTGTGTGACCATATATTTTATCTTATAAACAAAGACCTTTTGAGAGTGGTGGGGGCCTTGCTAATAATTATGTTGAAACAACAGGAAAAAAGAGACTATCCTACAAAAAGCAGGATGATGGTCATCTACACGTTTGGTCATCCCAAAAATAAGTTCTAGAGTTTGGAAAAAGCATATTTTTCCTGCATTAAAAACTAAGAAGAAAGGAGGGAGGTTATATTTGGGTGAAAAAGTCCCTAAATAAGAGACATTTGAGAGAGGTTTGCTGGCTACTATGTCTTAACTTCCCAAAGAACGGAGGCCTTCCAGGATTCTCCTCCACGCTCATATGAAGGTCTGCCTACTTGGGCATAATTTGTATTTCTGGTGAAATTTTAGGAACGCAAGAACGATCTTATTTCGCATACCACCATGCTTCCTTAAGTCACTAAGCACATCCCTACCCTTAACAGTGTTTGAGGTGTATCCAACACATGTCCCTGGTCACCAACCATTCTGGATTGAGGACTTTCCCAAGATATAGGACTTTCAGTTAAAATCAGGCACACTGGGATGGTTGGTCACCCTGCCACCAGATCAGGACCTCCCTCTGCTAAGGTACTCAATTTATTTCCCCTCAATCCATTTCTATGTTTTGATATTTTTCTTCTCTAAACTACACATAATTTGTCCATTGAATATTGTTATGGGCTGAATTGTGTCCTTCCAAAACTCATATGTTGAAATCCTAATGCTCAGTACCTCAGAATGTGATGGTATTTGGAGATAGGATCTTTAAAGAGGTAATTAAAGTAAAATGAGGTTACAAGGGTCAGGCCTTAATCCAATATATGACTGGTATCCTCAGAGGAAAGGAAAAGATACCAGGGATGCACAGAGAAAAGGTCATGTGAGGACCCAGGAAGAATACAACCATGTACAAGCCAAAGAGAGAGGCCTCACAAAAAACCAACCCTTTTGACACCTTGATTCTGGACTTCCAGTCTCCCCAATGGTGAGGAAATCTCTACTACTGAAGGCTCCCAGTCTGCGATACTTTGTTACAGCACCGCTGGCAACCTCATATGAATATAATATTAAAGTAATTTTCCCCTTAACCTCATTGCCTAAGGAACTAGAAAATTTAAATTCTCTAGAGAAATGGCTTTCCTGGTTGTTGGAAATATGGCAATCCATCTTGTTTCAACATAATTGTTTTTCAGCAATTTGTACACTAGGAATAGCTATCCAGATTTTTCATAGGTCTTTAAATTGCATTTCATTGCTTTTTCATTAAGAAACCCGTCATGATTTGCATTCTGTCCATCTGTCCAAGTTCATTTCATCTCTCTGAGGAGTTGACCTGTCTCTTTCTGTTTAGTACATATAATTGGTTTTGATGTCCATGTTAGATCAAGTTTAATTATCAGGTGGCCAATAGTCCCCAATGGCTTAGTTATTTCAAGTTTACTCATTTAGAATATATTGTTACTTAACAACACATCAGGACTGAAATTATCCTACTTAGAGTCTGTCATTTAAGCCTTTACAAATCATACCCACAGTACATTATGGTTTTGTTCACTAATTACTAAGTATACTATGAAAAAGCAAATTAGCATTTTGAAAATAGTAGCATTATACACACAAAAGTGGAAAAATACCTTTTCTTTTTTTTCTTTTTTTTAGTTGGGAAGACTTTAAGTTTAATCCTTTTATTCTTCCTTGAATATTTAAAACTTGTAGTGGAATAGAAACAAAACTTCTTGGTCTCAGGAGGTGAGAGAATCCCTTACTTCAATGAGGACCACTATTAGAACTAGACCAAGGGAGCTGGTGGCCAGGATCAGTGTTAGTCTTAGTCCCTGCTTCTACATCTAGTCACTGAGGTCTCCTCAACAGGTGGGGTGATCTCAAGCATTCACTCCTGATATTGATTCCTGTCATTCTCTTTCTCCCTCTTCACCATTTGTTGTAATAGAAGAGACTTCTCTTTCTTTCTCATAAAGATATTCCCTGAAAAAGTTACAGACTCTAATGAATATTTTCTCATCTATAAAATGGGGCAAAAGAGGCTCACATTATTTAAACATAATTTCAAAAACAAAACAAAACAAAACAAAAACAGAAGGGGGTTAAACATTGGGCCAATCAGTTTTTAAGACAGAATTGAAATCCTTCTTTGGATTGATTAGATTATATAGACCTGATCCCAACCAGTCCTAGCATATAGCACTCGGCACAAATAGGCCCTTGATAAACACTCTCTGAATCAACTTAGATTCTTAATTTTTAAGAAAAATCACCGCAGGAAAGCAATTTGACAAAGGAGGCTTTCCAGCTTAGCTGTCACACTTATTCTGAACTACCCAAGTGGATGCAAAGTCAGAGGACAGAGTCAGGTGAGCATGAGGGAGGAGCCTACACACTTGCCTAGTAAGGACAACACTGCATAAGATAAATGGGGTCGGGGTAACAGACTGCAGCAGCAGGAGTCCTGTGGACACTGAGAGGAAACAGGCAGACAGTTTTTGAAACCTTGAGAGTGCAGGCAACCAGATAGGAGAAAAAGAAAATCGATTTCTTTTGGCTATCACTACTTGAGGCTTAGCTTTAGTGCAAGTTGCCATCGAAAGATGGCACTGGTGCAACCAGCCCTGAGTGCTGGAGCCTGTTCCCAGGAGCCAGTCTCCAAGGCCTGCCTTAAAGACAGTGGGGGGGGGGGCGGGGGGGGAGGTATCATCTCTTCTGGTAGAGGCTCAAATATTTGCGCCTTTTAATTTGGAAGCAATGAGAATGGAAAAATATAAAAATGGTCCAACTGTTAATTCCCCTTGATCTCTTCAAAACAACATGCTTATCTTGTGCAGGAGAGCATTTATAATCACACACCATTATTCTTTAAAATTGGATGCTACAATTCTTTTTTACATTTAAAGAAAATTTTCACTCCATATTGCTTGAGAATCATCTAACACAATTTCCTATACTTTTAATTTTGTCTTTTTTAAATTTACTTTTCCTTTATTCTTTGCATATTTAGTTATGAGACCATTTGTATAACACATAATTCATATTACACTAAAAGACAGGATAAATGGTCTTAAATGGAAATGAAAACTTCTCATACTTCAAATATGACTTGGTGAATACTTCTATCATCAGCTTTTTATTTTACGAATTGTATCTTATTTATAGCAAAACTTGCCTTAAAATCACCCATCCATTTGAAAAACTTATTGTCATATGTGATTTCTCTTTTGATGTCTCCTAAAACCAGAAGACTTGCTAATGTTTGTCTTTATTTCTTTTAGAATGGGTATCAGTTAGAATTACATTTGGCTACAAGTTTAAAACAAAAACAAAAACAAAAACCCTCCAGAAAACAATGGCTTATCCAAGACTGCAATTACTTTTCTCTTTACTAAAAGAAACTCAAAGATAAATAGCCAAGGTTAGGATAATTACTACTATGGACTCCGGCTACTTCTAGTGTTGCATCAGTCTGAGACATTTGTCCTCAGGTTTCAAAAGGAATGCTGGAGCTCAGAACCACAGTCACATCAGGATGGATGAAGAGAGAAAGAAAAGCATGCCGCCTCCCACTATTCTCTAAGGGGATTTCCTGGAAGTTCCCTGTGACACTTCTACTTACATCTTATTCACAAATATTGGTCTCAAAGCCACACCTACATCCCAAGGAGGTTTTCAGTAAAGGCAGTTTTTGGTAAATGTGTAGACATCCAAGAAAAATCAGTGTTCCGTTTTGTGGAAAATTGGGAGAAGAGATATTGAGAAGGAATTAACAGTTCCTGATACAGCAAATTTAAAAAGATGCCTGTTGGGGGCGCCTGGGTGGCTCAGTGGGTTAAAAGCCTTTGCCTTCGGCTCAGGTCATGATCTCAGGGTCCTGGGATCGAGCCCTGCATCGGGCTCTCTGCTCATCGGGGAGCCTGCTTCCTCCTCTCTCTCTGCCTGCCTCTCTGCCTACTTGTGATCTCTCTCTCTCTCTGTCAAATAAATAAATAAAATCTTAAAAAAAAAAAAAAAAAGGGGGATGCTTGTTGTCATCAGGAATCATGTCAAATCACTAGACCAACAGCAGCAGTTGGAACCAGAATCTAGAGAAGTCGGCCGCTATGTGCACAATAGTTTCTGAGTGAAGAAATGAATGATGAAGTGATGTCTTCCTAATGTGACTTGAAACAGATGACAAGTATTTGCCTTAACCCTGTTCTGTTTCGGGAACCTCAGGACCATCCCTCACCCTGTGATTGTTAAGTGCCATGATGTCTGACTGGAATCTGACTGGAATGGGAATCAATCGTTGTCAGTCTGGTCACAATGCTGCCCCTACTCGCTAAGTGACCTTGAGTTATTTACTTTGATTGAGACTGAATTTCCTCACTTATAAAATAGGCATAAAATACTTTCTTATTGATCTATTCATTCACTCAACAGATATTTATTGATTGGTTATTAGGTACTAGCCCTGTGCTGGATACTGAGGAGGTAAATAAAACACAGTGCATGTTCTCCTGGAGCTTAGCAGAGAAGATAAAGATTTGAAATAATCCCTCAAAGAAATATATTTTGTAAATTATTATAAAGGAAATGTAGGGTGGCATAAAATATAATGGAAGTCCTTCATTTACAAAGCTTTTGCAAGGGCAATATGCAATGCGGGACTGTTATGGTGCCTGATAGTTAATGAGTATTCAAGAGATGTTCTATCCCTACCCTCCTTCAGTTGGAGAACTAAAAACATACACAGCTGAGTAAGGCACAGCATTATCTCTATGGCAGTTGAGTACTGACAACATGGTACTGCATTCAGTTGTAGTCAATGTATTCAGTTGAAGGATAGAGCCTATTTGGAGGAGAAAGGGGAGTCGAGGAGGATTTGAAATAGGTTGCCACATTTCACCCAGATCTTTAAGAATGAAGAGGACTGAATCAAGAAGGTAATGATAGGAACTTTCAGGAGAAGTAGTAGCATGAGATATCCCAGTCTTGATGTATCCTGGCCTTCCATTGACAGGGGAAGCCTAGAACACCTGTCCTTCCTCTCGCTTCCTCAATTTCAGTGTTCTGTGCCTCCTTCACTCCTTAGCATACTTCTCTCTCATCCTATAAGGACTTAATGCCCTTATATTTCTCTTTCCCTGTATGTTTCAAAAAAAAAATCTGATTGAATCTGTTCACACTGTGACATGCATGATAGGCCAACTTGAAAATTCTAATGTTGTGCTCTAATAAGAGTTATAAAATCCAAGAGAGGGCCCAACAAAGTCAATGTTATGTTGATATTAAGTGCTGAAAACTTCAAACCAATTATAAGCTAAAAATTATCATTTTATTTATTTTTTCTCCCCTAAAAGCATTGCAAATCTCATGTCTTATTTAAAGCAAAACATAAGAAACACATATCAACTGAATAAAAATCAGACAGTTCAATTACAGTTATAGAACCCAATAAAATTAGAAACTATTACCTAAGATGATTAACCCTAATTTCTTAGCACTAAGCTAAGTAGTTTTGGGGAATGAGTATGTGGCTGTATATTGTTTTTGGAAAAGTAAGAATTAAGAAGTATTAAATAATTTATTAAAATTAAGGTTTATATCTAGCCAGGCAATTTTATAAGGAAAAAGCATATATTAAAAAATAAGGAGGTCATCCACTTGGGTATGGTAGAGTAGCCTATACAAATAGAAATGAAAACACAGTATAAACTGACAGTACCCAAATGAAAGGAGCAAAGTCAACACTAGGAACAGGTTCTAAGTTGGATGCCAGGGGAATTGTGCAGAAAGCCAAGGCTAGTCTGTGAAAAACATTAAAATTACAGGTCATGTCCAGTAAAGTTTAGTTAGAGTTGTTGAACCTCTGGAATTTAAAACATGAGCAAGAAGGTAGAAGAGATATTTGGGAGGCAACGGAGTCTTTGTGCCCCAGATATTATGTTTACATTGATCTTCTCCCCCTGTGGGACTCTGAGCAGTACTGCATTGCAATCACTGCCTTTGTCCTCGCTTACAGTCCCCATTAGACTTTGAGAAGGTCTTCACAAATATTTAGCTGAATGTGTGCATGATAAGGAATATATTAGACACCAGGGACCCTAGGACAGGTATCTGTTATACCTAAACTCCATTAACTAATATCCCACTGTATTGGTGCTAGTACTTGCTCAGTGCTATTTCAAATGATAGCCAGGAATTTGAATCAGTGCTACTTATAGCAACCAATCATTAACTGATTTAAGATTTCGATAACGTGAGTATGCACTGAACAAAGAGAAAAATATTCATTACTATAACTATGTTCTACAAACTCCACAAAACCTTTAATTCCAGGCATTGCATGCTCCAGATGGTGTACGGCTGCTCAACCGAAGGTTATTTTTCTTTTATATTGCTTGCGTGGCATAGACTTTATTATTGAGTTCATAAGTGAGTAAAACAGATTGTGACAAAATATTTCCACAGGCCAAGGACAACCTGGCCTAATCACCATTTCCGGGGAATCTTTCTCTTTTTTCAGACACTTGAAGGCCTTCATAGAAATCAGAATAAGTGATTATTTTTTAAAAAGTAAAAAACCCTGGAGAACCAAAAAGGGTGGTGGTGAAAAAAATTCTATGAATATTTAGGTAATGATGATATGAAAGGAAATACAGAAAAAAAGTTCTCCCCCACTAGAATATAAGATCCATGAGAGCATAGGCCTTTTCTTTCTTGTTTATTGCTGTTGCATCATATTCTAGAATTTTATTTGGCATATGATAGGTATGCCACAAACATATTTTATGTGATTGAATTTTTGTTATTCATTACACTGTAAACTGAATCAGGGTAGAATTGTGTTAGTCTTGCTCACTGATGCATCCTTAGGACCTGGCGTCTAGGCAATATTCAAAATTTGAAAACCAACATTATAGATGAAGAAATTTAGAGAGATGAAGTAAATTTCCTTAGATCATTTAGCTAGCAATGGCACAGCCAAGCTCAAACCCAGGCCTTTATTATTGTAAACATTAATACCATGACATATAAAGTGCTTGGCACATAGTAGTTTCCCGAAGAGTGATTCCTCTTCTATTACTTTATTCTGGTCTTTATTAATATGATTATATAAATAATTTCAAAGTTATACTGAGTGGACATGGGCTATTTGGAATCTATATTTTTCATGTAACATGCTTTAAACATTTTTATATGTCAGCATAGTTCATGTACCGATTTCCTAAGCCATATTTGTTTGAACCAACTTAATGGGTCACCTTTTGTATTTTATTTCAGGGCCTGGATCCAAGTGCTGAAACTCTTGGTATTTTACTTAGAGTCTACAACAAAACCTACAGAAGTATAAAATATAGATTCTAAAGTATCTAGTTAATTCAGTAAACATGTAAGGCACACACACCGTTTTGTACAACCTATGCACTGTGCCAGGCAATGGAGTGGAATGCAAAGAGGAAAAGATAACGTCCTCTACAATCACAGCAACTCAAGTCATAGCAGAAAAAACAAAATCTGAAGAGCTTTGGTTTTCTGTGGATTCTGTGAATGTAAGGATCTACCTTCTACTTTTCTCTTGTCTTTAAAATGTACTGAAATATCAGGAGGGATTCTAAAATGTATGCCTCAGGTAACTGCCCTCGGGTAAATGGGAATTGTTATTAATGGAAACACTGTCCTGACGAGGGATACAAAATGCTTTGCTGGTTGTTTCTATCAATTTCTATCAATTTAGTGTCTCAGGCTAGTCTGGTATGCCAGGTTCAAGTTCCTTGCCTTTTGTGATAGATTTTTTTTTTTTTTTTTAAAGTTTAGAGATTAAAAAAAGATTTCTAAAAGGTTGAAGTTAACATAATCTAATTATGATAGAGCCTACAATTGTTCCTGAAAGATAGAAAGTTCAGAACTCTTGGTATCTTTTAATTTGTATATGTGCTTGCTTTATTTATGTTAGTGCATTGATGTCTATAAAAGTGGATTTATTTTACTCCTCTTTATCTGTTTCCTTCTATTTCTGAGGGAACCATCTGGGCTGAGTACAGTAATTCATTAGGGCAAAAATGATAATAATTTTGATGAAATTAAATATCATGTCCTAATTAAGATTCCTTGTTAGTATACGTTTATATACTACCCACTAATGATTGCTTATTTTCCTTAAAAATATTACCCAGAAATTGTAATTACAGAATGCTATGATGATGCAAGACAGCATCACCATTTCTTATCTCTTCTTTAAATCCATTTGGGTTTGGGTATCTTATTTTGGTCACATTCCAGAAACACATTGTTTTCTTAATTGGCATGCTAGTATTCTCCTGGCACCGTTCCTGAATTCAAAGCCATATTTGTTTTTCAAATCTGAGATTTCTATTTTTATATTCATCAGATCTGATAACTGATTTTGTGTTTTGCTCTTATTTGTACATTCTGCTCCATTTTGTTAGGCACCTCTAAAACTTGTTTTTAATCTTTCTTTTCTATCTCTCCTATTTTTCCTCTCTATGTGACTTCAGTTTTATTTTTTTAACAAAATGATTGTCATTCAATTTGCTAGTATTATCATTCAAATATTCTTGAATTTTAACCTGCATAATTTTTAAAAGTATATCTGGTTAATGAATTATTTATAGCCTGCTTTTTTATCTGAGAGCTTCATTGTGTACCAATTGTCCAGCCATCTCTTGATGAACCTAATAGTGATTTTATCATTTAGAGGTACCGTGGCTATAGCTTGAGTGATATTCTCAGCAGTGAGCTTGGATTCCCTACCAAAGGGATGCTGTCTTGGTCAGAAGAGGCCTTAAGAAAATCTGGAAAAGATTAATAAAGGATTTCTGAAATAGCAGCAGCCTATTATTGAACTGCACTAGCATCAGCAAGCCCTGATACAAACAAACGAACCCATTAGAAAATAACAGAGTACAGATCTGCCTCGACTTACATTGGGGTTACGTCCTGATAAACCCATCGTAAGTTAAAAATGCCATTAAGTCAAAAATGCATTTAATACATCCAGCCTACCAAATATCACGGTTTAGCCTCGCCTACCTCTTACGTGCTCAGAACACTTCCACGGGGTACAGTTGGACACAGTCATCTAACACAAAGCCTACTTGGTAAAGTATCGACCATCTCATGTAATTTATTGAATACTATAACAAACGCGAAGAACAGAATAGCTGTATGGGTGAATGACTGTTAAGGGCCTCAGTCGTTCACCCACATGAACGTGTTCCTGCCTGGGAGCTGCGGCTGCGGCCACCACCCAGCATCATGAGAGAGGATCGTACCACGTATCACCAGCCTGGGAAAAGATCCCAGTTCAAAATTCAAAGTACAGTTTCTACTGAATGTATATCACTTTCACACCATCGTAAAGTCAAAAAAATCCTAAGCTGAACTGTCACAAGTCAGGGACTGTCTGTATACCTAAAGATATATGTGCAAATTAAAACCTAAAGCAAATATCAATCTGGGAATGAGAAAACATTTTGTAGCCAAAAGAACAATAATTCAAGAACAGATCAGAGCTAAACTTCACTTGAAAAGCCTTTCCACACTACGTACAAAAAAGACTTTCACGATCCTCTGAAATACATTTAAAAATAAAAAAGAGGGCATTGACACTATTCAACAAAAGAAAGCACTGCAATTCTACAAATAAAAAATATACACTAGAACAATTAGGATAATCATTGGAAGCATCAAAAAGTACAATAAGAAAAGCAGAAAAACAACGGAAAGAATAAAAAAAGGAAAATGCCAAACATTAAATCATGGAGAGAAGAATGTGATGTCTGACTTGTGAATAATACGTATTCTTAAGAAAGAGAGAGAGAACAAAAAGTATAAAGTTAACAATCATAATTATGTGACCTAAGTGTTGTCTGCCTCTTTTGCACAAGGGATTCCTGGCAAAATACAAAGATATTATATACTTCCTTTTTACATTAAGTAACATGACTGTTCCATGTAGGTAGGTCTTTGGTTACTTGCAGCCCTACTTTACTGTGGCATTTATGTAGTTGTCATGTGCATCTCATTAAGACCACTTTCATGTGTTTTACATTTTTGTTGCTAGTGTCAACAAAGTGTCAGTCTCCTTTTTTTTTAAGCTTGGTATCTATAAACTTTTTGATATACTAAACCCCTTACAAAATCCATATACTCTAACTTGTTCTTTTATATTCACTGTACATGTTGTACTATTTAAATCTTCCTTTAATATTTATCCTCATTAGTTTTCCATGTTTTAGTCCAACAATTACAATTTTAAAAATAATGAAATAAGGGGGCGCCTGGGTGGCTCAGTGGGTTAAAGCCTCTGCCTTTGGCTCAGGTCATGATTTCAGGGTCCTGGGATGGAGCCCCGCATCAGGCTCTCTGCTCAGCAGGGAGCCTGCTTCCCCCTCTCTCTCTCTGCCTACTTGTGATCTCTCTCACTGTCAAATAAATAAATAAAATCTTAAAAAAAAAATAATGAAATAAGGATGGTGAGAGTAGAGATGATTTTTATCTATCTATTTCCAAAAGGAATGCCTAGGAGTTTATCCTACTGGTAAAACAAAAATGATTCATGATTTAATGTACATCATTACTTAATATAAGTAGTGTATATTTTTAAGATTCATTTTTGTTGTCAATAGTGGTTAAATCTTACCAAATGATTTTGTATTCAAATGCATTTTCCTCAGTTAAGCTTGTTAATCATTAACATAGTAGTAGATTAGAGGTTTCTCTAATTTACTATTTGTATTTGAAGTATTTTAAAAACTGAGCACTGTCCCATTAAAATCCTATAGGTATTTTAACTTGTTTGTTTCTGTTTTATTTTTCATGAGTGGATAGAGAAAATTTCATTTTTATTTGCAAAAGATAATCAGATGAGAATGTGAAAATGAAGGAAGGGAAAGTCATCTTTAAGCACGCTGTACAAGCATAATAAATAGAATGCACTATAAAAATAGTGGATAACATAAACACAAAAATAGTATGACAGTGAATCAAAACTGGATAATGTAAGATAAATAACTAAAATAGAGAGAAATATATTCATACAATCTGATACAATTAACTAAGAATAAAATTCTTATTCAATCCAAACACTCTCCCGTATCTGAATCAACTATTTCCTTCTCTCACAGTTCTGCACTCTCCTCACTAGTTCAAGGGGTTTTAAAAAATTTCAATTAATAAAGAAAAAATGTCTACCATAATCTCATTACTATATGTGCATGTGTGCTGTGTTTTCCTTTGTGATGGCACATGTGTGTTTGCATGGCAGAGCAAGCATCCACGCATCTGGCATTCTGGTTGACTAACAGAACTTCTTACTCCTATCAGCTTTTATATTGCTGAAAGTCTTACAGAAATTGAGGTCATAATTTATACTGAAAGCTTTACTTGTTGTTCTTAAAGTGTCCTCCGTCTAACTGACCTCCATCTCCAATTTTATCTTCCCAAGTGGGTATTCTCTTGCACCAACTTGACATACTCTGAAATGTTCAAATTATCAGTTTGTTCCAAAAGGAAATAAGCATTTATATATTTGGGGTAAACCAGACACGTCTTGTTTCCTGGATTATTTACACTGTTTATTGCTGCTTGAAGGTGATATCTAAGAGTTGGAAATAGTACCACTCACTGAACATTACTATAATAGTGAAAAAGGGGGTAGTGGACAGACAAATGTCCCAGCAGTCCACATAGATCCATTAAGGTCTGAAGAAATTTGAAGGTGAGTGAGAAAGTACCAAGAGGGCAAGGAATGGCTCTGGCAAATGTGGATTTAAGCCATACTAGATGTTATAAGATAAATGAAGGGTTTGCAAAAGTGCAGAGAGAAAAGACCCTGAGAGGTACCATGTTCTAGACTTTGGTTTCATTCAAAGAGTGATTTTCCTTTGAAATGTATTACTTACTATTTTTAAAAGATAGTATGGGGGAAATAAGAGTGAAAAATCGGACTAAGAGAAACGCTAGACAAAGAGGGGATGAAGGAATCAAGAACTACTGGCCCCCAAATAAGGGAGAAAAACTTGACTAAGCTGAATTAACCCACTGAAATGTAAGGCAAAATCTCCACTCATTTTCTCCTGCTGCAGGGTAAATCCCCTCAAGCAGGGTTTTTATCCTTCTGATCACCATTTTAGACACAGCCCGTGGTGTAGCATGCACACATTCATCCTTCCAGCAAATCTGCACTAAATAAACACTTGCTATGTCTCAGGCACTAATCTAAAAGTTCTAAGTTCATATCAACAAATAAAATAGATACAAACACTTGATCTTCTAAACTTTACGTTCTAGGGCTGGGAGACACGCAATAAACATAAGTAAATGATATACTATGTTAAAAAGTGATCCATGCTGCAGAAAAAAATTAGAGCAGGTTGAGGGAGAACAAGAATGCCAAGAATGTGGGATACAATTCAAATGGAGTGTTCCAGGAAAATCCCACCGGAAGGTGACATTTGGGCAAAGACATGAAGGTGTCCAGGGAGAAGTCTGTTCAGCTACCTGAGGAAAGTTTAATTAACTGTCTTTTAGGATGTAAGTTTCCAAAGTTAATTTATTCAGTTGTTAAAATAACTGTTATATTTAAAAACCAAAATGTGGAATGTCTTAAATAAAAACACTTTCTAAAAAGTCATAGTAAAGACCTACTAAAACCTGTCTTAAACCCCAGTCCTTTCCTTGGGCAAATTCACGATTTTCTCATCTATATAAATGGATTTTAATAATACCTGCCATTTAGGTGTATAATGCATGAAAAAACTCTCCTCACAAGACTTGGCACACAAGTGCATATTAAATAAAAGTGAGTTATTCACTCACAAAACAAGTAATCATAGGATGATGATAATGATCATGAATCAAAATGATTCTGTTTTGTTCATGACCTTTTTCCTTTTTAGTAGAAAACTTTCAAATAACTTTAGAGTTCCTAACATGGCCATTACATAACTTAGGATTCATTACCTTGTCATGTTTTAAATGTTGTGTTCAGGAATTTATCACTAATTACTAATATTTATTTTAATTCTAATATTGTTCCAATTCAGACACAGCATTATCCACTACGAAGAGATCCATTCATTAATTCATTTATTCAGTCAGCTTTCATGCATTCTACCAATATTAGTTGAATGACCTGTACCTCAACGGCTCCATTAGTGGTACCTAGAAATCATCCTACGATCTTCTAATCTATTCAACCTTCTATTCTTCTGGAAATAATTGTCCACATTTTTCTAACATGGAAGATTAGGTCTCCAAGTTTGGCTGCTCCAGTGGACAAAGATTTTTATGACTTGGCCTTGGAAGTCCATAGCATCACTTCTGCAATATCCTATCAGTCACAAGCTGTCTGAGATTCAAAAGAAAGGCAATTATAGCCCTTTATTGATAGTCACAGTATCAGAGAATTTGCAGGCTTTGTTTTAAAACTGCCGGTCTGACTTCTGGCTATAAATTATTTATAATCCTCTAACATATAAAGTACACTCACCCCCGGAGAACTGGAGAACTCTCAGCTCAGCATGACTCCATTCAAACCTGTGCACTAAGAGAGGACCAAAGTCTAGCATGGCTTCTAGCAGCATAAGGCTGTGTCCCCAGGATGACCGCAGCACTCCATTAAAAGGCTGACCTGAGAAAGCTCAAGGCTGCCAGGAGAATCTAGCAAATATCTGAAGATAGGCCCCAACCTCTTATAAAGGGTTTATAATTGTAAATCCTTCCTCTCTTCCTTTGAGAGAGAGATGTATCTCCTACAACTCACTAGTGTCTTTCTCAAGGACCAGAAAACTGCTCCTTTGAAATGTAACCATCAGGAGGATAGGACCTCAGTTCCCCAGTCTCTGTGCAATAGAATCCTAACTTCAATAATTGCCAGTTTAGCTGACATAGCTGGCCTAACCTCATTTATATTGGCCAACCTTTGTAAGTGTTCACTTGAGCCCTGCAGCTCGTCTTCCTGATTCCTTCACTATCCCTTTAAAACACCCAGTCCCCTCACACATGGAAATGAGGCTCACCTCTCTTCCCCAGTGTCAGTAGTGAATGAACAGAATCTATTTTCACCACTTTAATTAACGTACAGCTTTGTTTATCTTTGACACCCCTCCTCCAAGACCCCCAATTCTCATCCCATTACAAATTCCAGGATATTGTCATTTAACTCAGGTCTAGATGCCATAAGACATTTTGGATATGGTACCTTTACGACTGTCACTCTCAATCTGAAGAACTATAAACTAAAAAGAAAAAAAAAAAATGATCCTATGCATTCCCACTCAAAATACAATGACGGGCAGTCCCAGGTAATTGCTATAGACCCTCAATGGGAGTCACTTGTTCGAAGCAATTCTGAACTTCAGCTGGGTACGTGTAGCCCAGTTCCTTGATCAAGGTGCAGTCCTCCTTCCAGGAAGTTATTTGCTCTGGCTCAGTTCTACATTTGGATTCTTGGTTTCATCCTCTGGGTCAACATTTCTTTTTTCATAAGAAATAGCCTGTGCTTACAACCAAGTAAACTTCTCTCTCTGCTTCCTGCCTGTGAAGAGTTGAGATGGATGGTGTCCAAAGTCTTCTTTTTCATCTTGTACTGTCTTTGGTCTTTTTGGTCTACAAAAGTTTGATCAAAACTATCCTTAAAAACGTTGTGGATTTTCTGTGTATCACTTGCTAATCCACTCTCTCAAACAAACCTCATAACCATAATTCTCTTAAAGATAAGTCCTTTTCTTGGGTTGTTGTGGTATAATGACTTTTAGGTTCTTCGGAAGTTTATTATTAAGAGAGGCTAAGCTAGAGATATCCTAAAGTTCCTCAGAAGGCCATTTATGCCATTGAAAGTGTTTATAAAGCATCTTCTTAAATCTTTCTGGGGTTTTACAGTTATATCTTTGCTTCATTTTTATCCTAAGACACATTTCTGATAGCCTCTCAGTTTTATTTTTCCCTGAGGTCCTTTCTTACTTTGAAAATAAACCAAAAACTTTTGGACTCCAGGGATGTCCTTTTTCTGCTCTGATATATAAGAAGCTGGGAAGTCACCACTCCATCCTAATAGCAAGTAAAAACTTTAACAACTTGAAAAACTCCTATGCCTGATACCATCATGGACAGAAATCATTAGCTAGTTATCTAAATCCATAAGATGTACATCACCAAGAGTGAACCCTCATGTAAACTATGGACTCTGAGTGATAATGTGTTAACACAGGTTCATTAATTGTAACAAAAATATGACTATAGCAGTGAATGCTGATTATGGGGGAAGGTACGCATGGGAGGGGCCGTGAGGTATATGGGAGATATCTGTACCTTTCACTCAATTTTGCTGTAATCTTAAAACTGCTTTAAAAATAAAGTCTAGGGGCGCCTGGGTGGCTCAGTGGGTTAAAGTCTCTGCCTTCGGCTCAGGTCATGATCTCAGGGTCCTGGGATCGAGCCCCACATCGGGCTCTCTGCTCAGCAGGGAGCCTGCTTCCCCCTCTCTCTCTGCCTGCCTCTCTGCCTACTTGTGATTTCTCTCTCTCTGTCAAATAAATAAATAAAATCTTTAAAAATAAATAAATAAAAATTAAAAAGTCTAGAAGCATGAGAGACTGTGGACTCTGAGAAACAAACTGAGGGTTTTAGAGGGAGCCTGGTGGTGGGTATTGAGAAGAGCACATATTGCATGGAGCACTGGGCGTAGTGCATGAACAATGAATCTTGGAACACTGAAAAAATAAAATTAAATTAAAAAAATAAATAGTCTATAAAAAACAAATAAGAACAAACAAACAAACAAAAATCCTTACTGTGAGTGAGACAGGGAGTGAAAAATAGTTTTGTTTTTGAGCCCAGCAAGTCCTAGCTCCTTTATATTTCCTAAAACTTTATTCAAAAATGTCAAGTTTCTTTCTTCCTTTTTTTTCTCACCTCTCTCTCTCTCCTCTCTGTATCTTCTTATACACATCTAAAAGAAATCAGTAGGTACTTTCAAAAACTGCCTGAAAATTTCCCTAGCCAAATCCATCAGTTAATATAGATAAATACTATATTTTTCACATCAACGCAGATGATAGTTTTGCAAAATTTCTGCCACTACATAACAAGGGTCCTTTTATTTTTCCACCCTCCAATAACAATTTCCTTCTTGTCCTGACAGCCTCGACTTCCAATTTTTCGGAAGCTCTGCTAGATTTTATTAAAAGTCTCCTTAAGTTCCTCCTTGCTTTAGCTAATATGCTAACTTGCATAACTAGCATTAAAAGACCTTTCGGTTTATACCAGGTGCCCTGTCCCAAAGCCAATACCATACGTTTTAATTTTTTACAATAGCAGAACCCCACTGGTGGTACTAAGTTTATGTTCTAAATTTATAGCAACGAACTTAGCTGTTAAAATAATTATTTCTTACAGGCACAGGTTTTGTAGGACAGGAATGAGGACAGAGCTCTATGAGAATGATTGACCTGTGCTCCATCACATCTAGGGCCTCTGATGGGAAAAACGCAAAGGTGGGAGTAATGCAACCACTGGGGACCAGAATCACCTGAAGACTTGTTTACTCATATGGCTGATGCCTTGCCTGGGACGACCTGAATAACTGGAATGCCAATCAGGATGCCTAAACATAACCTCCCTATGTGGTTTGCCTTCTTTACATCCAAGCAACCTCAGTGCTGAGGGACTTCTTCCCTGGCAGGTTGAAACTCCAAGTGTAAATATTTCAGGAGACAAGGAAGAAACTACATCATCTCTTATGATGAAGCCTTAGAAGTCACACAGCATCATTTCTATGTACTCTTTCAGTTGAAACTGTCACAAATCCACCCAGATTTAAGAGGAAGGAAACCATATCAATTCTTACTAGAGGTCATATGTGGAACATGAGATGCCCATATTTGGAAAAAGTAATCCAATCACTCATCAATAAGCTAGTCAAATATGTGGCTTAGGAATCAATTAGCTTATTCATATCACACACATGCACTTAGCATAATGTAGGCTGCCTCAGGATATGAATGTGACCTATCTTCACGTTGCTTTAAATAAATTTATAGTTTAGTTTATATTTCCTTATGTCAAACAGTGAAGGCAATTTTCAAGTAAAAATCTAATTGTACCACATAATAATAAATAATTTCAAGGTGGTAACCCAGAGCAGCTAAGAGCATGAGCTTTGTTGTTCTAAGTCTGTTATGAAGCTATGAAACTTTAATGAACTTATTCAGACTCTCAAAGCTTCAAGGTTTCTTTTAAACAACTTTATTGACATATGCTTTATAGGGTAGACTTCACCCATTGCAAGGGTAAACTTTAACAGATATACACACCTGTGCAACTAGTGAATCATATACCCACAAAACAAATGTCACAACCAAGATACGGAACATCCCATCTCCCCCCAAAATTTCCTTATGCTTCTTTTCAATCCATCCTTCCCACTGACTCTAAAAAACTACTGGCCTACTTTCAATACTTATAGATTAATTTGTATTTTCTAGAATTTTTAATAAATACACTCTTATGGTATGTATTTTTTTGGCACCAGGCTTCTTTCAGCCAGCACACTGATTTTTGAAATTCATCAATATTACTGTGTGCATCACCATTTCTTTCCTTTTTATTGTTGAGTAACATTTCATTGTATGTATGAACATAAAACATTTTGTGTATCTATTAACATACCAACAGACATTTGAGTTGCTTTCAGTTTGGGGTTATTATGCTCAGTCTCAATGTTTGCATCTGTAAAATGGGAAATATATCTGAGGGATTTTGAAGAATTATACAAAATAATATAATCAAACTGCTAACACAGGGCTGTAGGTGCATAGGTGATGAGGAGCTGGGGTATTTGTTCAGTGAGCCAGTATGTGATATTTTAATCAGGAGATAGGAAATCAAAACAAGAAGAATGCAAATAGAATAGAATGAATCAAGAAGTCTCCAAGGAGAGTTAGGAATTGAAGTAATTATTGAATAATGAAGAGGACGTGGATTAGTGGAGAGAAAGAATGCAACATTCCATAAAGACATGACTCTGAAAATAATGACTCAAGTAGAAACATGAAAGGACACATAGCAAAGTCTTAACCATGATTTCCTTTGGGAGAATGGAAAGTACAAGCTGGAGTACCAATGTGATGAGAGGAAACCTTGTCTTGTAATTAATTTACCCACTCCATCCGTTCATACATTCATTCCTTGATATTAATGGAGAATTGTCAGGCAAACATAGAGGCATAAGCTAGCCACTATTTCTAATCTCTTGGAGCTCACATTCAATTAAGGGAGACAGAAAAATATAAATAAACAGATGAAAATAATACAAATTGTAAAAAGTAGCATAGACAACAGAAAAAATGGGCTGAGAGGCTGGTATTGGAAAGAATTTGTTTTCTACAAGGTAGTCATGGAAGGCCTCTTCCATGGAGGCCTCTTCTATAAGGAAGTCATGGAAGTGATATTTAAGATTACTTCTAAAGGGCAAGAAAGGTTCCAAATGTGGATGGCATAGGGAAGGAAGCCAGAAGCAGGTAAAATAATCTTTGTATTAGCAAAAACTTGGAATAAGAAAAGTTGTGATATATTTTAGATACTGAATGAATAACTTCCTGGCACTCAGTAGAAGGAGAAGGATGGGCACTAAGTGAGGTTGGAGCAGAGGCAGTGGTCAGATAATAGTCTTGTGTGGTAAGGAAAACTATTTTGTTTTATCTTAGGTGCTATGGGGAGCCACCACAGGCTTTCAGACATAGAATGGTATGCACGGGTTTCTATTAGAACAGTGGATGGTGACGGAGGGCACTAGTTGAAGCAAAAAAACAAGAAACTGACTCTATTCCACCCAAGGGATGGCATAGAGTATAGGTGAGTGCAGAGGAGAAAAAAACATAAATCATCCATCTTGGGTTTAATAATGCTAAACAAATTGCCAGTGAAAATACAGAGCTGTGAATAGAGTCAAGACATATTTTAAAAGTAATTAATAGAACTCATTGTTGGAATGAATATGGGTGATGAGGAAAAAGAGGAGATCAAGCCAGACTTACAGTGGTATGGCTTGAGTATCTGGTTGGAAGTTGGTACTGTTTATGGAAATGAATAAAATGGTAAAGGGGATTGCCATCGAGATATTTAATAATTAATAGCTTTATTGTGGGCATGTTAACTTTGAGATATTTATGAGACCACCAGGAGAGACAGATTTAAAAAAAGACAGCTAAATCTATATGCCAGAAGTTCAGACTTGCAATCAGAGGTGGAGATATACATTTGAAATTCACCAGTATAAATGGTAAATATGTACATGACAATTCTTTATATGATTTAAGGAGAGAGTGCAGAGAGTGAATAAGAGGGTCCAGGACTGAAATTCAAGAAACCCAACATTTAGAGACAGAGGAGAAAGAGCCAGCCAAAGAGGCCCAGAGGAGTATTCCGTGAGGTGGTAAGAAACCCAGAGGAAATTTTCATCAGAGGAACTAGGAGAGGCGAATATCTCAAAAGCAGATAAACAATGAGAAGTTAACTAAGGTAGATAACTAGTGATTTCTTCTTGTGTGGAAATCACTAGTTACCACACAAGAACCATTTTGTGGAAATGTGGTGGAAGCCAGATTAGGGAGCGGTACTAGTGCTGCAAACGAAGAACAGGACCCAGAGCATGCAATAATAAATAATCGTCATGGCCATGGAAGGGAATCAAGAGCAACTGGGTAGTAGCCAGACGGGACTGTATTATCTAGCAGGAGTGTTTCCTGGGGAGGCGTGAATGCATGTTTGCACGCTGATGGAAAAGATCCAGGAAAGGGAGAAAGGCTGGTGCCACGGGGGAGAAGGAGGATAACCAAAGAAGGCAATGTCCTCAGGAGGTGTGGGGCCTTGGGAGCCAGAGCACCTTTTTCTTAAAGAAGCCTCCATTATTTTCATTGCTTCTCAGAGAGTCCACACTGGGTTTTTCAAGAGAAGTCACAACAACAACAATGATCTGCAATCAAGAAGAAAGCAAACACCAGTGTGTGGCTTTATTTATCATTTGGATCCCTTGTAGAGACTCCAGGAAACAACCTCAGATGGATTACGAGGATACAAACACATCGCAAGATATTTAAAGTAGGTCCTAATAGTAAGAGCTAGGTAATGAAAGAAATGGGGTTGATTTTGGAGACAATTGTGTTAAAAACTCTGGGATAGAAGCTATGGAAAATGAGAATAAAATTTGAGCTAAACTTTCTAGCCACCAAATCAAAAGACAAATTTAATGTTAAATAAAATAAAGGGTTATTAAAAGAGACTTATAAAAAAATGAAGGGATGTACTTAGTAGCAATATGCATGCTATTGAAGAACATAATGGATGTTTCCTACCAAAGTTTTACAAAACAGCCAGAGATATTCTTTAAATGCCATTTCTCAAATGGATTCTCAAAAATAAATAAATAAATAAAATGAAGACACAATTTTAAACTCAATTTCCCAAATACATTTGTGTGGAGACCTAACCCTCTCGTTCAGGTATTTATGAGAAAAACAATATGGTGGTTTAGAATGAAAAAGAAGCTAACCCCTAAGTAAAGAAGGAATGATTCATCTCCTTCCTTCCCTTGTCCCTCCTTCTTTATTTCTCCAAAGTATCAGTTGTTTCCTGCAGACAAAAGTAGGAATGTAACATTCTGTGTGTGTGTGTGTGCGTGTGTGTGTGTGTGTTTTATTTGCAGGGACTGGGGTGGGGGGTTATGGAGAAACAGATAAGAGATCAAAAGTGACAGAGGAACAGGAAGGGCCTGGTCTAATCTGAGCAAATGGAGCATCTCCCCATCAGTGTGATATGTCGTCGCCGAATCCAGATTCCCGCAAGCCCTAGAAGCTGGAGAAGGAGGTTGTAACTGTGTTCACCAGGCAATGAGAGAACTATGGCATTTTCTTTAGCAAGGGGATAATGAAGTAAAAATACTCGGTGTTAGTTTGGCTTACTCTTCACCTTGGGCTGGAAGGAGGCGGAAGGAGGCGGGAGTAGAGGCAGTACGGCCACAGAGGAGGCAAGAGCAGTGATACAGGAATGTCCTGAAGGCCAGTAGTTGGTGGTGGCTTCAGGATTAATGAGGGAGGTAATAAAGCTCAAGAGGTAGTTTCACGTGCAGAACAGAAAACTCCATTGAGTGAGCAAATTTGGTAGGTAAAAATGTAATTCTTTAGACAAAGGCATGTATCCTGGGAGAAGCCCTTGTCACAGGAAGGAAAGCTGGTTGAAGGAAAAGCAGATTACATATTTGTGTGGGCAGCTTAGGCTGTTTTGTTAGTTTCTTTCCACCTTTGAAGACTTTCTAATGATCTGCTACATAAAAAAGCTGACCTTTGTGATTAAAAAAAGTTAAATAGTCCTTTCTCATTCAATTCTGCCTTTGGTGTCACTCCCTTGAATAGCTCAAAGACAATTTAATCAGTTTTGGTTAATTAATTCAGGTTCAAAACACTAGGTGCACTTGCTGCTCCCAATTAGTAAATCAGATAGACCATGAGCTGTAGGTTCTATTCTATGTCCGGGTATATTAGAATGTACAATAATGGGTATTTACAGGCACTCGTTTGAAGCACCTGATTGCCAAGGCGGTTTCCCTTGATATAAAGGACAATTTAAAGTTAAGCTATATCTGGTCCAAATTTAATTAATTTGGGATCCTAGTTTCCCAAAGAAGGAATCAAACACATCGACCACAAAACTGATACCTGAACAGATAAAGACAGGTTTTGTCTTCCCTTTTAAAATGTTAGTGAGGCGCAGGTGGGTGGCTCAGTCGGTTAAGTGGCTGACTCTTGATTTCAGCTCAGGTCATGGTCTCAGGGTTGTGAGATGGAGCCTCAGGTCAGGTTCCACACTGGGAGTGGAGCCTGTTTGAGATTCTCTCTCTCTCTCTGCCCCTCCCCCCACAACTGAACGAATGAATGAAATGTTAGTGAAATTAAAAAAACTTAAATTGAGGAACCCAAACACGTCCATAGCTATTTGGTGATGCTAGTGCTGACGATGACGACGACGATGATGATGATAATAACCATCGTAATGATGGCAGTGCTGGTAAAGATAGATTTCAGAGTGACAGAATGTAAGATTTAGGAATCCAGCAATGTTTAACAAATTGTATTGTCAGCAGTGACTCACATTAATGGAGTCATTATCAGAAAATTGCATATAATTCCTGTTATTGCAAGTCCTCAGGATAATATGGCTGTTCTGCTAGGAGATTTAGAAGCTGCGTGCCCTGTGTAATTTTGGAAATTGCTCTGATATAGCTCCTGTGGATACGGAGCTCAGAGCAGGCCTGTCACACGTGCTTGGGCTCCTCAGGACAGCACTCTGAGGAAGTCACCCGCCTGGCTGACAGTGCAGACTGACTCTTGTCCTGAAACAATAAATTCTCTCATTTATTTAGTACACCCCAGCCTCTCGCCTGCATTTCACTGTGCAGAAGGAGTAATATACTCATTTTACTCTAATTCTGCTTTAGAAAATTGTCCCATTTCAAAATTATAATGTCAGAAATTACCTGCCACCAGGTCTTGAGGAGAATGGTCAACCCTAACAGACTTCTTTCAAATGTCAGCACCAGGCTCTCGGGCTCTGTTCATCAGACACGGGGCTATGGCAGTCTCTTAAAATCTTTTTTTTTTTTTTCTTTCTGAGATAGTATCTCCTTTTAGATAAATTCTGGTTGCAATATTTTACTATTTTTAATCTTCCAGGAGGGAAGCAGTAATGCCCTTCTCCCCGTCCTTCACACCGATTTGTCTTTGCTTCTCATTATACAGAGTCTGCTTAAGTCATGGTTCCTGCTGCCAGTTCTATTAAACTGCAGAAGGAACTGCCAGGTCACAATTTATGCTGCAATATCATAAAATTAACTTTCATGCAGAAATCCTTTTTCCCCCCCTCTCTCCCTCATTTTTATGCTTAAGAAATCCTGATGATTTCTGTTAGAGGGATTAGTTGTCTTTTTCTTTGGAATTGACAAATTGGGCAGAAGTTCGGTTTTAAGAGCAAAAGAAAATAGAATAAAGCTTAATTCAAATTTTCTTCCTAATGATTACAAAAAACCTTCCTGCCTTACTGCACTAGATTTAAAACAGGAATGTGTGCTATGGGATCTGCGGGGGCATGGGGGGGGCACTTATATTGAAAATGATGGTCTTTTATCCAATCTTGACTCAAAGACCTAGGTTCCTAGTACAAGCCCCCCTTTTTCTTGTTACCCCTTTGGGACCTAGCAGAAACTACTCCTTCATTAACTGGGATCTGGGGGCTGTGCTCCTACTTTCTGTTATACCCAGTGGGACCCATGCTGAACAGCATGTGCTCTGACTATCTTCCACTCCCCTCTTCTAGCAGCCAGCAGGCTCAAAGCTAGAAATGCAGCTAAGGAAATCTAGGTCTTGAACTCTATATGAACCCCATGATGTTTCCATGAATACCTGCTGGGCCAAAGCCTTTGACAGGGTTTGAGGAGTGAGATATGGCCGATTTAGGATTTTACTTCTACATGAACCTATTATCATGCCCTTCAACAAATCACACTGACTCACTCCCTCCATTCCCCTTTCTTCTTCATCAAAATATTCCCTTTCTGGATACAGGATGTAAAAGTAAGTTTATTGTCATCAAAGAGCTTTTGGGGAAGAAAATCATTTCTTGATATTAGAGATATCAGCAAAAACAAAGTGATACTTGTTCTTACAACCAATCATAATATTTCAAACTTAGAGTTGCTCCTCAGCTGTGAGCAAGAAAGTTATCATTTAATTTGACAAATTTTTGTATGGATACTTTCTGATGTTATAGGACAGAGTGGAGTAGGAAAACTAATCTAAGATGTCATCTTTATAGTTAGCATTTATTTCTTTCTAATACAAGAAGAATGTTTTACAATGAATGAATGACTATTGCAAACCTGGTATTATATTTCCATATTATATCATTCTCTTTATTTTTTCTGAATGGCATGTGAAGAATATTTACATATAAAAATATTGAGTGGAATATTGTTACAGTTGTGTTTTAAGCTGAAGGCTTGTCTTGAGAAGCAAAACTTCCCCTACCTGGCGTCTAACAGTGTAGCTGAGTGTGATACAATTGCTAACCTGCTTAGAAGGAATTATGCAATGTTATGAGAAGGACATGTAAAATATTTTTCCCATAGCAATGAAAACCCACTGGACACTAATAATATGACTTTTGTCATTAGAATAATACCACATTTAGCCAATCTCTGCTGAGCTCCTATTTCTGTTCGTGTGCGAAAGAATGCAAGGTAGGTGGGCAGTATGGGGAGCAAGCCTGAGAAGAGGTCGATGAGTGGACAAATCCTGGCACCTACCAACTACACACATGACACCAACTTACAAGAAATACAGCGAGCGTGCATTATGGAGAGTTCTCAGAAGAAATCGCTTGAATCAATCATGTGCCATTCTTACCAGTTAGACAAAAACGTCCCTGAGTTGGATGTGGATCTAATAGGGTCTCCAAAAACACAACTTCCACTGGGTAGCATGACTGACGCTATTGAAAAACAGTAGTAGGTAATATCTCATTAATTTAACTAAGTGTTTCTGAACAGGTTCCAAATCTGTTGTGAATTATAAAGACTATTGCAGTTTAAAGCCAGAAAATAAATATGTTTTCTGCCAAATGCACTTAAATAGTTAGTGAATTGCCAGTCATTTAAATTATAGGTCTAGGCTAAATTTATCCATCCCTTTAATACAATGAAGCTAGCATGGCCACCTGAAAGCATGTTGCAGAAGCAGTGTGAGCCTTTCTCATATTTACCACCACTATGTTGCAGCCACGGGCTCCAACTGTGTCATCTTAGGACAAGGGAGGAGACGTGACTAAATGCATGCTGAGCTCATACTTACTCCTAGATAATAATTGCTCATTACACAAAGAATGTGTCATTATCTAACCTCCATAGGTACATGTTGGCAGTTCAAATAGATTACAAGCTTAAATCTAGACTATACAAATAAATATGGCTGTATGTGTCTGTATCTCACCAACAGTATCTTAGTCTTGACTAGTTACTTGTCCTTCACCCAAAATGCCTTTCCTTTTCTTGCACATAGGTCCTTTTCCGTGCTGTTCCTATGGCTCAAAATGGCTGCCTTTCCCTTTTCTCCAATCAAAAATCTCATTAATATTTTTAAGCTTTACATAAATACCAGTTGTTTCATGCAATTTCTCAGATACCACTGGCCCATTAAATTGTTCTTAATTAGCAAGTCCCACAGCCCATTGTATGTACCTCTCCTGGAGAACACCATTCATTCTGCTTTATATCAAAATTACTTTTTTTTTTTTTTTTTACATATTTACTCCCTTAAATATACAGTCAGCCAATAGAATGCAAGGTCCAGAACTTATTCATCTTTGAATTTTAGCCAGCACCAAGCATAATGACATGCATATCCTAAATCCAAATTACATGCTCATTGGAATTAAACTGTGTTAAGCTCTAGTTATTTTCCCTGTGAAGAAAGAACATTAATGAATCTGTTAAAGAATTTTGCAATCTCAGGACTTGCAACACCAGGAATTACTACTTAAATACAAGTTCTATCTAAACCATTGTGATTGAGGACAAAAGTGTGTTTCTTCAGCCTGATTGACCAAAGTGAAATGCATGACTTGTGAACATACAAACACACTGTCATGTATTGGGGACATTTATTTTAAAATTCATCTTAAGAAGCAGGGTGGGGAGTCGTGGGGGGTTGGGAGGGAAAAAAAGAAACAAGATGGGACCAGGGAGGGAGACAAACCATAAGAGACTCTTAATCTCAGGAAACAAACTGAGGGTTGCTGGGGGTGGGGATGGGGGATAGGGTGGCTGGGTGATGGGCATAGGGGAGGGTGTGTGCTATGGTGAGTGCTGTGAATTGTGTAAGCCTGATGATTCACAGACCTGTAGCCCTGAAACAAATAATACATTATATGTTAATTAAAAAACAAAACAAAACACCTCATCTTAAACATTAACTCAGAGACTAGATAGGCCAACAGAAACCAAGTCCGAATTTACTCATTATAGCTTTGGTAAATGCCCTGGCATATAGTCTGTGTCTATCATAATCTGTTGGGTGGCCTCAGACAATTCATGTTTTGTCTTTGGACTTCAATTTTCTTGAATGATTTTTTTTTCTGACATTATTACAATGCCTTGTTTCAAATAATCAAAACAGTAGAAAGAGCCTAAACCAGATGAAGAAATATGCATTTTGTCTCATCTCACCAAGAGTCAGAATGTGTGATCTGGGATAAGCCCCTTGCCATTTTTTGGATGCTCTGCAATGTGGGGTTATTAAACTAACTAGGTTACTCTATGGTATCAAGGTACCCATTGCTCATCATAGGATGAGTTTTTAGTTTCTGAGGGCCAAACGATTCAAACGAAAAGACTAATTCCCTGGATAGCTAGGCTATTTCATGTTTATTTTCTTGAGAGAATATATGTATTTATTTATTTTAAAGTTTTTAAAAAGTGGGCTTCTTTCAGGGCTCTGGTCCGTTGTGAACGATGACTGACCTCACCAGCATGTTATTCAGGACACACTTTGTGATAGTTTATTGTATGTGTCGACTTGGTAGGGCCAACAGGTATCCAGATGAAGCATTCTTTCTGGGTGCATCTGTAAGGGTGTTTCTGGATGAGGTTAGCATTTGAATGAGAGGGCTCCATAGAGTAGATTACCTTCCCCAGTGTGGATGAGCAACCAATCCCTTGAGGGCCTCAATAGAACAAAAAAGCAGAGAAAGGAAGAATTTGACCTTTTTGTTTCTTGCCTGCCTGCTTGAGCTGGGACATCTGCCTTCTCTCCTTGGACTGATATTTATAACAGTTCTCCTTGTTCCCAGGCCTTCAGACTTAGACTAGAATTGTACCACCAGATTTCCTGACTCTCCGACTTGCAGAAGGCAGATCATTCATGTCACTTCTCAATCTCCATATTTGTGCAAGGCAATTCCTCAATAGGATATACATATATATTTCCATCCTATTGGTGCTCAATCCTATTGATGCTCAATAGGATATATAGACATATATCCTTTTTTTAAGATTTTTATTTATTTGACAGAGAGAGAGATCACAAGTAGGCAGAGAGGCAGGCAGAGAGAGAGAGGGGGGAAGCAGACTCGCCGCAGAGCAGAGAGCCCGATGCGGGGCTCGATCCCAGGACCCTGAGATCATGACCTGAGCCGAAGGCAGAGGCTTTAACCCACTGAGCCACCCAGGCACCACTAGACATATATCCTATTGGTACTGTTTCTCTGGAAAACCATAATACATACTGAGACATCATTTAAGAGTTGAATTTTTCAGCTAGGACTCAGTTGGGAAAATTTCAGCTTATTAGAACCACAGACATAGGCCACTGATCCTTCTACCTGCTCTTTCAATACCTCCTTCTCATTCATACACACAATCACATGAATGAATGCCTGCTCTTATAATCTACCATTGCTAGTTCACTTATTCACCAAAAGAATGATCCCTTTTTATGCCTCAGCACTTCCACCTCAAAACATATAACTCCTTCATGCCTTTCGAAATACTGGGTTTTAGAGTAGAAAATCCTCCTGTCTTTTGCAAAAATCAGGGAGTTGATTTCAAACAGCATAACACCGATTTCATTTCATTAATTAATTCATCAATGGGATAAAACTTGTCATTTTAACTTGTTTCTGAGATTCCAATCAAAGCCTAATTAGCATAAACATTTCAACATGTGTCCTATATTAGCAGCAGGCTTCAGGAAATGAAGACTTCCAGCATGGAGGAGTAAAGAGGCAGAAAAGGTCATCCTTGTAGCCAAATGGATATGTTTTTATTAAAAATGAGCATCCAAGAAAATGTTACAATTTGATGAAACTAACAGCAACTCTTTGTGTGGGCCTGATGAATCGGTAGATTTTCAAACTTTTTACACTATTATCAGGGAAACCTTTGTAATAGTTGGACCTATTCAAAGATGGGAGGTACTCTAGAGAAAGTGAGATTCCTGCCATGAAAAGTACTTACAAACTAGACTAAGAGGCTGGGGCAAGCCTAATAATTCCATTGGAGCACTATAGTGGATACGGATAACAGTTGGAGAAGAGAGAGTAAGCTCTGTTTTTGAGTAACCCTCCCAAGGTCAATTGGCCAGTAGCAAAACTCAAGGAAAAGTCAGAGGGTCTATGTATTTCAACTGCCGTGCTTTATCTACCACTATTCTAGACATTAAAAAGGCTCTAGGGGTATGAAACCCTGCAGACGTGAAGTTGGTTAGATAATTAACAGCTTGCCTCAAAGCCAGTGCAGACTTGCAGGAATATTAAATAGATTGGATACCTGGGAAAGGCAGAAGATTGGAGAATAATGCTCACCCAGAGAGAAGGGCCTATATGCACACTTCCTAATTTTATCAAGACCCCGCCTAGGCTTCGGGATGCCATATCACAAAACGCCAAACAGTCTGACAGTTAGCAAAGGAACATGAGAGGTGCAATTCTCCAACGTCAGCAGGCAGCCCAGCTCTGTCTCTTCAAGGTAAAACTGAAGGAATGATGGACAGTTGGCTCCAGGCTTGGCCCTGAATTTGTAACAGTGGTGTCAGGACTCCTTTCCTTTCCTTCACTCCCTGGCCAATCCATTTCTCTTGTGGCTTTAGATAAGTCTGAAAGAAATATTCTCCCCTCATTCGGCATCTCCCCAGCTTGGGCCATGGCTACCAATTTCACAGTTTTTCCTCAGAGCGATGACAGGTTACCTCAGTTTCATTTCTAAGTTTGATGCCCTCAATTGCTACCCATTTCATATCTATGTCAATGCAGAATTGTCTATTTTTATTTGAAGTTTTTAGAAACACGGAAGAGAAGCCTCGGCCTTTTCCTTCAAATAACTGCTCCGACAGCTTTATGGATGGCTAGTTAGTTTCTTTCTGACCTCCCTGAGAGGTCCCATCAGCTCTAACCCAGTTTCCTCTAAATTCTATATTCCCGGCTCTGAGACAGCAGCAGACGGTTGTATCTTGTTCCACAATCCATAATTCTCAGCTTCAAAGTTCAGTGCCAAATAAGATCGCACACTGTTGGATAACCTTTCGTACCAGCCCTTCAGCAGTAATTAAATCCCACTCATTCCATGATGCCTGGAGAAAACGTAGTCCCTCTGCTTGTTTTCAAGTGCAAAAATGAAGCAAAACAAAACCAAATATAAAAACAAAGAACAATGACACAAGGATCTGAGGCTTCCTCTTCGTTAACCATTCTCTCAGCAAAATCAGGGAACAGAAAGGAGCCTCCAGGAGAGAGGTAAAGAGGTGGCAGAGCTGAGGGGGATATGTCACAGTTCTCTGGGGGACTTGGGCTAGAACAGAACTGTGAGCAGAATCTCACAGCTAGTCTCTTGGTAGCAAGTACATAAATCCTTTAAAAACCTGAAGCAGGCCTGGCTATTCAGAAGCAGGTAGGTTGTGTGAGGCGCTGACACTTAAGATAATCAGTGATGGGGTTCTCTCTGGTTAAGGAACAGACAGGTCTTACTGAGCTATTAGTGTGTACCTAGCAGGTCATTATCACACCTACGATAATTTGAACACCTACTATGGGATTTATTTACATGACATTTGATATTTATTGGATGCTTGGACCTATTTCTGTTTTACAAATAAACAGATTGAGAGGATTTAAGAGACTTATCCAAAATTTATACATAGTGGAGCTGGGATTTGAACCTGGTTCTTTATAGAAAAATCTATGTTATTTCTACTATGCCACACTATCACACCCTACCTAAGGATCCATCTTGTCATCCTCTGTGTTGAGTACCTACCATCACGGGAAAACATCACTCAGTCGTTTTGCCAAACAATGGCTAATACCGACCTCACTGAAGTTTACTAGAGCTCAGTGGACCAGACATCATCGTCATCCTCAATTCCCATTATGGCCATCTCTGTAATCACCACAGAAGGGGGTTCTGGGAAATAAAAGGCATAGGCCTTGCCCTCAGGATCTTAGAATCAAGTTGGGATGGCAAAGATTCATTGAGAACACAATACTTCAAGACAAAGAGATCAATGTAAGAGATGTCGGATGAGTGATTGCAACTTCTTGGATGAGTGCCCAAGAGAAGAACAGTCTGAGTTAGAGATTGGAATGAGAATGAAGCAGGGATGAGGAAATCTTGGCACAGGTCTCTGAAATCTTTGTATGGGTCTCTAGAGAGACAGAGAGGAAGTTGTAAGACCTTCAAAAGATGAAGAGCCACAAAGGTAAAATTGAAGTTGAAAAAATAAAAAATGGTGTTTGCAAGGGACAAGAAGGAATTTCCTTTGGCTGAAAGATTGCTAATGCCTTAGGACTAAGGAAAGAAGTAAAAAAAACTAATACCCCCCCCAAATCAGAGGTCTCATCATCTTCTTAACTGTGCAGTCCATCAGTAAAAAGAATTTAACAGGTGCCCCAAGAGTATGTATGTTTGTTCATTTCAAAATTATATACATGCATTACTGTCCAAATGGACTTATAAAATATATGTTAGTAAATTTTAAAGGATGACATAAATAAAAATTATTTTGTTCATTGAATGGATTTTTGGGAGTATACATGTTCTATTTTAGAGCTAAATTCCAGCTTCATCCTTTCTTTTCTTCCTCAGCTTTATTGAGGTATAATTGACAAAAATTTCTATTTTTATATATTTAAACAGTATATTTTTAAGGTGTACAAAGTGATGTTTTGTGAAATGATTACCACAGTCAAGCTAATTAACATATCCATCACCTCACATAGTTACTTTTTTTTGTGTGTATATGGTGAGAATATTTAAGATTTACTCTCTTCACAAATTTCAAGTGTATAATACAGTATAATTAACTGTAGTCACTATGCTGTACATTATTTCTCTGAAACTTATACATCCTGTGTAACTAAGATTTCGTACCCCTGGACCAACATCTCCCAGTTGTCCCCACCCCTCAGTCCCTAGCAACAACCATTCTACTCTGCTGTTATGAGTCTGATTTTTTTTTTTTGATTTTTTTTTTGAGTCTGACTTTTTAAAATTCCACATATAAGTGAGATCACATAGTATTTGTCTCCAGTATTTGTCATGTAGTATTTGGCTTATTTCAATTAGCATATGTCCTCCAGGTTCATCAATGTGGTGGCAAATGGCAAGATTTCTTTCTTTTTTAAAGCAGAATAATGTTCCTTTATATAGATATAGATATATACAATGTGATATATATCAATGTTCCTTTATATATGTATATAATATATATAATTTTATATAATGTATATAATAGATACGATGCTATATAATGTTACATAATACATGTAATTTCCCATTATATATATAGATACTTATATCTATATATAGTGATAAAGTGATATATAGTGATAATGTGATATATAGTTCATATATATCTATATCGATATTACCTTTTCTTTATCCATTTGTCCATGGACAGGAACTTAGGTTGTTTCCATATCTTAGCCATTGTGAATAATGCTGCAGCAAACATGGGACTAACATAATATAAAAAAAAAAAAAAGAGAGAATCTGATTTCCTTTGACTATATACCCAGAAGTGGGATTACTGAATCATACAGTAGTTTTAATTATTTAGGAATGTCCATATTGGCTTGCATATGGCTATACCAATTTACATTCAACAATGTACCACCAGTGTACGAGGGGTCCTTTTTCCCCACATCCTTACCAACTCTGGTGACCTTTTGTCCTTTTATTAATAGACATTCTATAGGTTTGAAGTGATATCTTGTTGGTTTTGAATTGCTTTCTCCTGATAATTAGTGCTGTGAACATTTTTTTGTCCATCTGTTTATCTTCTTTTGAGAAATGTTTATTCGAAGTCCTTTGCCTATTATTTTAAGGATTTACTTATTTGAGAGAGAGAACACAAATGCAGGGAGGACCAAAGGGAGAGGGAGAGAGAGAATCTCAAGCAGACTCCCCACTGAGCATGGAGCCCAATGAGGAGCTGGATTTCAGGACCCTGAAATCATGACCTGAGGGGAAACTAAGATTTGGATGTTTAATGCCTGAGACACCCAGGCACCTCATCCCTTGCCCATTTTTAAATCAGGGTATTTATTGACTGATTTTTGTTCCTGAGTTTTTTGAGTTTCTAATATATTCTGGATATTAACTCCTTGTCATATATGTAGTTTACAGATATCTTCTCCCACTCCATAGGTTATCTCTGCACTCTATTGATTGTGCCTTTTGTTGTGCAGAAGCTTTTTAGTTTTGGGGCACCTGAGTGGCTCAGTCAGTTGAGTGTCTGACTCTTGGTTTCAAGTCAGGTTATGATCTAGGTAGGGGTTCTGAGAACGAGCCCCATGTTAGCTGCACACTCAGCACGGAGTCTGCTTGGGATTCTTTCCCTCTTCTTCTCTTTCCCCCTCTCCTCACTGGCATGCATGCTCTCTCTAAAATAGATAAATAAATAAAATCATAAAAAAGAAGCTTTTTAGTTTTATTCAATCACGTGTATATTTTTGCTTTTGCTATCTGTGCTCTTGGGGTTATATAAAAAAAAAAAAAAATCATTTCCCAGGCCAATGTCAAAAAGTTTTTCTCTCTACTATCTTCTAGAAGTTTTAGTTTCAGGTCTTATATGTAAGTCTTTAATCCATTTTCAGTTGATTCTGTTTACAGTATGATATAAGAATCCAATTTATTCTTCTGCATATAGATATGTAACATATTTTAAAGTCAGCAAGTGTGATACTTCTATTGTTCTTTCTCAGGATTGCTTTGTCTATTTGAGGTTTTTGTGGATCCATATGAATTTTAGGATTGTTGTTTTTTTTTCCATTTTTGTGAAAAATGCCATTGGAATTTTTTATGGGTATTACATTGAATCTATTGATCAATTTAGGTAGTATAAGCATTTTTTTAATGTTTTATTTACGTATTTGAGAGAGAGAGAGAGCAGGGGAGTGGAAGGGGCAGAGGGAGAGGGAGAGAGAAACTCAGGCAGACTCCAGGCTGAGAACAGAGGCACAGAGCCTGATGAGGGGCTTGATCTCATGACCTGAGATCACAACCTGAGCTGAAATCAAGAATCATAAGCTTAACCAACTGTGCCACCCAGGCACCCCAGTACAAACATTTTAATAATATAAATTCTTCCAACTCATGAACAGGGATACCTTTCCATTTATTTGTCTTAACTTCTTTTATTAATGTTTATAATACTCAGTGTACAGATCATTTGCCTCTTTGGATAAAGTATTCCTATTTACTTTTTGTTGCTATTGTAAATAAGGTTCTTAATTTCTTTTTCAGATAATTTCTTGTTCGTGCATAGAAACTTAACTGATTTTTGTATACTGATATTACATCCTGCAACTTTACTGAATTTATTAATTCTAACAGGTTTATGTGTGTGCGTGTGTGTGAAGTCTTTTAGGGTTTCATTTCATCTGCAAACAGATAAAATTTTACTTCTTCCTTTCTGTGGGTAACTTTTATTTCTTTTTCTTGCCTAATTGCTCTGGCTAAAACTTCCAGCACTATACTGAATAGAAGAGGCAAGTATAGGCATCCTTGTCTTTTTTCCTAATTTTAGAGGAAAAGCATTCACCTTTCCATTGTTGAATATGATGTTAGCTGTGGAATTCTCATATATAGCCTTTATTACATTGAGGAAACTTCCTTCTATATCTAACGTTTTGAGACTTTTTATCATGAGTGGATGTTGAATTTTCTCAAATGCATTTTATGCAACTATTGAGATAATCATATGATTTTTATCCTTCATTCTGTTACTGTGATATGTCAAATTTATTGATTTGTGTATGCTAAACCATCCTTGCATCCCAGGAATAAATCCAACTTGATCATGGTGTATGATCCTTTTACTGTGCTGTTAAATTCAGTTTCCAAAAACTAAATAAATAAATTCAGTTTGCAAGTGTTTGTTGAAGATTTTTGCATCTACATTCATCAGGCATATTGGCCTGATACTTTTCTGGGACATTTTTTGTTGGGAGATTCTTTGATTACTGATTAAATTTCATTACTTGTTAATTTTCTGTTCAGATTTTCTATTTCTTCACAATTCAGTCTCGGTAGGTTGTATGTTTCTAGGAATGTATCCACTTCTCTAGATTACTCAATTTATTGACGTAAAATTGTTTACGGTAGTCTTGTATGATCCTTTGATTTCCATGGTATCAGTTATAATGTGTCTTCTTTCAATTATAATTTTATTTGAGTCTTCAATCCTTTTTTTGGTTAGTCAAGCTATAGCTTGACCAGTTTTATCTTTCTGAAAAAAAAAAAATCCTCGGTTCCATTGACCTTTTTTATTATATTTCTGAGTCTACTTTATTTATTTCTGCTCTAATATTTATTATTTCCTTTCCTCTGCTTTGTGCTTAGTTTGTTCTTCTTGTTCTAGTCCTTGAGGTATAAAGTTAGATTGTTTATTTAAGCTCTTTTTTCTTAATATAGGCATTTATCACTATTACCCTCCCTCTTACAACTGTTTTTGCTACTTCTCTTAAGTTTTACTATGTTGTGTTTCCATTTTCATTTGTTTCAAGGTATTTTTTACTTCACTTATGATTTCTTCTTTGACTCATGGGTTGTTCAAGAATGTGTTGCTTAATTGGCACCTATTTGTAAACTTGCCAATTTTCCTACTGTTACTGATGTCTAGTTTCATACCATTGTGGTCAAAAAACATATTTGATATGATTTCAATCTCTTTAAATTTGTGACGAATTGCTTTGGGTCTCTTCTTTTAATGCAACTGAGTTTTACAAGGGCAGAAAACTTGTCAAACATGAATTAATAATTTCCCCCACATGTAGCTAAATGTTATTTGGAAAGCTAGAGTTTATTAAAATTTTTGTGTGATAGGGAATCTTTAACCCTGTAGGTATAGATGAGTAAAAAATAAATGTAGGGACGCCTGGGTGGCTCAGTTGGTTAAGCGGCTGCCTTCGGCTCAGGTCATGATCCCAGGGTTCTGGGATCGAGTCCCACAACGGGCTCCTTGCTGGGCAGGGAACCTGCTTCTCCCTCTGCCTCTGCCTTCCACTCTGCTTGCTTGTGCGCTCTCTCTCTCTCTCTCTCTCTGACAATAAATAAAAATAAAATCTAAGATGCTTAACTCAACTGGCATCTGCAAAGACTCTTTAAAAAAATAAATAAATAAATAAAATTAAAAAAAATAAACGTAGATGGCAGCAATGAATTACTCCATGAGGCCACATAGTCAAAGCTTAAGAACTGGCAATAGAAGATATGCCCCTGGTGATATGAGAGGGGAGAGCCTCCCTAAACAAAGTGAGCATATCACTATCCAACAAAGCCACTATCACCAGGGAAGCTGCAAAGCCCAGGGTCTGTGGGGTTTCTCCACTAAATCATATATTTCACAAGGGAACAACAAAAGAAGCCAGACTGACTCAGGAGAGAGCTTCCCGCAGCAATAGGCAGGGGATTTTACTACAGATCAGAAGAAATAACTGTCTTAGATGATAACTCTGAGCCCCCAATGAATCAGATAAAGCACCTTGGGAGGTCAAATAGATGACCTTGATCTAGGTACATCTTAGAATAACCCAGTAATTGAAAAATGAACATGGTTGTGTGCACACACCTGAATACTTTTTAAGTAGTAGAGGTTTGAGTAGGAGAAACAGAAAAGTGTTAAAATCTTACATAATGAATGATACTCAGTATAATATAAGCCACAAAGTTCATATTAACTTGGATGATAACATACAGTTCTTTTGCAGATATTCTTAGCTTCACAATGATTAAAATAATTAGGTATTCTTGTTTTTACATATTAAATTTGGATTTTCTTTCTGTCTTTGTGAAAGACTAATTCAGAACATTTTCTCAATGTTTTGTTCTACATGCATTACAACTTGTGACTGTTAGATACGACTTTCATTTAGACCATTAACAAAATCTCTTCCTTGATCTGTTTCCATACTTGCCCCTTAAAACAATTCAAAGGTCGCTTTTAGAGTCAGGACCAATTTATTCAAAAGACACATAGGTAAAATGCTTAGGGTTCACACAACTTTTAGGGACCCATGGAAATGGTTTAATTTCCTTTGAAATTATAATTTTTAAAAATGAACTTTCAGGTCAAAGAAAAGTTCTTAATGTATAGTACTAATATGTTCACCCTTATATCAATACGGTCATAAAATACAAACTTTAACAAATTTTAAAAAATTATTTTTAATGGTGGAAGATTCCCATGAAGGCAAAAGTGCCTAAGGCCCAAGAAAGTCATAATGCTGTCCTGTTGAGATGGTATATTTCTGAAAGCAAAATCCTATCTGAGCCACTCTTCTGTTCTGAGGTCTTAGGGTTTTATTTGCTTGTCGTGTAAGAGAAGACAAATACAACATGTCCTCAAAGCTGGCTCCTGTCAGACATTTTAAGCAGCATCTTGCACTATCATAAGCCCATCCCAACTTGGGTGTTGGCTGTACTGCTGTACTCTGTATCACATTCCCCTAATATATCATCCCCTCTTCTCTCCTCTAGATGTTCCCCTCAATAAACAGCATGTATCTCTTTCTGGATTCCATTAGCACCCAAATAATATGGACAGAGAGGTTATTTACCAATTTTTCCAGTCAAAGGAAAAATTTCTCTCTCCATATTTACCAAAGTCCTGCCTGTATGCAAATTCCACAGGAAATGCCATCCCCTCTGAGAAGCCTCCCCAGACTCCCTTCCATTGCATGATCTTTATATCTGCAGTATTGTTTTGCCATCCTCTTCATGAATTCTTAGATTGCACAGTGCCTGATCATTCCCATCACATAATTTAACATTAAGCAGATGTCACTCTTTCCCTGGTATAAGATCAGAGGTACATTTCCCCCATTTAGATTGGAGCTATCAGAGGGCAGGAGGCATATTCTTTTTCAATTGTCCCCCTAGTTAGCACACCACAGTGTCTTAACACCTTTGTTCATTGTAAATGCTCAATATGTCCCTTGGAGTTGAATGCAACATAGACAATATTTGCAGCATTTTCATCATCATTACCCACCTACAGCTCCTTCACTGAATGAAGACACATCTACTTTGTGGCAAGAATAATGTCCTCCTATCTCTGACAGTTCCAGCACTTCTGTCCACATTTTAATAGACCACTGGACTGAGAGCCAAGAGACCACATTTCTACTTTGGGTTTAGTCTGAAACTAGCTAAAGTCACCTCATATGTTATTTCATTCCTCTGGGTTTGTTTCCTTGCCTGTAGACACAAAGGATAGACAGTAATTGATCACAGGGAACTTCTAGCTCTGGCATTCTCCAGTTTGTGACGTCGTGACACCAGTCCGAAGATGATCAAATACAAATGAGAAACAAACTGCTAAGGGCCTCCAGGAGATATAAGAAAGGAATACATGCCATGTGCCTGCCGAGGACTCGCTGCACAGGTAAGCTGGTAGTGATGTGAGCTTTCATGTGCAGTCCACCACGGTAAGGTCTCATCATTTGATAAAGCTCACCCTACCTCTCAGCGTGCCTAGCCCTTAAGTTATGATTTTTTACTTTCAAGCATAAGGAACAAGGGTTCCAGGATCAATATAAGAAGACACTAAATGAAATAAATAAATAAAAGCAATGGTTTTCCATTGTTTTACCAAAGACAGACACAGGTCTTACTAAAACTCATGCACAGTATATGGAAATAACTACCAGGCCAGTAAAGGGACTGTCAAACAGTTTCTTTTTTGCTTGCTTTAAATTTATATTTTTATTTGGATTTTAGAGATTTTCCTTGTTCTCTTCTTTTTGCTTAACAACAAAAGTGAGACAGCTGGAGAACCCCAGGGAATAAGATGTTTTAGAAGAATGTTCTCTAGTAAGTCCCCCAGAGCAGAAATTTGTATGGTTAATCTTTTAGGGAACCTTGTAGTGTCCTGAGCTTGCCTTCTTTTCTTTCACATTTTCCAAACATTCACTGCCAACCCAACTTCACCAACCTGTGATAATACAGGTTGCTGCCTTAATTTGCTAACCCAGGAAAAATCCTGGGCTGCCATCCATAGTCTTGGGTTTCCGAGACTATGGCTAAAGATGCCCTGATTCATCCATAATCTTAATTCTTGCTTTCTTGAGAGTTATAAATATTGTATGGCAGACAAGGCTGATCTGGAGTCACTAACAGCCTTAAATTGCAACCAAACCTATAAGTGGAGTTTCTTCAACCATTTTCTACCTGATTACCAACTAGGAAATGATTATTCAGCACCGACTATAGGTCAGACCTTTACCATGCATTTTACATTCACTTAATATATCTCACTTAATATATAAAACCACCCTACAGAATAATTGTTAATTTTTTCATTTTAAAGGTGAAAAAGCTGAAGACCAGAGAAACGACCTCTCTGTAATCATATAGCTAAGAGGAGGAAGAACATGGCTATCAATATCCCTATTGTAACCATAAAACATCCTATAGTACCTACAGGTACTTCTATGCTATATAATTGCCACTTTTGTGGTTGCCTCCCACACTAGATTATGAGCTCCTTGGTAGTGGGATCATATGTTTTCTTTTTTGCACCTACAGTGGCTTACACAGGGCCTTTCATGGAACTGCTACTATTTGTTTTAGTTTCTGTATGGACTTGAGAAGGGAGAGAGAGGGGGGAGCTGTGGTAGTCAAACTGTAAGGAGAGGTGGTGTAAATATGGATGGGTTTCCACTGGCTGAGTTAAGCTGCCCCATATCTCCATAAAGGGAACATTGCTCGGGCAAAGGCATCGGGGGACTGAAGGTATGTAATATGACTGTGTGTAAACTGGAATGGTGCCGTTAGCCAATATTGGATATAAGAAATGAGAAATTACTGACTGATGGGATTAGCCTGGGCTCAGAAGCACGGCCTCTTTGAATGTGTAGGTTCTGGTCTTGCAATTTCTCAAGCTCACCCAAGGGCAATGATTGGTCTCACCCACACACCTTCTCCCATTTTCCATTTCCACTAAAGAGAGAAAGCTTAACTTTAAGGTGAGCTCTTTGCCTTTGATATTCTGACAAGAAATGTACATTGCTGTTTGCCAAACCTCCCCCACTGACCTGCCCTTATTCTTAGAAGGAAATAAGAAAGAAACAGAGGAAGTTAGGAGGGGGCTGATTTCTGGCACACTCTTTCAGAAAAGTCATTTCAAATTGCACTAGGTGCTTCAATTGCCCTATTTTCCTGAAATTAATTCTAAATTTTATGGGTACAATTTGTTTCCCTTAAGTCTCTAATTATGCTTTTAACATTCAATCTTTCAAACTCTAGCCATTAGTGACTTAATATGGTGTTATCAGGAGATAGAGTGGAGTTAGGAGTGTGGGTGGGAATTATAAGAGCAGAAGTTGCACCTGTGCTTGTGAGGGTTTGAAATTGATGTCCCCTGGAGGAAAGCTAAAAGAAAAATCTAATAAGTCACCAAAATAGACTAAAGTCTGCAAATTAGTATTTAAGGTATTAGGACAAGGGGCTGGGAAGGGCTTGAGAGGTAATCACAAAGTTCCATTTAAACAGGGTGTGGGATTTCAGACCAAGTGAGAAGAATCAAAGAAAATGCAGATATCATCAGACAGCAAGGCTTGCACAAGGTATAAAATGCTAAGGCTGGAGCAGAACTTTCAAGGACATAAAAAACTAAGGAAGGAGACAGGTAAGAAGTAGCTCAGAGACATGACAAAAAGTTTGAAACTTGAATCATTGAATAACTAGGAACAGCCTGTAGGAGGAAGGAGACAGAAGATAATCAGTAAAGCAGAATTATCATTTCTTAAATGAATCATCAATATGCATCGACTGAGCAGCCACAGTGCTTCTTCTAGTTCTTAAAATAGGAGAGATACCAGATGACCTCTGTACCTTAACACCTGCCTCCCCAAATACATGCCTTTCCCACCCATGCTGACAAAATCTGCTCCATGGTTCTGATGAAAGTTATGTGACTTAAACCATTAAATGCTGCAAAACTTTAGAAACAGAGATCAAGGGGGGCTGATGCAGGCATGGATGGCTTCATGAGGTGTTCAAACAGAGAAGTAGAAGACCCAGACTACACTATATAGAGCTCACAGTTTGAGAAACTGAGGAGGAATTTTAAAAGACCCAGCTTTCAGGAAACTCACAGATTAAAGATGTTAGCATTTGGGAAGACCAAAGTCTTGCCAGGAGGACCTTGGAAAAGAGGCAAAGGAGAAATCCAGCTGGACATAGGCATTCATCTCTTGAAGTCTGGGAGGAGAAAAATAGGAGACATTGTCTCTGTAATCAACAAAGTGAACCACTGAGGCAGAGAGAAGAGGGAATAGTCCCTGGTGGGAGAGAAGAGAATCATACCCATAAGACAACATTAAGTTGTTTGGAACAGAAAAATTCAACATAAAAAAAAATACATTCTGTAAAAGCTTAGAGTAATTAAAAAAAAAATCATTGGATCTTGATATGTCCCGTGAAATCTCCTCAGATGAGAGAAGTTCCTAGCTAGAATAGAAGGAAGAACAGATGCCAGAGAAACAGGTGAATTAAAACTCTGAGTAAGGAGAATGATCTGAGAAAAAATACAAAGTGAGTCAGAGGTGAGCATAGTATGGGAATAGTAAAGACCACACTTGACAGTTTTGCTTCATGCCTGTGAAGACAATGAAGATATAGTTGGAGAAGGGTGGTAAGACCAAGTTAATCTGGGCTTTGAATTTTATATTAAAAATGCTACACTGCATGCAATCAAACAAGTAGATAATCAGAGAATTTCTGAGCAGAAATTTGAAATTAAGATTTTTTTTTTTAATCTTCTAGTTTTTTGCCTAAGATTTCAATCATGGCTTCTCACCCTAAGATCCTGACAGTTTTCTGGGGTTATGATGATAATAGCAGAGGAAATATTTTCTAAAGTTTGAGAGTCCTAAATGGTGTACATTTGAGGAAAGCATGGACCAATTGGCCAATCAAAGCTCAAACATCAGGATCCCCTCATGTGTTATCCACATAAAAATGCTTTCTGTACAGAGGTCTCCTAGATGGACAAATATGTACCATCCATTCTACTGTGCCATCCATACAAATGTGTATGTGCCATCCTAATAGGTTTGCCATTTAAATAAGTGTTAGATCTGCACAGATATGCCACCTACAAAGTTGTATCATTGACAATAGGTGCACAACGGTTAGCTAGCTAACCTGTAGTATAAGAGGGACACCTGTAACTCCTTTCTTTCCAGCATCTTCCCACACAGAATGCTCTCCAAGAAAGCTAAGTATATAGAATTCTCATCCATAACATGACACACTAAAGGTGAGGAGTGATGCATTTTTGTTTGGCACCACATTTTTTTCTTGACTCATCTTTCAAGTCCTTAGATGAAGGGAAATAATATTTCCTTCTAAGACTCTCACATTCTAAACATTTATTCTAAACAAACTACAGACATCACTAACATATAAATAATTAAAACAAAGAAACAAAGCAGTAAGCTTAGCAAGTATATATTTCAATAGATTTGCATCACCATCTATGCATACTTCAGAAAAAGGCATTAAATATCAAAAAGAAGAAAAGGATAATCTTCCCATTTTACCTCTTACTTATCCTCTGTCCCCCTGAATAGGAAACAAATATAACTCAAGATTCATACTCTAGGAAAAAAAAATCTTCTATAATTCAAAGATGAACTTGAGTATGACCTCGGAGAATTCAGAACTGACGCCATGTTAGTCCTTTAATAAACTGGACTTGGAAATAACTGATTTCAAGGAAAATTCAATCAAAACCAAAGTCTTATCTTTCTTCAAAAACAGGACAGTCGAGAATTGAATGTGATGTCCTGGAAAAATTGAAGAAGAAAAAACATCAAACCAGTTTGTTCTTGAAAACAAGGCAACAAGAAATTGATGGCATTTTCACCTGTGGTTTTACTACAAAAGATCCTGGGCTTAGAAACCATGTCACTTGGCTCTCTTAAAGTCCAACACAGAGATAGAGACAGAGAAAGAAAGAAACTGTGGTGGCATCATTTTTGGAGTAATTTTGAAGTAGAATCTACAGAGGTTCTGGAACCAACCACTATTTGTTCTCTGAAAAGGCAAAAGTTTTCCACCCAAACCACCCATAGTGCTCAGTTTCTCTTCTCTCAATTTCTCCTCCCATGGAGGTAGAGAGGGAGAGCAAGGAATGGGAAATGAAGAAAAGAGAGACTCATATCCTGTTGGGTCATATCTTTTATGAAGACACAAAAATGGCTTGCCATTCCATCTCTTTTCAAGATGTTAAAGATAGCTAAGTTAAACAGGAATGCTACCCTCTAAGGAACTGGAAAGGGCTTACCATTTGCATAATTACGTCACATTCCCAAGGAATTTTTGCAAAACAAAACAAAACAAAATACCTAACCATTGTGCTAAATTCTTTCTTAAGCTTTCTTTATAAAATGAATTAAAATAGGACCAAGGCTAGTTCAGTTTTACGACATCACTCCCTTTCAGTTTAATGATGGCCTACTTTATTGAATAGGAAAAAGTGTGAAATTTAGCAAAACTCATACTTGCTTATCTATGCTGCAGCCCATGAAGTATGTTAGGCATATGAATGACATATATCTGTCATGTGAATCCTACATGACTACATGTACAGCATTTTAACAACTTCAGGCAAGAAGAAGAAGGACTTTGAGGGAATCCAGAGATTCTGATATGTGATAGCACAAAGAATTAAACACCCTCTTCTGTATCATGGAATGTGCATTGTCAGACTAACCAAGACACAGAAATCACCTACTAAGCTAGTTGAACCCAAAACAAAGTTTTCATCTAAAGGAACCCATCATCTGATTTGAATTTTCACATACCAAATCCAAGATTGTTTCAAATTAATCCAGTGAAAAAAGAAAACTAATATTTTTACTGATTAGCGAATAAAACACTAAATCATTCCAGTGTTATAATTAGAATTATGAGAACTATGGGAACCACTGCTATATGAAGATGGAAAAGATGGGATCTCTATCCTTGAGGAACTCACATCTTACTGGGAAATACTAGTTTAGATATTCCTGTGGTAAGAGCTGTGGCTCATGTATGTGAATGATGCTGTGCAAAGTAAAGGAAGGAAACTGAGTCCATAATGGGGACCCAAACAAAGGTGACTTCTTGAACTAAGAGTCTTAAAGGATGAGTGGAAATCAGCCTGAGAAGAATAGGCAGGTACTACCAGCAGTGAGGCAGTGTGAGCCAAATAGGAAAATGGTCACAGTATGGTGTCTTGGGAAATCAAACAGTAAAAGCTAACAAAATTTCGTGAAAGAAAGTATTCTAGCCAAGGTCTCTCAGTAGGAAATAGAAAGTAAAACAAAATTAGGATAATCTGAGTCAAGTTTAATAAATGGTTTATTCACAAAGGCATGTGCAGGGTGTTAAGAAATGACAAGGGAGACTGAAGGGCATAGGAGGAAGAATTAATAGCAATCCGGAAGTAGAAGGGCAGCGTGGCAGAAGCAAAAACCTGAGACTGAATCTGAGCACCCAGCCACCTATTACAAGCCTGCAGGGAGGGAACCAGGAGGATGAATACTCCTGACTTCACTCTTCACCCTCCTCCCTGTCTCCTACTGGTGCTCCCCATTGGTCAAAGCCAATCGGAAGCCAGAGACCAACAGAGCCAGTTGATGTAGTCTCTTCTGGTCAGAAACCCTCAGCACAGAGCAGACCAGAGAAAGGTGGAGGGCAAGTCTGGAAGACAACCTAAAATACTCAGCACAGAGGGGTACAGACTAAGACCAGTCCCAAGACAGATAGTCTGTGGATTATTTCATCTTTGAAGCCGTTATTAATAGTTTACCTTTTCTGGAAGCCTTTTCAGATCTCCTTACAATCAGCTACTACTTTTTGTTATCCATAGAACTTTCTTTTCTTTACATTTAACCCTTATTTCATTGCGACATATTTCATGATCAGTTGGGTGTATATTTGTCTCCATAAATAAGTTCTGAGATCTTCTAGAAAAAAAAGTTGTGTGTCTGAGTCAGCTTTGTATTTCCAGGGCACAGCATGAGTAACAATCACCCACTTTTTGTTAAATTGAATGTAAATAATTGCATCCGTCATCTGAGTAATTCACCATATCAGGGAGCTACGCTGGGTACATTCTCTCGATTCTCAATATGTCTAGATAACCTGTGCCCACATGCTCGTGCATCTGACAAGAAGAGATTATTTTATCATCCAGAGGACACACAGAAGTAAAGTGCGATATAATTATCCAGGAACCAATGGAAGAGCCATACTTTTGCAATAGTGTAGATATTTATTAAAGAGCCTCCTTATTAATTCAATAAATGCCAGTATTAAAGACCATCCAGATTCAGACAACAAACATTTTCTGAGTGACTATTCTGCCCAAGATGCCTGTGCTAAGCCTTTTCCCCCTATGGTCTCATTTGATGATCAGAAGAACTCCATGGGATATTATCTGCTCCATACAGGCAAGGAAACTGAGGCTGAGAATGACAGACACAAATACAGTTCTTTTGATTTCAACTGAGGTCCCCCTGACACCACACCAGAATATCTTTTCTTAATCTTTGAAATAAATGTAAATAGGATTGTCGTTGTTTGTGACTTATTTTTATTTATTTAATAATTATGATTTATTACGTGATCATATATAGGAAATGCCTAACAATATACAAAAGAATGTCTAGATTGGTATCCCATGGGCATGTTTGCATTAACTACATAACTAGGGACATGTCAAAATCTGCTATTAATTGATTTTTTTAATACAGGGAAAGGTAGAAAGAAAATATTTTACCAAAGAATAAAATAAATGAGCAATTACCACCACTATTCATATTATTATAAAACCACTAAAACACTGACTTATAAACACTTTGTAACAACCATAATGATAAACAGGTTGATGTGACCTGGGACATTTTCTTGTACATTTTACTATCTGTGAAATTGCAAGCCACTGCTTAGAGTTCATGGTAATGAGTTTTTATAGAAAAGACTGAAAGTCATTCTGGGAAGCCAGAAAGTTTGTTTACTAGCTGAAGAAAACATTCGAAAGCAAAATAGACTGTGGCAGAGAAAAGTAAAAATTGCCATGATTTGTAGCTCTGGGTGCCAACTTCATTAATTAATACAGACTTTAAAATCCTTTCAAGAATACGAGTCTAAAGGACTAGAACTTCTGCTGGTGTAGATAGTAAATACAGATCAAATGGTTTCATTTAAAATATGGTAGCTTCAGATAAGACTAATTAGCAGGATGACAAAAACAGTCAATAAAATAGAAACAAATCTTATTCTTAAATGCTGGCAACAATTAGTGGAATTAATTGGAAATCATTCTTCCTGCCCATTTGTAAATAAAAACTTTCTACCAGTTTTTGGCTGCCGTTGTTTTGGTAATTTTTATTATTTTCTTGTGTTGTAATAATACATGTTTCATTCTATGTGAGCAGAGGTGGTAACGACATCGGGGAAAGCGGGAAGGGGTGGGAGTGGTCAGGGGGTCAGAGAGAGAAATGAAGGAGAGAACAGAGACGCAGGACTTCTGGGGCAGACAGATGGAACCTGCGACAGTGTGTAACAGCAGCTTTTTCTCTTTAATGCATTTTTTTTCTTTTTCAAAGAAGGGTTACCTATTCAGCTGCTTCTGATAGCTCTCCATTTCCTGCTTATTTGTTGTTTTGGTGATATAATGCTGCATTACAAACTATTCCAAAATCTTAATAGATCATAAGGACAATAATTTTATTCATTTGCTACGATTCTGCAATTTGGGCAGAAGTCGGCAAGAGTGGTCTATCTCTGGGTAAGGGGGCATCAGCGGGGATGTCTCGATGTCTTGACTAAGGATGAAGATACTGCTTCTTAGGTGACCTCACACATAGGGCCAACAAACTGCTGAGGACTCTCCGCTGTGAGCTCAGCTGGCTTATTGGTTGGGCCTCGGTTCTCCACACAGCCTGGCTGCATGGCTGGGTCTGACTTCTCGTTGTACGGTGGTCGCAGGGTCATCGACTATCTTATGTGGAGGCTGGATTCCCCCAGACCACACAGGTGAACATATCCAAGTCTTAAGGTAGAGGCCTGAAATAGGCATAACCTGATTATTTAAAAAAATTAATTTTCCAATTTTTAATTTTATTTTATTAGGCATAGCATGATTCTCACCATATTTTAATCTTTAAAGTAGGTCATGGCCCAGATTCAACAAAAGGGACGACACAAGAGCATAGATATCAGAAGATATGGTTCACTGGGATCATAACAATATAATAACAATATAGCCAACCTATAAAGTAACAATATAGCCAACCTATCTATAAAAGAGATGATTGAGATTTGACAAAAATTAAAAATTTTCAGGCTTTTAAGATATCAGTCTCTAACGGAGGCTCAATATGACTCTAAAAAGCTTGCAACAGCTTGCAACAGAATTCATGTCACCCCAGACTAATAACCTAGTAAAGAACACAGTCATAGTATCCGCATAATGTGAAAGATGGGATCTTTTTCTCCAAGGTTTGAAACAAATTCTTTATGAAGGGAAATTTACCAGTCAGAAGCTTGCAGATTCACTTTTGTTTCCCTGCCTCGATACAATATTTACTTAGCTCACACACACACACGCACACACACACACACACACACACACACACACGCTCTCTCAATTGCTTACTCAGCAAATGTGTATTGTTTCTTTGCTGTGCAGGTACATAAGGTACAGTGATATGCGTTAAAAGGGAATCATATACTAAAAGAGAGTCCGAAAATATTAGTCTCATGTGGATTTGGACTGAGAAAAGTAGTTTAAAGAATTCTCAGCTTTACTTTCCCCTGTGACTAATAAAGCCCTCCAAGATTTGTATTATGGAATTATGGGACACGTGAGCCGCTGTTCTAGAAAGAACAAGCAACCTTAATTGAGTTTCTGCCACAGATGTGTTCTATGCTTCTGGGATAGCTCACCAGCACCACCGCCATCTCTAAGCCTCTGTTTCTTCATCTGTGAAAAATCCAGATATGATGATTAAGTAAGAAGAAATAAAAGAAACTAAACTACAACAAAATAAGAAATGTGAAGTATATCATGTATGGGACAAAAGTACTGTTTCATACTGATGGATGGTACATAAAGATCTATTTTAAACAGCTCTAGTTCTGTTTTGTTTCTGGTAAATTCTTTACCTGATGATCTTACACACTGAGACTACAGATTCCTACTGCTGTTAAATCTCATTGCAAAAAATATAAATAAATAAAATAAAAATAAATAAATCTCATTGCAGGTGCTTTTGGTTTTGTTTTTAGGATTTATTTATTTATTTGAGAGAGAGAGAGTGTGAGCAAGGGTGAGTGGGGAGAGGGGCAGCGGGAAAGTGAGAGAGATCCTTAACCCGACTCTAAGCACAAAGCCCATCACAGGCTTGATCCCAGGACCCTGAGATCATGACCTGAGTCTAAATCAAGAGTTGGATGCTTAACCCACTGAGCCACCCAGGCACCACTCATTTCAGGTGTTTTTGAGCACTCTGTATAAAGAAAATATTTTCGAATTTTTACAGATGCTAAAGAAGTATCCAGAATATAAATGCTAACTGTAGGTGAGGAAAACCACTTGAGAGGTGCTGAATATGGAGTATAGGGTCTCCAGGCCACTTGACATTTTCATTAAGAAAGCTCTTGCCAGTAGTAATTACCTGAACCTCACCTGGTCATGCCTAAAGATGAGAATATGTCCTTTCTCATAAATAGCGTTCTCTCTGAAAATATCAAATCATAAAACAATGGCTAAGACTTGTACTTCATACTTTCTTAGGTGCTCTGGGGAACGGTAAGGAAGTATAAGCCATGTTCAGAGTTCTTGAGGAACCTACAGTCTATTAGCACTTCAGAATAGCCTATAATGCTACTGTGGGCTGGCAGGAACAGCTGTGGGAGCTTATAGGCGCTACTACAGCTTAGGAAAGGAAGCGACAATTCTGAGCTTGGGCAGGAAGGAAAGGTTCCTTAAAGAAAGGAACTAAACTTCCACTTAATATCCATTTCTGTATCTCAGCATTAAGACAGTAGTTTATGGACTTCAGTAGGTTCTTGATGGTCAAGATGCTCAAAGAGAGAGAGAGAGAGAGAATGAGAGAGAGGTGAAAAGAAGGTGTTTAAGATGGAAGAGACGCTTGCAATGAGGATGACTGGAACAGTCAGTCTCTGCTGAGGATTCAGGGAGTTGGGGTTGGCTAGGTAGGGAGCTCTAGCCAGAGAGCCTCTGAGTCCAAGCCCAGGAGTTTGGGCTTTCACTGATAGGCAATAAGAAGCAATCATTTTATGCTTTAATGTATGATATTCCATCTTGTTAGAAAAATTATGGAGTGAAAATTTTCTATAGTTACATTTCCAATATTGAGAGTTCAGAGTCTTGCAGAATTCTGATGTTAAGAAATAGAGAAAAACCTTAAACACTGAGTCATTTTTCAATGATGGGATTATGTCTTTGATTAATCATGAGGATATTTCATTTCTGATTGTGTCTTCTTTCATCTATTTCTACTTCATACATTTCTTAGATACGGGAAAATCCACTCCTTTGAAACCCCAATAAGAGATTTATTTTTTTGTGTTGATTTTTTCACTTTGGCACAAAAAAAGGCATTATGTTTGTGAAGATGGTATAATACCAGGCTCCACGGTGAGTGAGGTAATGCTACTGGAAGCATGATGGCCTCATATGACAGTTCTTACTATCTTGAAACAACATACCTAATGATGCCTCCTTTAGGAATTTCAGTGCAAGGTTAAATAACCGCTAAGTCTGGTGATCATGAAAAGAGAACTCTGTCACATGCAAGGGTCTGTTTGGACGTGAATTATGAAAATAGGGTGTAACTTCTGGGGATTTTTTGTGTATATGAATCAGAATTTAATCAGCTCCCTTAAACTATGAAGTGAGAAGTACATTCATACTCATATCCTTATGGATGCTGAGAAGAAGCTAAGCCAGTAGATAACCCTATGCTGGCAAAGCCTGCCTAAATAGTCAGATAAACACAAAAGTCAGGTGAACAAGCAAGCCTATGCAGCCCTTGGAGGCACAGCCAAGCCAGCACTGCCTGCTCCTCTGTATTCTACAGGAATGCTAATTTTAATACCAGCCTGGATCTGTACTTAGCAAATCTCCAACCCTTGCACACAGATTTAGAATTGTACCTGACATATCCTAAAATGATACTTTGATTTTTCACTCTCAAACCATGCAATTTTGCTTTCTAAAACTTCAGCTGAGAATGAATGTATTTAACATTTGGCTTTGGCAGGAAGAAAATGTTTCAGTATAGAAATACTCCATGAACACAACTGCTAATTCAAACTTTGTCTGCAATGAAAGAGAATGAGTATGGAGCACACAGTAGGTATACAATGACACTATTACCTTGACTCTCACGAGCTAGGTGGTCAGAATTCGTAATTATATGTGTAATTTGGACAAGTTATAAATGAAGTAAATGGTGCCCAGAACAACCAGTGGCAGGAGAAAAATGATTAATGGTTCCAAGACAAAATAGAGGATAAAGGAACTAGAGACCCTAATTCATTATCCACAGAAAAGAGCATGCATCTCATCCTGCTTTGTCCCTCAAAATGTCTGAATACAGGATAGCCCCATCCCCCATCCCTTGCCCTCCCACACAAAGAGACCAGAGACGGATGGTCCCAGGAATCAATTCTAAGGACAGGACAGTAATGGGAAGAAGAACTATATTTGAGTTCTACCTCCAAATGTGACTTGCTGTGTGACAAGAAAAGTGCTTCACATCTGTGAACCACAAACTCATCTGCTAAAGAAAGGTTTTGAACTAAGTGGCTTAGGTCATGCCCTGATAATATATAAGTGCACTAGAAATGATTTCTTCTTCCCAATTCTCTACCATAATTTCAAAACTTTCTAGAAGGAAAAGCTTATTTCCAGGTGAGCATTGTTAAAAGCTGGAATAACAGAATTATCTATTATGAGATACACAAATATCAAACTTGAACACCCAGGAAGATGAAGGTCCAATGAGGAAGCCTGAGGTAGCAGCTCACCTGTCACCAGGAGGCACTGAAATGGCCAAGTGCACAGCTGTAAAGAAAACAAGGAGGACTGTGTACAAAGGACCACAGATATTAACTCAGCCATTTCTTTACTGAACGCTACTGTGTGTCACAGACACCATTCTAGATGAGTGGACCTGATGGTAAACAAACCTTAAAAAGGCCTTGTGCATGCAGTGCCCAATCCTAGCAATAGACAATAAACAAAAAAGAACAATATTTGGGCACGGTTAAGTGCCGGGAAGAGAAATTAAGTAGGCAAAGGGAGAGACCACAACCACATGAAGACCGCTACCACAGACGGGCTTTTCAGAGGAGGTGATATTTGAGCAGAAATCTGCAAGAAATCTGCAGAAATCTTGCATTTCTGCAAGAAATGAGTAACAGCCATGTGGATAACTCAGAGAAAATCATCCCTGCCTGGAGAATCAGAAAGTGTAAATTAAGCCCTAAGGCTTGAACGCGCTTGGTGAGTTTGAGGAAATGTAAACAAACCTGGCTCGGGAAGGAGGGAGGATTCAAGAAGGGAAGAGATTGACAGAGCAAGTGGCCCACTCACATGGGCCAATGTGGGTGGTTTTCCTGCTAGTGAGGGCCATGGCTTATGCTCTGAGTCAGGAAAACATTAAAAAGACTTTTGGCTAGTAACATGTTCTAAGTTAAATTTCAGAAAGATCACTCTGGACGCTTCATAGAGAATGAATTTCAAGGAAGCAAGCCTCTAAGAGGAAGATCTAAGGTTCAGAGGGTTATTGCAACGTCAAGCCAGAGATGATGGTGGTTTGGGCTCAAGTAGTAGAGACAGAGGTGGTGTGAAAGGTGGTCATTTATGCATATATTTTACAGGTAGAGCTAACAGGATTTGATGATGAGTTGAAATATCACCCCTAAAGAGTGACGTGCTTTCCACGTGTGGTTGCACAAGATGAATTCTTGGCAGAGGGAAGTAGCAAGTACAAATGAAGTCCCAGAGAATGCAATGCTGCCAGCCCTGGGGACAATGGACTGACCAAGGTGTTGAGTTGAATATAAAGTAAGGAATACGTATCTGAGGACTCCAACTTAACATCCTTCAGTGAACATAGGTCTCAAAGGTTGGTGAGTCAGGAGACAATTGCTCACCACACTGTGTGAGATGCTTCACTCAGACTTCTCTGCCTCTTGGTAGTTACCACGTCAGAAATAAAGCCCACTGTGTGGGGAGTAAAAAGGCCCTGTGGCCCTAGGATGACAAACTTAAAGTAAGGAAAATGCAGCTCTACATAGGCTCAGTCTAGGAAACAGGAAAATCTGATTAGGAACTCAACCCCCTGTAGTTCAAAAGCTGGCAGTCGAAGGGAAATCACAAGCTAGACTTTTTACGCGGTTGCTCCGACTGTCAGTCATATTCAAATAATTGGCAGCAGCACCATGTTACCATAATTTTCTTTTCAGAATATGCCAGAATCTAAAATGCTTGTTGTAACCATATCACAATGGATATGCAGTGAGCTTTGACTACTGCAGCCACCGATTTGTGTCTGTGAGTTATACATCTCCTCTAATGAAACTTGGGGCTGCCCATGGTGACTGTTAGTATAAACTACCCCAGAAAACTTTGTGTCACACTGAGACACACACACACACACACACACACATGCACACGCACATTTTATTTATCATTATGCAATTGTAATTTAATTAATTCTGATGGTTTAATATATATGATACTTAAAAACACTAAGTCTATCAGTTAACTTTGTGAATAAATTCAGTTGTAAGCTCACTACTTCTTGAACAATATTTAAGGGTTTCTGCCTCACTTTAATATCTCTAATTGTCCATGATATTTTCTTAGGTTAGTAAGAATTAACTGACAGCACATGGTTTATTAATCCATGCATAAGATTTTTCAAAAGGAATCTGACATTTAGGAGATGACACCAACACTGAAACGTCAGAGAAAGAGAGAGACACTGGGATGTAGGCGCAGGCGATAGCTCCTGTTTGCCCCACCACGTCTTAAGGTGATATGTGATTTTCTAACTATTCTTCCAGCTTCTTGAATATCCTGTCTCACTCAATCTGAATAGGTAAACTCAAAGTGGAGACTAATCTCCAGCCAGGCTGGTAGGAATGTAACAGAGCCTGGATTTTCATAGCGCCGGGCACGTGGTGGTTTATAGAGTCTGCTTTAAGGAACACGGAAGACCATCCACACTCAGAAATGTCTCCTGATGTCTACTTCAGACCCTGAAATTTTACCATTATGGTGTATCCCTTGTGTTATGGATTGTTTCTCTGGACTTTTAAATTCCAAGTGTCCCCTGGAGAGTACACTAAATCAACGCAGATAGGCTTCCTGGAGTCTCCTCCGTGACTGGCAGAAAAAGGCAGTGGAAATGGGAGGAGGAGGAAGAGGGTCAGCTGCTACTGAAAGATTGGAAATGAACTCAAGAAGGGCACAGGATGAGGACAGGGAAGATGTCAAAAGGAAACCTCCCACCTTACCTAAAACTTGGCCTTTCATAATGACTGAGAGCCAAGGGTTGAAGTAGGAAGAAAATGGGGAATTGGACACTGGATGAGGCAAGAAGAAGGTAGGTGGTGTTAAGTTCAGTGATGAGAAGGAAAACCCAAATGGGGTGGGTTGATGAGAGGATGGGACAGTCATAATAAAATAATGTACTTGGAAAGCAGAAGTAGCAGAAGTCCTTGGGTCGGTCTTCAACTGTGACTGTCTAAGTATGCCTGTAATCTTTGCACCATACAACTACCAGAATTCAGAAGGATCTAAGAACTTTCATCAAATACTGTGCTGATGGAATTAAATAAAAATGTGGGATTAAAAGGGTAAAAGGAGGGTCTAGAAAATAAAATGTAAAAACCTATTCATAAAATGTAGCTATGAAAAACATGAAAGAAATAAGATGATAATTTGATAAATTCAAGTGAAGGATTGTGTATGTGTGTGTGTGTGTGTGATCTTTTCCTGCTTCCAGTAAAAATGACAGCTAACATGTACTGAAAGTTTTTTTTTTTTACATTCCAGGGACCAGTCTGTGTTCTGTATATATATTAACTCCTTTAAGACTTAAAACAAGCGTATGAGGAAGGCATGAGTATCCTCTTTTTACAGAAGAGAAAATGAAGCACAGAGAGATCGTCAACTTCTTTAAAGTCACATAGAAAGAAAGTGGAAAGACTAACATTTTATCTCTGGCTCCAAGGTCTGTGCAATTAACAATCATGCTTTACTGGCTCCTTAAGAAATTATTAAGTTTCACAACATTTTTATATTCCCCATTTTAGGACTATAACAATATGTTGTTATTTACATGTTTATATGTCTATGTCTTTATTTCTCTAGACTGCATAATTCTTAAGGGCAGGAACTCAATCTCTTTTGTCTTCTCAAGAACTTAAACAGTATCTGGTATATAACAACAACAAGAATGAATATTTATCTAGGCTTCACAATATGCCAGACGCTAAAAGAGTAATTTATTCAATTTGCGTTTTTTGTTTTTTGGGTTTTTTGTTTGGTTGGTTTGGTTTTTTTGAGGGGGAGGGCGGGAAGCAAAAAAGAAGAGATATAGGGAGGGAGGAAGGGAAAACGAAGAGGTAGGGGAAAAAAAAGGAAGGATAGATAGGTTGATTCTAAGCAGAGAGGGAATCTGCCATACACACACACACACGCAAACACACAGAGGGTAAAGAGCCAGAAGAGCAGATATTTTATGAGAACATGAACTAGATTTTATTTTTGCTCTGTTCAATGTTTCTAAAATTCAGTCTGAGATTTAATGTAAATCTATTTGAAAGGAGTTGCTAAATTTTAACTGGAAATACTTCTTTGTGCTAAATAATCTTTATAGCATTCTAAATTATAGCCAAGTAGCAATATCATTACAGGGCTGTTTAGCCATAGCACTTTATGTGGAAAGTCAGAGAAGGTGATGATGCATATCAAAATATATAATAAAGAACTTTTAAAAATCATGGGTATCTTTATTTACTCAAAATACTTTTTATTTAGCCATTTTAATGCATTCAAGATTGAAGGAGAAAATGAAACTAACCAGTGGGAACTGCAAAATGTCTGTGAAATGATAATAATAATAATATTTTTTTTATTCCTGCAGTACTTTCCAAGAGAGAAGGTCAAAACACTTTATAACTATTAACACATTCAACCTCACAGGAGCCTGGAGGGTATGTAGGTAGTAAGCAGTTTGAGTTCACTTTGTGGGGAATGGGAATGGAGATGAAAGTGTTAAGTGGAAATGCTCAAGGCTGCTAGCAATGTTGCACTTGGGTGCACTGGTTGTCCTTGGATAGCACACCCTAGAATTCCCACTGTGCATTGATGGGGCTTAAGAAGACCGCCTGTGGCCCCTCACTGAGGCCTTCCCTCCCCCTTGCAATAGAGTTCCTCTCACATAACATCAGAGAAAATGCATGTATACTGAAGGAGGATACGAAGGGAGCATTAGATCTAGCTCAGTGCCCTCCCACAGGACATGCCCTGAGAGATGCTTATATGGCCTCTGTTTGAACAGTGGTATTCATGAGAACCTCATACTCATATGGTGGTCCCTTCTAAAGATGACCGGCTCTAAGTAGGATGAGGAGTAGAATTTATTAAGGGCTTGTTGGCTGAGGGAAAATTGGGTAGAACTCAAGAACCAAGACAACTTTCATAATTCAGGAGTTCGCCTCAACTCTCTGACGGTCAATATACCTATCCAGAGAGCAGTCCTTCATGTCATTGCTGCCAAATCATACTCGTCCTTTAGGGGTCACATATAAGGAGAAAGACAGTAAGACCAGGAATAAGACCATGATCATGATGTCCCCTCTGGCCAGAACCACTGGCCAGAATTTTAAATATTCAAAATTGTCTGTTTGAATATTCCCCATCCAGTAAGGAGGACCCCAATTCACCCCAGCCTATGAGTATTTTGGAGGTCCTTTAGCAAACTCTTATTCTTTGCATATGCAATACCCATGGGATCTTCATGAGAAAGTCATAAACTTAAGATTTTTTTGAGTAACAGAAATACGCCAAGCCTTGAGGTAGTACTGAGGCATCTTCAGATTCAAATTAATGGAATGTTTTAAATAGAATTACAGTAGAGGGACTCCCAGGTTGTAAGAGAAGATAGACATCAAGGTCATATAATTGCTAGAAGGCAAATATCCATTCCCTTGTCCACTTGAAACCTACTATGTACAATGTATTGAGGCGGAAATGGTCAGGAGTCCAGTGATCTAGAATGCACAACCCCTTGGAGGCGATAATGCCGCTGGGAGATGGAAATATCTGCATTCCAAGAATTTGGTAACAATCTAACCTTGTAAAGGAAAAGTCGCAAGGCAGGTGTAAGCAAGCAGTGTCTGTGGATGATGCTGAAGGTAAGGTGTGCAGAAGCTCAGGAGAGGGGAGGATTCCTGAAGGACATGAGAATTAAGCAGATTATTGAACAATGGATAACAGGTACACTTGTGGTGAAGAAGACAGGAAATTTTGCCTTTTTGTTTTACCATGTATCACCAAGAATAGAATACTGGTTTAATGAAATGAGTGAGTGACTGAGTGAATGAATGGGTGGATGAGTGAAGATATTTCTAAGAAAGAGCCTGCCAGGAATAAGGTGAAAACTGGAAGATGCTAGCGCTTTTCAGAGACAAGCTTAGAATCTCTAAGTCTATGATATATCAAATGGTGCTCGTATCAGCAATGATGATAGGGAATAAGAGGACAAAAAGTAGAGTTTAAAAGATCACACCCTGATTTATTTCTACCTAAAAACAGATGGGCATGCAATAACCGCTATATAAATGCTAGCTGGCTTGAATGAATTACCACTCTGGAAAGCCTACCACCTTAAATTTAGCTCTGGGGTGCCATGATGATGAGCTGTCTGGCTCCTTTGTAAGCCATCCAAAATCAGAGTGGAGTGGGAACACATCAGTCTGAATCAGGGCCTGGCTCTGAACAGCTTGAGACACTAGGCTTGGAGTTTAGACTTCATGCTTGTGTCTAGTCATGTCCCTACCTCCTGCTAGAAGAGCAGATCCACACAAATGCCTTGCCACTGCTGGTGAGAAGTGCCATTTTCCATGTTGCAAGACAGCAGGGTTTGTAACATTGTGTTAAGTGGGATCACAATGGGGAAAACTGATATATTACAAACCTAAATAGTTCTCCTTCACTTCTGCTTACACAAAAGGAAGGGCCCAACATAGAGATGAGTAACATCCTGATGCAGAAAACTTTTTCCCAATTGATCTCCCCTATCCCATAATATAATCTCTTCTACTCTCAGCCTGTACCCAAGACCCAGGAGTTGATTATTTTATTTGTTTATTCATTTTTAAATAATATTTTTCTTTCCTCTTTTAACTGAGGTATAGTTTACATATAACAAAATGCAAAATATTAATTGTTGATGCATGCAATGTCATGAGTTAACTTCAAAAATATTATGTTGAGCAAAAGTCAGGCACAAAATAGAAAATATTTCAAGCAAGCATTTATATGAAGTTCAAGAAGCGGAAAAACCGGTTTATAGTGATATTTGTTTTTAATTGAGGTTATGTAAACTTTCTTCTCCTTGAAGTTGCCAATGACTGATTATTCGGCTTAACTTGCGCTAGAATCGTTCTTTCCTTAAATGAATACTTGACATGACCTCCAAAATTGCTCCATAAAGTAGTATGGTAGAAGATGGATCATATTCAGGGATGACTTCCAGTTTCTTCTACTTGTTTTCTTATGTGAAAAAACACAAACCCAAGGCATCCTGTAACACTATGATCCCATTCTAGCATCTTGTACAAAGGCCACATCTCACAGATGGGAATGTCAAGGTTAATCATAAGGTCACGGTGGCAAAGTCCCCACTGAAACACACATCTTCCAACTCACAGCTGCACATTATCTCAGGAAAAGTCAGAGAAAATCACTATGTATACAAGTGCATGTGCACGTGCCCCTTTCAAAGTTGTCAGTATCTCCTGTCTCACAGAACAGTTTAGCAAGGCTAAGAGTTCAGAAAGGTATGAGAAATATCTGTTTTCTTTATCTGGATTTACTTAGATTCCCACCAACGTCATCGAAGGGGATTTTAGAATGTGTGGCTTAAGAATGCCGAGGTAGGTAGATTCAAAACTGAAACTTCATTTAATTTGGGTATTCCTACTTATAGTGATTTGTGTCTCCTGTAACTTAGGTTTAAAGCCAAATAAAATGGGGAAGATATTTATCCAGAGTGCAAAGCCAATTTGATAGCTTATAGCATGGGAAGCTATTGACACCACAGTAAAAATTCCAGCTAGCACATTCGTTTTTTTAAGATTTTATTTCAAACTAAGCATAAACCTTCCACTTACTTGACCAAATAGACCATCCTCTTAAGTAATGTGTTCCCACCTCCACCATAAAGCTTCTTCTCGGCCCCCGGCCATGTCTGGCTGATGAGCACTTGGCATGCATATCATGTGTATTGTCTTATAACAGTTCTCACACTGTCACATGTCTGCAGACTAAGGTTTTCAGTAACTATTTGCATATATGAATCCTATCCCACCCCCAAATACTTAAGCACAGGAATCAATTCTTACCTATCTGAGCCTCAGTTTCCTTACCCATAAAATGGAGGCAATATTGATATTTTAGGGTAGTGGTAAGGATCGCATGTCCAGATTGCTGAACATTCATCACAGTGCCTAGAATATATTCAACTTCAGTAAGTGGTAGCTAGCTAGCATCATTGTTGTCATCAGCAACAATAAGAGTATTGCTCTCATTACATTCCTAAAAGCACATAGTATACAAAGTAGATGTGAACCCATAGAAGTCTACAGAATGCTTAGTGCTTTAGGGTGTCTGACCTGACTCAATACCCCACCAACAGCATATGCCCAGGGAGGTGCTTGTCTAGCCTCTGCCTGTTACTGGTTGTGACAAAAAGCTCATCATTCTCAAGGTAGTCTCTTCCAAAGTCCAGAAGCAAACCCTTCCCATGCTTGCATTTACATCTTTGAGTTTAGGAAACACTTCTTGCATGAATCAGTAGCTTCTCCTCATTACACCTCATCTACAGAGGTGATGAACATTGAAGGTTTTCAGGATTCCCAGAGTCTGAAACACTCCTGATACCAAATAAATGTTGTATTGAGTTAGCAAGGCCACTGCTTACTCCTAGTCTTTGTTCAAGTGGCCCTTTCCTCTCCAGAGAATTTTCCTAGGCCCTGCTTGCCACAAATTCTGCACCTTTGTCTCTGAGCCTGGGTTAATAGTTTTTGAAAATGTGTTATAGGTCCAGAAATCCTGGCTTTGCTGGCCCTGAAAGCCACAAAAGAAACAAATATTGTTCCACTGTGAAGTGGGCCTTGTTGTCACAACAGAAAGAGTGGCATCCACTTTCCAAGTGGGCTATGGATGGGAGTTATATTTATATATAGTTATATACATAGATTATGCCAACTCATTTTGTTTGCAATAAAACTGAAATACTACTAATAATTATTTTTATCACCAACTCTGATCTTCTCTGGCTCATGGCTTAGTGAATATATATATTTTTCAAAAATCAATATTTAATAAAGTTATCAGTGTCTCTGTCCTAAATTGAAGCCTCCCCCCCCCACGCACACGCAACACCCATATTCTTTTTTGAGAAGCTAAAGAAATTGCTGCTTTCTACTAACTGCTCACAGTTCTTCACTTAAAAGAATAATGTTTCCTAACAGTAGTTGGCCCCCCAAAGCTAAGCATTTTATTGTTCTAAAACACTTCAGCCACTTCTGTATTCTTGCAGCAAGGATGGCAAGATTTTTGCTGTGAAATGTTAGGCCTGCTTGTGTGTACTGTCCGCTGTTGTATCAGCACACCATGCCTACTAGCCCTCTGGTTCTCCATGCCAGTCACAAAGCAAAGATCAGAAATATAACACATTGGAGAATCACCACCGCTTCTCACATCATTCACTATCGCCCACTTACACCAGAAATTCTTATAAAATAATTCTCAACTCACGCCTTGAGTCTCTTTCAAGAAACATTTCCAGGAAGAAATGTGCAAAGAAACAGGATAAATCACCACTTTAGACAGTATTTACCTATCTTCTACATGAAACCATCTCTCCTTTAAGTGTCTTTCTTTACCAACACACTGCATGTGAAGACATCACAGGCATATCACACAGCAGAGCCAACTGCAAAGTGTTGTCAAGTCCCCAGGGAGGATGCAGATGTCCCCAAATTATTTAATAATTTTCCAAAATTGTCATAGATTCCCAAGTTTTATCTATGACATTTATCACATGGAGGGCATTCCGAGAACAATGAAAATAATAATGATATGATAATAGCTAATGTGCATTTTGCATGCTTACTATATACTTGACATCATACTAAGCACTTTAAATAAATTCTCTCCTTTATCGGAACAATACCCCTAAAAGGAAGCTCCCATTTTACAGATAGGGAAATAGAAGCTGTAAGAAATGACTTGCCAAAATCCTGCCTGGTCAGGAAGTAGAAGAATCAGGATGAGGACCGAAACAATGTTATTAGTTTTCTAACATGGAAAGACCTAACATGGAAGTCTAAGGCTTTGTTTGCCTGTGACCACCTTGACTAACAGCCCTGTTTAAGTTCTGATGCGCCACTGATGTGTGTTGGTGAAAAGAAGCACAGAAAAGTAAACCCATTGAATGACAACCCATTCTTCTCAAGGCTTGTTGTGTAAGTGAACTAGCTGATCATTCCGGGTCATCCTGGCCCTAATCGTCTTCTGATTCTGATATGCTTTCTAAGCTTTCAAGTCAAGGTAACCCTACTAGCCATTGAAGATCATATGAAAAGGGAAATGGGATTCTGTATATGATTATGTGAAAGAAAATTTCTAACCTGTACCAATAATTCAATATAGAGCCTTTCATAGTCAAGCATCTACACTGTCATTGCATTCCACCACATACTGTGTAACTTACAAGTCATTTCACCTCTACTAGTTTAATTTTCATTATCTCTAAAATGTGGATAACAATCATATCTGTCTCATTGAAAATTCATGAGTTTCAAATTAAATAATGTATGGAAAGCATTTAACAAAGTGACTGGCACATAATAATTGCTCAGTAAATAGGAAATGTTTATCATTGCACTATATCATCATCATCAAAGTAGAAGAAATTTTCCACTTTGGATGACTGATTCACAGACACTTAATTTCCATGAAATTAGAAAAGTGACCTCAAGATCAACAAATAATAATATGTATCCAGTGCAGGAATTTTCCCTTAAATTTCAGAGTTGACTATGAAATTCTCATTCATAAAATTTTCTGAAGGAGAAATAGGCATTAAATTCAACTTTACATATTGAATTGTTTAGTTACTACCTAATTGAACATAGATGTTTTTCTCCATATTTTAGGCCACATGTGGCCATTTTCCTCCATCTATTTCCTATAAGTCAAACTTCAGAGCTTAGGAAAAACACTAAGTTTTGATTTTGCTATTTAAAATCCCATCATGACCCTCAAAAATGACTGCAATTTTCATTTAAAATTGTTTTAAAATATGATCCAGTTTTTGGAGATGCTACAAAGTTTCAATTTTTAAAAACCATTTAGGGAAAGGATAATCTATTTTTTAAAGATGTTATTTTATTTATTAGAGAGAAAAAGAACAGGGGTGGGGTGCAGAGGGAGAGGGAGAAGCAGACTACCTGCTGAGAAGGGATCCTGACATGTGGCTTGATCCCAGGCCCGTGCTGAGATCACGACCTGAGTTGAAGGCAGACACTTAACTGACTGAGCAACCCAAGTACCCCAAGTATAACCCATTTTTGCAGGCAATATAATTTAAGAAGCTAGACTTAAGTTGAAACTACCTTGTATGTGCCATGTAAGATCTGTGTAAACTAGAAGAAAATACTTAATGGATCCCAATTCACATGTAAGTTAGAGAATACACTATGTACTTCCAGAAGCTGTGGTTAAGATTACACACATATTTGAGATGCTTGAGATGTGTAACACTCATCAAAAGTAAGATGGTTGTGCTAACAGTGGTTTGTGATGTTAGCAGCTGTACTGAAGAAGTGACTACTTATCATTCTGCGTGAGAGAAAAGCATCGCCAAAAGAATACACTTGGGTTAAGCGGCACCTGGGTGCCTCAGTTGGTTGAGTGTCTGACTCTGATTTCAGATCAGGTCACGATCTCAGTGTTGTGAGATCAAGCCCCATGCCCAGCATGGAGCCAGCTTGGAATTCTCTCCTTCTCCTTCTGTCCCAACACCCACTTGCACGTGTGGTCTCTTTCTCAAAAATAAATAAATAAATAAACAAATAAATAAATAAATAAAATAATAATAATAACATGCTTGGGTTAAGATTAGCTTTTGTTTCTTTTGCCTTAAAAAGGTAAAACTGTTGTTTACCCCAATTCTAGCATCTCAAAGTAAAAGTTGAAGCCCCCTCTCTAGGAAACAGTACCAGTAAAACCTCTAAGTTATGCCATCATTAAAAAAAAATTTATCTTATCATATGTACTTTGTATTATTCTGTTTTGATAGATTTATCTCTGTAACAAAATTACTCACTATTCTCTTTAGCCTTCCTGAGCCCAAACTGAGCACATATGTAAGAAAAATAATTAATGTTCATTGAAAACGTACTATGTGCCAAGGGATATACATAAATGCTATTTGCTTGCTTGTTTATTAATATTTATTTACATATATATTATCTAACATACCTGTCCAGACATGCTATAATACATCTTACAGATAAGAAAACTGAGGCTCAGAGTCTTACGGTCATACAGCTAATAAGTGGCTAGGATGTTTAAAATTATGTTCTTTTTATTAATTGACCCTCAGCATTATGAAATGTTCATCTTTATCTCTGGTAATACTCTTTACCTTGAAGCTTATTTTAACTGATATTAATACAGCCACTCCAGCCTTCCTGTTTCCACTGTATACTCTTTTCATCCAACTACTTTCAAAATATCTGTGCCTTTATATTTAAAATATCTCTCTTGTTGATAGCAGGTTAGTAAGGTTTTATCTTTTCATCTATTCTGACAATCTCTGCCTTTTAATTAATTGGAGCATTTACTCCATTAATACTTCATTCAATTATTGGTGCCAATGGATTCAAAGTTATCATTTTGTTATTTGGTTTTGGTTTGCTCCCCATAGTTTCTTTTCCACTGGTCTTCCTTTCCTGCTTTTTTAAAAAAATATCTTTTATAATCCCATTTTAATCTATCTATTGACTTTTTACCTATACTTCTTAACATTATTTTTAATAGTTGATCTACAGATTAAAATACACATCCTTAATCTTTTAAAGTATATTTAGAGTTAATATTGTATTACTACATAAAATGTAGAAAACTCAAACCTTAGTGTATTTATTTTCCATATGCAGGAGTTGTCATAGTTATTACCTATCCATACATTGTAAACTCCAGAAGATAATGACATCATTTTTACTTAACACAGACATAAGTATTTTACAGAAAATTATGCTTAGGCTGGGCTGGTGAAATAAGCTAGAGATGGATGCAAGAGACATTTAGTGGTTCAAATCTTATAAATGATTTATATCTGAAGGTTGAAAGTAAAGCAGGAACCAAGAGAGTATTTGACTTCTGCCTTCTGTAAATGGAGACGTGTTTGTGTCATTTGCTATAAGAATAGATGGCCAGATTTGGGGGCAAAAATATAAGTTCAGTCTGGGACATGAATTTGAGAAGCCTTTGAGATATCTCACAGGAGATGCTACATCAGCAAGCAGAGGCATAAGTTTGAAGCCTAGAAATTAAAATTTGGGAGCCAGTTGCACATAAATGGCAATTGAAACCACGAGAATGGGTGAGATTATTTAGGAAGATCATATAGAATGTAAAAGAAAGGAGGCCTCATCGTGGGAAAATGTTACACAACTCAAGCCAGGTATCCTTGAGTTTAGTACTGAGCGTTTTTGGATTCCTGTGTAGAAGGAGGGAGATATAAGGAAAGCCTGTGAATATGGTATCATGGAAGTCAAGAACAAAACACATAGATTTAAAGAAAAGGGGAACTGCGAATAGAACCAGATACTCCTGGAGTATCTAGCAGGTTAGGGACTAAGACATTCTTATTGAATTTGGTATCATGTAGGTCCATGGGATCCTAGGCAAAAGTATTTTCTCTGCAAAGACAGGGATGGGAACCAGGCTAGTAAATGAGTAGAAGTTAGAAATGTATGAAAGGTACAAGTTAACAATTCTTTAGAGATTAGCTATGGGGTGGAAAGAGATTTAAAAAAGGATGTCTGCAAAGGAAAGATGACACTTAAGAGACAATGTATTGTGTAAAAATAATTACTGTTCATTTGCTTGTTGAAGACAGGAAAAACTTCAGTGTCTCAGTCATTACTGGAAAAAGTGGGGGGAAGAGGAAGATTCAGGAAAGAGCAAAGTCATAAGTCAAGAGGAGATTGGTCTTAAACACAAGAAAGGGCCCCTTCCTACTAAGGACTAGGGAAAAACCAGAATGGAGGTGTAAGGCAGGTAGCACAAGGTGAGAGATTCATCACCGGAATCACCTTTACTTCTTTGTGAAGTGAGAAGCAAGGTCATTCGTTGAGAGCAAATGGAGGAGAAGGTGAAACTATAGGTTTGGTAGAAGTCAAAATGGTTTGAAACATTAGTGTAGAGAAAAGGAGATCAGGAAAATGTGGTAGAATGGATTGTGAGTGCAAAGCGCTAACTTGGGATTGAGATCCCAGATGTATGGAGGAACCTATCTGCCTGTTGAGTGATTTTTTTAAAGACACGTGTGGTTGCCAGGGTACTTGTCAGTGGACCTGGTGTTGGTGTAACCTATTCCCCAAAGGATTTCCTCCAACATCTGCTCTAATAGGGGGTGATTAGGTAAGTCCACATGGAGCATACTTTTCCCATCTGTTTATCATTACCTACAAGAAGTGGAACTAATGCTAACTGCAGTATCTACTTTTCCCTGAATTTCAAACCTTTGTTTCTAGAGCCCCCAACTAGAGTATTGGAAAACCCTCCTCCATGGTATACAGTGGACATTAACATTTTTTTCATAAGAATGTGTAATCATAAAGTCTATAATTTCTAGTCTAGTGTATGTTTTGAATGTGCTTTACATATGTGCTACTTGTTAAAACTTTGGAGCTGAAGGATTATTTTACTCAACTGATGTATAGTAATCTTTCACATGACCTAATGGGCAAGACAAATTTTTGCATCCAGTTAATCAGTCAAATAAGAGCTATTTTTTTTTTTTTGTCAGAGAAAGTCTGACTTCAACTTTTTTGAGTTCAAATAAACTTATTAATAAATTACTTAATGGCAAGCATCTCTCTTCTGAGTTCTAATTCAAATACAGATTAATAGGTAGAAAAGTCACAGAGCATTGCCAGGAGCTTGTGACCTGGATGAAGCTGGGCCCTACATTCTCGCTTCGCTTTCTCAGAACTTCTCTTTGAAGCAAGACATTTCCTTCTGGCCCCTTGTTTGATGCCTCAGAAGTTTTTACCTTCCCAGGCAATAAACCACAGTGAGAGTCACTATGGATGAGAAATAGATTTTCATTAAATGTGAACAAGAAAATTGTGATGACTGAGGTGGGAATAAAAGAATCGCAATCCAAAGGAATTTTTACAAAGATAAATTTTAGGAAAGAAGATACATAAATCTGAAAATTGATTTCTTTAAAGTATA
>CM052885.1:14667385-14686457 GCA_028534135.1 Potos flavus
TCTATTTACTTAATGGTTAACTAAAAAATACTGTGATATTAAGGCTTTGTTTGTTTAAATTCTATATGCCTCTTAGAGCAGAGTAATTATGTCTGGGTCAGTAGAGACCTTTCAGATTTTCATGCTAATCACTAGGGACAAAATATTTTAACATCTTATGTGGATATAGAAAAAAATACAAGATTGGAATGGTGATATATTTACTCCAGTATAAGCCTGAAAATTTCCTTTTAAAGGTATGCTGTTTTTGGTGTTTTGTTTGTTATTATTTCTAGCTTTTATTTTTCTTGTCTCTTAGAAGGTTAAACAAAAGGGAGCATTTAAAACCCTAAAAATATTGTTATGAAAGAGTCTCAAAGAGGCCTGTATATTGTGGATATTGTTTTTCCAGGAAGTATCTTTTTGTCAAGATTTCCCCCAAAGTAAGTCTATTACTGCACTGAGATGTTGCTCACAAAGGCCATTCTAAGTCAAAGGGTAATGGTTGAAAAATTCTTTTCACTGATTCATTGTAAAATGGAAAATGTAAAAATACTTCCTTTTCATGAAGACAAATTGCATTTTTAAATTCTCCTAATGAACCAGCATTCATCAATGCTTGCTCATTTGTCTTTGCAGGGGGAGTTCTGGGGCACAGATAAGAAGATTAATGTCTCTGAACTTTTCAACACATTGAGTTCAGTCATGGTCCTCCCCTGGTGAGCAGAATTAAGTCAATATCATTACTAACATTCTCAGTAACATTTTTAGATTTACATTATGTTTCTATCTTTTTTTTAGACTCAGAGAGTCCACACTGATACCAAAGTTTATGTTTCTAATTTACCAAGAATATGGCTTCAATTTCTTTTCATCTTGGTGAAAATAAAATTGTGGCCGACAGGGATGGGCAGTAGTATGAAAGTTAATAGTGCTTGAGGGTTTTAAGGAATGAGGAATAAGACAGGCCCTTTGTTCCCTTAAAAATCATTCATTTATCAAACATTTATTAAGCATTTACTCTAAAGTAGGCATTGAAGAAGGCTCTGGAGAAGCAAAGATAAATAATAAGCCAATTTTTCTCCAACGACTCAAAATTGTTGGAGGAGGTGGGCAGGAAAACAAATCCATGCTATCTGTGGTAGACACAGTACTACTCAATGGAAGAAGAAATATTTTATGAAAATATCAGAAAAGTACTCAAGAAAGAGTGTTGTTTGACTGGAATAGAGCCAATAAAGTTTAGATATGCCATTCTACCCCAAAATTTATATCTGCAAGGAACCTACAAATGTGACTTTATTTAAAAAGAGGGTGTTTGCAGACATAATGAAGTTAAGATGAATTCATTTTGCATTTGGATGGGACCTAATGTAAAAATTGATGTCCTTATAAAAGGAGAAAAAGTTAGACACAGAGGGAAAATGCTACGTATTGATGGAGGCAGATACTGAAGTGATGAATCCATCTAGGATCCTCCCTTGGAGTTTTCAGGGAGAACATAATCCTGTTGACACCTTGATTTTGGATTTCTAGCCTGAAGAACTAAGACACAATAACTTGTATTTTTTAAGCCACCCAGTTTGTTTTGGTATGGCAGCCTTTGGAAACGAATACAGGTATATGTATATGTAACAATGAGGGAAAAGAATGGTTCCATACATGCATGCTATATTTGGGAAAATGAGTTGAAGGAAGTCAGAAATATAGAAACAAGTGGAAGGCATTATCAGGCAATGTGGCTGGAAAGGTAAACTTGATACAGATTCACCTGGTGTACCCAATATGGAGCACTTTTAAATTATTAAATATTTTAGGTCTTATTTAATACCTAGAAAAGTAGTATGCACTTTAAATTGGAAGCAAAAGGAAGCTCTTGGATAGTTTACACAGGGGCAGGAAAAAATCAAAATTGTTTTTGTCCTTTTTTTCAGAAAACCTACTCTGAATGTCCTATATACAAAGATATGTGCAGAGGAGTGGGTGGAAGGATTATAAGTGGAGAGATCAGATAGGAGAATGTTACCATGGTTCAAATAAAAGACTAAAATAGATGGTTAGGGAGTATCACTTTCGATAATGATGGACTAGCTTATATCGGTCTAAGCCTTGGACCACAAACTCTCACCAAAATAAAAAAAGAAAATAATGTTGAAGTCATTAGAGAACAAGCAAAATCAGGGAGAAATCGGAGGTGGTGTGACCCTTACAGCAATGAAACAAATTAGGTGAGATCCACATTAAACCAGTTCTTTCCTGGAGGGGATTCTTCTGTTCACAGTACCTGGCAGATAGACCTCAAGTGAAAAGTCATAGTCTCATCTGGTAAGGAATAAGGGAAGAGCTCAGAGCTGGCGAAGAGATGTGATTAAGGAGAGAAACCCAAAATAAGGATACAAAAAGAGGAGGAGCCCCAAATTCTGTATATAAATATCACTCAAATCTTGATCTGACCTGGATATGCAAAAGGCAAGAGTAGAAACCAAGTTTCAAACTGGAAAAACAGGAAGGGTTGGAAGGCTGAGGAGTTGAGCAGAGATTTTCAACAGCTGCTCAGTGTTGGAGAGGAGAACGTCAGGGTTCAAGTCCTGCCATGTTAAAGGGGATTGGCAAACAACTCAGACTTACTTTTAAAACCTTAGAAGAGCAATGCCATAAAAGAAAGAACGTGTTCAGGCCTCAGGAAGGCCCTTACCCTGGGATCACAGACAAAACTGAAATAACAGAGCCTATATCTAAGCTTTCCCAGTGTCAAGATGACCTACCAGTAATTTAACTGACTGAAAAAATAAAATACCATTTAGAAGTTAACAGAATCCAGAGTATCTATACTTCAGTCATATTATCTGTATAATCAAGATTACTGTGTATACCAAGCATCAGGGAAATGTAACCTATTTTCAAAAGAAAAAAAAAAAAAACTACATAAAATCGGAGATTCAAAAGGAAAGAGAAGAGAAAATGGGGCAGAAAAAATACTTGGAGAGAATACTGGCTGAAATTTTCCCACATTTGATTAAAGACATCAACCACTAGATCCAAGATGCTCAGCAAACTACAGGCAGATAAATATGAAGAAAACCACACCTAAGTATATTATACTCAAACTCCTAAAAAAAAAAATCAAGAACAACAACAAAATCATAAAAACAACCAAAGAAACGAGCATAAGAATGATGGCTTGCTTCTCATCAGAAACAACAGAAAAAAAAAAAATCTGATGGAACAAAATCTTTAAAATATTGAATAAATAACACATCCTAGAATTCTATACCCAATAAAAATATCCTTCAAAAATCATTTTAAAATAAAGATGTTTTCAGATGAAGGAAAACTGAAAGAATTTGTAGCTGAAAGAATCTCACTAGAAATGCAGAAGAAAGGTTTGTGGGTTGAAAGGAAATGATACTAGACAGAAAATTAGATCTAAACGAAGAAACAAAGAGCACTAGAAATAGTAAAACTTAGGTAGATTTTTTTTTCATTTCTCAAATTCTTTTTAAAATAGTTAAATGTTTAATGAAAATTATTAATAGTTCTGTATACTGGGGTTTAAATACATGTATATGCAAAAATATAGGACCAAATTAGCACTAGAAAAGATAGGGATTCATTGATTCTATGAGGGATACACGGATTTATATTTTAAGATTTTATTTATTTATTTGAGAGAGTAAGAGCACGAGCAGGGGGAAAGGCAGAAGGAGAGGGAGAAACAGGTTCCCCACTGAGGAGGGAGCCCAACGTGGGGCTAGATTCCAGGACCCTGGGATCATGACTTGAGCCAAAGGCAGATGCCTAACTGACTGAGCCACCCAGGCACCCTGAGACTGATTTATATTTTTATAAAATTCTTAGATTATAGGTGAAGTACTGTTAAGTTAAAGATGTATATTATAATAACTTGAGCAATTACCAAAAATTAATATGAAATTAAAGCAAAAATCCAATAGAGAAGGTAGAATACTAGAAAATGTTTTCTGATTAATCTACAGTAGGCAGAAAGGAGGAAAAAAGAAAAGGGAACAGTTTGTTGATAACTTGATATGTTGATAAACTTAAATCCAACCATATCAATAAATACACTCCCTCAATTAACAAAATTTCTTATCTAGGGGAGCCTGAGTAGCTCAGTTGGTTAAGCGTCTGCCATTGGTTCAGGGCATGATCTCAGGGTCCTTGTATTAAACCCCATGTCAGGCTCCTTGCTCACCAGGGAGTCTGCTTCTTCCTCTCCCTTTGATTCTCCCCACCACTCATGCTCTCTCTCTCTATCTCAAATAAGTAAATAAAATCTTAAAAAAAAAAGAAAATTTCTTATCTAGTCAAACTAGATAAAAAGTCCCAATCAACTACATCTAAATTTATTAAACATAAAGATACCTATTGGTAGAAGTAAAAGGATAAAAACTATAAAGTTCAACCATCAAACTTAAGGAAGTGGAGAGGCTCTAATAACATAAGCCTTTAAGACAAGAAGTAGTACTTGAAGTAAAGAGAGGCATTTCATAAGCATAGAAGGGTAATTTTGTCAAGACAACATCAGGATACTGAATAAATACACATCTGATGGTGGATCTTCAAAATATATAAAGGAAAAATTGAAAGGAAAAAAAATCCTAAAAAGATAAATGGACTTAGTTGTAGATTTCAACACTCCTTTGTAAGTAATTGCTAGACAGGTTGACAAAAGAAGTTCAATAAGAATGAAGAATATTTGAATAGCAATAGAAGTTATCTTGATTTAATTAATATTTATGCAACACTGTCTCTGACAACTTTAAATACATTCTGCTAAAGTCGATATGGATGGTGCATCAGGAAAGATCAGATGCCAGGCTATAAAACAAGTCTCATTACTTTTAAAGGATTGAAATCACTCAGAGTATGTTCTCTGACAACAGGATTAAATTACAATAACAATAATAACCACTACTGATTTTACAGATCTAAAAATAATAAAAAGTTAATATTATGAACAGCTTGCTACCAATAAAATCAACAATCTGAAATGGGAAAGTTCCTCCAAAACACAATTTACCAATTTGGTCACAGGTAGAAATAGAAAATATGAGTAGCCCTGTATCTTTTGAAAGAAAGTAAATTTGTAGTTTAAACCTTTCCCAAAGAGAAAACCAATTCCAGGTTCAGATGGCCTCACTAGTAAAATCAATCACCAAGTTTACACAAAACTCTTCCGTAAAACAGAGGTGGAGAGAACACTTGCCAACTCACTTTACGAAGTCAACCTAACCCTGCTATCAAAACTTGACTAGGTCCAGACAAGAGAAGAAAATTACAGACAAAACAACTATTAAAAGATAGATATTCAAGGTAATTTGAATGTTGATTAGATATTTGATATTAAAAAATCTGTCATATTTTTAAGTGTGAAATAGTATTTTGATCCTATCTTAAAATAGCTCTTACCTTTTTGAAATAAGTACTGAAGTACTCCCAGGTAAAGTAGCATTAAGTTGATCATACAAAACTGATCTCTCTCTTGGTCAGAAAATCTCAAATCTCAGCAATTTCACAATTCGACCTAACATAATGTCTGGAATTTTCTTCATTACAATGCAGTGGGGAAGGTGGAATGAGTATATGAGGGTAGATAAAACTAGAACACTGTGATGATGAGTGCTAAATATGGACACACCACCTACCCCAAGACCATTCTCATTACATAAAAACTGCTGTTTGTTCTGCTTATCCTATCACCAGGATTATTCCTGCTAAGGGTCACATTTGAGAACCAGGGGGAAGGTGCAAAGGGGAGGGGGTTGCAGCAGATGTGCAGGAGCAATCATAGTTCCCACGGACTGGATGTTGTGAGACTGTAAGGTCAGCATGTACCCACTTTGAATGCCCTGGTGATAGCATTTTTCATAAGATAGCCCATCTTTTTCATAACTTGTAAGAGTCATTTCAATTCGGCTATTCTCTCTCATGCATTCCATTTGGAAATTCTTAAGCAAAACGAAGTTCCTGTACAAATCACTGAACATTAGTAAATTGTTCTGAATTATACTTGAATTAGTCAATTTTTGAAGAATGTTACACACATTATCTTCCTTGTAAATTTCAAAAGGCATCACAAAGTGTAATCTAGTCATTGATTTATGGACTTGAATCTTTCAAAGGAAGGTTTTGGATTCACTCTGTGGCCGTGAGTTGCTCAATCTGGCATTTAAGTAGAAATATTGTCTAATGTATAGGAGTTCAGTTCCTCATTCTCCTCTTCCTAGGACACAGATTCGTCATCAGAATATCTGGGAAGTATATGCTGTATTCCCAACTTCAAAACTTACACACACACACAATCTGAGAGAGCTTCCTCCACTATTTCCCACACTGAGTGAGAAACGCGCTGCTCTGTGTGTACTTTATATGTGCTGGAGGACTCCATGGTACCCAAGCTTTTTGGCTTTTCTATCAGTCTGCATCCAATCAGGAAACAGAAAGCACATGATAATTCTAAAAAGGGGAAACTTGATACAAAGAATTTATTAAGCTATGATCAAAGGATCAGTAAAAATGTAAAAAGAAATCAGGTACTCTCGGGCTGATGGTAAGATGCAAAGAAAGAATTGGAAGGGGATGCGTCTCCAACAGTGGGGTCCAGACCTCATGGATGAAGGCGTAGTTTCATGAGTAGGAGACTATAGGATGCTGGACAAGTTCACTGGCTGGCCTAGTCTAATGTTTGTCCACAGTTGCTAAACAAGTAGGAAAAACCCTCCAACTCACAAGTGAGCCAAGACTGGTGAGTGGACAGGCTGGGGGATTTAGGGCATGCATGACCACAGGTTTGGAGCACCTGGTGTTCACGTCAGGAGAACTACACAAAAGTGGTCCCTGGGCCTGGACTATGGCTGTGAGGTATCTGAGGTACTATGCTCTGGGGGTGCTGCCAGGGCAGAACACCACTGGATGTCCCAGTACACTCACACCACAGAAAAGTCATGCAGCAGGAAGACGCAGAAGCAAACACAACCACCAAAACCATGAAGAGAAGTCCTCTTCTCATGCAATGTACCTCAATGTTCTCTCCTGACGGAGCTTCATGCTCTGTGCTCATTATTAGGGAGAAATGTTTAATCTGGCATGCAGAAAATGAATCTGGGGCAGAGAGGCAATAAGTCCAGTTCTGACAAGTGGCTTTCTGGGTTTTCTATGTAGGCATAGTCTCCCAAAAGCCAAGATCTAACTTAGTGATTTCCATGCCATTCTGAGTTCCGTGAAAATAGCTTAACACCCAAGTATCACCAGATCCTTCACATAGTGGTTAAGAGTCTCCAGATCACAGAGATCTGGAGCTGGGTTTCCTTAGGCTAAATCCTGGCTTGTCCACTCTCCAGCTGTGTGACTTTAGGACAGTTATTCATCCTGTTTTGTCCTTTAAATGTGGGAATAACAGCCCCCACTCCTTGAAGTTGTTGGAAAGATTAAATGACAATATATGTTAGCGCTTACAAGAGTCCTCACTCATAGTCAGAGCTTAACAAATATTAGCTTTTAATAGTATTATTGACTGAGTACCTATGACATAGATCCTTCACCTCTCTGGAAAGAGGTAACAAGAGTCTGGGAGCCAGTGTTCCACTTATATTTGTTCACAGGCTCAGGCATTTCTTTGATCAACCCATATTGGCTTTATCATGTCTCCCCTTACAGCCCACAGAAATGACATTGACATTGCTCTGTGCTTGAATTCCACAAGCTACCAAGATTTCATTACATTCGCTCAAAATTCCCACACTGCATCTAACTCTGCATTGACTCTTCCCAGTGTGTGTTTCCTCTTTCTTCCCTTGCCTCCACTGTACAACCTGAGATATTTTTTTCCAACCACTTATTCCTCAGTTTATATGCTGATACATTAAAGCATACTCTATAAACAGAAAGGCAACTTGTTTAGGGGTCAAAAAAATGATGCTCAATTTTGAAATTCTAAATTTGAATGTCCTCATTTTCTGAGAATGTTTCCTACTTCATTTATTTAAAATCTAATTTATGCAATGAGATTGCCAGGAACATATGCCAGTTAGTCTTAAATGCTAAAATGAGAATCACTAGGTTTCCCACTACGACCTTTGGGTACAGCTCTAGTCTTCCAGTTTTGAAATATTCACTTCTCTTGGAGGTGGGTGGGTGGGTGATAAAATTAACACTGAGACACTTCTACTTTCTAATTCCTTCTCCACTTCTGTTCATTATCCTGAGTGTGATACATAAACTTTTACTTCATCACTTTTCAAAATGATTAATGTTAGGTCAGATCGAAGATCTTTTGTTTCCAGGTCCAAGAGTGATCCTAAGCCTGACTTTTGACATATTCTAGGCCTGCTCAGCATAAAGAAATTGGACCTGGAATCATATTGACAGCTCCATATGCATACCCCAATCATGGATATGACATCAATCAATATATTACAGTTATTTTAATACTTCTATCTTTCTTGCTATACTGAATATATCTCCACAGAGAGACACTATCTTATTAATGCCATAACCCAAGTAACTAGGATATTTTTAGCACACAGTATATACCAAATACATGTGGTACATAAATGAATGACTGAAATTTGTCAAGTTAAAGCTTCATTTGCTTGTTTTTCCTAAATCCTTTTCGGGAAACACAAACCATCCAGATATGTAGTATAGACATGGGATCTTTTTCAATCACCAGCATACAATAAAAAGTTTCCACCAAAGCTGAATGGCTCACAGAATTTATTTCTGTGTCAACTGTTACAAGACAGGGAAATCCAAACTTCACCTTAGGGTGACTAAATAATTATTTATCTTTTCTGAGGATATCTAATGACACAAATACCCAGAATCAAGAATGAGAGTCTTCATATTACTCAACAACTTTCTTTATCTAACAAATCTGCTTGCATGAAAGGCAAGTGTACCTCAGTGAAGAAAGTTTCAAGTAAAGGATCAGGAAGACCTCGGGAGAATTCAGATATAAGTGTTTGAAGATGTTAATCCTACTTGCATTAGAGCAAACCCAGCTACAAAGAAAAACAAAGAAACATCAAAGGATGAATAGGAAATGCAAATACTCACATGTGGTAAATCAATCACAACCTATGGTACAAAGCCTCAAATACAAGGTATCGGCAAGGACGCTGACTGACCAACTTTCCAAGCAGAGCCAGAAAAAAGAAAATGCACGATTTTACCTGGAGAGATAGAAAGAGCATATTAACTGGATAAATCAATGCAAAACATAGGAGGGTTTTATGGAGAATCAAAGAAGGTGACAATTCTGACTTCTCTATGGTAGTCAGATGGATGTTTCTACATTTCTATAGGTCATCACCGGACACTGTGTAACAGGAAACCATCTGGTCTGGCCATTTCTCCAAGCCATTTCTCATAAAGCAACTAGACTGATCATTGTAAAATGCAGATCTGAGTATGTCCTGGCACTGCTTCAAACTCTTCAATTGCTTTCCATTCTACTTAAAATAGAGAAGATCACCCTTTGCATGGTTTATAAAACCTGCAGGATCTAGCTTTGGTTTTATGTCAAGTTCATCTTGCTTCATTCTCCTTGCTCTCAACTCCATTTATGTGCGTGTATTAGCTTGCCAGCTGCCACAACAAAATACCATAGACTGGCTGGCTTAAATAAAAGATACTTAGTTCATCATAGTTCCGGCGATCGGAATCCCAAGGTCAAGGTGTTGGCAGGTTTGATTTCTCCTGAGGCCTCTCTCCTTGGCTTGCACATGGCTGATGCCTCATTGTACCCTGGTCACAGTGTTCTTTTGATGTATCTGTCTCAGTCCAAATTTTCTTTTTATGTGTGGACATCAAACAGTTAGGATTAGGGCCTAACCTAACAGCCTCAGTTTAACTTAATTATCTCCAAACACAGTCACATTATGAGGTCCTGGGCATTAGGGCTTCAACATTGGAATTTGGGAGTCAAAAGCAGGGGAGGCAAAACTCATCTCATAACAATGCATGTCCTTTTAGTTCCTACAACATGCTATTTTTTTCCTCAAGTCTTCCATATGCTATTATTATTTCTTGGGTGATTTGTCCTCTCATTTCAGTAGATTAACAGCTATTCATTCATAAGATCTTAGGAAATTCCTCCCTCAATTTCAGTGTTGGAGGAGCTACCCCATTACATAGATATTATTATATCTTATTAACAGAAATTTGCCCTCTTGTAATTATGTGCTTAATTTCTCATTATAGTTCTATTAATCTTCTCTTTAAACAATGTATTCTGTGAACATAAAGACAATGTCATTTATGCCTCTATTCAATTCCTTATTTGTTTCATGAAATTTTTTTTGTTTTGTTTGCATTTGTTGTGTTCTCTATTTTTTAAAAAATCAGTTGTCCTTGTATTTAATTGCAAATTTCTGTCCTCTCTAGCTGGTATCTTATTTCTAATTATCTTGGTTCCTTTGCCTTTGTGTTCTGCATTATTTTTATTAAAAATATAGATTCACATTTCAGTTGTCTATTCTTGCTTGTGGTTTTTATTTTATTTATTGGTTCTGAAATGAAGTTTCTTTGGACCTCAATTTATTTTTTTTTACATTTACAATCTCCTTTTTCATACCATTCTATTATTTTATTGCCTTATCCATAAGACATACAAAGAACTTAACAATCATCTAACCAATGCTAGGTACTAAAATAGAAATAAAATCTATGCTTTCCAGACAAGTAAAAGGAAAATGAATAATAAAAGTCAATCAATATTAAAGGCAGAAACAAATGCAATAAAAACAAAATCAATTCCCAGAAGGCAGAACATAAGAAAATCACCAATTGTAAGAAACAGTCTAATTTTAGGGATGTTCCAATGTAAAAATATAAAATAAAGTCATAAAAGTTCAAATATAGTAGCAATCTTACAAATGTAAAAGAAATAGATATCTATTTACCTATAGAGTAAAAAAAAAAAAAACACACAAATATTTTTCATTCAGATAAACTACTTCAAGAATTAACTTTAGAAGAAAACAAACCCAAAATTTTAATACAGAGGGACAGAAAAATATGTAAAAGGGCAATCTTACTAAAAAGGAAGCTAGTCTAACAGTAACCATATAAGAAAGAAAATCTAAGATAAAAGCAGGAATGGTTATAAAGACAAATACTATGTATTCTAAAAGTATATCCACTAAGAAGAAAATCATTGTGAAATGCAATGGCCTACAGATGCAGAAATTATAGAACTAAAATAGAAATCAAAAAAAGAATAATAACCAGAGAAAGAAATTTGGATTATATCTTCCAGAAGTGAATTGTTTATGCAAATAAAATCTAGTAATAATATAGAATTTTTGAAAAGCAATTGAAAAACCTTAATCTAATTTTAGGAAGATAACCTTTCACCTGAAACTAATGTAATATGTCAATTATACTTTCATTAAAAAAATCTATGAATAAATGGGGAAGAATAGACAAAGCATCCATATAGAGGTATTCCAAATAAATGTATGCAGGTACTCCTCCCTCAAGGAGGTGGAACACAATTTCCCAGTCCTTCAGTGTACTCTGCACACAGTGACCACCTTCAAAAAAATACAGCACGGAAAGAGGAAGAAAGACTAACATATCAGAGCATATCCCTGACAAGCACTACATCAAACAAGGTGATCGAGGTCAACACCAACAGTAGTAAGTCATATTGCTAATATGTGCCTTTGAAATTCTGTGATAAGAATGACACCTTACCTCTGTGGTCTTCCTCCCCCCAAAATCCATAATTCTAGTCTAATGATGAGGAAAAACATTAGATCAATGCCAATTGATGAATATTTATAAAATGCCTGATCAGTACTCCTCAAAATTGTCAAGATCATAAAAAACAAGGAAAGTCCAAGACAATGTCAGTCAAGAGTAGCTCAAGGAAACATGTCAACTAAATGCAATGTGGTATCCTAGATAGATTCTGGAAATGACAAAGGAAATTAGTCAAACCTAAGGAATTAGGTTTTGAAATTAGTCAAAACCTAAGGAAATTTGAATATGATATACATTTTAGTTAATAATAATATATCAATATTCATTCATTAATTGTGACAAATGTACTATATTAATGTAAGATGTTAAACATAAAGGAAATTGAGTGTGGGATACATAGGAACTCTCTGTACTACCTTTACAATTTTTTTTTTGCAAATTTGAAACTATTCTAAAATAAAAAGCTTATTTAGAAAATCTACAAAACACAACTAAATCTTGAGAAAAGATGTACAAAAACTTTTTGAAAAAAAAGCACAAAATGAGATTAAAATTTCATAAAAGAAAATCTGAATAAATATTGTGTGTGCATAGTTGTGAATGTTCACCATCATTTATGTATCATTTGTGCAGAAATATTTATAAAATTACTGTAAATTCAGAGAAAAATCTCAAGCAGAATTTTAAAAGACTTAAATATTTTTTTCTCATAACACTTTTATTTTATTTTCAGTGTTCCAAGATTCATTGTTCATGCACCACACCCAATGCTCCATGCAATATGTGCCCTCCTCAATACCCACCACCAGGTTCACCCAACCCCCCAAACCCCTCACCTTCAAAACCCTCAGTTTGTTTCTCAGAGTCCACAGTCTCTCATGTTTCATCTCCCCCTCTGATTTCCCCCAATTCACTCTTCCTTTCCTTCTCCCAATATCCTCCATGTTTTTCCTTATGCTCCACATGTAAGTGAAACCATATGATAATTGACTCTCTCTGCTTGACTTATCTCACTCAGCATAATCTCTTATTTTAAATTAAATGTGGTTTAGATTCAAGAACATCCCCAAATTTTCTGATTAAAAAAAGAATATGTTGGTTGATGTATACCATACTGGATATCTAGAATTAGTATAGAGTTGCATTAATTAAAATCATATCATTTTTATGTGGTGATAGACAAAGAGATCAATGAGACTGAATACAGAGATAAGATTTAGACTCAAACATATATGGGAAATTCATAAGTGACAAAGATACCATTACAAATCAAGGACAAAGGAAACAAGTGTTCACAACTAGAGCAGAGACCATTATTATCCATATGGAAAAGTATTAACTTAGATATCTACCTAATGCTATACACAACAATAATTTCAATGTATTTTAAGAAACAAGTTTATAAAATACATTGTAAAATTGTTAAAAAAATAAATACCTTCCATATATTAATGAATCACAAATAAAAGCCAAGCAACAGAAGTGGAGAAGATATTTGAAGTACATAAAAATAAACAGTATGAATGTCCACAATATATTTGATTTTTAAATAAGAAAACATGCAATCTAATTAACAAATGAGCTGAAATAATATGATGTCAAGGATTAATTCAAATTATCTGGAAATGAAGAAGGAAGTGGGTAGGGATATAGATGAAACAAGATTGCTTATTATTTAAATTGGGTGACATATAGGGAGGAGAAATCATTATGCTATCCTACTTACGTGTTGTCAGTTGTTGACTAAGATCATCAATAAACCTTTTGATTTACCTAAATTTAGGTAGGTAAAACCAAGCTAAATTTATCATACTTATTGTGGTAAAGGAGGACACCATGATAGAATCATAGTAGTGACTCAGAAGAAGGATATCAAGGAAGGACATTTAAGGATTGTAGAGTTTGGGCTCAAATGATAAAGTAATTCTTTCAAGGTGCAGAACTGTTTAATTTTGAGAGAAGTTTGTGACATAATTGCGGTGGATTTTAAGAGGCAATGATCTTGAAATGAGTCAAGATAAAGGAACAGTTGTTCAATAAGTTAGTTGTTTATTCAGGTGAGCAATCTAATATCTTGTAGGGTGACCATTTGCCCAGATGAGCAAACTCTTTTCTCAGACCTCTTGGTGTGCAAGAATTTCCTGAAACAAATAGTGAAAATACTTATTGGCTTATAGACTCATCTTCTTGGGCAAGAACTTTCTGGAATAAATCATGCAGACATGATGACACAGGTGGCCTCAGTTCTCAGTCATGATATTTAAGGTATGTGGTATGTGGACACACATGTTTTCCATAAGAACACGTTTGTTTTGTTAAATAGGCAACTCACCAAAAAATAAAAACCAACAAACATATGAAGAAACACTCATCTTCTTTAATTATCAATGAAAATTATCTATATGTTAGTTAATACCAATGTAAATTAAAAAACTCAAAAATTCTGATACTGCCAAGATTTGAAAAAGGAAACTTAAACTCTCATTCACTGGCAGGTGAGAGAGCAAAATGGTAAAACGCTTGAGAGGGCAAGTTATCAATCTCTGTATATTGAGATATATAATCCGTAACTCAATGATGATGACTTTAAATATATGCCCAGGAGAAACTCTTGTGTATATTCACCACAGAAAATATGCATGAAACTATCCATTGCAGCAATGTCCTTAGTTAAGGGAATGAATAGTAAATTATTGTGCATTCACACGATTCATACAGCAATAAAAACCAGTGAATGCATGTGAACATGAGTAGATCTCAAAAAAAAAAAAAATAGATCTCAAAAACATAATACTGAGAAAAAAAATATTCTGGAATAATATATACACTATGACAGCATTTATATACATTTTTAAATAATGCAAAGCAATGCTTTGCTTACGGATATATAAGTGACAAAATACTAAAAGCATGAACAGGAAGGATGCACATCGTATCAGGGATAGTGTTTATCCCTTGGAAAAAAGAGATAAGATAATGTCATTGCAACGGGGAACAAAGAGGGCTTTACCACCTTCCATAATGTTATACAGTATACCTTTTATTTAAAAATAAAAAGAAATCTGAGGGAGAAGCAATAAGATACTAGCATTCCTTTATTCTAGCTGGCTGGCATTTTTGTATTTGATATTTTATTATGCGTATTTTTCTATAGTTTTAGAACTTATCAACTTTCATTAAGGGGAATGAAAATGTTCATCGAGGTGGGAAAATAGTTCAGCACAAACTAAATAAAGCAGAATGTAGAGCAGCTAGTCTATTTTCCTGTTACTCCCTGACATTGGCAATCCCCAGACCAAAATCTTATACATTTGAGTATCTCCCCTAGTCTTCTAGTTAGTTTAAAATCACAGAGAAGCATATCCCAACCTCAAAAATGAATCTCTTTTCCCATTAATAATCTATATGAGCATCTTTCTCTCTTCCTCTTGATGCCCAAATGCTTATATTTTTGTACTATAGGTTTCTTGTTCTTTCAAAACTCCACTGAATCTTAAGCGACCCAAAGAAAAGGAGAAAGAAAAAGAATACAAGAGCCAAAGTAAGAGAATAAAAGGGTCTTTGTTCAAATGCCTAATTTATCAAAGCACATATCCCAAATTATCTAACATGGTGGTAACTTCTAACCAAGAGGAGACATATCCAGGTCACTTTACCAGCCAAGGGAAATAAAAAATACCAGGAGAGAGAATACGAGAGAGAGAAAATGAGATCGAGATCTTATTTCAAGTATAAATGGGTCCCTTTTCCTCTATCTCAAGATAATCTGACACAACATTGATTCAATTACACTGTGACTCCCTAGGATCCATCCTTCAGAAAATGTGACCAAATGGCTAACTTCATCCTTAGTTTGGAGGAAAGCAGAAGACTTTTGGAGTACTATTAGAGATCAAGAAACACTGATGAACATGTTTGCAGAGATGACATCATTGAGTGAAGGGAAAATGACAGCTATTCACTGAGCTTCAGAATGATGGAGATGAGAGAGTTTAAAGTAAGTCTTCAACTCAAGATACTGCTATTGGGGGCAACCATGGCTTGAGGAGTCATAAGCATACTAAGAGTTGTTTAAAGCATGGGAGGAGATGGGCTTACCCAGGAAAAATGCATCCACTGAAAAGAGAGTAAGACTGGAAAATAGCAAATTTTAACTTTCCACAAAGGAAAAGAAGCCATTGAAAATAATAATAGAGGAGTAGCCAAAGAGTTTGAATGGGGATCAGTGGAGGATATGGGAAAACTCAAGAAATGAAAAATGCTTTTCTGTGTAGGATGAAAAGGTCAATAGTGCTGAATGCCTTGAGGTATCTTATGATGAAATTTGATCCTATTATACTGAACATCTGAGAGGTCCAGGGTAAAAGTGAGAGCAGTGCTAAGGGAAATGGAGTAGTGGAAGCTCATTATAGCAGCATCTTTGTGATACTCCAGAGTATTTAAAAGTAGTGCTCAATGTGAGATAGGACAAATATGAATTAAGTTAAACCTTGGCATCTTGCTGCTGAACTCTACAGAGAAGAGTAATTTTTTGAAATCTGAATAACCCATTTTATTGTAAAAATACTGTACACTAAATTCATTTAATCTCTAATAAATGCATTTTAAACATCTATTAATTTGTTTTTTAAAAAGTCAAACAAGTGACTTGCTTTTGGAATTCATTATCATTCAAGTTTATTTATCCTGATTTCAGTTCTATAATGTATTTCATTTTAGTGAGACATAATTAAAGTGTACAGTTCTGAGTTTGGATAAATGCATACTCCTAACTTCTCCACTGAAATCAGGATACAGAGCAGTTCCAATGGCCAAGAAAATTCTATAGGGTGTAGGCATCTCTTCTCTTTCTCTCTTTGCCTCACATGCACACTCACTGGTTTGCAGAATATCACTTAAACAGTATCAGAGAATATGTGGTACATAGGGTACTATGCACTTAGTATAGTTCATTTGATATTTATCCTTCTTGTTGCAGTATTATTCATTTGTATGGATATACCACAGTGTATTTATCCATTTAACAATTGAAGAACATTGTGTGATAATCAACAGGTTAAGTTGATTATGAATAAAGCCACCATAAACATATGTATATGCATGTGAACATAAGTTTTAATTTATCTTGGGTAAATACTTAAGATTGGGATTACTGGGTTGTATGGTTATTGTATATCAGGTGGGATTATCTTCCTGGACATTTTAATCAATTGTAGTGATATCTCATTTTAGTTTAATATGTATTTCCCCACTGACAAATAATATTCAGTATTTGTATTCAGCATCTCATATTGCCATTTGTATATTATCTTTGGTGGGGTGCCTATTCAAATACTTTGTCCATTATGTTTTATTGTATTCTTTCTCTTATTATTGAGTTTTGAATGTTTTTTGTAAATTCTAGATAGAAATCATTTAGCAGATGTGAGTTTGGCAAATATTTTTCCAATCAATAATCATCTTTTCATTTTCCTAATATTGTCTTTTGAAGAACAGAAATTTCATGTGCTTTGTTTTAATTTTAAATGAAGCCTGATTGTGTTTTTTGTGTCATACATAAACAGCTGTGTCTAACCGAAGTTTATAAAGATTCTCTCTTTATATTCTTCTAGACATTCTATAATTTTAGGTATTACATAGATTGTATTTTGTATTAATTTATGTATTTTTTGTGAGAGTGTCAGGATTCAGTTTTTTGCTTGTAGATGTCAATGGTTCCTGAATCATTTATGGAAAACACTGCTATATCTACATTGAATTGCCTTCAATCAATCCCAAAACCTAGTTGTTCAGAAAGAGGGGAAGGAGCAAGATGGCAAAGGAGTAGGAGACTGAGATATTATCAGATCCCAGAAGTTCAGCTAGATAGTTATCAAACCATTCTAAACACCTACAAACTCAACAGGAATAGCAGAGAAGAACAGCAATTCTAGGAACAGAAAATTGACCGCTTCTGGAAGGTAGGAAGTGTAGAGAAGTGAATCCAAAGCAACGGGAAGATAGACCGTGGGGTGGGGGTGGGGGTGGGGGGCAGCTCCCGGCAAGTTTCAGAGCAGTGGAGCACAAAATCAGAACTTTTAGAAGTCTGCTCCACTGAGGGACATCGCTCCAGAGGCTCAACGAGGGTGGAGCCCTCATGGTGATGGTGTGGTCTCAGGACCTGCAGGGATACAAAAAGACTGGGGGTGTCTGAGTGTGGCAGAGCTCCCAGGTATCAGAGTGGGGAAGCCAATGACAGAGACAGAGCCGAGCAGTGGACTCTCAGCTCAGGATTACCTTAAACCGTGATCCAAGACAGTCAGGCCACTCCTCTCTGAGCAGGGACCCCACGAGGGGCAGATCTGGAGAGACCCCTTCCTTCCTCCTTCAGGAGGAGCAGCACAGAAGCACACTGCAAGAATCTGCTGGGTTTGGAGACTCCAAACGGGGCCGTGCACCAGAGATAGAAACACTCTGTCACAGGCCGGGTGAGCTCAGAGTGTAGCGGGAGACCAGGGAGATGGGAATGATTGACTGCTTTTCTCTGAGGGTGCACTGAGTGGGGCCCCGAGCTCTTGGCTCCTACAGGCCGGAGACTGGGAGGCTGCCATTTCATTCCCATCCTCCAAAGCTGTACAGAAAGCATTCAGGGAACAAAAGATAGGAGAGCAAATCTGAGCAGATTACTTAGCCCAGCCCCTGGGAAGGGCAGTGCAATTCTGCCTCGGGCAAAGACATTTGAGAATCACTGCACCAGGCCTCTCCCCCAGAAGATCAGCAAGAACATCCAGCCAAGACCAAGTTTACCGATCAATGAGAACTGCGGAACTCCAGAGTTAGGAAAAAGGAACAAGTAGAACTCATGGCTTTTTTCCCATGATCCTTTAGTCTTTCAGAGTTAAATTTTTTTAATTTTATTTTTTTCTATTCTATTTTTTTTATTTTTCCTCTTTCTTATTTTATCATATTTTAACTAGTATCCTATCAATACCTTTTAAAAAATCTTTTCTAATTTTCACTGTTATATTCATATTTTATCCCCTCATTGTATTTAACCTTATTTTTTGTATACGCATTTTTTTTTTCTTTGAAATTTTGGGATACAATTTCTTCTAACAGATCAAAATATACCCTAAATCTAGCACATGGCTTTGTTCTAGTCTCCAGCCTGATCACATTCTTTCCTCTTTTTTCTTTTTTCAACCAACTTCTTATCTTATCAATCCCTTTTTTAGAGTCTTTTTTAAATTTTCATCTTTACACTCATATTCCATCCCTTCATAGTGTTTACCCTTACTTTTGTATATTTATAAGTTTTTCTTTCTTTACAATTTTGGGAGGTAGTTGCTTCTAACAGACCAAAAAACATCCAAAATCAAGTGTG
>CM052885.1:14686957-14745147 GCA_028534135.1 Potos flavus
GAGGCAAAGAATCTATGCTCACAAAACTATTAAGTACTCAGAAAGAAACTGAGGAAGACACAAAGAAATGGAAAAACGTTCCATGCTCATGGATTGGAAGAACAAATATTGTGAAAATATCTATGCTACCTAAAGCAATCTACACATTTAATGTAATCCCTATCAAAATACTCTCAATTTTTTTCAAAGAAATGGAATAAATAATCCTAAAATTTATATGGGACCAGAAAAGACCCAAATAGAGGAAAGTTGAAAAAGAAAACCAAAGCTGGCGGCATCACAATTCCAGACTTCAAGCTCTATTACAAAGCTGTAATCATCAAGACAGTATGGTACTGGCACAAAAACAGACACATAGATCAATGGAACTGAATAGAGAGCCCAGGAATGGATCCTCAACTCTATGGCCAACTAATCTTCAAAAAGCAGGAAAGAATGTCCAATGGAAAAAAAGACAGTCTCTTCAACAAATGGTCTTGGGAAAAAAGGACAGCCACCTGCAGAAGAATGAAACTGGACCATGTCCTTACACCACACACAAAAATAGACTCAAAATGGATGAAAGACCTCAATGTGAGACAGGAATCCATCCAAATCCTTGAGGAGAACACAGGCAGCAACCTCTTCAACCTCAGCCGCAGCAACTTCTTCCTAGAAACATCACCGAAGGCAAGGGGAGTAAGGGCAAAAATGAACTATTGGGACTTCATCAAGATCAAAAGCTTTTGCACAGCAAAGGAAACAGTCAACAAAACCAAAAGACAGCCAACAGAATGGGAGAAGATATTCGCAAATGACATATCAGATAAAGGTCTAGTATCCAAAATCTACAAGGAACTTCTCAAACTCAACACCCAAAGAACAAATAATCAAATCAAGAAATGGGAAGAAGACATGAACAGATATTTCTGCAAAGAAGACATCCAACAGACACATGAAAAAGTGCTCAACATCATTTGGCATCCGGGAAATACAAATCAAAACCACAGTGAGATACCACCTCCCACCAGTCAGAATGGCTAAAATTAACAAGTTAGGAAATGACAGATGTTGGTGAAGATGCAGAGAAAGGGGAACCCTCCTACACTGTTGGTGGGAATGCAAACTGGTGCAGCCACTCTGGAAAACAGTATGGAGGTTCCTCAAAAAGTTGAAAATAGAGCTACCCTACAACCCAAAAATCGCACTACTGGGTATTTACCCTAAAGATACAAATGTAGTGATCCGAAGGGGCACGTGCACCTGAATGTTTATAGCAGCAATGTCCACAATAGCCAAACAATGAAAGAACCTAGATGTCCATCAACAGATGAATGGATAAAGAAAATGTGGTATATATATACAATGGAATAGTATGCAGCCATCAAGGGAAACAAAATCTTGCCATTTGCAATGATGTGGATGGAACTAGACGGTATTATGCTAAGTGAAATAAGTCAGTCAGAGAAAGACAATTATCATATGATCTCTCTGATATGAAGAATTTGAGAGGCAGGGCGGGGGGGTTGTGGGGGGTGTGGGGGGAAATGAAACAAGATGGGATCAGGAAGGAGACAAACCATAAGAGACTCCTAAACTCACGAAACAAACTGAGGGTTGCTAGAAGTGGGGGGGAGGGGTAGGGATAGGGTGGCTGGGTTATGGACATTGGGGAGGGTATGTGCTATGGTAAGTGCTGTGAAATGTGTAAGCCTGATGATTCACACACATGTACCCCTGGGGCAAATAATATATTATATGTTAATAGAAAAAAAATAGAACTCTTTTAATTTCAAATGGGGAAAAAAATGAAGTTAGCTAATAGGCAATTAGCAAAAATAAACATTAAAGTGATGCAGTTGGAAAAAAAAAGCTAGTTATTCATATATACATGTGGATCTATTTCTGGATCATTTATTCTGTATCAGTGATTTGTGTGTCTAACTTATCACCAATACCATACTATCAAAAGTACATATTAAAATTGGGGAGTGTGATTCCTTCAAAGGTTATTTTTTTTCAAAGTTGTTTTGAATACTCTGTTGCATTTCCACATACAATGATTTCATTTTAGAATTAGTTTGTCAAGTCTTTCAAAATGTCCTACTGGGATTTTGATAGGATTATATTGAATCTATATATTAGTTTGTGGAGAATTGACACTTTAGCAATATTGAATCTTCCAAACCATTAACAAAACATAATTATCTATATATTAATATTTCTTCGACTTATTTCATCAGTATTTTGTAGTTTTTGACATAGAAATTGCACATATTTTCATAGCTTTATATCTAACTTTTTCACGTGTTTGGTACTATTATAAATTTTTAAGTTTTATTTTAAGCTGTTTATTACTAATATATAGAAATATAATTTGTTTTGGGGGCACCTGGGTGGCTCAGTGGGTTGAAGCCTCTGCCTTCGGCTCAGGTCATGATCTCAGGGTCCTGGAATCGAGCCCCACATCGGGCTCTCTGCTCAGCAGGGAGCCTGCTTCCCTCTCTCTCTCTGCCTGCTTCTCTGCCTACTTGTGATCTCTCTCTCTGTCAAATAAATAAATAAAATCTTAAAAAATAAAAAATAAGAAATATAATTTGTTTTGATATTATTTTTGTAGTCAGAAAACTTGCTCAAGTCAGTCATTAGCTCTAACAGCTTTTTTTTAGAATCCTCAAAATTTTCTATATAAACAATCATATCACCTATAAATAGAATTTCGTTACTCCCTTTACAATCGGGATGCCTTTTATTTACTCTTCTTGCCTTTTTACACTGGCTAGGACATCCAGCATGATGTTGATTAGGACTGGTAAGAGCAAACATCCTTGGCTTTTTCCCTCTTAAGAGTAAAGCATTTGGTTTTGACTATTAAGTGAGTGTTGATAAGGGGGTTTTGTAGATTCCTTCATCAGGTTGCAGGAGTTTCTTTCTGTTTCTAGTTTGCTGAAAGTTTTATTTTAAGTGGATGTTTTTAGTTTTCAAGTGCTTTTTCTGCATCTGTTGAAAAGATCATATGAGTTTTCTTTTTAATTCGTTGAAATGGTAAATATCATTGATTGACTCAAATGTTGCACCAACCTTGAATTAATGGAATAAGCTCCATTTGGTCATTGTATTGTGTTCATATATTGCTGGATTTGATTTGCTAATATTTTGTTGAGGATTTTTACTCATGTTTTCATGAGGCATGCTAGTCTATAAAATATACATATTTTTCTTATACTGCCTTTATTGGTTTATGTTTTCAGGATGATACTGACCTCAAAAATCGAGTTGGGAAGTGCCCCCTGCTTTTCTATTTTCTGGAAATTGATAGTTTAATAGAAATTTATTGAGTTTTAAATATCTAGGATAAATCCAGAGATATATTGTTATTCTGAATTCTTTTGAAAAATATTTCCAAACAAAAGTGACTGCGTATAAGAGGTGATAAAATTAAAAACAAAACTATTTTAAAATTGAGAATACAAAATAAGCTTCATATAAAAGTCCCTATGTACTCCACATAAACACATGACATTACTGCATACTGGGTATAGACATACTACAATATTGAGAAAATTCATAACACTAAAGAAACAAACATAAAGAAAAACTGTAAGAAGCAATGTTATATACTGACAGATTTGTCAAAGAGAGCTGAAGTCCTGGTGTCTGTTACTTCCTTGCAGTGTAGATTTAAAATAAGTGGTGGACAAATACCATATGATTTTATTCATAAGTGGAATTTAAGAAACAAAACAAATGAGCAAAGGGGGAAAAGAGAGAGAGAGAGGCAAACCAAGAAACAGACTCTTAACTACAGAGAACAAACTAATGGCTACCAGTAGGGAGGTGGGTGAGGGGATGGGTTAAATAGGTGACGGGAATTAATGAGTGCACTTGATGTGATGAGAACAGAGTGATGTAAGGGAGTGTTGAATCACTATATTGTACACCTGAAACTAATATAACACTGTATGTTAACTAACTGGAATTAAAATAAAAACTTGAAAAAAAGTAAGTGATATATCATGCAAATTCACTCCATAACTGAGTTATACAAATATTACCTACATACATACATAATATTTTCCAGACATATGGTCGGTATCTTTTGGAGGTAGATGGAGAATGATATCCACATTTCAAAGACAAAACCAACAAATAAATGATTAACAAAAATTCATTTGTGTGCTTTTATTACCCTAAATGCTATAAAGTTTCTAATGTGTTAGTAATGGTTAATTATAGATTAGAGGGATTATGTTCCTTGTTTGTTGCAGTTTCTTTTAAGTTGGAAACTCTTTCACTTGGAAGAAGATTAGGAATGTTTAAAAACCATGAAAATATTATTCTTTAGGGAATACTTTTACAGAAGTGATTTCATTTCTACTGTTACTTTTCCTACTGCTACTGTCAGTTTGTGGTTACTGGTTACTTCTGTTGGATCAGTATGAGTCTGGCCCAACCAAAGCTGGTGAGTAAAGGAACAAAATGAGGAAAGGAAGGAATGTGGCATAAAAGTGAAACTAGATTTCATAATTAGCATTAAAACTTTACCAAATGTAAAATATTGATGATTTTGAAACATGAGTACAAACTTAATCAGTGTTTCTTTGACCTGGATATCTAGAAACCAAAAAATAGTTAATGAGGTCTATAACTTAGAAAGTGAGCTCAACAAGAATATTAATCTCAAAATATATGCCTGTGTCTGCTGGGCCTAGCCCCATATGTAGCATGTATTAAGCGCTTGATAAATGTTATTTCTTCTTGGAAGTAACAGATAATGTAAAAAAAAACTTTTGTATGTGCATATTAGCGTCCATATAATTTCCACAAAGAGCCTTCTTTTATACTTTTGTATATCAACTACAGAGAACTATCAATAAAAGCACATTGCTGTACACAGGGTGCAAGCCAGTTTAACCCACTTGGTTTCACACCAAAAGTTGTCATTGTTCTTTCTTCTAGGAGCCTCACATCCAATTTCTTGCTAATTTTCTTTTTTATTTTTCTAATCTGATTAATACATTTCCACTTTTATTAGGTCTAATAGATAGCTGATCTAATTTCGAGCTTATAAATTATACAGTTATAAGTGAATTGATTATAGCACATAACTCTAATAGACTGGCAATCTTTCCAGAGATTAGAAGTGCTGCTTAGTTCCCTTTCTATGGATGATTAATTTTTAGTGGTTATCAACTCTCAAACTAAAAATTAAGCAATACATATTTGCTTTGTGGATGACCAGTTTTATTAAAGTAGTAGAGTTGATGCAATTAATTATCGATAACCTATGAAGAACAGCCAAAATTAAAATGGCTTAAAAGAAGCAGGCAAGTATCTATTGTCGATGGTAAAATTCACTTACTGTTGTAAAGAAATAGTGCCAGACAGTTCATGATTTACGCAACAATCTGGAAATCATGCACAAACTAACCCTAGATTTCTTGGTTTTATATCTTTCAAGGAAAATTGGTTTATATCAATAACCATTTAAAACAGAGTGACTCAAAAATGATAAATGCTTCATTCATAAAAAAGAAATCTTTTCATCCCCATTGCTGCTCAGAGGCTGCTGTCTGCGGTGCTGACCAGTACTCAAAACAAGAGAGAATTGTTCACTGAAATCCAAATATTTAGGTCTTATGCTTGCTTGAACGCCATTTCTGAACAAGATAACACAATTAGTGCTTGGAGAACTAAGAGAGGGTAGTTGGCCTTTCATTTTTGGTCCTTGAAATTCTACAAACCAGAGATTCTGGGTTCCTGAACAGGGGAGCCACATTAGAACTGCAGGCTGGATGCCCCTTCTCAGAACAGTGGTGAAATTGGCCCAGGTAGACTATCTCTAGAGATTTCCCTTGCAATAGGGAACTCTTCTGTCATGTTATCATTAATAATATCATTAATTAAAGTTATGAATAAAATATAATATCTGCTATGCTTGCATGTAGAGGGAACTTATGGTCATAGCTTTGAAGTTATTGATCACTCATTTTATGGCAAAGTAATTTATTAGATCTTATCCTTTGTGACAGCTAGCTGAAAGTATGACCTTGGGTAGAGTTTTGAAAGAGAAAAGATGTGGTCTTAAGAAAACCATTTGGGACAACAAAACCCTGATGGAGGTGGGGGATGATCCTGCATGTCAGGCAGTCCTAATACTGGGGCTTCCAGAAGTAAAGAAAACAATAACAAAGAAAAACGTTATTGAATCTACAATCTCTCATTCTTGCTTATAACAAACATAAATGTGGTCATGATTTTTGCCTTCACTGAAAAATCTATCTACATTCCCCAAACAAACTAAGCTTTCACTTCCAAACAGACCTCGTTTCCATATCATTATATCAGCTAAGCAAGTCTCCGAATAGCAAAGGCAGATAATAGTATTTATTCTTCCTCCTCCTTATAATACTCACTATTTTTGTTAGTAGCATAAATGCTCTAATAAGCAAACACACAAAGATGTATTTTCTGCTCCTTTGGCTCCCCCTTGAACCCAGCTGCTATTTGAAGCCCTAGCCTATACCCGGGCTCCTGCCACATGGATAACTTAGTCCATGTGTTTTATTATCTCTTGGCACCTGCAATTTCCAAGAATTTTTAACCTCCTCTCTTTTGTCTAGTAAAGACTTACTTTTCAACAAAGTTACAGTTTAAATATTAAATGTTCTGCCAATATTTCCGTCCCCTCCTGAAAAAGCATTAATCACCTGGTAATCAGTTGATACTGAATTGGTCTCTCAAGGCTGACCAAGGTCATTTTCTCAGCTGGCTGGACCAGGTAGTTGTGTTCACAGGGCTTTAAATGTACCATTTTATTTAATCTTCCCATCAAAAGTGTGAATTAGGTACTATTATAATTCCATTTTTCAGGTCAGAAGACCAGACTCAAAAGTTTAAAGAATATGTCCATGGTCACAGAGCTTATAAGAGGTTAAATCTAGGTCACCTAACTCTAAAGGGTATGTGTTTAACCAACATCACTGCTTCTCCTATGCTGAGAAAACACACATAAACTAAGATTTATTAATAGAGTCGCAAAATAAGAGATATTTTAGTACATCCTAGACCTCAAATAAGAAGAGAAACCATCAGACATGTTGAGGTAGTCATCAGACCTGGAAAGATGAATCCAGACAGGGATAAAAGAGAAAATATTCTGATAACTAACACATTGGTTGTGGTGTTCATTAAATTCTTAAAGTGACCAGATATGTATTTCAGATTCCACTGTATCTTTATAATTATTTGTACATTCATTAATAGAAATATAGTTAACCTCTACTAAACATTTTTTATGTGCCGGGCACTGTCCTTAGTGCTTTATATTTAATTAATTCTTAAAGTAATTCTCTGAGACAGATGTTATCCTTAGCCCACAAAGCCCCCAATTCCTATTAAGGAAACTTAGTGAGAGACAAATTGGCAAATAAATGGTGGATCAAGGATTTGAATTTAGCCAGTCTGGATCTAGAGTCCAATGTATCTTTGATACCTATGTTCTGCTAACTGTATTATAGATCAAACATACACATAGAGAATATTCCATAAGTATGTAACCAAAGCATATTTCTTATCTTGAATCAGGCTAAGCCTTTCTCAACAAATGCTTTTATCATTTCCATATGTCCTCAATGTAAAAAACATCTTGAAATATTATTAAATATTTTAATAATCTAATATAAAACCAGGTAAGTAATTTTTCCAGTAGAATGTAGTTTTAACAACTATCAGTTCAGTCTGAGCATAAGGTTTATTAGTTAATACTACCAGCTTGGGTGCCTGGGTGGCTCAGTCGGTCTGCCTTCAGCTCAGGTCATGATTTCAGTGTCCTGGGATTAAGCCCCATGTCCCATTCCCTGCTTAGCAGGAAGCCTGCTTTTCCCTCTCCCTCCTGCTCATGCTCTGTCTCTCACGATCTCTCTTTCTCTCTGAAATAAATAAATTCTTAAAAATAAGTAAATATTACCAGTTGACCTTTACACTAATGGAGACTCCCAAATTCAAAATATAAATATGGTAGGTAAAATAAGGCCCCTATGACCTCATTATTTGGTGTAGGCTTTTACTTAATTCCCTTGTTTTTGTGTTGGCTCTCTACTTTCACATGTGTTTGGTGCCTCAATCACCTTCTTTTGGTTTAATCTCTCCAGAAAATAAGTGTCCAGACCTCCACTGGGTGGAGGAGGGGTAATTTCCAGATTGTGAGGGGTGAGGGAGGAAAAGTGTGTGTGTGTGTGTGTGTGTGTGTGTGTGTGTGTGTGTGTGTACACATATAATAGAGAGAGACAGAGAAAGAGAAACTCTAAGTTCCTAAACCCTTATTAGGCAATAGCCCCAAATGAATTAATTTTAACTTAATTCATCTTTTAAAAAATAATTAACATGTTTTTATTTCTCTCATTTACAAAGTGTGACTATTCTGTAATTCAGCCATAGCCTTTACTTTCTGGTAACGTCATCACTGGGTTTCAATTCCTCCTTTAAATAACATACTCTTGTTCCAGAAGGCAGTTAGTTTTTCATCATTTTTTCTGTCTAGATAACATCCAAAGACAAATCCCATAGGGGAGAGTCTATGAACCCAGTGGTCACACACAATCTGAAGTAAATTCACCATGATTGCTTGGTCCCAGTGCCAGCGAGGAACCCAGGGACCAACAGCAGCAGTGAGCTCAGCCCCCCAAATTAATTTAAAAGGAAATCCTTAAATTGTAGCATCATATAAATGTGTAGATTATCAAATTAGAAACAGAGACAGTTATTCAAATATAGTTGATTAAAAAATAATAAACTTGGAACAACTGCAGCTGGAGAAACTGAAATTTTCCTGGAGGATAAGGATATGCATTTGGATTTCATAGAGACAATGCTCCTATTTGCATAAACCATAAAAGGCAGAATATCAGGTATCTGCAAACCTGAAGAGTGAAATTTGTTTTGGGGGTGGGGAGGATGGGGTGGGTGGGTGTTAAGAAGATCTTCGTCTTTCACTGCAAAACTGACACATGACTGAACAAAGACTCTCTGAGGGGGAAAACCCACACACAAGAAAAATACAAAACAAAACAGAGACTCTGATTTATACCCACAGGGTGTATGTGAGAATGGGGAGTGGGTGAAGAGATGGTGAACCCAGTCCCTTATCTCTGTGTCATTTCTATTCTGATAAGAGTGTGTCACTTACTATCCAGTCTCAGATATCACAAAAGATGTTTCTAGTCAGCTTTACTCCTTAATTGATTCTCTTACTAGTTATATGCAGATACATTTCTGACTTTGATTAGAAACTGAAGATTCGTAACAGCTCAAAATTCAGGGAAATTCTACGAGAAGCCTTGAGATTATTCATACTGGATGCATAAACATTTTACTAACCACTTATCAAGTCTGTGCAAAATTGCCAAAAGAACAAATGAACGCTAGCAAAGATTTAGCGGTACCATTTGTCAATTCACTTCCATACTGTAACACAAACTCTGTTTTAACCAAGACGTTGCTTTTTTTACTTAGATCATGAGTGGTTTTAGTGTAGTGTTTCATCTTTTTCTTTAAAAGTGTTTTTCTTTAAATATATAAGTACCTTACAAAAGTATCTATTAAATTCACATTTAATTAATTGCATAGTTCTAGAGACTACTCACATACAGAGGGCTTTTAACCAGCAGGTAAGAGGCACGGAAGTTATTAAAAGTTTCAACTGTTGCACAGCATGGGTGTTTCCAGTATCTGTTTAGATTGAAAACACTTTAGTGAAAGAAGTCCAGGACCAAAGGTTCATGAAATCTAGACTTTAGTTTCTCATTTGATACCAATTAGTTGTGAAACATTGGCCCTGTTATTCAAATTCTTACCGGTCTCAGTTCCAGAAAGGAATGGGGAAAGACAGATCAAAAGGGACATAGAAAGAAATCCTAAAATTCTATTTCTCAAGAACTGTAATGGGTCTAAAATGTTATCCTACTCCAAGCTAGTAAGTCAGTTTGCCACAGTGTCATGGATGTTGGCACAAAACTCTCAACTCAGAGATGGGAGGCAATTTATTATTCAGAACAGTAGCAGTAGCCAGAGGATCAGCACTGTGTGTGTTAGTTATCCAAACCCCTATTCCCTAGGGCAACCCAAAGAGGGCCAAATGAGACCTGCATGCGCTGTGGGTTATGTCACAGGAAACTTAAGCCTTCTGTACTGGGCAGTATGCACGCATGCCTGCCCTGTGTTCTGGAGGGAAGCATTATCTCCACCTTCTAAGTTTTTTCAGCGTACATTCTTGAAAAGACAGTCCAAAACTACAGACAGTGTCCTTCTTCTCTTACAAGACATCCAGGAGAAACATGAGAAAGACACAGAGAAATATCTCCTGTAATATCTAGCCGTCTTTTCTATACCATCTTAGCATGTGTGAATTTCCCCATGCATATGCCACTGCCAGCCACTCTGAATAATCTGATGGAAGTAGGAGCCAAATCCTTCAATTTAACTCACACAGCATATAATTAAGGCTACATCAAGAGGACTCCAGGCACCAGGATGAGGTCAATGTGCAACTCTCAACCATGCCTACCAGGGCCCTATACCCATGGAGAACTGTTTCCAACACTATCTGGATGTGTCCAACTGTTAATATTTATAGTGTGTCTGATTTGTAAAGGCAAATTTGTTCTTTTAACAAGAAATTAATTCACAGTACTCATTTCCCTTCTCAGAAAAACTTAGATGTTAAAATACATTTGGTATAAACTCTTCCTTTTACAGATAAGAAAAATAAGACCCAAGCATAAGAAATGTCATTTGTTCCAGGTCACAAAACAAAGTATTGACCCAGGTCTCTCAGCAACCTGTCTACTTCATGGTGAAAAGGGTCGACCAGTTAGCTAGCAAAGGAGTGTTCCCTGGCACACTACTTTGTCTAACATGGGTTGGTTGAGGAGGCACTGGTGTAAAACTAGAGGGCAAAAAAAGACTTGTGCCTGTGTGGGGAAAGAGCAAGAACAGACAAGAGAATGAGGCAACATTGTGGAAGATTCTGACAATCAGGGAGATGAGTTTATTCCTCAAAAGTTGGAAACCCTTATCCCCACTCAACCCAGTTTTCAGGCAAAGTCAGGCTTGGGTTTGAGTGCAAAAAGTCAGGCTTGGGTTTGAGTGCAAAATAGGACTTATAGTTACTACACATACACACACACACACACACACATATACATACTACTCATATACTATATACAGAGCATATACTACATATGCTCTAAGCCATGGTAAAATTATTTTGGGGACAAGTGGGTTATATGTCGATACAAAATAAATATATATTTCTTAAATATTCATAAATTGTGGTTTTCTTTTTTAGTTGATTGTCATAATTTCTACCAGACCTTAGAAAGTGAGCTCTTTACTGAGAATCCTTTAATCTGAAATGTCTACTCATTTCTTAATGATAAAAGACACTAAATCATTCAAATGAAAAATGAACATATATTTAGAGTTGGTTTATATATATGTCTATATGTATTATATACAAAGCCAATCCTAAATATAGCTACATATTAATATATAATATTTATATTATTAATTTTAACCAATTTTAGTATTATATTAATATTAAAAATATATAAATCAGAATGTATGTGTGTGTATACATTCTAATTTGCCAATATATCAGACATCCACCATTCTTCAATACATAATCCTTCATTCCACAAGTACCAATTACATAAAGACCTACCTCTCTAAAAATCACTAAAAGGATGCCAGTGCAATATAGACAAAAGTCTCTGACCCTGAGGTGTTTACATTTCAGCTGGGGAGTAAGATCTTTTCATGTATATAATATACCTAGCAATGTGGAGTATTTTAATATATAGTATATACCTAATATAGTATATGATGTACCTAACATTACGTGTATTAAAATATTACATATGTATCATAGTATGTATCTATTATGTATAATACACATAACAATCCTGGACTGTAAGAGACAGAGAACAGAGACTCAGTATGTACAGAAATTAAGATCAAAGCTACATCCAATCTTAAGAGCTCTACCAATTACCAAGTGTGACCTACCAAGTTACTCATCCACTCTACCTCAGTTGTTGCTTCTTTTCTAGTTTATACTTAACAGGGTTTCTTCTGAGTCCAAAATGAATTAACACATGCAAAGTGCTTACCACACTGCCTGGCACACGATAAGTCTTCTGTAAGTATTAGATATTAGGACTATAGAAGGTAGGAGAGACAGATTATCAGTGCTGATCAGAATAGTTTAGATATTGTATTTTTCTCTTCAAAAACCTTCCTTTTTTCTACAGCTTGCCTTTAAAACCCTGAGATCCCAACACACCAGACTCTTCATTGTTCTCTGAGCATGCCTTACTGTCACACACATGCCCACAGGTGCCCAGTGGTGACATTTCACAGGCTACGTTCCCTGAATGCCAGCCCAACCATACCTGCCAAGTTCCCATGACTTCCTCCCTCATGAAGCCTTCCCCAGTTACTCTGTGAAATAAGTTACTTAGCTCCCTTGCATTTCACTCACATTTCTTTCATTACCAAAAGCACTTATATACTTTTTTTGAACTTTGGTCCACTTCTCACTAGGCTTTATATTATAGATGTGAAGCAAAGGGATCATGTCAAGTTTTCCTCATCTTGGTATCCTTAGCACCAATGCCCAAAACATGAAAGGGTCAAAGAAATATTGGATAATTGATTCATTTTATACCACTAGCATAGTGGATAATACAAAGTAGGTGCTTAAATTTTTCTTTTTCAGGGAAGAACTTGAATGAGTTCCTTGCCAGACTATGACCTAAGCATGTTTATTCACATACAATTTCTATGTAATTATTTTGACTATTTCATAAAGAAAGTTTGTCATGATCTATCTGGGAAGTGATAAAATATGATATCATACTGAGTGTTATAGACTGAAAGGTTTTGTCCTCCCTAAAGTTCCTATGTTGAAATACTAACTCCCAATGCGATGGTATTAAGAGGTAGAGTTTTAAAGAATTAATAGGGCTGAAGGGCCCTGAGGAGGGCTCTCATCATAACCTGACCATGTTGGTATACTGATCTCAGACTTCTAATCTCCAAAACTGTAAGAAATAAATTTCTGTTTTTTATAAACCACCCAATCTATGGTAGTTTGTGAAAGCAGCTTGAATTGACTAAGGCAATGAATCAAGAATGCATATTGGTTTCCAAAAGGATACCCTTAAGAGAATAATAAAAGATCACAGAAAAATATAGAATAAGTATATTTTTAGATTGATTAATCCAAAAGAGGTCAAGAAATCAGGAAAGAAGAAAAAAGGAATATGAAATAGGTTGTAAAAATAGAAAGTAAATAGTAAGTTGGAATATATAGACCAAAATAACCAAATATATTACCATATTAAAGGTAATTTTTTAAATGCTCAATTGAAAGACAAAGCTTGTCTTTTAATAAAACAAAATTAAATAATAAAACAAATTAATAAAACAAAACCAAATAATTTATAAAAGACACAACTTAAATATAAAAATAAAATGGCTGAAAATAAAGAATCGAAGTTGATATAAACAAAAAGAAAACTTCCTCAAAATATTTTAGAAAGCTCTAACACATGATATAGCAATTGCACTTCTGGATATGTACCCAAAGCATATGAAAACAGACAATCAAAGTGATATTTGGAGCCCCATGTTCATTGTAGCATTATTCACAATAGCTAGGATAAATGCCTGTCAATGGATGAATGGATAAAGATGTAAGAAGATATGCATATATATATAAAGATATAAAAAGATATATATATACATATACATATATATGTATATATAGAGAGAGTTTTAAATCCTGGGCATGTAATATACAGCCTGGTGACTATAGTTAATAACACTATATTGTATATTTGAAAGTTGTTCAGAGAACATATTTTAAAAAATCTCATCACAAGAAAAAATTAAGTAAGTGAAGTGATAGATATTAATTCAACCTGATTGTGATCATCATTTTGCAATATATACATATATTTAATCATATTGTACACCTTAAACTAACGCAATATTATACATCAATTATATCTCAATACAACTGGAACAAAAAACTAATAGTAAGAATAAAGGAAAAATTTTGGTGTGGTACAGTAGTACGTATAAAAAAAGCACCTGGATGGCCCAGTGGGTTAAGTGTCTGACTCTCGATTTCAGCTCAGATCACGATCTCAGCATCATGAGATCTAGCCAGGCAGAGGGCTCTGCATTGAGTGTGGAGCCTGCTCAAGATTCTCTCTCTGCCTCTCCCTCTGCTCCTCCCCCCTCCCCTCTCTCCTCCCCCACCACTTGTGTCTCAACAATGTATGCTCTCTCTCTCTCACTCTCTCTAAAAAAACAAAACAAAACAAAACAAGCGTAGAACAACAAGCCTAAATGCTTTCCTCTAAAATTGGGAACAAACAGAGGAAGTCAGCCATATCCATTTCTATTCAACATCGTGCTGGAGGTTTTACCCAGTGCAATAGGGCAAGAATATATAAAAGTGTTAAGGTTTGCAAAGAAAGTAATAAAAACGATCATTGATTTGCAGGTGACAAAGAGTACATAAAGAAATCTAAAATAATCTAGTCAAACTATTAAGAGCCGAATTTGACAAATTCACTTGTTAAGTTATTATATAAAAACCAATTGTCTTTCTATAAAACAAAACAACTGCATTGAAATAAAAATGTTTCAGATGCCAGTATTTACAAAGCAAACTCTTTCAATAGGACATAAAAAGCACCAACCCATAGAAGAAAGGATTTGACTACTGTAAAATCAAAAACATTTCTTCATTAAAAGACACAAGCCATGGATTGAGAAAAACTATTTGCATTGCAGATACCTAGAATATATGAAGAATTTCTACAAGTCAATAAGATAAAAGCCAACACAACAGAAATGTGGGCAAAAGCTCCAAATGGGCATTATACACACACATTTAAACAATCTAAATGACCAATAAACATGTGAGAAAGTGTTTAACTTCATTAATCATAACTGCAAAGTAATATCAGGATTCGAAGTCATTAGGCAAAAATAATGGCTAGAGTTTCAAAAACCTGAAAATATCTGGTGCTGCAGAGGATAAGTACATGAAGCAACTAAAACTTTCATTCAGTGCTAGTGGGAATGCAAATTTATAAACCACTTTAGAAATGTTTGCTATTTTTACTAAAGCTTAGCCTAAGTTTATCTCAGGACACAGCAATTCCATTCCGAGGTGGACACCCAACAGAAATGTATACATTTGGGTACTAACAGGCATACGCCAAGCATTGTGGCACTACTCCTAATTGTTAAATACAGACAACAACCCACATGCCCATCAACAGTAGAATGGATAAATTGTAGATTCACAAAACTGGAAAGTGTATAGTAAGAATAAACTGCAGTATGCAACAATATGAATGAATTTCAAAAACAAAATTCTGAGAAAAGGAAGGCGGTTACAAAATAACACATACTGTACGAGCCCATTTCTATGAATTTCAAAAATGGCCAAAATTAATGTGACAGCAGTTAACACAGTGATTAACTCTGGAGAGGGTAGTGACTGGAAGATGGGCACATGGGAAGCCTCCAGGCTGCCAGCAATACTCTGTTTTGTTTTGTTTTTTTTATGCTGGTGGTGGTTCCATGAGTTTGAGCTTTTTGAAAAGTCTTGCAGCTGTATATTTGGTGTACTATTCAAGTATCTGATTTTTCAATAAAAAGTCTATACATATATGTATGTCTGTATGTATATAGAGAGAGAAGGAGATGTATAAAGAGATTGAACTGTATTGAACAGATTTTATAAATGCAGTGAGTGTAAAAGAAGGATAATTTGCCAGTACCATATGCCATTCCTCCACAATAGCCAATCCATCATGTCTGAAAGAGCTCATAAAGTAATTCCAGAATTACACAGAGATTGTTGTGAAGTATGGAATCACAGTACAATAAGACCTTTTTTATTAAATAGCTATGCAAATATTTTGGGATCAGTTACTAGATAACTTCATAGATATAAACATGTTAAATCAAAATTTGCTGAAAAAAAAAACCCCAGTTTTAATAAACACTATCCTATCTCAAACAGGTTGGAAACTCAGTTGCAAAGTAATGTGATTTTTTTCCCCCTAGCAAACACACGCACATACAGTCGGTTTGCATACTAGCTACCCCCCGCCCCCCCCGTACAGGGAAGGGCAAGGAGAGACTGAAGACAGAGACAGACCACTCCAAATTGGTAGGCGGTGGACTTAATGAGCGAGCGAACTTACCTACAGGGCTTGCTGGGAGCCACAAGACAAGCATCTGCCCACCAGAATATTAGAAGTTTATATAGCGACCTTCCCTGGGTTTCATCTCATATTCCACCCGAATCACCTCACTCTCTCAAGGCCACTACCTTGACACTGGCTTCTAGTGTGAAAGCAGTGGGCGGAAGGTAGATTGCTCCAAGGGCAGGTGAAGGAGAAGGAAGTCCAATTAGCTGGATCCAGCCTGCAGGTCAAACGGAGGTCATGTCCTTTCAATGACCTCCTCCAACCCTCCACACCTCCTGACCTGTTCTTCCAATCTTACAGGCCTTGCCCCCTCCCAAATGTGCCTCGGGCATCAGCAAGGGGTTCCACTGCCCAGGAGGTGCTCCCTGGCAGCTACACGGCTGCGTTGGAGACAGATGCCACAGCAACAATATAGGCACATGCAAGAGAGAACACAAATTAAGATAATGATTCCCAAAATAAGTAGCAATTTTTTCCATCAAGAGCCCCATGATCCAAACCACTGACTTATTAAATAGGCTGGAGGTGGTAGGATCACTCAGGGCATTCACCTGTGTCCTCATGTGATTTAATAAAGATACATTAGCAGAGTCATCAGGTGTGAACACATAACATTCTGTATAGAGAATGGCCGAGGTGCCTCTTTGGAAGGCACTAATAATGTCCAAGGCCATCCTATTTTGGAAGACAGCTTTTCTCATGAGAGCATTTCAATGTTCAGTGAAGGTATGCTTTGTCAGCTACCGTGTGAGCCTTGCTGGGTGAATTTAGTAAGGGCTTCTGTGTGGGCTATAATGGCCCCCAGGCCAATGGAGGGAACAAAGCAGCTGAATAACGATACCGGTGGGACACAGATTGTTCTCCCTGGCCTTAAGAAGCGGTAGGTTGGCAGCTTTAGGAACTTAACCTGGTGGTGCGCACCGCACACCGGTCAAGGGAGGCAGCACTATCCACTGTGAAGAGATGGACTGGGGGCAGGACCTGCCAGACCAGGACCCCCACCTTCTCCTCTCCTTCTGTGGAGCTTGTCCCATTTCAAATACAGTGTGTTTCAACAGGACAACAGATCCCAGAGGCCGAGCAGTTCCCCTCACCCATAGGTGTGAAGTAAATCATTCATCCTGGTGGGGTATCTTATTGCAAATTCCAGTAGAAAACGCTTTTCCCAGGTGTGATGGGGCTTGGTGTTCTCAACAGCGAGGCACGCTGATCTACAGTATGATTTGGCGCAAGAACTGTCTCCAGTAATTTCTATACCCTAATGGTGTTGGGTGTCTCAGCAGTCTGGCATATGGGGCTATAGGCCCTACCAATTAGTCATTCAAATGTATTAAAGCCTAGAACAATATTTTAGTCCACCCAGTCAAGCTGGGTTTACCTGTTAGTAATTTAATCTGCTATTCTAATATTTCATTCTTTATTTCTACTAATCTTGCTGCTTGTAGGTCATACAGATGGAAACTCCATTCGAACATTTAGAGACACACTCACTCTCCCCTGAACAATCCTGACAGTGGCCACCTTCTTAAAATATGTGCCTTGGTACCTAGCTGGCCTCACTCAGCCCTGAAGTGAATATATTAAAGGGAGAACAAAATGACCTCTTCCAATACACACACACACACACACACACACACACAAACACACACATATACTCATCTTCTCTTTCTGTAGTAAGAATGAAGGGTCAGAGAGGAACCAGAGGGATTGCTATTCATTTATTTTGTTTCTTAAATTCCACCCATGAGTAAAATCATATGGTGTTTGTCTTTGACTAATTTATTTCACTTAGCATTATACCTTCTAGATCCATCATGTTGTTGTAAATGGCAAGATTTCATTTTTTTTATGGCTGAGTAACATTCCATTTTATATATATATAACATATATATTATACACATGCATATAGCATTTATATATATAAGTATATAAATATATATTTATATAAATACATAAAATTTATATATATGTGTATATATACATGTATATAAAATACACACATACATACAGCCCATCTTCTTTATCCATTCGTCTATGGATGAACACTTGGGCAGCTTCCATATGTTGGCTGTTGTAAATATTTTTTTACCCTTAAAATAAGTTTATTAGATTTATTTATTATTATTATTATTTTTTAGTTTATTAGATTTATAAATAGCACATTGATTCCTTTAGTTTAAAAATTTAAGAAAGAGTTTGAGCTTATACATTTTTTTTTAAGATTTTATTTACTTATTTGTCAGAGAGAGAGAGAAAGCACAATCAGGCAGAGTGGCAGGCAGAAGCAGAGGGAGAAGCAGGCTCCCTGCCGAGCAAGGAGCAAGGAGCCCGATGTGGGATTTGACCCCAGGACCCTGGGATCATGATCTGAGCCGAAGGCAGCCGCTTAACCAACTGAGCCACCCAGGTGTCCCGAGCTTATACATTTTTTAAAAATTGAAATTTATAACAGAAGCTAAAGAAAAGCTCTGAATAGACTTTTCTGAACTCAAAAACTACTCTTTTTTTTTTTTATTAACATATAATGTATTATTTGCCCCAGGGATACAGGCCTGTGAATCATCAGGCTTACACATTTCACAGCACTCACCATAGCACATACTGTCTCCAATGTCCATAACCCAATTGGCTGGGTAAATTATGCTGCAATAAACATAGGGGTGCATGTATCTTTTTTTATTAGTATTTCCTTTTCTTGGGGCAAATACCCAGTAGTGGAATTACTGGATCACATAGTGATTCTATTTTTTAAGTTTTTGACAAATGAACACAGAATAAAAGACAATAAAACAGACTCAAATATAGAGAACAAACCGGTGGTCCCCAGAGGGGAAGTGGGTGGGGTATGGATGAAATAGATGAAGGGGATTAAGAGTACATTTATCGTGATGAGCACTGAGTAATGTATAGAATTGTTCAATCATTATATGGTATACCTGAAACTAATATAACACTATATGTTATCTATACTTGAAGAAAGAAAGAACAGAGAGATCACTGAATATCCAGGCAGGGTCTTGGGTGGGATGCATTGGGCAAGTATGGGACAGAATTATATTGTCAGAGCCCTGCAACCAAGTGTCCAATATCTCACCTTGGATCTGGACACCACACTTTCAAGGAAGCTAGAGATGACTGAGCCTAAAGACATGAGTCAACTAACTAAAACCACAACAAACTGATATAGTACACTGATGTCATTATCATTAATTAATGAGAAAGAAAACTCCAAGCAAGTCACAATGTTCTCTTTGTCCTGTCAGTATATAAACAGGAATATGAAAAGTAAGGATATGACATTGGCATTGGACAGAGTACCTAATGGGTCCATCTCCACTGTGGGACTATATACAGTTGGCTGTGGAATCAGACACTCATGCAGGTTCCTTCCCCTTGGAATAAATGAGAGGGAAATACATTTACAGTAATTACAGTTTACAATGAGACCTCCTCCTTCCAGAAGAATCAGTGGATGCATTTTATCCTGTAAATTGATTAGAAGTTAACAGGCATGTGAAATCTAATGAAATATATAAACAGAAATAACTTTAAAAAAATCTACAAGGCAATAAAACGTGCAGAGAGTAATATGGGAGACATCTACATTACTCAATTCTCCCAGAAAATTAGTCGGTAAATCATTAAATCATACAGATCATGGTCTGCCTAATGCTAAGTATTTGAATATTTATATCATTCAGAGCAAATGATTGTTTGACATGACCCAATGGACATTTTGTACGTCCTCGATACTGTATTATCATGCAAATATCACTGCACACTGGGGAGTGCCCTGGACTAAAAATCAAGGCAGTGGTGTAAAGTCACACAGGATGTTCACTACTTACTTCCAAAGGCATGACTTGCACAGACTATGAAGAGATCACACACATGGGGCCCCAAGAGTTGTGCAATGTGACAGTCTTAAAACATTTGCAATCCAATGAGAAAGAAAAATTTATTTCATAAAGATTAGTATATGGTCACATTATGAAAACAGAAAAAATTTTCAAAGTTACGATTTTATTAATTGACCAATGCCAGCACTCCTACTTGTGACAATGTATTTGGAATACCGTGTATCACTGACCCCAAAATCACACAGGACAAGACACTGAGCTAGAAGAGAGTACCTTAGAATCCATATCTGATCTGAGGACTCCTTAGTTTTCAATTATATTTTCCTGTAGACACAACTGTTTTATATATTTCTGAAATATCTTTGTTCTCCCTTCCATCCATATTTATAACCTCCATAGTTCTATTTGTATTATTTATATGTCTTCCCAAATGTTTTTAATGCCTTCAATTTAACATCACTGAAAAAGGAATTATTGTGCTTTGTGCTGCTTCCTGATCATTAATGAAGACATTACATTTTTAAAAAAAAGTCCACCCTTGTTAAACACATTTTTGCAACTTCGAATTGTATAAAGCCTAAAATATGAATAATTTGAAGACATTGCCACATATTATTATTCTTTGCTTACCATCTTTTAGCTCATTTTCAGTTCTTGAGGCTGAATTTTTCTGGTTTGATTTGAATCAATTTTGCCAGCAAAGTCTCACTGATGTTATATCAATTACTGTAAGAGGAGAATATAGGATGAGCACCGTATATAATCCTCTCTATTCAGCTCTGAATTTAGTTATTCTTACAAGAATGCTATTTAGGGGTGTGTGTGTGTGTGTGTGTGTGTGTGTGTGTGTTGAGGGATAGTGGTATTGGGAGATGGAGGGTGCTTTTTAAAAATACACAATTCACAAAAATAGATTTACTATTCTGGGAGAGAGCAGAATTAAAGAAAGAAAGAAATGAGCTCTGGCTCTGATCATCATGTGAACTGACAGAAGAAAAAATTGTGGACATTAGAATAGTATTCCCCTTAGACTAGGTGAGCATGGGCCTTGCTTCAGGAGGCCCGATGCTTTGAGGCTCCTTCCTCAATTTTTCTAACTTCAACTCTGGTCACACTGTAGTGCCTGAGACTGGCTGGAGTTGGCAGTGCCCTGGAGTAGAGCACCCTGAGCCCTGACCGAGACCCACATGGGCCCCAGTCTCTGTTTTTCTCCTTTAGAGCATTCTCACATCTCCTTTGCACATCCCCCTCACTGCAGAGGGCCAACCAGTTGCACAGATGTGCTCAGGGATTGTAGAATATATGAGGTCATGCCAGGCCCCATGGCTGGGTCTCAGTTCCAGGAAGGTGACTTGTTAAATTAGTTATTCCCATTTGTGGGTTTAGTATTTCTTTCATGGATTCGTGAGAAACTGAACAAAAAGAATGGAGCTGACATGCTGATTTAATTGTTTATTATAGACAAGCATCTTGCAAAAGCAGTATTTGCTAAGGGTGGCACACTTTAAGGGATGCCCTGTATGATAATGCTTGGATGACAGAAAGTCCCTGTCAGTCACAGAGAATTCTACACAGGTCATTGGAAATCCTATACAGAAAACTTTGCTTTTCACAAATTTTAAGAGAACCTGGCTACAGAGTATCTACACTTGATTTGAAATCATAACATGAAGTCTTGGCACTGACTTGTTATATAAAAAGGCTCCCAAACATTTTCCTTTCTTTGAAGAAGTTTGGAAATGCCCAAGCAGTTGACACCTGATAAGAAAGTTCAAGTGTATATGTGTTTAACATCTATAATAAGTTGACTTTAAAAGGAAACTAAAAGGACATTTTAAAAGACATTATTTGCAGTAATCTGGGTGAGCCTCATCCAAGCAGTTGAACGACCCTAAAAACAAAAGGAAGATTTTCCTGACACAGGAGAAATTGTGCCTCTGAAATTGTGCCTCTGAACCCTTCATGCCTGAGGGTTTCCAGTTTTCCATCTACCCTATAGATTTTAGACTTATCAGTCCCCACAACTATGTAAGTCAATTTCTTGAAATCTATCCCTCCATCCATCCATCCATCCATCCATTCATCCTACTGGTTTTCTTTCTCTGATAGGAACCTCAGTGATACAAGTCAAATGTATCTCTCCAAAATGTTCAAATACATTTTCTGACATTGAGTCTCTTTGGGCTAATGATGAAGATTCCCTGCCTTTACTCAACCAGTCACTGTGCCCAGAGGAACTGGAATACACTGGTGGGTCACAGACTCATCCTACAGCCAGCAGTTAAGGATCTCCCTCAATAGCATGAACAGAAAATCAGGGAAAACAACTCAGTAAAGAAATATGGATTCTTTTACCAAGGAAAGCAATGCTGGACAGGCTTTCACACCCAATGTCCAACAAAGAGAACTTACATACCTTCTGTGTGTCAAAACTGACATTAATAGGTGCCAAGCAGATTCAGGTTGAATAAAATTTCTAAATATTTTGAGATATTACCAACCTGGATTATATGTTCTGGTAAGAATCAAATTTTCCTCCTAGAATGCAGTTTACTCATGTGTTAGATAACTTACAGTGATACACCAGAGTCTTTCAATGCATCCCTTGATTTTGTTTTTTTAACAAACCAATATAGAGCCATGATGGCTGAAGTTTACCTGCAGTTTTGCTGACACTGTTTTTCAGCATCTGGCTTTATTTTCTATTTTTCTCATTGACACATTGACCTTTGCTGTCTCTTATCTGCACTGTGTTTTCTCTTCTCTTGAACCTGTTAAGACCAGCAGCTGGCAAATTAGCATTGTATTGGTGGGCTTGATTCTGTTCACAGTGGAGTTACACTAGCTAGGAAAAGAAGAATCTGGCTCAGGGTAAGTGGGTGGGATTGGGAAATACAGCATGGCTGAGGATCCAACTGGACTTGACTTTGGCGTTGAAGACACCACTGACCTAAATACAGTGTAGTCCCAGAAATCAAGAGGCTTCCCAGGCACTGTTTTAGAGGTCAATTTTTTCAAGGAGAGAGGTACTAGAGCCAAAGTAATTGAAAGGCCCCAAGGCCTGAGTAGGAGCTTGGGTTTGAGTTGGACTCTGTCCAATGGGTCAAATTGGTTATGGAAAAGTGAAATATAGGCATTTTAGGTAAGATCAGAATGATCAAAGCTACCATTGAGAATAATCTCTTCCCATATGGGATTGTGAGGTGCTCAGCCTGGCTGGAAAAGGGGGTATATTCTAAAATTGAGAGACAAGTATGGAAAGACAGGCTGGAGCCAAACCGTGAAGGACTCTGGCTGTCACTCATAATAATATAAGACAAGGAAAGAGGGACAACCTTTTTAATCCAAGAAGGAACATGAGGAAATAGATGTTTTTTAGATTGTTTGGTGTCTCTGTTAGAGAGACAGTCTGGAACCAGGAGGAGCTTGCAGAACATTCTAACAAATCCAGCTTGAAATCGAAACAAATAGTCATTACCATTCATTTGGGACTTGTGCTACTTTACAATGCTCAAAGAATCCTTTCAAAAATATGGGATCATAATGGAAAAATAATGGGCAAATTGAAATATATTATGAAAGCATCAGAAACATGCACAGATTTTCAGCACAGTAATGCTAGTGCAGTTATATGTATTGATTCCTCATTCAAATACAATTAAGCTTTGAAATCAACTGCATATGGATTCAGACAGCTGAAAATGATATATTTCTTCAGTACTTAATAGGTGTCCAAACTTGGTCTAGGAATGATAGTAAAATGGGTGAGTAAATTTCTCTATTTTACAGTTAGGCTAAGTTAACTCTTTCTGGTTTCAGTTGTCTTTAGTTTGTGCTCTTCTTCATGGTTTTCACTGCCTGTTCACTCTGAATCTCTGTGGATCTTTAAGCTATTTGATTTTACAGGTAAGAAAAATGAAGTCCAGAAATGGCAAGTCATTTATTTCACATATCATTTGCTCTTTAGCAGTAGAGCTCCAGAGAGCTTGGATGTCTCGGCACCATTCAGTACAGAATGAGTTACTGGTCTGGGAGGTAACCAAGAGCTCAGCGGGAGGCAAATCAAGAGGAAGATGAACAGGTCATGAGGGATGGGCAATGAGCACCTGAGCCAAGGGGGAGCACCGAGCTGATTTAGGTTTGGAAATAGGCAGAACTGACTATCCATTACCCCATTTGGCTGGGGAGGCGTGACATCAGCTTGCAGAGTACCGGACAGTTAGGGCTTCCACTATGCTTGTGTGGGTTAGACCCTGCAGCATGTCCAGCTGCTGCCTGAACAGGCTAATATCCAATCTGTGTGCTTCTCCCCAAGCCAGGTTTGCCCTGCGGAGCTGTGTCCTCCCTTTTTCTAATGTGCATTAAGATGCCATCTGGGCTTAAAGTGACCCTGATATAAGGTAATTCCTGTAAGAGGCCTGGCCATAGTCTACCATAGTACTGGACTCCAGTAAGCCTCTATCATGTATATGTGTGTGTGTTCTGTGAGCAAGAGAGAATAGAAGATAATCAGATGGGTAAAGCAAGGATTCAAATCTATAAAAAAATACATTATCCTTTTAGGGAAAAAGTTTACTCATTTTACTGAAAAAAATCTATAAATATATATGGTGAAGTTATTCATTTTACACAGAAACCCAGTGGGAAGACCAAGAGAAGAGAAAGAAGTAGCTCAGTGTATTTATCGACTTTCTTTCCATCCTGAGGCTGAGGCTACCAAAACGTTTTATAGGTTCTAGAATCTAAGGTAATTATAGCTGGTTCTTCTACCTGCCCTCTGAATCTGCCTACTCTAGTTTGCATGCCCCAGTCAATCTCTTTCACTCTTCTTGGTCACTTTGCACCAGCTAATTCTTAACTCTGGCATCATTCGTGGACACTGCTTCATGGATTGCATTTGGACTAATATCTCAGGCTTACAAAACAGCTCCATTCCTTTCCTGCATCCAGCCCGTGCTCCCAGAATCCCTGCAAAAGACAGAGAACTGGCACTGTCCTTCTGAGTGCAGGTGCCGACAGTGAGCATTTTCCCACAGGAGGCCACTAGACTTGACCCAGATTAGATGTCTGAAGGTGTGTTTTGAGAAAACATTTCTTTTTATATTTGGAAAAATAGTAAGCTGCTATCATGGGAATAAGATTACTAATATGGAAGGACCGCAATGGTAGAATATTTCAGAGGAAAAGCTCCCCATCAAACTAAAGCCCTCCCCTCATCACCTTACCTAGGAGATTTGGCCACCCATGTGTGTGGACTATGAATGGTAATTATTTGAATGAGTGTGCACAGTTTGTGAGAGTCAATAAATGTCTACTTCGGTACACCTTGTCAGTTGCAATTTGCATCAAACCCTCCTTTCTCATCACAGGATGATCTAGGTTGAGAGGCAAGGAGAGGCTAAGGAATATCCAAGATTAATTAGCAAGTATTTGAATGGGAGATGCTGTGAGCCAAGGGCAAGAGGTACATGAATGGGAGTCAAGAAATCAATTGAGGGAAATCAACAAGACGTGTAATTAAATGAAAGACAGACTTCAGGACAGATGCCTGGGACGGTCTGACTTAATTCTAGGAAATGATAGTCAGGCTTAAAGCTCAAATTCAAAGGGCAGAAAACAGATCTGCCCACTCACTTGGTGCTTTGCATTGCTAGACATGTGAGCTCAGGTAGTAATAATAGCAAAGTGACACTTGTTACCTCCCAGGTAGTTTTAAATGCTTTCCATTCTTTAACTCTCAAATCCTATAAGGGAAGTACCATTATTTTTTTCTTCCCATCTTAAAGACTGGAAAATTGTGGTACAAAGTGGTTAAGTAAGTTTGTCTAAGACTACCTCACAAGGAAATGGCATAGTGAACATTTAGCTCCAAAGTATATGGTCTTAACTACTACAATATGTTCCCCAATTAGAAGGCATGTCTTTCTCCTTTGAAAAGCAGGAGAAATACATCAGAGATAGATAAAGATAACGAAACGAGAGTCCCAAAAAGCTGATACAAGGAAATGAAAGCAGACAGAAGTTAAACTTAACTATGGATAATATCTTGAGGGATACTGCCCCCTCCCACCCTTAAAATTTATTCTCTCTGCTCTTTCTGCCTGGAGTAACTCCACTGATTCCTTGTCCGGGTGAAACCTCATCATCTCTATGTTTTCTTTTACATTTTAGTTGGCCCCAACGTGGATTATAAGGTTCAACCATCCTAATATGATCTCCTTACTCCGAGAAGAACCTGGCATCAAGAAAGAGATTCCGAAAGGGGTGGGCAGGGTACCAGAGAAGGCAAAAAGACCTGGAAGAAAAGGGGAGGATCCTAGTTATAAGTCTGTACAATAAAGAAAGTAGAAGCTTTTTTTTCTTTTAAATTGGAGTCATGACACTGTGAGTCCAAAAATAAATTGACTTACATCCTGAAAAGCATAGAATGAATCCCCAGGTAGAGAAATAGATCTATGTTCGAAATGTAAAGGAGACAGTACATGTTTGAGTGTAATGATTTTCCATAATTACTATTTTTTTTTCACCTTAAAATACCAAGGGAATAGGCAACATGAAGAATAATAATGGATAAATACTATTGTTCTCCAGATTCTATGGGTCAGGAAACTGAAGTTCAGAGAGATAAAGTAAGTTGCTCAAAGGCACTGAAGGAGGAGTGGCAGAGCCTTGGTGTAGACTCAGGCAGGATAATTCCAAAGTCCATTCTCGGAAGGTCTACACTATACTGCCCTTTATGTGAAACAGGTGGGCAAAATGCTGGCTAGGTGAAGACCACAAACTGTGACTGGGACCATAGCACTTTATTTGGTTCAGGGTAAACTCAACACAATTAAAACAGAGCAACCCTTTTCAATCCAATGCATACCCATGTGTCTCAGCACGTCCTTGTATAGTCCTTGCTTACTCCTGGGAAAACAAATGTAAGACTCAGCCCTTAATACAGGAGACACTCAGAATCTCAGAGCATGGGAAGAAGCACAGAAGCAGTATTACACAAGCACACAACATCCAGAGGGTCTAGACAATCCCTCCAGTTTGAGGGTCAAGTAGAATTAGTAAGGAGGAGCATTTACCCTGGATCTAAAAGGACCTGTCAGGTGAAGGTGACTAGGGAAGGGCCATTTCTGGCAAAGGTAGGAGATCAAACAAAGGTGTGCAGAACAGCCTATAGGTGGATGTGTGTGCAGGAATCCCTGTTCTGTCTGGCTAGAACATGGAGGCAAGAAGGATGGGACATTCTGGAGGAGATTATACTGAGTGAAATAAGTTAAGCAGAGAAAGTCAATTATCATATAGTTTCACTTACTTGTGGAACATAAAGAATAACATGGAGGACATTAGGAGAAGGAAAGGAAAAGTGAAGGGGGGGAAACCGGAGGGGGAGACGAACCATGAGAGACCGTGGACTCCGAGAAACAAACTGAGGGTTTTAGAAGGGAGGGGGGTGTGGGGATGGGTGAGCCTGGTGATGGGTATTAAGGAAGGCACGTATTGCATGGAGCACTGGGTGTTATATGTAAACAATGACTCTTGGAACACTACATTAAAAACTAATGATGTATTGTATGGTGACTAACATAACACAATAAAAGAAAAAAATTCAAAAAAAGAAAAAGAAGAGGATAGGAGATGCAATGGCAGATTATATTTAAAATTCTATAGAAATGAGTATACACAGGTGAGTGAGGCAAGGGTGTATGATATAATGAAGAAAAGAGCAAGATTCAGAGTCCAGCCCAAGCAGGGTAAGGGGAGAAAGCTCTATTCAGGTCAGAATTCAGATCAGTAGAGAAGCTAACAGTATGCAGTTTTATTCAACGCAAAAACTGTGGTCTCCAAGTGCAAGTGTCCTTCCATGGCTGTTAGTAGAACCCCTGAAGAGTCACTCATGCAAAAAAATGCTTCATTGCCATTGTTATCAGGCTCATAAGTTTGCACAGCCAGATAAGTAGACACACGCTCCATTGCATCTTGTGAATATCATAGCTTTTGTTCAAGTATCACATTGAAATCCTAGGACTATGTCATTTACCCTACCATATATTTTTTTACTCAATTTAAAAATATAACACAAAAGATATGCATAATGGCAAAGGAACAACTCCCAAAGATTGCAATTGAGTATAAAAATGGAAATTGGGAGGTACCCAATGTTTTCAGTTGATATGCACCATATGAAATGTGAAATACATAATAATTTTGAATTAAATATTCATATATTGAAAGTTTTGTAGATTGTTCTTTTTTTTCCTCACCCAGGTGAAATAAAAATCAATAAATTCACACCTCTTTGTTAGATGATTTGGGAAATATATGCCAAGCAGAAAATATGTATTTTTGTCTCCAAGGACTTCATAGCTTCCTTGGAAAGGTGAGTCTTAGACTACAGACCTGTAAGTTGTAGCTCTGTATTGATGGATAGAAAGTGGAGTCACCAGTTTCACAGAGTTATATACTTACGGGACAAATAGATACTTCTAAAATGCTTTTTAAAAGGCTTTATTCAATAAAGAGTTTTCCCTGAATGTATTTTTTGAGAGTCTGGTGTGTCCTAGATACTGCAGAAACAGAGAAGACTAAGAATGGTTTCTGCCCTTTACAGTCCATCAAGTTTAAAAAAAAAAAAAAAAAAAGAAAAGACACAACAATTCAAGTACCACATAAAGCCACATACAAGAGAGGGATGAACCTTGTGCTGCCATAACACGAAGGAAGGGGGAGCTACCTCTCTTTATCATGTATGATTTTATTACTCAAAAATTCCTTCTACTAAGACTAATGCCAGGAAACTCCTGTCTAGCGTTTACTGCCATGATCACAAAATCCATATGAGAGAAGTAACCCCGCTGACTATATTTGAATGAACAATGTATCCAGTACTTGTCATTAATTTTAGCCTAAGATGTATTAGAGGGTACAAATCATGTCCAGTTTCAATTTAATTCCTGAATAATTCTGATGACCATTAGACATGATGATTTATCTAAGCATCAAAGCACACAGCAAAATCAAAGCCCACACTTTTGAGACTGATTCTTGTGGTTGTGAGAATCGGGTGAAGAATAGTGGGACGCAAGCAAGGCAGCCAGGATGCAAAATTTAGAGAAGTGCTCACTCTCCCCTGAATAATCCTGACAGTGGGCACCTCCTTAAAAATGTGTGCCCTTGGTACCTAGCTGGCCTCACTCAGCCTTGGAAATAATATTTTCAAGGGAGAACAAAATAAAAGGAAATGTTGTTAAAAGAAGCTATAGCAGCTGGAGAAATGGACCCAGACCATCCATTTCAGAAAGACTTTTCTGCATGCCACATTGCCCCCTTTAGAAGAGCACCACAATAAGCCTCGGTGATTTCCTGTTGCAGACACAGGCTCAGAATACATACTGAGTCTCTTCTTTTGACTAAGCGTGGTCAAAGTCACCCTTGACCAAGTCCTTGACTTAGCTACTATAATCAATGAAGGCTACCACAAAACTGATTAGATCAGAACTACTTTTGGGAGAATCTTTACATATTCTGATTTAAAATGCACTTGGGATTTATTTAAGTCAGATATGGTAATACATGCAGACACATGAAGGAGTAAGTTTTTATATCATGGATCCTAGAAACAGGAGGTATGGCACACCATGCAGGGCACCAGGGTTTGTCAGAAGGCAGAAGTAGCAAGAGGAAAATAAAGGAAACAGGCTTTATGGTGGTTTTTCATAGGTAGAAATGGGCAAGGCAGGATAAGCAGGTTACACAGACTTAGGATGGGCAAGTTCGAGTATTTCAGAAGGCTCTAGCACATCAGGGCAGCCTCTGGTTATCTGATACCTAGCCCTGGGGTGATTAGGGCAGGGGATAGTGGCTCCCAGGGTGAGAGCTTGATAAAGGAAGTATGAACTCTGGATTGGTTCCCAATGGCAAATTGATTGCTATCTCTAGGATGAGCTAACCTTGAGAGGGAAGTCTGTCCCTTCTAGTGTCAGCAAGATTCCAAGAAGTCAAAGCATCAGAATAAAAGACATGCTTAATATATACCCATATTTTAATAGTCACTGTCCAGTAAATTTCTAGAATTCCCAAGGCCTGTAAGAGAGCTAAGCTTTCTTCTCTTTCTTAGAAATGATGTGGAAGCATTAATGCAGCCAAGTTTGGAAAAATGTACAATATCACTGCAGGAGCTATAATCAGAGGGCCTTGGCTTCCCAGAGTTTTCAATCCAGCGTTATTCACAACTCTGAAACTCTTTTTAAAAAATACACAGAGAGAAAGCTCTTACTGGACTCTAGGTACATATTTTAACATTTACACTAACTCGACACCCTAGGGTTTTAATCACCAAAAAGCATATATTAAAGGTGCAAAAACCATGGGCTTCTTTCCATGTTGTTTGTGAAAGAGATGGAAAGACAAAGTGTTCAATGCAAGGAAGAGCTATGAAGACAACACTCAGGTTCCTGCAGTAGCTGGACACCAGGTTGTGGACGTGAACACCAAGCTTCCTGATGAAATTAAATGTGTCCGAAGTCCCTTCACAGATAATACAGGGGGCCACAACTTCATTCCCACTATGTGAGGCACATGGTGAGATTTTTAGTGCTAGGAAAACTGCCAGCTGAGAAGAAAACTGAAGAAAAGAGCAGCTTACAATTATAGGGGTGCTGGAGGATCTGACTAACCAGAAAGGCCAAGAAGAAGGAAATTTTGTTCAGCTTGTATTAACAATGTTGAAAGTGTGAGAAATAGAAATGAACTTAGTTTCAAGATATTTGAAAGGTGCAAACATCAAAGGGGCATAATTAGAAGCAAGTGTTTAGACTGAAAAAAAAAAAGAGAGATCCATGGCTGATAATCAGGAATTAACTTCGGGTCTCCTATTTCTTCAAAGCTACAGAGATAGTTTGCCTGAACAATCCCTTTTCCTTCCCAGGAGACCTTCCTGACAATATCAGCATTCTTACTTGTAAACATTACCTGAGAAACAGCCCATTCTGAGTATGGCTCATATCCCACTCAGTGTATCAATGCTATGGGTTGAATTGCATCCTCCAAAAAAAGATGCATTGAAGTCCTAAGCCCCAGAACCTCAAACTGTGACTTCATTTAATAAGAAGCCATTGCAGATGTTTAGTTAAGATGAGGTAGTACTAGAACAAGGGTAGACTCCTAATCCATTACGACCAGTACCCTTTTAAGAAAATGGCCTCATGAAAACAGAAACACAGAACAAGGCCATGTGATAGTGAAGCCAGAGGCTGGAGTGATGCAGCTACAAGCCAAGGAACATCAAGGATTACGGGCAAAGTACCAGAAACTAGGAAGAAGGAAAGGATTCCTCTAAGGGTTCAGAGGGTACACAGCCCTGTGGGCAGTTTGATTTCAGACTTCTAGGCTCCAAAACTGTGATGTGATAAATTTGTGCTGTTCTTTCAGACTTCCAGGCTCCAGAACTGTGATACAATAAAATTGTGTTGTTCTAAGTCACTCTGTTTCAGTATTTGGTTATGGAAGCCCTAGGAAACTAATACACAGGCTCCAACTACTGACCAGGAGTCTTGTAGTACATCCTCAAACCTTAATTTTGAACACTGAATCCAATCCTCTTTTTGCTAGTTTTGAGGAGAAAAGCTACTTTCTATCTCTGATTTTGTTAGATTTTGCTGTGGCATCATGAATCATTTCCTAAAGAGCAGAGAGTTAGTCAACACAGTAATACTTAGAAATTGTTCTTTGAGAACCTGAGGTTTGGGCACTTCAGGGACTATTCAGGACCTCCAGCATCAACAAAGGGTTACCAAGGCTGAGCTCATGTAAGATAGGAATGCCAGAGCAAAATCATGAATGGCCAAGGAGTATGATATGACATCAAAAGACTTTTGAGATGAATATGAAATCAATAAAGCAACCCTAACATCCTAGAAAATGTAATGATCCTCTAGCACTGGGAAAGAAAAATGATGAAAAAAATTCATCCAACTACCCACTAAAAATAGAGCAAAACAGAACAGAACCAATTTGTATGTTGAAAACTACAAAGTGAGAGTTTGAGTAGTTTTTATATGTGATGAACAGTAAATATTACTCAGTGTTCAGAAGGTTTGGAGGAAAAGACCATCCCCTATTTGCTGCCCACAGCAGTATAAATTAGGTTAGCTTTCTAGAACACGACCTAATAATGTGTACAAAAAGTCTCGAAAACATGCATGCATTTCTCATCAGCCTAATGCAGCTCCTATCTTATTTCATGGGTCTACTCAATTGCCAAAACACTTTGCAGTGTGTTCAGGTCTCCTAGTGCTCCAGAAAGTCTGAGGGCTGGCATTTTCTTTTTTCCCACCCCAAGCAGGCCCATGACCAATGAGAAAGTGCTCTTTCTTATAGCAGACTCCAAACACCCTTTAAAGAGATCAAGACACATCACACTACCAAATAATGGTAACTAACACCTCACTACACACAGTGCATGAGCAGTCATGTCATTTGCCTACCAGAAGTAAGAGACATCCCAGCCTATTCTGGAGTGTGTCCCAGAGCCAGAATTATATCAGTAGGAGCCCATCAAGACCAGGCACCCTACTAGGTATTTTTCTTTCAGTGGCAGTGTATCATAAACATAATCACAGTGGTCTTTCCAGGGCAATCAGAACACCTGTGAAATTTAGGGTCATTAATAAAATAATCAGCAAGAATAAAAGCTTATTCAAGGAAACAAATTCAGATGGGCAATTAGCCACACCCGGGCAGTTGTACCTCTTCCTCCATTATCAGCCATGCTCCTGTCATGATGATGACACTTTAGTGCCACTGTATACATTTACTCAAATCCTACTCGTATCCTGGAATATCTTTACACCTTCTACTTTTATAAGTTCTACCTACCTTTCAAAAACAACTACTGTATGGCTCATCAATCTCACTCATATAAATGAATATAGATGACCCACTTGATTCATAACAGCCAAAATTGGAAATAATTCATATATCCATCAACAAACTGGTATATTCACAAAATGAAATACTATGGAGTAGTAAGATGGGACAAACAACGGATAAACTTGTAACAATGTGAATTAATCTAAAAAAAATTATGGTGAACAAGAGAAGCCATATGTGATTTAATCTATATAAAGTCCTAGAACAGATATAACTAATCTAAGGTGAAAGAAATCAGAATAGTGGTTGTGTCCTGTGGGGAGGAGTTCAGGATTGTCGGAGAAGGGGAATCTAAATGTTCAATATATTGATGGGGTGTGGGTACACAGGTGTATGCATTTGTCAAAGTGAACAAACTGCACATTTAAAATGTCTGCCTTTCAATACAGAAAATTTATATATAAAAAAATCAATCAATAAATGAAAATCCCTCTTTAAGTTCCCATTCCAGAAATACATACAGAGATTTTAATAAAATAGAGATTACCTTCTAGGTCAAGAAGAGAGAGAAGGATCCTCAACTATGGGTAAAAGAACAGTAAGGTCATTTCGCTGTCTCCCATCAGCTCTGGCCAAGTATAATCAAGTTGAATGAAAACAGGAGGGCCTTTCTTGCTACTAGCCAGCACGCAAAACCCAAAATTCAGACTTTCATTGATGTAAAGCTAGGCTGACCAGGGTACACAGCAAGGACCTGTGATGATTACAGGGCTCCGTATCCCCAATAAGGACAGGCATGTACTACCTCCCCATATCTACTATCGGTATTAGATAACTATCAGATAATTCCCTTTAACACCTTTGAGAGGAGGTGGCCTATAGAACTCATCTCTTGAAGACGCAAGATACTAGATGGGTTCCTGCACTTTCCTACAGTGGCCATACTGTCCAGATAAATGTGGAAAACAATTTCAGGAGGGAAAGCAAACATCAGTGAAGCCATTATGAATGCATTAGTGGCCTCAGACTAAGAGGTTCTGTTGACATAGATTCAAACGAGTGAGCCAATGATGTTATTGGAAGGGCAGTATATGATAGAGGAAGTTGTATTATCCCAAGGGTCCCCCTTCACTCCACAGTTGACCAATAGTTATAATGACCTCATCAGGCCCTTTATAGCACTTAATCATTGGTTAGGAGAGGAGCAGTGCCAACTCCTATGTCCACACTGAGAAGGGGTATCTTGTCTCCAAGATCATTGGAGAAGCATTGTAGCTAAGTAGTCAGGAGTCCAGACAAAATCCTGAAGGCTTATATCTCAACTTCACTATCTCCAGCTGTTTTAACTTGGATAATTAACTTAATTTCTCCCAGTTTTCTCATTGTAAAAAATGGAGATAATGTTTATATATAGGGCTGTTGGAAGAATTAAATGGGTTAATTAAATGGGTAGAGTCCTCAGAAAAATGTTGGGCAAATGGTCAGCACACAATAAATACTCATGACTATTATTAATATTAAAGCTTCTCTTCTTATTGTGCATTTGTGCACAAATATATCAATTCTGCTACAAGTAACATAGATTTTATCAGATACTCAGAGATCTAGAAAGACTAAATCAAGGAGGAACCACCTCAGGAAAGTCAGTTCTTAATCTCCTGATCCCACAGATATTCTGCTATGACTGCTGGCATTCCAAATACATGGATCTGATTTCCAGACAACCACAGCCATGATTTGAAAACTCGAACCCACACCTAACACTCCTACCCCAACACTCACCCCCACTTACAGTGTTACCTAGTTATATGCAGATCCGTATCATCCAGAATGTTCTGCAATGCACTTCCCTCTGCAGGAAGACTATGCCGAAGAATTTGTCTTTTAATGCATGCTTCCATTTTTGTTGTTATTGTTAAAATTGCCAGAGTCTGAATTTTTCCCTAAAGAATATTCTTTCTTTCTTAACTTTTGGGTTTGTTTACTTATAAGTTTCATTGACTTTACAAGTCCAATATACAACAGCTATGTTAGGATGAAATCCGTCTCACTGATTAAAGTCTGCATCCTTCTCTCCAGATGAACAAAAGCAGTGAAGGATTAAAGCAAATAGCATTAAAAACATAATTAAAGGAAAGAGGTGAGAAAGTTTCAAAAAATCTATAATTTTAACTATAGTTGGGATTATTCTCTGCACTTTGCATTTAAATCTGTGTAGTCATTAGAAAATCTGAAACTCAATTATTTTAGCTCTCATTTTTACATGTTTATCCAGGAGCAAAGATATAAAAGTGGAGAATTTGCTTGGCCAAGAGAATTATTTCATTTACAAAATTTTATTTTTATGTTTCCCTGTTTCTCTTTTATAAACCATGAAGTGATCTGGTCCATGGTTTCACAAATGGTGAAGTTACAAGTGGACCACTCAATCCTGACAGTCATAATAATTTCTGCTCTATAGATTCAGCCTGATAAGACACAAAAATTCTAGACATTTTATTTTAGTGACAAACTAAACTGGATGCATGACTTTTGGCCTGCTGCTATGGCCTCCATAGTCTGTGTTGCTTTCCCAGAACTAATAATTTAATTATGATAAGTACAGGGTTCTTCTGAATTCATTCAAATGGTGTATATGTACACACTTGCCAACTGCTTCTGCAATGTTATTAATAACTATGTGCTAATTATGTCAATAAATTAATTGGAACTGTACTCCTATTGGTATGGCCTCTACATCTCTCTGCTGTTACTCTTCCTGTGGACTTTTAACCTTGGCTCTCATAAACCGCCAGTTTGTTCCTCATGTAGAAGGAGCATTTTCCTGGATTATTATATTTTAATGCATGCTCTGTTCAGCATTAAATGTCTTCTCCTTTAATTCATTTATTGACTGCTGGATGTTTTGCAAGAAACACTGCAGTGGTTTAGAAATTTATTTGGTGAATCATTGATTGATCCTTTCAATCACCTAATTAACCATGAATGAAAGATTTAAATAGGTTTATTTTTCTTTTTAAATAAAAGTCCATATAAATTACAAACCAGAGTCCTACAAATTAGCAATGTGGCTCTGTTATTACTGAATCAGCACCACTGGAATCATCAAATATCAGGAAATGAGGCAGAGGTTTGGCACCTTTTTCTAACATGTATGTAATATTAAGCTCTTTTCCCTCAAATAGCTTTCAGATCATTGCACACGCAGAATGCAATTACTGAAAAGCAGTAAAGGCATGACTTTTAAAGGACTATGATGCCCCGAGCAATCAGTCACTATATGAGATGGAATGAAATGCTACGCCTGCCAGTTCAACTTTGGGAACGAAGGAGCAATTTCTACAAAAGGCACCATGTTCCTCTTACAAGGATATTTTCTTAGCATCAAGTTGTAAGGTGTTACTGTCAGAGAACTTTTCGGTTTTCTGACTTTTTACATGCATTATATATAATGTCTATTATGTATCTTTACTAAAGTGGCTTATAAAGAAAATAGCAGCAGTTTGCTTTGTGCTGAAAGGCAGGCACTTAAGGAGCAAAGCATCCTTTCACTTCCTCTAGCCTTCTCACCCTGGAAAAATGAACTTGGCAAAAGAGCACTTTCCTTTGTCCCTTTCCTTCCCCTGAAATAGCCCTGTGACAGTAGAATTGCCCAAAGATGACTTCCTAAGCCTTAGGGTGGGATTCCAGTCTGTAAGCCTTAACTGTTGAGCAGCTTCTGGGAGCAAGCAAGGAAAGACAGCAAGGAAGTCTGAGACCACATGTCTCCACACGGAATTTAAGTCTAGCAAGAGCATTGCTAGTCGATACCCCTTATGCATCCAGGGCAGAAATCCACTAAATAGTTTAGAGGATCAAAAGGATTGAAATAAAATAGACTTCTTCTCGGGGCGCCTGGGTGACTCAGTCGTTAAGCATCTGCCTTCCGCTCATGTCATGATCCCAGGGTCCTGGGATTGAGCCCCACATCGGGTTCCCTGCTCCTCAGGAAGCCTACTTCTCCCTCTCACACTCCCCATGCTTGTGTTCCCTCTCTTGCTGTGTCTCTCTCTGTCAAATAAATAAAGAAAATCTTTTAAAAAACAAAATAAAATACGCCTTTTCTTATTTTTGCTTTCATTAGTGAATTTTTCATGATTCTGGTAAAAGCACCACTCAGGGAAGAAGACATATGGCATGGAAGTCACAGGCTGGTAATCCCAGGAAGACCAGAGGAGGGTTTAGTTAGTTTCTAGAGGCAGAGATTGACCTAAAATGGGAAGGGAGAGGATTCTTGCCAAAGTCCCAGGCTCTTATACCAGCTTCAACACTCCTTTCTGGGTCTGTCACCAAAGCAGCCAAATGAAACATTTCTATTTCTAAGATTTTCTGTCTGTAATGTAAAGCAACCATTCCTCTTGGTTATAATTCACATTTAAAGAAAAGATAGCCTATAAGTACCAACTATTATTTTAAGTGTGTGATCACTTTAACCATTAAGATACCTTATGTCCTTCTAGAAGTACTTATAGAAGAATTATTCTTAAAAACTTTTCAAAGCTTCCAAGTTTCGATCCTCCCAGCCCATCCTTTGACTGATGAATCCAGTAATAAAGACACATGGACTAAAAAACTCTACTAGATATTTAAAGACTCATAACTCTACATTTAAAACTTTACACTGAAACAAATACTATTTTGTGTTTTCTAATCGTATATATGTCCTAAATCCAAAAGATTTGAAAAATGCTATAGGTTATTTAAGTTTTTCATATTAGTGTCTAACCTATAATTATCATTTGAACATAAATAAACATGACTTTCTTGCTTTCATTTTCAACAGAGATTGTCACACAATAAATTCCATCTATCAGGCATTTAAAAAACTTAACGGCTAAATCTGGGAATATTTTTTACATCATCATAATTCAAATGGCATGGGAAAACTTTCACATACTATATTTAGAGGTTGGTTGTCTGGTACACAGTAACTTGAAGATAGTTTACAAGGCGACATGGTATAATCTCTTGAATGAGGAAGATCCCTTTGAGTAGACTGTTACAATTATTTAAAAATATTTTTCCATAATATAAATAGATATTTTTATCCACCATTGAAAATTAAGGGCTATATGTGATTTATGTACATGATTATTGACATCAAAAATATCCCAAAGGCAAAGTTAAGATTAAAATAAACTGCAGAATTCCAATTTCAATAGGTTCAGTTTGGGAATTATCAGACAAGAAATCTCAAATAGCTGTGATTGTTAAGAGCTCTAATGGAAAATTAAACAATGTGCAAAATCAGTTTGATAATGTAATAAGAGAGATGGAAACTCTAAGGATGAATAAAAATAAATACATGCCCAAACATTTCCTAGTGAAACTTCAGAAGCTCCAGGATAAAGAGAAAATATTAAAAGGTATCAGAGAGAACAGTCTTTTAACTCAATGGAAAAACAAAGTGACAGTAGATGTCAGACACCCTAGTCGCCAGCATACAAGGGCATCTGAAAGACGTAATCTGAAGAAAAATAATAATCAATCTAAAATTTCATGTCTAGCCAAATCTTTATGTAAGAGTTGAGATTAAAGAAGAACTTGCTGATACATACAAATACAAAAGGATATTTCCAACCACAGAGTCTCGTAGAAACTACAATTAATTGAAGCTTTCTAGCAAAAAGAAAAACAAACACTGAAGTAGAGTAGGATAAAAGAAATAATGACTAGCATAGAAATCGGTAAAATTATAAGTAATCCTAATTAACATTTGAGGGTAAACGTAATAGTACTTTATGATAAAAATGGAATATTGTAATATTCTGCACTGCAATGATAAGAATAATGAGGGCTATTCAGTAGGTAAAATGTACTAAGTTTTTGCCTTGTTTGGAGGAGGATGGAGATACATATGTAGACTTCATTTTTAAAAGAGTTATAGTTAGAAATGTATACTAGACATTTAAAGATAACAGGAAAAGTTGGGAAAACTTAGTAACATTTAAATTGGAAAAGAAAAAATAAAAAATAAAGTAAAAAGTCTGGTTAAGAAAAAATGTGAAAGGAATGATAGAAATAAATGGAAATATATGTATTTAATTGCAATAAATAAAACAATTGTTGTTAGGTTATAGAAGGCAATAGATCTCTAAGACACAAACATTTTTCTAAAACAAAATGACAAGAAATATTGAAGATAAATGGATAGAAAGAAATATATTGAAAAATGCTGACCAAAATAAGACTTCTATGGCAATTTCATATCAAAGAGAATTTAAGGAAAATATTAATAGAGATGAGAAAGAAAACTAATTCATAAGTGAAAGACACAAAACTATTTAACAATAAAGAACTTAGGTGTTCTTTGCAGCACCTCCTAAATATTTATTAGGCAAATACTAACAGAATTAAAAACTGAAATTGACAAAAAAATGCTGTGGCAGATTTTCTACATTTCTATTAGAAATTTTTCACCAGGGGTGCCTGGGTGGCTCAGTGGGTTAAAGCCTCTGCTTTCGGCTCAGGTCATGATCTCAGGGTCCTGGGATCGAGCCCTGCATCAGGCTCTCTGCTCAGCAGGGAGCCTGCTTCCCCCTCTCTCTCTGCCTGCCTCTCTGCCTACTTGTGATCTCTCTCTCTCTGTTAAATAAATAAATAAAATCTTAAAAAAAAAAATAAATTTTTCATCAAAAAGACCAGAAATAAAGAAAAGAAGAACAGAATTAGTAAGATTGAACTACAAAGAAACTTGATATACAAATATATATTCAAAATTTGATATTCAAAATTTTACTAAGCATTGACCATAAAATAATTCTTGAAACATTTTGAATAATTGATATCATATACTACATGATCTCTATGATATAAAAAATGAGGAATCAGTAGTTAAGTGATAGTTCCTCTCAAACCTTATATACTCCTGAATAACTAATGGATTTAAAAGGAAAACACAATGGGAATTATAAAATATTTATAGAATGCAATGACAATAAATGAGCTACATACTAACACTTGTGGGATGTAGCATGAGTGGAACTAGAGATCCATTATAGTATTAAAAGTGTTTTTTAAAAAGGGTTATTAAAAATAAATGAGCTAAGGGCGCCAGGGTGGCTCAGTGGATTAAGCTTCTGCCTTCAGCTCAGGTCATGGTCTCAGGGTCCTGGGATCGAGCCCTGCATTGGGCTCTCTGCTCAGTAGGAGGCCTGCTTCTCCCTCTCTCTCTGTCTGCCTCTCTGCCTACTTGTGATCTCTCTCTCTGTCAAATAAATAAATAAACAAATCATCTTAAATAAATAAATAAATAAATAAGTTAAGTATTCAGTTCAAGAAGCTAGAAAAATAGCAACCAAAAGAATGAAGAAGAAAGGAAATAATATAGATAAAAGCATGACTTAACAAGTATAGAGAACACTAGAGATAATCAGCAAATTTAAAGCTGATTCTTTGAAAATAGTCACAAGACAGACTATCCTGAATACAGCTGATCAGAGAAGGGTGGAAGTGACAAATCAGAAATGAAAAAAAGCAGGATATGACTATATATAAGATCTTTTTAAAGTCTCACGAAATTAGTTTGAACAACAATTGCCAATAAATTTCACATCTTAGAAGAGTGACAATATCATGGTAAAGTATAAATCACCAGAATTGACTGATGAAGGAAAACAAAATCTAATTCTCTTTCTAGGATGCTAATAAGCTTTATTTTTTTAAGGTATACAATGTGATGATTTAAGAGAAGTATGAATTGTAAAATGATTACCACCACCAAGTTAATTAACATATTCATCACTTTGCATATTCACCATGCTTCTGTGTGTGTGGCAAGAACACTTAAGATCTACTATCTTAGCAAATTTCAAGTATACACAACAGTATTATTAACTATAATCACCATGTGGTATGTTGAATCCCCAAAAGTTATTCATCTTAAAACTGAGAGTTTGACCGGTATCTCCCCATTTCCCTCACTCTCCAGCTCCTGGCATCATCTTTGTACTCTCTGGTTCTATAAGTTCAATTTTTTCATTTTCCACATATAAAGGAGATTATACAGTATTTGTCTCTCTGTGACTGGCTTATTTCCCTTAGCATAACATCCTCCAGATTCATCTTTGTCACAAATGGCAGGATTTTCTTTTTTTTTTTTTATCACTGCATGATATTCAATTGCGTGTGGATATATACATGTATAACACATTTTCTTTATCCATTCATCCAACCACATACACTTAGGTTGTTTCCATACCTTGGCTATTGTGAATAATACTGTAATGAACAAGGGACTGCACGTAGCTCTAGATACTATGTAGTTCCTTTTGAGGAAACTCCACACTGTTTTTCAGAATGGTTATACCAAATTACATTCCCACCAACAGTGCTTAAGGGTTCCCTTTTCTCTAAACCCTTACCAACACTTGTTATTGCTTGTCTTTTTGATAAGAACCATCCTAACCGGTGTGAGGTAATAGCGCATTGCGGTTTTGGTTGCATTTCTCTGATGATCAGTGACATTGAACATTTTTTCATACACCTGTTGGGCATTTGTATGTTTTCTTTGGAAAGAAGGCTATTCAAATTTTTTGTTCAATTTTGAATTGGGTTATCTTATTTGACTGATTGATTGTTACTGAGTTTTATGAGTTCCTTATATATTATGGACATTAACCTTTTTTCAGATTTATGGCTTGCAAATATTTTCTCACATTCCATAGGTCACCTTTTCATTTTGTTGATTTTCTTCCTTTGCTATAGAAGATTTTAGTTTGATGTAGTCCCACTTATTTATTGTTGCTTTGTTGCCTGTGCTTTTAGTATCATATCCAAAAGAATCATTGCCAAGGCCAATGTTAACAAGCTTTTTCCATGTGTTTTTTCTAAGAGTTTTATGGTTTCATGTCTTACATTTAAGTCTTTAATCCATTTTGAGTTAATTTTTGTGTTTGCTATAGGACAAGGGTCAATTTCATTTTTGTGTGTGGATAACCAATTTTCCCAACACCGTTTATCAAAGAGAATCCTTTCCCCATTGTGTAAAATCTAAACTGTTAAAAAGCAAAAACCAGTTAAGAAATTAGATTGGTGGTTGTAAAAATTCCATCCCCTCTGTTTCCTCTAAAGTCACTAGCACATTTATTCAACAAATCATTCATTCCTCAAATATTTATTGAGACCCTACTATGTGTCAGACACTGTCCTAGGCACTTGGGCTCATCAATGAACAAAACACAATAACAAAATATATTGTCTTCGTGGAGCTGAAATTCTAGTGAGGGGAGACAACAATAAACTATAAAAATAATGAGAATTATGTTATATTTTGGAAGGTGATAAAGACTGGAAAAAAATAGAACAGGGTAAAAGGGAGATAGAAGTACAGGATGGGGGTGGAAAGAAGCAAAGTGGGTGTGATAGAGGGGCTTGCCTGATATTTTTTTTTCTGTCTTAAATAAATGGTTCTTTAACCCAGTTCAATAATTACCCAATAGTTAAAGAAACTCTCTCTCTCTGAGGAAACATAACATAAAAAGTGCTAGAGAAAGTAACTGAGCTCCAACAGTGTGGAAACAAAGCCCTGTCCTCCCTTTGCTTCCACATCCATTACTGGCCCAAAAGGTATACTAGCTTTGTGGAGAAACCACCAGATTATTAGCAATGACTCTCCGTGGGTTGCTGGTCATTTGAGACAGACATTATTTTTCCTGATATTTTAAGTTGAAGGTCAAGGTATGCATCCCTGAGAAGGCAGGTTCAGAAGCTAAGAAATCAGCCATGTTGATATTGAGAGGAGAACATTCCAAGCAGAGAAAAGAAAGAAGAATGTCCATGCAAACAGGTTTCAGCATGTTTTGGGTACAGTGACACTGCATCAGAAGGAATTGAAGGGGAGGAGGCAGTAGAAGAAGAGGTCAGATTGTTAAAAGAATTTTACTGGTAAATTTTCTGTAAGCCTCAATGAAGAGAGAATCCTCAAACCAGTTTCAAAGAACAGAAAAAGGTTTAAAAAAATACCCAACTTCTTTTATGAGACTGATTTAATCTTGACACCAAAATTAGATAAGTAGAGAACTAGATAATTATAGACCTATCATACTTATGAACATAGATGGAAAAATCCTAATACAATATTGGCAAATCAAATCTAGTAACGTGTCTAGATTTAATCTTGCCCAAGGAAAGATTTTCTTAAGAATGTAAGGCTGGTACAGCACCAGAAAAATTTATCAATGCATATATGCATATCGGTGCATAATATATTAATAAGTTAGGGAATAAAAAAATAGAATCATCTTAACTGACTATCCATAATGGCCAGGATAGCTGTCATACATGTACCGAACAATGTGGATTTGCCTTCATCTTGGCTAGAATTGCTCCTGTCCAACTGAATGCCGGCATTTGTAAGCAGCAGTAATAAACATACCTGAAGAAATTACCAACCATCAAAGGGCAGGCTGATCATATGGCACTCTCTTATCATGAAAGTGGGATTTGTCTTCACTCGAATAGGGTTTATGTATTTACTATTACTTATTTACTTATTACATCTTCACTCGAATAGAGTTTACGTATTTACTATTACTTATTTACTTATTACTTATTTACTGTTTCATAGGGTTTACTTATATACAATTTGTCTTCACTCGAATAGGGTTTACTTATTCTGCATTGCATTTTCTTTCTCTGCCTGTCCTGTTTCTCTCCCACATAACATGGGAGATCCTATTGAATGCCCACAGTGAATGCTGTGGTGAGCTGACTGAGGCCTCCTCCCCCCAGCTGCAGAGAGGGTCAGCTCACAACTAACAATATTTCTGGGAACTGCTCCCAGCCAAAAGATCTGCCTTGGCCAAGCTTATACCTCTTCCCCAGTGACACCTCAATGACAGGTTCAGGCAGGGGTTCAAAGGCCCAGTTACCTTCTTGTCTTTGGGAAAGACCACTCTAGCTCTGGAACCCCCTGAAGAACAGGCTGAGGCCTCTATTACAGCTGCATTTTAGTTGAATTTCTCCCTGAGTGTAATCCTCCTCCCTTACTCCTTACACATATTCTAGAGAATATGCTCCAAGAAAACTTCTGCACAAAACCTGCTGTCTCAATGTCTGTTCCCCAGGAGACTTGACCATATAAAAATGCCCCCTTTCACCATCTTACCACTTCATATTATAGTGTTTCTGACCAAGGATTCTATTTTATGGAAGGCAAAGTAAGGTGACAGGCTAGAGTTCATGGCATTCACTGGGTCTGCTACGTGTCCCATCATGCACTAGAAATTAGACTTAAAAAACAGTGGGCCAGCCAATTGAACACTCAGTTACATTATCAGCTGAAGAACATCACCTTGTAAAAGAGTCTCTTTCTCCTACAGGATTTCTTTTTATGGTGCTGCTTCTCTCAGGGGGTGAACACAGGAGTCTGAGAACTAGGGATAGAAATGTGAGTGACATCTGTCATTACTGTACCTAGTGATCAGGCACAATATTTTTACTTTTCATTTAATGATTCTAGGTGCTTCAGTTTTAGAGAACTTACTACCTAAGAGAGGAATGCTTTTGCAAGGCGGCCCAATGATTTTTCCAGGGCGTAGAAGTTGGGCATATCATCTTACTTATTTAGATTCTTATATCATTGGATGAATAAGAAAGAAGAAAAAATTGAAGCACTGATTGGGTTGAGTAATCTTGATTTATCAAGATAAAATAAGGTTGCTACTTATTGTGGGCATTATGTAAGTTGTTCCCGAATATGATCCTTCTCCTTCCAGGCATATGGTAGGACTGCACTTCCCTATATGTGTGAATTTAGCCATGGCCTTGTTTTGGCAATATCTAGACGATGAACTCACAATTAGAAAGCCCACATTTGAGCTCTCTTTGGAAGTTGTGTAACTTTGATCAGCTTAACCTTTTTGATTATCTGTGTAGTTATCTAAATTGAGTAATCATGGGGTTACTCTGAAGAAAACTGGGTGATAAGGATGTAAATATTTGTAAATACAACAAAACATCTGGACATTTACCAATTGATCACTATGTGCTAAGTGTATTATGTGCATTTCTTAACTTTACCCTCATGCTATCTTTATGAAAATGTTGGGGATACAAATAATACCCTATTTCACAGATGAAGTATCTGAGAAGTTAAGTCCTTTGCCCACATTCCAAGAATTAGGTGGCAAATGAGGATGCACATCAGGTTGGACTCCGAGCACAAGATCTAAATAATAGGTTGTATATGTGCACAGTGTAGGGCAATGTAAAAATATCAGGGGGTGCTATGCAAGTCTAAGTTTCCTTTGAGAGTTTCTATTGGAAGTTCCATTGGAGGTCCTCCTGCCCTTGCTGTCTTTCCTATCTCATTCTGGTTCTAGTGCATTGCATCCAGAGGCTCTGAGACCTAAGAAACCAACAGAAGAGTCTGAGCTCCATTATTCATTTCTGGGTTCCTCATTATCAGTAATCTTGGGCAGCCTCTTCCTTCCTCTCCTCTCTTTCCTCTTTCTTTTGTACTAAAGACTTGGCACTTTTCTCTCCTCCTTTCCCACAGGGGATTTTGTCTTCTAATTTCATTCGCGACTTAAGAAGCTATGCTTTCCTTAAAGAAATTCTGAAATTTCTTTTTTTTTTTTTAAGATTTTATTTATTTATTTGACAGAGAGGGAGAGATTACAAGTAGGCAGAGAGGCAGGCAGAGAGAGAGGGGGAAGCAGGCTCCCTGCTGAGCAGAGAGCCTGATGCGGGGCTCGATCCCAGCCCCTGAGATCATGACCTGAGCGGAAAGCAGAGGCTTTAACCCACTGAGCCACCCAGACGCCCTCCTTTTTTTTCTTTTAAAGATTTTATTTATTTATTGAAATTCTGAAATTTCTTAAGAGAAGCCAACTTCCCCACAGTATCCACAGAAAGATAATGCTTTGAAGAGTACTCATCCCTTGCACACTTGTTCTCGGGGGACAGGTTTTAGCAGGTCACTTCATTTTCAAGTTCAGCTACAGATTTGTCACAGGGACCTAAGACTAAAACAAAGACCAGCGCCAGAACTGATGGTTCCTTTTAAACCAAGCCGGTACTGTCCACATTTTGAAAACATGTTCGTAAAGTCTGTATGAATGTAAATAACAGAGTCCCTTGAATTTAGTAGACTCATAATTTTTACTTGAAGTGTCATACCATGCCAGCTGAAATCCCACAAGGGGTGTGTGTGGGGAGGAGCTTCTAAACCACACTAGTGACACGTTTCCTTTTACCAGGAAGGTATGGCCCACGATCACAGATGGCTCAGAGAAGGTAACTCGGCTTCTGCCAGTGTTGGCAGTCTGAGAGAGCTTGGCTACCTTCCAGGTTAAGGAGTGAGCACAGTTCTGAGAAGAGGGCAGGATTAGCATGATGGGTACTTTTAGCTCATTGCAAGCCAGAGTATGCTTCACCCAGTAAAGCAGCATGGCTTCATTATTTGGCTCAAAGCAGCATTGCACAGCCTATATTATGCAGAATATTGATTCCATTACATATTCTGTGGGAAAGGAGTTGTCTCTTAGAGACACACAATGTTGATTAGCATATATAAAACCATAAAAACCCTCCCTTAGCCTATTCAGCTTGGGTTATGTAGTATTCCCCAAACTTATTTGATCTAGGAATTTATCTTTTTATTCCACATTTTTTAGCATTCCCAAAGGAAGTATTTTGGAAATCCCAATAGCTCTCAGTGTCCAGATATCAGACAGTCATATTAAAATATAAAATTAAAAAATTACTTCTTTCTCACTAAGCTACTCACTAATTATATGTATCTCAGATTCTATTCATGAATAACTAAACAATACCACAATTATGCAGCTATATATATGGCTACATAATCATGCATTATCTCTTTATAAAACATTTTATATCTGTGCCTAATTTTTATCTTTCCTCTTTGGATATACACTTAGGCAGACTCCCTTTGCCTCTTTGGATATAGTCTTTGGCAGATTCACTTCTTTAAAATGATATGACATTGATTATGGAGACTTGTGAAATGTTCATTTGAATTACAATAAAAGCTAAGCAGCTTTTACTTTTTTAAATTTTATATAAAGAGATACCAAAATTATTGTCTCAAATGAGGTAGTTTCTCTCTCCTCCACCACCACCACCTCTCTCTCTTTTTCTCCTTCCCTAACTATCCAGGGCAGGTAGGTTGTTTCTGCTCTATTAAGTCATACAGGCACCCAGACGAGAGAGGCAGCTCTACTATCCTGAACTGGGGGTTTGTTTGTTTGTTCGTTCTGGTCATCTCATTTCCAGTTAAAAGGAAGGAAAAGTGGTGGAAAAGCCAGGACAACGCCTCTGCAAAAGTAACCCAGATGTTACTTTTAGTATTTATCCTCATATCACATTAGCAGGAATTTAGTCACGTGGCCATTCCTAGCCAAAAACCTGGAAAATGTAATTTCTTGCTGGTGCCCATGGGACAAAGAATAGAGAACAGGACTGTAAGTGGCTGCAGCCTGCAATCTGCTACGGCCTGTCATTCTGGCCGGCCACGCAATATTCTGCACTTTCCTCCCCAAACATAGACTTGTTGCCTCAAGGGAGGCAAGTTCCCTCTAGTTATTGCCTCTATTTCAAAATCCTAGACCTTTAGGTGACACTCAGTCCTCTTCATCAGGTCTAGAGATATCCCTTATTGTATATAACACTGTGATCTAAAAGATAATTTGCCCCTTCTCCCTCCATAATATACAATTGTGGAGTAACAAGAAAATAACCCTAATAAAATCTCCCATTCAGAACAGGAAAACAACTGCAAACACAAGAAGTCAGTGATTATGGCCATGAGTAAATTACTGCTGGATAGGAACTGGAGAGGCTTCCTGTCCTGGGAGGTGGAGTATGTTAGTAGGTTAGATATGGTCTCTGGTTCTGAGATGAACTGCCTTGCCCACTGTCCTCCATGCATCTTAGCCATGCCTTCTGGGAGGTTCTTCCTGGTCTGTGTTCTTGCACAACATCTGAAATGGGTGCTAGAGGGAATGTTCTACTTGGGAACTACATAGTTTTCTTTGCACACTTTCTGCTAATGTAGTTTAGAAAGCCTGGAAGCTTTTGTAGACCAGTCCTATGGCCTGAAACTCCCTAAAAAATTTAGTAGCTTTCTGATCTATTTGATACCAGTCAGTTTCATGTTCAAGTAACCTCACCCAAGTTGTTTTCTGGACATTTTCTAAAGTCTGTCTTATATGCCAGCATTCGTGTTGAGCCCATTTCTTTCTCCCTTGTTTTAATGAGTATACCTTACAGAAATGTGAACCAAAAGGTCTTAGTGAGATACCAACATTAATCTGGCTTTCTGGCACAAGGCTATATTCTTTAATTTGGCTGAAAGTCTTAATAGTAGGGCTTTGTGAAAGGCTTTACATAGTTTTTACATAGTCTTATTTCTTGTTCTTAGTGATATGGAAGCATTTCTATTTTTAAACACTGCTTACAACTTCCCCATTTTTGTTTGCATTCTTCTTTTTCTTGTTATGCCTTACTAAAGGCAGCAAGATATATGTATCAATATAACATAACGGCTCTCCCCAACTGCTTCCCATATAGTTATCATCTCCACAGGCACATGGTTGGCTTTCTAAGTTGGCACAAACGACAGTTTTATCAAGAAGTTTTCAATGGCATAATAAGTATCAGCAGCTTCCAGCCTGCAACATCTATTTCTTCACCACCAATACGTAGCCTCTGGGTCAATTACACATGTTTTAGGTTTTTGTTAAGTCAGAACCCTACTTTTAGGTACTAATTTTTTATTTTAGTTAAGGTCAAGTTAAACTTTCTGTCTCAAAACTAAGTGGCTCAAACAAGTTTATGTCACTTTAAAAAAATTATCAGTATTGATAGGTAGTCTGCTCTATGCGGTGATCCAGGTTTTACTGGGAGAGTTCTGCCAATTCATCAGGTGTGTCTAAGGTTTGTTCAGTGGCTGCCATGTCTATCCAGCAAAAAGGAAAGATGAAAACCAATAGAGGAATATTGGTAAATGTGTCCAGCTAAGTGGCCATGTGCCCAGGAAGAGTCAACAGATTCAAGAGGAAGACCTTCAATCTATATGCAACTCAACATGCAAAAAACCAGATAATCCAATTAATAAATGGGAGAAGTTATGAACAGACATCTCTCCAAAGGAGACATCTAGATGGCCAACAGACATATGAAGATGCTCCACATCACTCATCATCAGGGAAATGCAAATCAAAACTACAATGCGATATCACCTCACACCTGTCCGAATGGCTACAATCAAATTTACAAGAAACAAGTGTTGGTGAGAATGTGGACAGAAAGGAACCCTCTTGTACTGTTGATGGGAATGCATACTGGTGTAGCCACTGTGGAAAAACAGTAGGAGTCTCCCCAAAAAGTTAAAAATAGAACTCTACCCTACGATCCAGCAATCACACTACTAGATGTACCCAAAGAACATAAAACACTAATTTAAGGGGATACCTGCACTCCTATGTTTATAGCAGCATTATTTACAATAGCCAGACTATGGAAACAGCCCAAGTGTCCATCTATAGATGAATAGATAAAGAAGATGTGGGAGATATATATATATATACACACACACACACACACACACACACACATATACACACAATGGAATATTTTTCAGCCATAAAAAAAATTAAATCTTGCTATTTGCAACACAATGGATGGAGCTAGAGGATATAATGCTAAGCAAAATGAGTAAGTAAGAAAAAAACATAGCATATGATTTCACTAATATTTGTAATTTAAGAAACAAAACAAATGAGCAAAGGGGAAAAAAAGGAGAGAGATACCAAGAAACAGACTTTTAACTACAGAGAACAAACTGATGGTTACCAGAGGGAAAGTCAGTGGGGGGATGGATGAAATAGGTGATGAGGATTAAGAGTACACTTATTGTGATGATCACCGAGTAATGTGTAGAATTGTTGAATCACTATATTATACACCTGAAACTAATATACCACTGTATGTTAACAATACTGGAATTGAAAGAAACAAAGAAAGAGAGAGAGAGAATGAACAAACACTGGTATAAGAAAAAAGAAGAAGAAATAAAACCTGTAGTCTACTATAGCTTTAGAGCACATGGTCAAAATCATATATACATAAACAATGTGATTTAATATATGATATGCTATATTAAGCAATGACATAATAATATGTTCAAATGAGCTGCTATAAGCCCTACTAAGATTTAACAGATTAATAAATTCATGTCTATCTCCCAGATGTTTAGTTTTTTGATGTTACAAATAGTACTGTGGCATTTAAAAATAGAGTGCCACTTGGCACGAATAACCCATAAAATTATGTTTTTGGACACCAATAACAGGTAAACAGTAATAGCTTAACCTTGAAATAAAATCAGTAACTTCACTCAGTTATGAAAGTTTTCTACATTACAGGCATAGAACAAAAAGAATGGAAAAATGAGGCATTTTGGCATTATTGCAGAAAACATCGGCTTGGATGCTTGTCATATGACCCAGCAATAGACTTATATAGTAACTTTGGCTAACATGAGTTGAAAGATTAATCAAAGCTACAAAATTAATGATGTCAGTGGCTTTCCAAAGCACTCAGACTTCTGGGTTTAGGACCACTTGGAAAACTTCGGTAAGATTTTGGTAACTAACAAACCACATTTTACTGAATCAAAATAAAAACTTAGATGGTTAGATATATTTTAAGTAATTCATTTAACTGATATAATCTGCATCTTCACATATCTTTTCTGCCCTCCTCCACCCTTTGAGTGACCCATTCTCTAGCTCTGTTGGGGTTCCTTTCACCAAAGGGAGGGAAGGGGTGAATTGGAGGAAATCAGAGGGGTGATAAACCATGAGAGACTGTGAACTCTGAGCAACAGACTGAGGGTTTTGGAGGGGTGGGGGTAGGGGGATGGGTGAGCCTGGTGGTGGGTATTGTGGAGGGCACTGGGTGTGGTACATGAACAATGAATCTTGTAACACTGAAAAAATAAAATAAAAGTATTTGCGGGGAAAAAAAAAACAAAAAAACAAAGGAATGTTGAAATGTTTCTTCCTCCATATGCCTTTCCTTCAACCATTCCTCTCTCTGGGGCCCTCCTATCAGCAACTCCAGCTACTGCTAGAGGAACTCTCTTCTCCCAATCACAGACAAAGTTCTTAAAAGAGTAGTCTTTATTTCATCAAATTCCTTCATTTCTATTCTGCCCTCACCTTTCTACAAGGTTGCCTCCATCCATAGCACTCCCTGAATCTTCTCTCACACAGTCAACAGAAAGTGCTATTTCCTTTAGTCCTGACCATACTTTATTTGTCCTCATCTTACTCAACCCCTTAGTAACTCTGACTATGGTCAACCCATGACCTAGTCATTGGCTGCTGTGATACCTCATTTTCCCTCTTTTTCCTCCTACTTTCTGATCATTTCTCCCCAGTTTCTTTTGCTGGCCCATCTTTATCTACTTTTGGATTCCAACTTTCCTCATGAACTAGTCCTTAGCCATTTTAAATTCTCATGAAGTTCATTCTCTCTAGTCAATCTTATCCTTGCCCATTGTTTCCATTTCTTTCTGTGCCTGGATGACTAACAAAAGCATACATCAGGCCCAAGCCTCTCTTCTGAGTTTCAGGGTCTTGTATCCATCTGCCCACATGATACCTTCTGGTGGATCTTTCTATGACACCTCAGACTCCATATGTCTCAACAATATGGGCAACTCACCCAAGCTTGATTCCCTTTCAGTGCTCCTTACTTCAGTAAAAGGCATCCTCCTCCAAAAAGGGGCTCACCTCGTAAAACTAGAAATGACCAAAATTTTGTGGCACTGTATCCAGGATATTTGACATCTGGAATAACACTACCTTTCTCAACACAACAAAATTATTTTCAGTAATAATCATGAAATGGAATAAATAATAATTAAGATTACAACAGAAACTCAGAGAGTGAAAACTGTTTTTCTTGAACTTTGCATATACACAGTCATGCTAGAAGTGAAATAATGTATATGATTAAAATTAAATTACATTTATAGAAAAAAAGAAAAAATAATTTCTTCATACATTTAAAGGATCTTAATTTATTTTTTGTAAAAATGGGGAAAATTGGGGGTGCCTGGGTGGCTCAGCAGGTTAAAGCCTCTGCCTTCGGCTCAGGTCATGATCTCAGGGTCCTGGGATCGAGCCCCGCATCGGGCTCTCTGCTCGGCAGGGAGCCTGTTTCCCCCTCTCCCTGCTTGTGATCTCTCTGTCGGATAAATAAAATCTTAAAAAAAAAAAAGGGGGGGAAAATTGCACCTACATATTGGTTGTTGCAGTAATGAATAATAGTGTAGATTCTGTTGCTGAGCCTTAAATTCTGTAAATTTTTCAAAGTCAAAATTGATCTTCATGTATTCATGCTTAATAGACAGTACAGCAGATTTGCTAATCGTTCTTCACTCAGAGCTAAGGAAACTTTTAATTAATTTTAATTTTCAAACTTATCTTTGATATGAAACAACAGATATACAAATAAATTAAGGGAAGTCTTAATAGATTTGGTGGAGATTCACAAAGAAATTCACATTTCACAAACACAGAAAAATGTAGTTCTGCCTGTGTCACTGTTTCTTCAGAATCCATACTAACAGATTTCAATTGTTTCACAGTCAAAAAATTTTAAACACAAATGAAAACTCCAAGTGGTCACTTAGAATAATAGAATTGAAATAATACAAGTTCTTTTTTCTTCATCTTTACAGTCACTGTGCTGTCATTATTTCACAACTATTGTCTAAAGGCAGGCATATGTAGTATGGTTGGGATTGGAAATACAAAATGAGCCCAAAATGAACAAAAAGGATACTGAACCTTTAGTAACTTACTGCCAAATGAACTCATATAATTGTACTTACACATGCAAAGTGCAGGAGCCAGACTTGTAACTGGGAGAATTCCAAATTAACCTCCTCTTAGACAGACTATAAAGGACAAAATATGAACATGTGCTAATTCAAAGTTACACATACACTATCATTAACTCAACAGTAACTAGAGGAATTACTAGAACTAAGACCAATAAAACATTTCTCTGGAAAAAATGTTTTATAACTAACATTGATTTTTGGTATGATGGAACTATTTGTATCCTGATTATACTAATGCTCCCTGACTTGACATGGGTCTAACAATTCATAGAATTTTATCCCAAATAAAACAGATATAAAACCCTTTGAGAAACTTACATATATATAATACATATGTTAAATTACATATATGTGTATATATGTATTTATACATATATGTATGTATATATGTATACATATGTGTGTATATATACATATATATAAATATAATAAAGGTCATTACACAAGTGTAATGCATTTGTCAAAACTCACGGAACACTGAAAATGAGTGAATTTTGGAGGGAAGAGCAAGATGGTGGAGGAGTAGGAGACCTAAATATCATCAGGTCCCAGGAGTTCAATGAGATAGTTATCAAACCATTCTGAACAGCTACAAACTCAACAGGAGAGAGAAGAAAAGAAGAGCAGCAATTCTAGGAACAGGAAATCGATGACTTTCCAGAAGGTAGGATGTACAGAGAAGTGAAGCTGAAACATTTGGGAAGATAGACCCAGGGGGAGGGCCACCTCCTGGCAAGTGATAGAGCAGCGTAGCACAAAATTGGAACTTCTAGAAGTCTGCTCCACCGAAGGATGTCACTCCAGAGGCTAAGTGGGGGGGCAGAGCCCTCACGGGCACAGTGTGGTCTCAAGACCCGTGGTCACAGAAAGACCAAGGGTGTATGAGTGTGGCAGAGCTCCAAGGTATCAGAGCAGGGAATCCAGCTGCAGAGACAGAACAAAGGAGTAGGATCTCAGCTCAAGATTACCTTAAACCATGATCTGTGGCATAGCTGGGCCACTGCTCTTCGGGCAGGGACCAAACAAGAAGCAGATCTGGGAAGACTCATCTTCCTCCTCCGGGAGGAGTGGTGTGGGAGTGTGCTGCAGGAATCTGCTGGGTTTGGAGACTCCAAACGGGGCTGTAAGCCAGAGATAGAAATGCTCGGTCACAGGCCAGGTGAGCACAGAGTGCGGCTGGAGACTAGGGAGACGGGAGTGACTGCTTTTCTCTGAGGGCACGCTGAGGAGTGGGGCCCGGAGCTCTCAGCTCCTATGGGGCAGGAGATTGGGAGGCTGCCATTTTCTTTCCCATCCTTCAAAGCTGTATGGAAAGCATTCAGGGAACAAAAGCTCCCAAGACCAAAACCGAGCAGATTACTTAGCCTGGCCTCTGGCAAGGGTGGTGCAATTCTTCCTCAGGCAAAGACATTTGAGAATCACTGCAACACGCCCCTCCCCCAGAAGATCAGCAAGAACATCCAGCCAATACCAAGTTCAACTATCAATGAGAATTGTGGAACTCCAGAGCTAGGGGAAAGCAACAAATAGAACTCATGACTTTTTTCCCATGATCATTCAAAGTTAAATCATTTTAATTTTACTTTTTTCTTATTCTATTTTTTAAAATTTTTCTTTCCTATTTTAACTTTTTTTTTTTTAAAGATTTTATTTATTTATTTGACAGAGAGAGAGAAATTGCAAGTGGGCAGAGAGGCAGGCAGAGAGAGAGAGGGGAAAGCAGGCTCCCTGCTTGCTGAGCAGAGAGCCCGATGCAGGGCTCGATCCCAGGACCCTGAGATCATGACCTGAGCCGAAGGCAGAGGCTGAGCACACTGAGCCACCCAGGCTCTCCTATTTTAAAGTTTTTTGACAATTTTATCTTATCAATACTTTTTTATCAATACTTTTTTAAAAGTCTTTTTAAATTTTCATTTTTATAGTCATATTTTATCCCTTCATTGTATTTAACCTTATTTTTTGTATACATATAGGCTTTTTTTCTTTAAAATTTTCTTTAAAATTTCTTTAAAATTTTTCTTTAAAATTCTTTAAAAATTTTTCTTTAAAATTTTTTTTCTTTAAAATTTCTTCTAATAGATCAAAATATGCCCTAAATCTAGTGCATGGCTTTTTTCTAGTCTCCAGCATGATCACATTCTACCCTCTTTTTTCTTTTCTTTTTTCAACCAACTTCTTATCTTATCAATTCCTTTTTTAGAATAATTTTAATTTGCATCTTTACAGTCATATTCCATCCCTTCATCATGTTTAACCTTATTTTTTGGATATATATATGTTTTCCTTTCCTTAAAATTTTGAGAGGTAGTTACTTCTAACATACCAAAATACACCCAAAATCAAGTATGTGCCTCTGTTCTATTCACCAGTCTAATATATATATATCTTTTTCCCCCTTCTTTTTTCTCCCCACAGTTAGTGTATATCTTTCTGGGGACGATGCTACCCTTTTAGTATTTTGTTCTCTCATTCATCTATTCTTATTTGGATAAAATGACAAGGAGGAAAAACTCACCACAAAAAAAAAGAATAAGAGGCAATACTGCCATTAGGGACCTAATTGATTGACTTATTGATTAGGGACCTAATCAATACAAACATTAATAATATGTCAGAACTAGAGTTCAGAATGACGATTATCAAGGTGCTAGCTGGACTGGAAAAAAGCATGGAAGATATTAGAGAATCCCTTTCTGGAGGAATAAAAGAACTGAAATCTAACCAAGTTGAAATCAAAAAAGCTATTAATGAGGTGCAATCAACATTAGAGGCTCTTACTGCTAGGATAAGTGAGGCAGAAGAGAGAATTAGTGATATAGAAGACCAAATGATGCAGAATAAAGAAGCTGAGCAAAAGAGAGACTGGACCACGAGGGGAGAATTCAAGAGATAAGTGATACCATAAGATAAAACAATATTAGAATAATTGGGATCCCAGAAGAAGAAGAAAGAGAGAGGAAGAGAAGGTAAATTGGAGCAAATTATAGCAGAGAATTTCCCTAATTTGGCGAAGGGAACAAGCATCAAAATCCGGGAGGCACAAAAGTACCCCCTCAAAATCAATAAAAATAGGTCCACACCCCATCATCTAATAGTAAAACTTATAAGTCTCAGTGACAAAGAAAAAATCCTGAAAGCAGCTTTGGAAAAGAGGTCTGTAACATACAATGGTAGAAATATTAGGCAGCAGACCCATCCACAGAGACCTGGCAGGACAGAAAGGGCTGGCTTGATATATTCAGAGCACTGAATGAGAAAAATATGCAGCCATGAATACTATATCCAGCTAGGCTATCATTGAAAATAGAAGGAGAGATAAAAATCTTACAGGATGAACAAAAACTAAAAGAATTTGCAAACACCAAACCAGCCCTAAGGAAAATATTGAAAGCAAAGAGAGAGCCTAAAAGTAACAGACCAGAAAGGAACAGAGACAATATACAGTAATAGTCACATTACAGGCAATACAATGGCACTAAATTCATATCTTTCAATAGTTACCTTGAATGTAAATTGGGCTAAATACCCTGAATGTAAATTGGGCTAAATGCCCCAAATAGATACACAGGGTATCAGAATGGATAAAAAAACAAGACCCATTGATATGGTGTCTACAAGAAACTCATTTTAGACCCAAAGACACCTCTAGATTTAAAGTGAGGGGGTGGAAAACAATTTACCATGTTGGACATCAAAAGAAAGCTGTGGTGGCAATCCTTATATCAGATAAATTAGATTTTAAGCCAAAGATCATAATAAGAGATGAGAAAGGACACCATATCATACTTAAAAGGTCTGTCCAACAAGAAGATCTAACAATTTTAAATATCTATGCTCCTAACATGGGAGCAGGCAATGATATAAACCAATTAATAACAAAATCAAAGAAACACATCAACAATAATACAATAATAGTAGGGGACTTTAACACTCCCTCACTGAAATGGACATATCATCTAAGCAAAAGATAAACAAGGAAATAAGGGCTTTAAATGACACACTGGACCAGATGGACATCAACTTATATTTAGAATATTCCATCCCAAAGCAGGAGAATACACATTCTTCTCTAGTGCACATGGAACATGCTCCAGATTAAATCACATCCTGGGTCACAAATCAGGTCTCAACTGGTACCAAAAGATTGGGATCATTCCCTGCATATTTTCAGACCACAATACTTTGAAACTTGAACTCAATCACAAGAGGAAAGTTGGAAAGAACTCAAATACATAGAGGCTAAAGAGCATCCTACTAAAGAATGAATGGGTCAACCAGGAAATTAAGAAGAATTTTAAAAATTCATGGGAACAAATGAAAATGAAAACACAACTGTTCAAAATCTTTGGGACACAGCAAAGGTGGTCCTGAGAGAAAGTATACAGCAATACAAGCCTTTCTCAAGTAACAAGAAAGTTCTCAAATACACAATCTAACCCTACACCTAAAGGAGCTGGAGAAGGACCAGCAAAGAAAGCCTAAACCCATCAGGAGAAGAGAAATAATAAAGATCAAGCAGAAATCAATGAAATAGAAACCAAAAGAATGGTAGAGCAGATCGAAGAAACTAGGAGCTGGTTCTCTGAAAGAATTAATAAGATTAATAAACCCCTGGCCGAACTTCTCAAAAAGAAAACAGAAAGGACCCAAATTAAAATCATGAATGAAAGATCACAACCAACACCAAAGAAATACAAACAATTATAAGAACATATTATGAGGAACTATACGCTAGCAAATTAGACAATCTGGAAGAAATGGATGCATTCCTAGAGACATATAAAATACCAAAACTGAACCAGGAAGAAATAGAAAACCTGAACAGACTCATAACCAGTAAGGAGATTGAAGCAGTTATCAAAAATCTCCCAAGAAACAAGAGCCCAGGGCCAGATGGCTTTCCAGGGGAATTCTACCAAACATTTAAAGAAGAATTAATACCTATTCTCCTGAAACTATTCCAAAAAATAGAAATAGAAGGAAAAGTTCCAAACTCATTTTATGAGACCAGCATTACCTTGATCCCAAAACCAGACAAAGACCCCATCAAAAAGGAGAATTATAGACCAATATCCTTGATGAACATGGATGCAAAAATTCTCACCAAAATACTAGCCAATAGGATCCAACAGTATATTAAGAGGATTATTCACCACAACCAAGTGGGATTTATTCCTGGGCTGCAAGGTTGGTTCAACATCTGCAAATCAACCAATGTTGATAAAAGAAAGAACAAGAACCATATGATACGCAATAGAGGCT
>CM052885.1:14745647-14850094 GCA_028534135.1 Potos flavus
GAAGTCAAACTCTCACTCTTTGCAGATGATATGAGACTTTATGTGGAAAACCCAAAAGATTCCACATCAAAACTGCTAGAAATCATACAGGTGTCAGGATATAAAATCTATGCACAGAAATCAGTTGCATTTCTATACACCAACAGCAAGACAGAAGAAAGCGAAATTAAGCAGTTGATCCCATTTACAATTGCACCCAAAACTATAAGATACCCAGGAATAAACCTAACCAAAGAGGTAAAGAATCTGTACTCAGAAAACTATAAAGTACTCATGAAAGAAATTGAGGAAGACACAAAGAAATGGAAAAACATTCCACGCTCATGGATTAAAAGAACAAATAATGTGAAAATGTCTATGCTATCTAAAGCAATCTACACATTTAATGCAATCCCTATCAAAATACTCTCAATTTTTTTCAAAGAAATGGAATAAATAATCCTAAAATTTATATGGGACCAGAAAAGACCCGAATAGCCAGAGGAATGTTGAAAAAGAAAACCAAAGTTGGCGGCATCACAATTCCAGACTTCAAGCTCTATTACAAAGCTGTAATCATCAAGACAGTATGGTACTGGCACAAAAACAGACACATAGATCAATGGAACTGAATAGAGAGCCCAGAAATGGAACCTCAACTCTAAGGTCAACTAATCTTCAATAAAGCAGGAAATAATGTCCAATGGAAAAAAAACAGTCTCTTCAAATGGTCTTGGGAAAAAAGGACAGCCAAATGCAGAAGAATGAAACTGGACCATGTCCTTACACCACACACAAAAATAGACTCAAAATGGATGAAAGACCTCAATGTGAGACAGGAATCCATCCAAATCCTTGAGGAGAACACAGGCAGCAACCTCTTCGACCTCAGCCCCAGCAACTTCTTCCTAGAAACACCACCAAGGGCAAGGGAAGCAAGGGCAAAAATGAACTATTGGGACTTCATCAAGATCAAAAGCTTTTGCACAGCAAAGGAAATAGTCAACAAAACCAAAAGACAACCAACAGAATGGGAGAAGATATTCGCAAATGACATATCAGATAAAGGTCTAGTATCCAAAATCTGCAAGGAACTTCTCAAACTCAAAACCCAAAGAACAAATAGTCCAATCAAGAAATGGGCAGAAGACATGAACAGACATTTCTGCAAAGAAGACATCCAAATGGCCAACAGACACATGAAAAAGTGCTGAACATCATTTGGCACCAGGGAAATACAAATCAAAACCACAGTGATATCACCTCCCACCAGTCAGAATGGCTAAAATTAACAAGTCAAGAAACGACAGATATTGGCGAGGATGCAGAGAAAGGGGAACCCTCCTACCCTATTGGTGGGAATGCAAGCTGGTGCAGCCACTCTGGAAAACAGTATGGAGGTTCCTCAAAAAGTTGAAAATAGAGCTACCCTACGACTCAGCAATTGAACTACTGGGTATTTACCCTAAAGATACAAATGTAGTGATCCAAAGGGGCACGTATATCCAAATGTTTATAGCAGCAATGTCCACAATAGCCAAACTATGGAAAGAAGCTAGATGTCCATCAACAGATAAATGGATAAATAAGATGTGATATATAGATATATAGATATATAGATATATATACATAATGGAATACTATGCAGCCATCAAAAGAAATGAAATCTTGCCATTTGCAATGACGTGGATGGAACTAGAGGGGATTATGCTAAGCAAAATAAGTCAATTAGAGAAAGACAATTATCATATGATCTCTCTGATATGAGGAATTTGAGAGGCAAGGCCAGTGGTCATGGGGGGTATGGAGGGAAAAAATGAAACAAGATGGGATCAGGAGGGAGACAAATCATAAGAGACTCTTAATCTCATGAAACAAACTGAGGGTTGCTAAGAGGTGGGGTGATAGGGATAGGGTGGCTGGGTTATAGACATTGGGGAGGGTATGTGCTATGGTGAGTGCTGTGAAATGTGTAAGCCTGATGATTCACAGACCTGTACCCCTGGGGCAAATAATATATTATATGTTAATTTAAAAAATGCGTGAATTTTATGTTAAATTATTACCTAAAATGTTTTTCATTAAAAACGTTCTGGAGCATAATGATAATGAAAAAGAGATCACTTTTAGTGGGGTGTATTTACATTTTAAATGCTCTACAAACAATATTTCTCCTTATTACCTAGACTCAGGGTAGATGGTTCCCATAGCCTCACACTTAGTACACCACTGGATCCTTAACATCTTATCCCTACCGCTGATATCCAAATGGATCTTAAAGACAACTAAATCTAATAGTTTAAGTGTATTACAAAACTGTCAAGTGTCTCCATTTCTTTTTCTACCCTGAGCCGCTATCATATCCTGCTAAGACTCATGCAAAAACTCTGTATGTGGGAATCTCTCTACATCTGTTCATGCCACTCAAATCCATTCTACACAAAGCATCTCAAGCAATCTTTGTAAAAGGCAGAATTTGCTATGTCATATCCCCTTTTAAGATTTTCAATAGTTTTGCAATAGCTCTTACAATAGAGTTAAAATCCTAACCAGAACCTAAAATCCTACATTACCAGGTCCCTGCCTGCTCTTTCATTTCCACCCCAAATCATTCACCACCTTATTTTGTGAGTTCTATCCACCATGACTGTGGTACCTAATTTTCTTCTTCTCCCTCCTTTTCCACTAAACCCGTTACTATCCCGACCCCAAGCAACCAGAGCAGGAGAATGTGGCTGTGGCTGAACTAATTAGAAATACTCACCAGGGACTATGAGTCTTGAACAGGTGGCCAAAGGAAGAGAAATAGGGAGCTTTCATTCTTAAAAGCAACATTGGTCCAGCAACAACTCCAATTTTGCCCAGTAGAGAGGGAAGTGTACAGTAGGAGTGGTTTCAATTCCTGGTTAAATGTAGATATCAGGTGGGCCAACACCCTGCATCCTTTCAGTCTTTGAGAATGGCACTAATCTCTTCCGTTCCATTTGGGATATGGTATTGCTTATGCTTTACTATCTTGGCTGGAGCAGGGGCTGATATATTAGACAAAGGAGATAGTTTTAGTCTTTAACTTGACCTTTCCTATAATAATGTCTCTTATTCTGAAAGCCAAGGAACTCTGGTGAGACTCCTGCCAGTTTCTAAGAAAAATATCCATTGAGTAGATCTCTGGACTCATTGGACCCATTGTGAGACACACCTAGGCCAGATCTCCACTTTTCACCTGGTTTCCTTAAGTCCCTATTCTAACAGAAGGGTGATAACTCTTCTGTGGAGCTCTTGGGTTAAATGTCAGCTCAGGCCTGATATCCAATAAACAAAAAATTTGGGGATTCTCTTTCCAGTGTACAAGCATGTACACAGCTAAGCATGTACATAGCTGTGTCACTTTGGGAAAGATCTAAAAGAATAATTATTATATATACTTGCTATGTCATTGTAGCATCCTTCCTCAGAAAGATCCGACCTTTCCCTTAATTAATGAACTTTTGATTCTGAGAGCTAAGTGAGATATAAAGACCATTTAAGGAATCATATTTTATCACTAGAGCAACTGACATCAGCATTCTACTCATCCATTCAGTAATACATACATATGCACACATGCACATAAATTGTTTTTTGTTGGTTGACTGACCATCATCTTATCTTGCTTCCAAGAATCATATGGGCTATTTGTTTATTATTGTCATAGATCCTTGCAGGCCAGGACTTCTGGTTGCAATTCTGACCTTGATGTCCATCATAGCATTTTATTCTACCTTGCCTCTGATGGTTAAATGCTACCACTGGCACTGGACTCTATATATTCAAAATTCTGTAATCTTTATTGACTTCAGGGATCTCAGAGTCAGATTAGGCTACAGAAAACAGTACTGAACCTACTGGAGTTGCTGCTGCCTGCTCTCACCAGCATATTTCTTGTTGCCTTAGTTAAGGTAATATCCTCTGGTCTCACTTAGTAATGTAGCCATCTAGTGTGTTTCTGAGTCTTATATAATAAATCCCTTTTAGAATGTTCACTTCTTCTAGTATTTTGACCCCTTCTCTAACATCTGCCTGCACAGTTTTTGCATCTCAATTTAATGAGGGCCATTATTTTTGCCAATTTTCACCAGTTTATAGGACAGATACAAGTGCCTCTGCCAGAGCGTTCAATTCTGAATCACGGTTGAATAGTGGTCCTCAAGCTTTAGTGTCCATTATAGTCACCTGGAGAGTTTGTTAAAACTGTAAATTTCTGGGAATCATCCCCAGAACTTCTGATGCAGGTCTGTGTGAGACCTAAGAATGTGCATTTCCAACAACTTCCCAAGTAAGGCTGATCCTGCTTATAATGAGGACCAATCTTGAGAACTAAGATAGAGTGACTTCATATCAACAAACTCTTCCTTTTTCCAGCTTCATATTGTCCATTACCTCAGCTAGCATTCCATTCCCAGGTTTGCTAATATACATCATAAGGGTCAGGGAGATCCGGAGTTTCAGTATTATCAAGCCATTAAATATTAGAATAAAGGGAAGAAACAAGTATAACATGATTTTGAATTTTCTATCTTGCATTTCTGAACAGAGAGTGGTGCTATTCCTAAGAGAAAGAAAGGCAATGGCTAAGATTGGTGGGGTGTGAATATGGCAGGTTCAGGTTTGTATCTGAGGGGTATCAACTTAAAGATGTGCAGTAAGTAGAAGGATATAGGAGACTTGAGCTAAGCAAGAAATACGTCCAGGAGTTACAGGGTAAGAAGTTGGAATAAATGGGTTCAACGTGGTTGGAGACATAGGAGTGAATGACATCACCCAGAGAGACTAAGGATATAGAGAGGAGGTAGGATAAAGGATAGGGATGGAACACTGGGGGAAATACCAAAATTAAGATGGATATTTGCACAAAGGGGAGTCCTGTAGTTTAATCAGAGCAAAAACTTTGATAGCTAGGAATCTATAGAAAAGGGACTAGCCCACAATGTTAAAAGCTGAAGAATAGTTAGGGAATATGTGCACTCTGAAGAGTCTCTGTCAATGGAAGAGATTATGCCATTGGGATTAAATTTACCAATATAGTTTCATAAAGTTCAGTGTTTGGGGAAGAGGGGTATTGAAACCTGACCCCAGAGGGTAGGTGGGGCAATGATAGATGTTGTACACTGTTTTTGTTTTGTTTTGTTTTTAGAGATGTTTGGCTGCTAAGGAAGCTACAGGGAAATTAGAATATTTGGAACGTATCTTTTATTCTGAAGTCAGATGTAAAAGGAAAAGAATCCCAATGGATGGAGTACATGGCAAGAGTTGAAGACAACAGGCTGACTCCTTAGAGTTTACAGAGAGAAAAGAAAAGGAGAATTAGGAGTGGTTCCAAGGACTGAGCAGTACACAAGTCTCAAACAATTCCCCAGTATTTTTTTTTGGTAGCAATTTTTAATATAAAAGTGAGTAACACTTTTTAAAGATTATAAAAAACCTTAATGGTTAATATTATACAGAAAATGTCAACTTATTACAAAACACCAGGATAATTTCCCTTTAAAAATGCCAAATATAAAATTATATTGAATTTTCAAGGAATTGTAGTGGCCTAAATGCCACTAGTTGTATGTCTAGGGCCCATGAGATGTCCTTCCTGGCCCTCTTGATTTGGTCCTTTTATCAGTATATGACTTGAAATCAACTTCCCTGGATCCTATTAGACTAGCCTCATATAAAAATCCCTTTGCTACACATTGTTAAATACTATATCCTTGTCTTTTTGTCAAGGTCAATGAAAATTTGCCGCATAAATACATGTCAGCATAACTTGCAAAATCATCATTGAAGACAATGTATATTTTTACCCTGATGTGAGGACACAAACTTTACCTTCTAATATTTATTTCTAGGAGAAGTGTTCCTTTGCTCTAAAGACATTGTATCTCTTGTAATCAGACAATTAAAATAGTGCAAATCTTCCAGTTCTTTCTGTTACAGTGCCAAATAGTTCACTGTTAAGTTGTGCTTGGCATGTCATTTCTTCTTCTCATTCTTTTCCTAATTTCAAAACTGTTACTTTAAACTTCTCATTCGTTGTGAGCTCTTTCAAATACTTTAAAAGTAGAGCAAATACAAATACATACATGAATGCACTAAGGATAGATGCACTCTTAAACTTAAGTCTGAGACAAGGTTGCCTATTTCCAGTCTAGAAGACTTTGATAAAGGACCGTTTGATGGGGATTGTTAGGTTCTTTGGGTGCAAAATGTGGAACTACAAAAATTATGACCAGTCTTTCTTCAACCATGCAAGATAGATTCACCAAAAAGGTGAGATTCATAATACTTTGGAATGAATTTTCCCGGTTCTTAGAAATTACCAGATGTGAATGCAATGAATTCATTCCCCAGTGACTTCAGGACTCACAGAAATCCATAAAAGTCTTTTATGTACAGAAAGAAAAATGGAAGATTAAAGAAGATAAAATAAAATAAAATAAAATCTGAGTACACTCAATGTGAATTGTGATAAAGATAGAGACCTTACATTATGCCAATTATTTCTTCAAAGCAATATTGTAACGTCCATTTTCCTTATATGTACCCAGAGGGCTCAGAGAAAGGACATGCCTCCTATTATTTTAAAAATAATTTTAAGGACTTCAGACAGTAGAGAGAGAAAAACTAATTGTATAAAGATAAAGCCTCTAGAGAGTTTTTGTTTATATTGCCTTCATGGAAGAGAAGTTTAAGACACGGTGATTATTAAAACAGGAAAACTCATCCACGCTCTCATTAAAGTAGATAACAAAATGATTTTGCTTAGAGCAACAAATGCGAAATCTCTTAATTTTCTTCCTAAACCATGTGACTCCTTAGCAGCTTAGATAAAAGAAGCAGTTAGAGCAGATGAGGCTAAGATCTCCCGCTAATGCAAAGTAAATTGAATTCTAGAGAATCTTGGTCCTTTCAAGTTGACTGAGGGCCCCACAGTTCAATACAAAAACCATTATGCTTACTTACCATGCTACAAAGTCCTCCAAATCATTTATAAGGGCTGAGCCTGAACGAATGGCCCCAAGCTTGCCTGCTTCATTGCCAATAAATCCAAGCCCTCCTCAGACATTATTGAATTGTTCTGACAGTCATACACAGCATGTATCTCCTTTCTCCTCTCTTTTCAAATCTTATAGTTGCCTTTTCTCACTAACTTTTTGTTCCTTTACCTTTATCTGCAACACCCCTCATTTTGGCTTCCAATGTTCACATTCCTACAATGCTTGACACATACCTAGCTTACCCTGCAATCAACACTGGTCTGTGGGGAAGACCCAGCAATATATCATAATGTAACCTCACTGCACTCCACCACCTTCTTCTCCATTCACACCTGGCAAACTCCGTCAGAAAGATTTAAGGTTTCATTCCATCCTGCATACTCATAACCGTAGGACCAGTTCTCTCTTCTAGAGCCAGGAGAGGGGACATACCTGGAGCACTCTGATTTCCACTCATCCAAGCTAACTGGCTAGAGTGATACCAAAAGTAATCCAAATAGAGGACAACCTACAAAACATTTAAATTTAGTTTCAGGGATTTTTGTAAAACTCCTCCTATCATCAAAGTAGTGTTACTTTAAATTTGAATTAAACTTATGTCATAGTCCTTAAGGGGATACCAAATGGATGGGACCATACTGATTAAAACAGTACGGTTTGGATATTGTCCATCACAAATCTTTGGAATGGGTTACATCTGGTATGCTAAATTTCCTGAGTCAACCTGGCTGTAGCACCTGCCTAAGTCTGGGAATTATGTTTCCCTGAATCCCTCTTCTGAGGATTTGGGGTAGAGTGGGTCAGCGAGATGAGTTCACATGGGATTTTAGGGGGCTCAACTACTCCAGCCTGCCCAGGATGGAACGGTTGCTAGGCATACTGGGCATTCAGTGGCAAAACTAGGGAAGTTTTCCACACCAAGAAGTTGGTCACCCTAGATTTAGAAAATGGAAGTGATGTCAAGATTATCTTGGACTATCATGGGGGTCAGAGTGATGAAGAGATGCAGGCATTTCCAGCAGGACTGTGCTTGTCCTTGCTCCCCTCCTACCCTAGTTCCCTAGTCTACCCAATCTCTGACTCTGCCTCCTACTGGTCAGTGGGAGCCACAAGCCTAGCACCATTGCTTGGCCGCAAACTCACAGACACAGCGTTCTCCATAGGGGCAGGGGATGCCATAGAGGCAGCAGTTTCTAGAGCTAACTGCTACTACAGACCTCTCCATATGCTTTCCTTTTGTGGTTCTGCTTCCACAGGCAGATGCAATGTGGTGTTCCAGAGATTCCCACAAGCTCTGACTTGTCCAACTGCACAGGTGCTTCAGACAGAATTTACTGTTTGATCCTCTGATGCTCACCTTCTAGAATTTACACTTCACAGCTCCTTCTGCTTCTATGTAAGCTCTAATTCCTATATTAAATACTTTATTCCCATAATAGTTGTGGTGGCTCAGATCTCCTGATTCAGCTCTGACCGACATGCCTGAGTACTGAGTAATCGCAGTGTGGTACCAAACAATCATCACTCAGGAGTCGGAAGTATATATCAGGAGCCTAATTACACAGTCAACAACAGTAACAATGGGTGCCACAGTAAAAAGTAACTCAACCACTTTTTCCTCAGAGAAGTTAATGCTGCTATTCTCTTCTATCTCTTCCCCCTCCTCTAGTTTTTCTTTTCCATAATTCATTTTTAAAAATTTTGGCATTTATCATAATTTGCAAATTTTATGTTTATTTGTGTGATTATTAATTCAATGTCGGCTCTTCCTTGGTACCCCACTGAAGATTCGAATCACCTTGGTACTGTTCAATACCACATACGCTGTCCAGGAGATTATAAAATGCCTGGCACATAGTAGGTGAACAATAAAGTACAATGAATATGTTAAATACATTTAAAGAACTGTGGTTTGGAACCTAGGATTCTCTTAAAGGAACACACACTTGCTGATTTGGTCTTTAAGTATTAACCACAATATATGTCTTAAAAGGAGGAAATAAACAATTCTCTAGTTCTAAACATTGAGAGCCTTTTTATATTCCATCAGTAACATAACCCATGACCAGGTAAATACTTGTCTTCTTTATTTCCTTCAACAAAGAGAATCAATTACAAACTTCTCTGTTAATCCCCTAAGTACAATGCAGAGTCCATTAAAGGCTCAGAAGTTAGTAACCCTGGGATAGAGAGTAATGTTTATACTATTAAATGAATAATGGCTCCACATTGTCTCAAAGACGAGAATTTTCCTGGGTTGCCATTTGGTTTGTTTGTTAGTAGGTTTTAAATCATTTAACAGGTCAAAAAGATACTATGCCTGGCATGAATAATTCTGTTCCAACAAAGCTACGGAGGAGCTGCAGGCTTCAATAGAAGTTACTAACAATTCGCTTTCTGGCTGTCATGTTGAGATTTTGCCTTCTATGAAGTTTTGGAAGTCACTATAACATTGCTGTGTGCTAAATGGACTTAAAAGGCCATTTCCCAGTCACGAGGACCCTGGGTAAAACCGCCAGCCCAACTCAAGCTTGTCTCAGCTCTAAGCTGGGAAGTGCAATTCTCGAGGCCAAACATTTCCTAAGTCCACTTCCTATTTCATGTTCAAAGCCAGTCCATGTTGGAGATCACTCCCATATTCCTCTAACCAAAGTTGATAATCACTCTGAGAAGATTAGTCAGTAACAGAGCTTTTTCACTATGTCCTGGGACCTGGGCATCAGCCCAATCTCCTAGTCATCTCCATTCATCTGAAGTTCTCAAAAAGGTGGGTATCCAGAATGACGACAGAAAGTCTGCAGGAGTCCCCATCAGTTAGCCAGGCTCAGCAGTTACCACACTTCCTTTACTGAGCAGGGAATTTAACAAACACACTTTTCCACAGAAAAGTACCAGCATGTCTTGGTGAACGGGTCCATGAAGCAACCACTGGGCATCAGAGGAAGGACAACCCTCTGAGAAGTCACCCAAACACTATGTTCTCTTCACAGATGGGAAAATGGAGACGTGAGTCAAGAAAGGGACAGTTACGGACTTTTCTTTCAAAACAAAAAAAGTAAAAATGAAGGCCGTACCTTTTCTTGGGTCATTATTCTCAGTGCCAGAGAGAAACCTGCTTTGCGGAGCCGTGGGTCACCTGGGGAGATGAAAGCACCGAAGACAAAAATGATGTGACTTGGTAGGGTTCTGTTTGGGTGTTTTATGGCTCCCTGGACCTGGACGCCTTTGCTAGATTGAGCGAGTCCTGCCCACATGTGCCTCCCGTAGCAGAAGTCAGGGGGGGCCCAGGTGCTCTCCATCTCCCTGCTCCGGGCGTCTGAGTTTCAGGTCTACTGCCTCACCTCAGCCTCTCAGCTGCTCCTGCCTGGGACTTTGGATCTTTAAGGAACAAAGATTAAAATGCAGGGGTACTTAGAGAAATGATTCAGTGAGAGAGCAGAGTGGTGCCAGGACTGTGAGTCCACGGGGAGGAATCTGAGGTCCAGGGGCAGGGGCGGCAAGTGCCCAGTGCCAGGGCAGTATCTGAACCAGACAATTCCAAAGCATGACTTGTTTCAGACTGGGATCTGCTCCAGCCTGTCCTAAATGCTTCACCATTCTTAGTTCCTGCTCTTTTTCCAAATCTGGTTCTCCAGCCTTCACTGGATTCAGAGATAATGTATTCCTCTTCTACCTATTTTGCTAGAGCAGATTTGTGACTTCACAGTCTGGCAGTGGCAGTTATGGGGAGGCAGAGAAGAGCTTCTCAACAAGATAAATGGGGTCTAGTGTTAGCTTAGCTGCCCAATGGCTATGTGGCCTTGGGCAAGTCCGTCTCCTTTACTAGAACTCAGCTTCTTCATTCTATCAGAAAAGCACACTGGACACATAGTTCTTGTCACGACTATGGTGTTGGTGCCATCTTTTGTTTAGGACACTGTTATTGATGCCTAAGATGATGTCCCTACAGTTCTTAATACCTCCAATGAATTAATTCAATTTAACAAATCTGCTGAACATGCAGTCCATGTCGGGCGTGCTAAATGCTAGAAATATAACAATGAATAGATTGGTCATGGTTTCTGTCCTCTTTGGGCTTGTGAGGAAGACAGGAATGATTGCCAGTCAGTTACCATGGCGTGGAATAAACATCACACTCTAGCAAGGACAGGGTGTGCTCAGACAACATTCAATGGGGCCCTACCCAGACTCTGGGAATCAGGGAAGTTTCTGCAGAAACTGTGACTTCTAAGTTTTTCTGGCAAGAACTGAAGGATGTTAGATATGGTGGGGAGATAAACTGTTCCAAACCTAAGGAACAGCAAGGGTATGGAATGTCAGGAGGAACTGAGAGGTCAGAGTCACTGGACTGAACTGATGCTGATGGTGTGAAAGAGGTAAATCGAGGCCGATCAGACTGCATAGGCCACATTCGGGTTTCCCTTAAAAATTAGGAGACTATTTTAGAGATCAACTCTACTCCCTTCCTTTCCTCCCTTCACCAAGTTAAGAAAGTAAACAGATGTGTTTTAGAATGATTTGCATCAACAACAATGTTGCATAAAAACATATTTTCAGAGTTAACCAGAAAAATTAAATTTTCCATTCATTGAGCCCCTAATTCCTTGACATTTCTCTGGGTTTGCGTGTGGAATCTATTCCTGGAAGAGCATACATATGACCCTCGGTACTGAGCTTCTCAGCAGTCCAGAAGGCATACCTTTCTGCTCACCTAGCTCATGCTGGGGTTATTTGATGCAGATTTTCAAAACTGGCTCCTGGATTTCAAAGGCATGAAACTGATACGGAACCTCACTGAAACAAAGCAGTTTTAACATCTGCTCCCCTGGGTTCCAAGAGCGCCTTTTGCCCAGAGGGTGCTGCCTTAAAATATCCACTCCCCTTTGATCTTCAGAGCAGATAAGAGTTTTGCTACAAGAGAAGTAGAAACATTTCAACAAGAGTGAATGTTGCCATTTTCCCCTGGAATGTGCTCCGTGGAATCCCTAAACCAACTTTAAGCACTTATGACCCTATTTTCTTAACCAATCCCCATGTTCTTAGGAGTCCTCATTACTCATTAAGTCTTCTCTTTTGACAAGGACAGAGTCTATCCACGTCTCTCCGAACACCTGACACTCAGGACCACACATGCGTGAGATCTGATCTTGCCCAGTGAGATAGCACTGCCACCCAGCTTGCCCTAGAATCTGCCCACATGGCAATGCTGTTGGTTTCCCCTGGTATTTTTGACATTCACATTGCACTATGGGCTCCCACTGAGCCTGCTGTCAGTGAAATCTCTAAAGCTTTATCCCATGTATTGCAGTTTAACTACTTCTCTCCCTCCCCCCATGTACAATTTGACTTCTGAACCTAAGTGCAAGACCTTCCATTTATCCCTATTAAATTTCATCTTGTTAGATTCAGGCCATTGTTCTGGCCTGTCTAAATCATTTTGGATCTTGGCCCTGTCAGCTGTCTCCCTCTTTGCTTTACATCTTCTGCAAATTTGATCATCATGCTTTCCATGTGCTAACCTAAGACATCGAAGAGTTGGGACAGAGACAAGGACATGGCCCTCTAGGTCACTGGAGATTTCTCTCCAGGCTGACGGTGATCAATCAATCAGTACTGTCTTTCATCCAGGTTCCAGTTCACTGAGCTACATTATCATCCAGCCCACATTTCTCCATTGAGTCCCCTCCAATATCAGGGGGTATTTTGTCAAACATCTTGCTGCTATCCAGATACACTATGCTAGAATGCCCCTTTATCTAATAATATAGGGAGACTAGGTGCAGAAAATCTATGAGCAGTACTGCAAACATTGATCAATGTGGCTTATGTAGAGCAGGATTTCTAGAACAAAGTAGCGACAGATCAGAGTTCTGTCATGCCACCAGAACATGAGCTCCTTAAAGCCAGTAATGTTTCTCTGCAAGTTCTGCTCATTGCTATTTCTCCAGCACCTAGAGAAATAGTTAATGATAGCAGACACTCAAAAATGTATTACATGATTTAATTAATGAATATAGTTTGGGGTTAACTGTAATCTAACCAATCCAAAAAGCAAAACCTCTGTGTATTTCTAAATGAAGAAATGATAAGATAGGATGCTGGGTTTACTTCTTGTCACCTAGATCAGGGGTTGCCAAACTACAATCCACAGGCCAAATCAGGCCAGTTTCCTAGCTTTGTAAAGAAAGTTTCATTGGAACACAGACATGTTCATTAATTAACATATTGTCTGTGGCCCTTTCACGCTATCATGGTAGAGCTGAGTATTTGTAAGAGAGACTGCTGTCCAAAAAGCTGAAAATATTTACTATCTGGCTTTATACAGAAAAAGTTTGTCAGCCACTGGCCTAAGGAATTACCTGTAAACTCCTTATCATTGAGACTCTCCATGATCTAAGTTTTTGCTAATTTTGCTACTGATAAGAGTAATGATCCAGAAAGACATCCCCAAATATATCACACATATTATTAATTCTGTGCCTTCTCCCACTGCTGGATATAACCAGAAGACCATGGTCCTCTCATCCAGGTCTTTTTCAACATTGTACATATACACATGTAAGGACTATATGCAAAACAGACACAACTGTGTACAAATCTTTGCTGAATGTCTACAACAGGCTGAGCGCTATATTAGACACTTAACAATTATCTTCACAACAGTCTCGCAAGGTAAATAATATTATCTCCTTTTTCTATTGAGAAAATTGAGGAATTAAGCAGCTTACCCAATGATTCATAGAGAACAGAGGATTTACCTGAAGTTTGAGCTAAGGTTTGTAAGAATCCACTTTTAATTTGGTTTATTTTTGCTTATTGCACGTTCTGAAATAAGCCAGTTTACAAAAGGGGAAAAGGGACATGTCCGATTTTATAGAAATCTTGATTTGGGGCTTAAAATACAATCGGATTCATTTTATAAAATCTTCTATTGATGTTTAAGTCAGCCAAAGTCAATTTTATTTTGAAAAGCCATTAACTAGCATGAATTTAAACAATAAAATCAATTCAGAAACTATTCATTCAGTTAAAAATCTGAGACAGCCACATTAATGCAATTGTATTTGAACTATCCTAAGTTCATTCATATCCACACTCAATCATACTGCGCTCTTCACTCAGGCAGCTCCCATCCCATCTGCCGACGCACAGATGGACTGGTCGGTGCACACGGGCTTTTCTTTCTATGTTGCATGCGATGGCAACAATGACGAACCTGGGGTGTCTGTCAGGAGCCTAGCACGTAGCTTAGCTCTCCCTCCCGGCATCTTTGGGTGGCAGGTAAGTGACCAGCATTATCCAATCTCAGTTTCTATTTAGGTCCCTCTACTTCAGATCACTTCTCTGGCCCAGGCTGGTGCTTTCCCTGCACTCATAACTGGATCTGAGCTTTCCCTTAAGATCATATTTCATCAGGTGCTGGCGCATCTCTTCTGCCGCTAATGCCACACTGATCTTCTTTGGCAAGTTTCCAGACCTCCTTTGCTCACCTTGGGGGCTATATCCTAGCCAGGCTTTTCTCTCTACCCCTGACCCTTCCATATGCCCTTATCCCCCACAAGCTCTAGCATCAACCCCCTGGCCAGATTTAGTTTCTTAAGCATGTCTATTCAAGCAGACATGAAAACAAAAAGAGTATTTCCCTGGAAGGAGCTTCATTTCCCATGGGCAAACGTAGCACTGCTCTCACCATCAGGAAGCACTTTCCAGGGTTCGGCTCAATCCCTTGAATGGACCCGGAGAAACAGTGAGACAGATGTAGAGAAAGGAAAAGAAGTCTTATGTGAAAGCACGTTTAGGATCTTCTGGGTATTTTGTTAAATAAACACCACAGGGTAATTCAGTATTTATGTAAGGATAAAACCCAACCTTAAAGATGATAGGGCATCAGCGAAATTTAATTACTCCCTCAGGTCTTTGCTGTGCAAGGAAGTGTTCACATGACAACTTGGGTGGCTTGTTTTTTATGGTATTGCTTCTCTCCTCACATGAAGGCACAGGTAAAAACGGCTCGTGGCTGGAGGTGAATGCCCATCATGATAGAACCCATGCTACCCACACCAGTTCTCACTCGGCAAAAAGTAATTCACATCAAGTCCACGTGCTTAGCCCACGGGCCCCAGGGAGAACTGACCAGGAGGCCAGTTGCTATGAGGCACTGATGCCACGGCAGGCACTGGCAGAGTCCCACGGTTTCTCAGGAAATAGGAGTGAGGGCTTCTAAAGGAAGGAAGCCACGGCTAATCTCCCTTCTTCTAAGTGTTGTTTGAAGGAGATTATGCAGGATGGGTAAGGTAGGCAGAATTCTCTCTCCCTAGCAAAGAAACCCCAAAAGAGCATCTTGTTGTTTCTCAAAAAATCTTGGAATCGCTTCTGAGCCACAGGACTTTGATTGAAGGACTGAAAAAGGTCTGCAGCTTTTGCGTGCACACTCTTCCATCTGAGCTCTCTAGTCCCTGTCTCCAATGCGCAGTCCACACACAAGGCTACATTTGACACCACAGTCTGGATGGAGCCTGCTTGAGTCAGAGCTTCCCTAAACGTAGGTCAACCTACTCCATACCACATTCCTCCTGAATATCATCTCAGGCCAGAGTCCTTTGTTAGTTAAGGGGACTCACAATGAATATGATGTTCTCTCTGCTTCCCAAAATTAGAGAGCAGTTATGTGGTTATGGATGGTTGCTTACGTTTAATTTCACAAAGAGGTGAAGAAATAGATCTCTTCTTGGGATGATGGGCTTTCTGGACAATTAGTATGATATTTCTTTGAGAATTCAAATTCATGGAATTAGGATGTCAAGGTATAATTGCTAGAGCAGCAACTTCACCAACTCTGGACCAGTTTCCCCAAGAGAAAAATAATGGGGGGCAGGGGTTTGTGAAATGAACCAGCCCTAGATAACTCAACTAGACCCTTCTTCCTATAGCCTCCGACCCTAACAATTGCTTTCCTGCAACCTGATCACTGAAAGCTCCACTATGCCTCTAGTGACTGAAGACTGGAGATAGTCCTTGATTCCTGCTCTTCTTTGCCCAAGACTCAACTATGACATGCCAATGATCCACCACCTGTGTGTTTCTGTGTGTTTCCCCCCCTCACCATCCCTGGTGGTTTTGCCTTGGTGGACTAGTCCCTTATGTTTCTCCTGGTTGATAGCCATCACCCTCTATCTGGTGTCACTCTCTAAGGTGTCCCCACCCAAGTCCTAAACACCCCATCTCTTCAAATCAATATCACCTAGAAAAAACATGACTTTTCCAAAATACAAATACATGCACCCCAATGTTTATTATAGTATTATTTACAATAGCCAAATTATGAAAGCAGCCCAAGTATCCATCAATAGATGAGTAGACAAAGAAGATGTGGCATATATATATATATATATATATATATATATATATACATATATACACATAGTGGAATATTATTCAGCCATCAAAAAGAATGAGATCTTGCCATTTGCAATAACATGGATGAAGCTAGAGAATATAATGCTAGGCGAAATAAGTAAGTCAGAGAAAGACAAATATATGATTTCACTTGTATGTGGAATTTAAGAAACAAAACAAATGAGCAAAGGAAAAAAGAGCGAGAGATAAACCAAGAAACAGACTTTGAACAAACTGATGGTTACCAGAGGGGAGGTAGGTGGGGGGGATGGGTGAAATAGATGATGGGAATTAAAGAGTATACTTATGATAAGTACTGAGAGATGTATAGAACTGAAAATCACTATATTGTGCACCTGAAGCTCATATAACACTGTATGTTAACTAAACTGGAATTAAAAAAAATTTTTTTTTAAATCTGACCATAATATTCTTCTGCTTAAATACTTCAAAGCCATTCTATAGCTAGAAAATAAAGTCCAAGTGTCTCCTCAGAACCATTTCTCTCTGTTTCACAAAATTTAGCTAACTTATTTATGATTTGGACTTTTAAAAAGGGATAATAATTGATTAAATTGAACTTTTAAATTTTGGGTAATAATAGATTCACATGCAGTTTTAAGAAATACTAGACAGGGGGCGCCTGGGTGGCTCAGTGGGTTAAAGCCTCTGCCTTCGGCTCAGGTCATGATCTCAGGGTCCTGGGATTGAGCCCCGCATCGGGCTCTCTGCTCAGCAGGGAGTCTGCTTCCCCCTCTCTCTCTGCCTGCCTCTCTGCCTACGTGTGATCTCTCTGTCAAATAAATAAATAAAATCTTAAAAAACAAAACAAAACAAAAAACTACTAGACAGACCCCTCGACTCCTTACACAGTTCATAATAGTAATATCTTACAAAACTAGAATACAATATCACAACAAAGATAGTGACTTTTTTTTTCAGATTTTATTTATTTGACAGGGAGAGACACAGCGAGAGAGGGAACACAAGCAGGGGGAGTGAGAGACTTTGATAGACTTAAGGTAAGGAATGTTTCTACCACCACAAAAATCCCTTTTATTGCTCCTTAATACATACCTACTTCCCCACCCTTCCCCAATCTTTGTCTCTAATCTCTGACAACGACTAATCTATTCCCCATTCTTATAATTCTATACTTTCAAAAGTGTTATATAAATAAAATTATACAGTATGCAACCTTTGGGGATTTTTTTTACAAAGAATAATTCTCTGGAAAGTCATCCAAGTTTTTGCATGTATCAATAGGTTGCTTCTTTTTATTGCCGAGATATATTCCATAGCACGAATATGCCACAATTTGTGTAATCGTTCATCTGGTGAAGGACTTTTGGGACATTTCCAAATTTTGACTATTACAAATAAAACCGCTATGTGCATCCATGTACAGATGTGAGTATAAGTTTTAATTTCTCTGGGACAACTGGCCACAAGTGCAATTTCTAAGCTGTATGGCATTTGCATGTTTGGTTTTATATGAAATTGCCAAACCGTTTTCCTTTATGGTTGTAATATTTTATATATTGACACTAGCAATGTATGAGTGAACCAATTTCTCTATATCCTTGCCAGAATTTGATGTTGTCACTATTTTTTTTTTAATTTTAGCTTTTCTAATAGGAATGTAGTATATCTCACTGTGATTTTAATTTATATTTCCCTCATGACAAATGTTGGTGAACATCTTTTCATGTGCTTGTTATTTCTTATTCACTTTGATAAAATGTCTGTTCATATCTTTTGCCCATATTGTCATTGGCTTGTTTGGGGTTTTTTTAACTGATGAGCTTTTATTAGTTATCTGTATATCCTAAATACTAACTGGATAAGTGATTTGCAAATATTTTCTCACAGACTATAGCTTGTCTCTTCATGCTGTTAACAGGGTCTTTTACAGAGAAAAACTTTTAATTTTGGATAAAGTCTAATTTATCAATTTTTCTTTTTACGGTCTGTGCTTTTGGTGCCATGTCTGAGGTTTTTTGTTTTTGTTTTTTGTTTGTTTTGTTTTTTTTGTTTTTTTTTTGCATAACCCTCAATCCCAAATATTTTCTATTTCTAAAAGTTTTATAGTTTTACATTTTACACTTAGTTCCATGATCCATTTTGAGTTAATTTTCATAAGGTGTAAAGTTTAGTTCAAGAGTCTTTTATTCTTTTCCTTTTTGTCTCCCCCATCATGTCCCCCACCTAATAAATGTCCAAATTGCCCTGCCACCTTTTGTTGAAAAGGCCTGGCAGAAACTTGGAAATGGTGGTGTCTCCATTTGGTCTCCTCCTTTGGTTCCCTATCAGGTGAGACATCCTTCCTTTGGCTTTCATGATTTCCTGCTCCTTCCCTTTTCATCCAGACCTCCAAAAAGGCTTAATTATGGGCTACAGTCTCTGGGGCCTCCCGACTGTGCAGTGTCTGTCAAGAAGCTAGGTACATCCACAGGGGCAAGCCTGTGAATTGTAAAAAGGCCTCAAGAATTCCAACCAAAACTACTCTCTATACAGCTGGCTCAATTGCCTTGCCTTCTCCTCTCGACCTCTTCCCATAACTTTGATCTTAAAGAACTAAAGAAATAACAACCTTGCCTAGATGTGACAACTCACTTGTGGAAACAGGATTTTTAATCTAACATTTCTGGATTTCCCTGGACTTGGTTCCCCAATTTCACAGCATATCAGACTGTGTCCTGGCTCCTTGTTACTGCTTCACTGTATGGCTACCATATTGAAAGAATTTGTCATGCTCAGATATCTAGCTCATGTAATAGACAAATACTTGTTATATGCTATAGGAAACCATGTGGGATCTCTTTTGCTTTCTTCATTTCCCAATTATCATATATGTCACAGCTGTACTCACTCTCAGAATACAAATAGCTTTGATTTAAAATCATCTAAATCTATGTGTGCTTGAGGTAACATTTCCACAAAAGAATGTCAAGGACCATTCCTTTCCTGACATATTCTTGAGGGAAAAGTTTAAGCTGAGATACCATGTGGAGATAAGATGATTATTCAGAAAATGCCCTGGGAATTCGTAGTCTGATTTTAGCACAATTCAGTCCCTTAGGCTGTAAGTTCATGGCCTCCGAGGTTGATCTGGAATCAGTCTACAACTGTTTCTGGTTTTATTTCACTAAACCCTGCATGTAGTAGAGTGGTAGAGCTAAGAGTCCTCTTTATCCATAGGTCCATTTTAATGGGCCCTGGTTTTTCTGTCCCTGTCCATTTTTATTCAATGTCACTGTCATCCATGAATTTGATCGTACTTTGCCTGAGGTGCTTTAAGCAAATTGGACATTTTTTTTTAATAATAAAAAGCTGACAAATGAAATGTTTAAAAATAGGATGGTGCTGATTCTGAGAATGTATCTGGAGTGGATGTGGGAAGAGTGAGAAGGTCTCTGTCGGGCTTTTTTAATGCTCTTCCATGACCCTAAACATTCTACATTCATTAAGAGGTGTTGTCCTTCAATTTTTTCAAACTATTCAAATGCTTCTTTAGTGCAACTATGTGGAAGACTGTCATGGGCACCAGTTGGGTGGAGGAGGAAGGTACATATATGTAGTAGCCCCCATCCCGACTCTTCAATATCTTGAGACGCATACCGCCCTTTGACACTTTTCCTGTTCCTGAGAGGTCTCCCCTGATCACTATTATGAATAATTTTTCCTTCTTCAAGTGCTTCAGAAATTAGTACCCATAACAACTATCTGGCATATAAAAGGCCTTCTCTGGAAACTCTTTTGCAAGATATTTGTGTAGCATTAGTGAAATCTTACATTGTTTCTGAGTATTCCTGGTAGGAGTTCTATCTCTACTTCTTCCTTTCTCCTCAAATCATAAATTGTCTCTCTAAACGGGCCACTTTAGCTCCCTTACAATTTGAGTCATTTACTTACATGTGCATTGACTATCTGATCAAACTTTTGGTTTGTTTATCTAGTTTTCTTAAGTAGTGCTAGTAGCTAAACAGCTTTGTTTACAAGTTGGTTGGAAACTTTCAACAAAATAGAAGTTCAGGTCCTACATCAGAGTCCTTCTTGATGCATGAGTTGGTCACATCTCTTTCTCAAGCTTTCAAAATTATATGACCTATCCTAAAAAAATTTAGCAATTTTCATTGCCCTTAATTGCACTTTCTGGAATTTGATAAGGAATCTTCCATGGTCACCATAACTTTACTTTCAATTTGTTTACAATATAACCTTCTAAAGGCATTAAAAGCAATCATTAGGAATCCAAATTTACATTTAAATCAATCGAGTATAATGTTACCAATGCAAATTATTTAACTGAGGTGCAAATCAGGTAAATAGTTACCTGCAAAATGGACTAAGTTTTTATCAATTTAGGCAATAAAAAAAAAAAAAATGTTACCATAACTTACTCCTTTGCTTGGCCACTGGAAAGTTTCTCTTGACCTAATAAGATGCATCCCAGCTTCCAAACTGCTAAAATTTGAAGACAAAACATACATCTTAGAATCAAGAAGTTGTTGCATATTTATCACTCTAGCACCTCAATGACACTCCAGAGGGTGGTGTGAAAAACCACACCACCAGTTAATTCTGGTAGAAAATAAAGTACAGGAATTCCCTGACAGTTGACTTTATAAATAGTCTCATTCTTATGTACATAGAAAATATCTAGATGTAAATATTATTTAGATAGAAACATCCAAGTAAAATACCTATAATAATTGTGCCATAAAATCTTTTCCTTCATTTCAAGATCTATTTCTGTTCTTTCTGCTACTTCAAATTTTGCCATGTTTGGAATTGATATGAAACGACATAGTGGAGTGGCACAAGCAGTGGATTTGGAGAAGGAAGTTAAAAAATGAAGCAAATACATGAGTTTGTATGGGATATACACCTCTCACCAGCTCTGTGCATTTAATTATTTCTCTGGGGCTCTGCTTCCTCAAGTATAAAATGAAGGTTTTAAAAAACTTACTGAAAGGCGTATTGAACTTATGTAAAATATCTGGTATAGAACAGATTTCAGAACATAATAGGTGCTCAATAAGTAATTCATGATAATATGTGTTCCCTATCATCCATTCTTTTAAGATTTTATTTATTTATTTGCTTACTTACTTACTTTTTTATTTATTTGAGAGAGAGAGAGAGAATATGTGTTCCCTATCATCCATTCTTTTAAGATTTTATTTATTTATTTGCTTATTTATTTATTTGAAAGAGAGAGAGTATAAGCGGGGGGAGGAACAGAGGGAGAGGGACAAGCAGACTCTGCACTGAGTGCAGAGCCCAATGTGGGGCTTGATCCCATGACCCCGAGATCATGACCTGAGCTGAATCAAGACTCAGACATTTAACCAACTGAGTCACCTAGGTGCCCCACTGTCATTATTACTGAAAATTAGTTCATGTGGTGGGGAAGGGAGTGTCCTATAACCTTCTAACTGAGGCCCAGTCTTTAATGAGTCTGGGGTATGGATTTCTGAAATGTCTGTTCCTCTGCCAGGAGTCGAACTTTGTCCCTTAGTCTCCTTCTCAGCTCCGATGATCCCAGTCTAAATCCTTAAAACCCTTTTCCCTGTTGACCAGACTTTTATTTATTTTTCTTTAGAGTGAGATAGGAAGGCTGAAGTAGGAGGCAGTGGGGCAGAGTTCCCTTCTCCAAGCTGGGATAAGGTTTCAGAATTGCCCTCTGGTGAAGTCCTCTACCTTGGGGATTAGACCTTTGCTTGGAAAAAGATGCCATAGCTACTCTTCCTTCCCCAACCCTTGCCCTGCCAAGACTATGTAAAAAGTTTTCTCAGATCCTCCCCTTGAAAAACTGATAGGCTTCCTGAAGGAAAATCCTGGAAAACTATGAGGTCCCCCTATGACAGATGGGACCTTCTCACTCTCATGCTAGTCTAGACATAGACTCCAGCAATTAGTCAAAATTACCATTTATGTGTTCCTAACAGTTTATGCTCCCAGCGGCTTCTGCTCTAGGCAAGCAGATCTTAGCTGGTGTATCTTTCCAGATGCATCTGACTCTCCAGATTTCAGGGCTGTGGTTTGCCCCGAAACATTAGTTCTCTGATTAGTCCAAAAAATCATTGATTTTCAGCTTGTACAGCTTTTTCTCATTTTAAGGACAAGAGGAATGTCTTCCAAGCTCTTAATGTAACAAAGCTGAAACCAGAAATCCCTCCACCTGGGTTTTGAATCTTGTCTATCCTGATTTCTCAGGAACCTTACCCAAACCCACTAGTTTCCAATCTTGGCTGTGCATTGGAATCACCTGAAAGGCTTTAGCAACCACCAAGGATTGGGGTCCAACCCCAGAGGGGCTGATTTAATTAGTCCGGGGCTGAGAACAACTGCCCTAATGATCATACACTTCCCAGATCAGAGTGATTTTTATCAAAACTTGAATCAGATCACATCAGTCCACCTGCTTAAAATCCTCCAGTGGCTACACCTAGTGCTTTTAAAAAATCCTTATGTGGTCTACAAAATTCTGTAGTCTGGCTGCTGCCTAACTCACTAGCTCCCCCAACATCAGTATCTGTTACTGGACCTCTTTCATTTCCTAAAATGCACTATGCTCTCTTTCACTACACTCATCCATTTCACAAATGTTATTGAACACCTACTGTGGTCTAGGCACGGATTGAGATATTGAATATATAGTAGTGAACATAAAAGACCTAATGCCTGTGATTAGGGAGCTTACAGTTTTGTTTCTGGAAAGACGGACATTAAACAAACAACATATCTCAAGAGCTCAATAAAAATATTTTTATTAAGTTCAGGTACAGCATTATACAGCACATCTCTAGAACTGATTCATCCTATTTAATTGAAACTGTACCCATGAATAATAATTCACCAGTTCTGCCTCCCTCCAGTCCCTGACAACTACTATTAGTCCCTCTGTTTCTATGAAATTATTTTTATAACTCATATAACTAGAATCATGCAGTATTAGTCCTTCTTTGACCGGCCTATCTCACTTAGTGTGATGTCCTCCAGGTTCATCTATTCTGTCACATATGGCAGGATTTCCTTCTTTTTAAGGCTGCATAATATTCCATTGTGTGTTTACACCACTTTTCAAAAAAATCCACCCCTCTGTTGAAGGACATCTAGGTTGTTTCCAAATCTTGGTTAGTGTGAATAATGTTGGTATGAACATGGCAGTGCAGAAATCTCTTCAAGACCCTGATTTCAATCCTTTTGGATGTATACCCAGAAGTGGGATTGCTGGGTCATATTGTAAGTTTTTTGAGGAACCTCCATACTGTTTTCTATAGTGGCTGCAACAATTTTCACTCCCACTAAGAGTGTACAAGAATTCTAATTTCTCTACATTCTCACCAACACTTGTTAGCTTTTGTACTTTTGATAATAGCTATCCTCACAAGTGTAAGGTGATTGCTTATTGTGATTTTGATGGCATTTCCCTGATTACTAGTGATGTTGAGCATTTTTTCACATATCTGTCAACCATTCATATTTCTTCTTTCAACAAATGTCTGTTCAAATCTTTTGTCCATTTTTCAGTTGGGTTGTTCGGGGGTTTGCTATTGAGTTGTAGGACTTCCTTATATATTTTAGATATTAGCCCCTTATCAGATTTTGGCTTGCAAACACTTCCCTTATTCTGTAGGTTGCCTTTTCAGTCTGTTGATTCTTTTTCTGTGTAGACTTTTTAGTCTGATATAGATCCACTTGTCTATTTTTGCTTTTGTTGCTTGTACTTTCAGCGTCATATCTAAGAAATCATTGCCAAGACCAATGACATGAATCTTTATAAAATAGTCTAAGGGAATATAGAATAGTGAAGGTAGTGGTGCTATTTTAAATAGGAAGAACAGGGAAGTCCTCCCTAACAGGGTGACATGTAAGCAGACATCTCAATGAATGAGGAAACAAATCACTCCGGTGTTAGGGAATGAGTGTTCAAATCAGAGGGAAGAGCAAATGCAAAGGTCCAGGAGGGGACCAGAGTAGCAGCAGCAAAAGGAATGTGGTACAGAGAAGTTGGGCACGTGATCATAGAGAGATGGTCAGAGAGAGAAAATCACAAAGGTACTTGTTGGCAATGGAAAAGATCTCATTCTGGGTGAGATGGAGATGTTAGCCATTGGATTCTTTTGAGCAAAGTGGTGACATCAGTAAGTTACGTTTTCAAAATATTACTCTGTTCTTTGCGTGTTGAGTTTGATAGGTTCTTTAAAGATTTTGGATACTAACCCTTTATCTGATATGTCATTTGCAAATATCATCTCCCATTCTGTAGGTTATCATCTGGTTTTGTCAACTGTTTCCTTTTCTGCGCTAAAGCTTTTTATCTTGATGAAGTCCGAAGCTCATTTTTGCTTTTGTTTCCCTTGCCTTTGGAGACATGCCTAGCAAGAAGTTGCTGCAGCCGAGGACAAAGAGGTTGCTGCCTATATTCTCTTCGAGGATTTTGATGGGTTCCTGTCTCATATTTAGGTCTTTCATCCATTTTGAGTTTATTTTGTGTATGGTGTAAGACTATGGTCCAGTTTTATTCTTCTGCAAGTGGCTATCCAACTTTCCCAAGACCATTTGTTGAAGAAAATGTCTCTTTTCCATTGGATATTCTTTCCTGCTTTGTTGAAGAAAAGTTGACCATAGAGTTGAGGGTCCATTTCTGGGTTCTTTATTCTATTGCATTGATCTATGTGTCTGTTTTTGTGCCAGTACCATACTGTCTTGACAATTACAGCTTTGTAATAGAGCTTGAAGTCAGGCATTGTGATGTTACCAGGCTTGGTCTTCTTTTTCAACTTTCCTTTGGCTATTTGGGGTCTTTCCTGGTTCCATACAAATTTCAGGATTATTTGTTCCAACTCTCCAAAAATGTTGATGGTATTTTGATAGGGATTGCACTGAATGTATAGATTGCTCTGGAAGCATAGAAACTTTAACTGGTTTTTCTTCCAATCCATGAGCATGGAATGTTTTTCCATTTCTTTGTCTTCCTCAATTTCTTTCATGAGTATTTTATAGTTTTCAGAGTACAGTTTTTTTACGTCTTTCATTAGGTTTATTCCTAGGTATCTTATGGTTTTTGGTACAACTGTAAATGTGATCAGTTCCTTAATTTCTCTTTGTTCTCTCATTGTTAGTGTATAGAAATGCAACTGATTTCTGTGCATTGATCTTGTATCCTGCCACTTTGCTGAATTCCTCTATGAGTGCTAGCAATTTTGGGGTGGTCTTTTGGGTTGTCTACATAGAGTATCATGTCATCTTCGAAGAGTAAGAGCTTGAATTCTTTACCAATTTGGATGCCTTTTATTTCTTTTTGTTGTCTGACCTAGGACTTCTAGTACTATGTTGAACAACAGTCAAGAAATGGGCAGAAGACATGAACAGACATTTGTCCAAGAAGACATACAAATGGCCAATAGACATATGAAAAAAAAATGTTCAACATCACTCAGCAGCAGGGAAGTACAAATAAAAACCACAATGATATACCACCTCACACCACTCAGAATGGCTACAGTTAACAAGTCAGAAAACAACAAATGTTGGCAAGGATGCAGAGAAAGGGGAACCCTCTTATACTGCTGGTGAGGATGCGAGCTGGTATGGCCACTCTGGAAAACAGTACAGAGGTTCCTCAAAAAGTTAAAAATAGAGCTACCCTATGACCCAGCAATTGCACTACTATGTATATGCCCCAAAGATACAAATGTAGTGATCCGAAGGGGCGTGTACTCCAGTGTTTATAGCAGCAATGTCCACAACAGCCAAACTATGGAAAGATCCCAAAAGTCCATTGACAGATGAATGGAAAAAGAAGATGTAGTATATATACAATGGAATATTACTTAGCCATCAAAAAAATGAAATCTTGCCATTTGCAATTATATGGATGGAACTAGAGGGTATTATGCTAAGCTAAAAGAATCAATCAGAGAAAGACAATTATCATATGATTTCATTCATATGTGGAATTTAAGAAACAAAACAGGAGCATAGAGAAAAAGAGGGGAAAAATGAAACAAGATGTAATCAGAGAGGGAGACAAACCATAAGAGACTCTTAACCATAGGAAACAAACTGAGGGTTCCTGGAGGGGAGGGAGGTGGGGGGTAGGGGTAACAGGATATTGGGCATTAAGGAGGGAATGTGATGTAATGAGTACTGGGTGTTACATACAACTGATGAATCACTGAACTCTACCTCTGAAACTAATAATATTCTATATGTTAATTAATTGAATTTAAATAAATAAATATTACTCTGGCTACTGCGTGAATAAAAGACTCTAAGAATATAACAGGTCAAGGACAGAAGAGGAAAGTATTCACAGTAATCCAGGTGAAAGCTGATAATGTCTTGAAGAGAATATGTAGGAGAGAAGGAGAGAAGGTGGCACACGGTGGTCAGTCCCAAAGGTAAAGCAGAGACAATTCTCAAGTGCACTTGATGTAGAATTTGAATTTAAGAAAAGAATTACAATCATCTATGTGTTAAGGACAAAACAAGAGCATGAATGAAGTCAATTTTAACTGAGGGAGAGAAGGACAATAGTCTTTTGGGAAAAGACCAAGAGTTAATATGTGGATAGGATGAGTTTGAGGTGCCTACCAAACCATGAAGGGACAATTTCAAGAAGATAGTGAGATTTCTGATGCTAGAATTCAGGGGGGAGATCCAGTCAGACAAAAAGAAAATGTTACATAGTATTTACAACCATGGTACTATGAGGTCAATTTGAAAGTGCTGTAGATAAAGAACCAAAGGAGCTGCAGGTCTGAACCCTGATGCTTTCTAAAATGTTAAGGTAAGAAAATGAGTTTGGTAAAGAGAAAGACACCAAGTAGCAACCAGTGAAACAGAAGGAGACTAAAGAGTATTGTGTCCTGACACCAAGTGAAGTCAAGAGGGAGAAAAGAAATACCATGGTCAAATGCCATTCATACATCAAGTAATAAAAGGACTCAGAAATGACTATTGATTTTGTCAATGTGGAAAACACCAATGACCTTGATTAGAGCAGTATTAGTAAACTAGAGGTGACAATAGCCTGACTTGGGTGGGTTGAAAAGAAAAGTAGGAGTTCCATTTCTGCTAATAGTAAAGTAGCTTATATTGGACTAATCCCTCAATGGGAAATAATTACAAATTCACAAAATATAAAGTACATGAAAGTAAAGCAGCCAAAAATCAGGCAGAGACTGGAAAGGGATCTGTCACTTATAAGAGAACTACCCTGGGTAAGGTTTGTGTTTAATGGCTCTTCTCCTGAACGATCTTCTCTGTAAGTGTAGCATAGATTGGCAGGAACTCAAGCAGAAAGTTATAGTGTTACTAACTTGAGACATCTTAGAATGGAGGTTAGAGCTTCCAAAGTACTTCAAAAGTGAGGAAAGAGAAAAGATCCATAGTAAGAGAGGAAGCCTCAATATCTGTATATATCTACCCAAATCCTTGGTTGAACCCCAACTCTGTGGTCCATGGCATTTCCCAAGAAATGGCCATTATATGCCTCAGAATGATATCATGAAAATGATATATCTCTTATGTAATATTGTACTTTGGAAACATAAACTAAACATAATCATGAGGAAATAGCATCCAAACCCAAAGTGGAGAATCTTATATTCCCCCAAATCATTAATGTCTAAAAAATACACACACCGAGACACAAAAATGGCCAAGAAACTCTTCCAGATTGAAGAATACTCAAGAGACATGAATATCAAATCTAATCCTGGAACCCTGACTGGATTTTCTTTTGGAAGAAAAATGTTTTAAAAGCAGTTGGGGGGCGCCTGGGTGGCTCAGTCTTAAGTGTCTGCCTTCAGCTCAGGTCATGATCCCAGGGTCCTGGGATGAAGTCCCTCATGGAGCCACTCCCCCTGCTTGTCTTCCCTCTCCTGCTGTCTCTCTCTCTATCGAAATAAATAAATAAATAAATAAAAGCAGTTGGAACATGGACAGTACACTAAAGTGTTGCATCAATGTTCAACTTACCAAAATAGGTAACTGTTCTTTGGTTATATAAGAGAATATTCTATATCGTAGGGAACACACACTGAAAAATATAGGAATAAAGGGAAAAGAAAGAGCACAAATGATAAAGTAATTTGGCAAAATGGTAACATGAAATGAATCTTGATAAAGTAATTATTTTTTTGAATATTCTTATAAATTTTCTAGAAGTATGAAATTGTTTCTAAATAAAAAGTTTTTCTTAATGAAGAGGAAATAGACGTTCTCAAGCACAGAATTCTTTACCAGCAGACTCACACACAGAAGTGCTAAAGAAAGTTCTTCACATAAAAGGGAATTGAGACTACATGGAGATTTGGGTCGAAAAGTGAAAACAGCAATGCATAAATATAAAAATATACTAAAAAGTATTAAAAGAAAATTAGGAATTGCAAAGGAATAGATTAGTGAAATTGGAAATATGGCAATAAAAACTATCTAAAGTGAAACACCAAGAGAAAAGTCTGGAAAACATTAACATAGTTGCAGAAGTAGTCAGGCAACTTCAGTAGCCAGTTTTCCAAATTTGATGAAAATTTTAAACCCAAAAATCTAAGCACAAGGAACCATAAGCATAAGACCCATGACAATATCAAGTCGCATCATAATCAAATTGCTTCAAACCAGAGATGAAGATGTAAATCTTAAGGGAAGCCAGATTAAAAATGTCTTATTAGGTACAAGGGACCAAAGATAAAAGTGAGATCAGAGGTGTCTTCGGAAACCATGCAAGTGGGCAAAAGTAGAGCAAAATCTTTACTGGTGTCTAAAAGAATAGAACTGTAAACCAAGAATTCTATACCCAAGAAATATCTTTAAAAAAAAAAAATGAGATGAAATAAAAATCTTCAGACCTATAAAACTTAAAAAAATTCACCATCAGAAGACCCGCACTACAAGGAACATTAGATGAATTCCACTGAGATCAGATGGATACCTGAATTGATGAAAAGAAATGAAGAGTACCAGCTGTAAAAAGTGCACTGGTAGATACACTTTTACTCTTATTATTTATATCACTTAAAAAAACTAATTATTTAGAGGCACCTGGAGGGCTCAGTTGGTTAAGCATCTGCCTTCTGCTCGGGTCAGGTCAAGATCCCAAGGCCCCAGGGTCCTGGGATGGAGCTCCGCATCCGACTCTCTCCTCCAAGGGGAGCCTGCTTCTCCCTTTCCCTCTGCCTGCCGCTTCCCTTGCTTGTGCATGCTCTCTCTCCTTGTCAAATAAATAAATAAAATCTTCAAAACAATAAATAAAAAACTGACCATGTAAGGCAAAAGTAATATATTTTAGAGTAGAAGTAAAATATTTGAAAATAAGAACACAAAAGGACAGGAAAAGAGAAATGGAAATATACAGTTGTAAGATTTTCATACCATCTGTACTTACAGATATGGCAACGGCTGCTAATATCACAGAAAGATAGCAGACATGTCGTTCTGATGGAAGCATGTAACATTACCTATGAAGAAGTCTTGCCAAAAAAAAAAAACTTGAATCTGAATCTAATCAAGCTTCTATACCTGTCAGTTGACAAGAAATACAGGGACAGAAATACATGTTAAAACATGGATTCAAAGAGCAAAACACAGACTATTGGAAACTCTACAGGACAAACGTTCCAGTTTTTTGCACAAATAAAAAGCAAGGAAAAGTAAGAGAAATAGAGAAAGAACTGATAAAATATTTTTCAGAGACCCATCAAGAAAATATTTACAGTTTCAACGATATCTGACTGTGTTTAATATGCTTCGAATTAAAATAAACAATACAGGGGTACAGTTCAAACATAACTGATCATGAGTTGATAATTGTTGAGGTTGGGTGATGGGTACACGGGGTTCATTATACTATTCTATTCTTCTACATATATATTTTATAATAAATTTTTAAAATGAACACAAACTACAATCCAACTTATAAAGCAAAAGAATTAGCAAAATGTCATTTTACTTCCAAAAAGTATTCACTATTATCAGCTTAAAAGGAAACAGTTTCTTCAATGCTTTCAAGTAGTTGCCTTATAAATCATTCAATATTAAACACAGGGCAGGGGGAGGAGGATAAACAAATGTGAATTACGGGAGCCTACCCGAGTTGGAAATTGAACGTAAATGAAGTATAACTGCTTCTGAAATGATAACGCTAGTTTATGGTAAAGTGAGATTGGATTAACAAACCACCTCGGGAACAGAACTATTTTGCAAAGCAAAGTACACTAGCAAACAAATAAGTGGAAGATGTTTACCCTTTAGGAAAAGGCAGGCACAGGGAATTGTGACCCAGCTCTAAGCCTGTTTTGCAAACACTGATACTGTGTTTTCACTGCTTCTCAGATTGTGGTCTAAACATTTGACATCTTTAATGTCTTTCAAAGATATTAAATGTTGCAGGCGTGTGAGAAAGGTCCTATATCATTTCTGATTTTTGTCAACGTTGCTGGCAAATGCGCATTTGTGTGCAGCTATCTAATAAACTGCTGGCTTTCTGTTTGTTATATGGCTCTCCCACTTTGAATAATTTATTGTCCCCCACATTATTGGCACCACTCCTGAAAGATGTGAGTAGAAAGGGGATTCTAATATATCATGTTAAAAAAGAAAGTCAGAGAAAATTCTAAATCAGTACGTCACTTTAAACAGCTTCTCCTCATTAGGGAGGAAACTTAGGAACCCAAAGTAAAAATGCCTCGCAAATCTACTCAGTGAAGCAAAGAGGATCAGTGGAAATGTGTCCGTCTGTCGCTCACCATTCCAAGGCTCTGTGTGTATCATGATCTCCGTGAACTAAGTCAAATGGTCTCCTGGGTCTGATTCTTTATTTTAATTTCATTTTATGAGGGAGTTAAAAACAAGTAACTCAATCTTCACATCCTTCAGACAGAAGACTATGCATTAGTTGTCAATGCTGTGGATAGAGATAACTGAGCATTATGTACTGGGGTCTCATCCTAACTGGCTCCTAATTAAATCATCCCTCCTGCACCCACAGGACATGCACCCACAGACGAGGGCCAAAATATGCCCTCTGCCTGGAAGCCTGGCTCAGGGCAACTTAGGCAGGGACAAAGCTGTTGAAATTACAGCTGGCAAAACTGATGGGTGGTGACTTCTCTGTCACTATTTCTTGATGATCACCTGGCAAAAGTGCTAAAAACCACTGGTTTTTAAGACTTGAAAAAGGTTTTTTTTTTTAAACTTATTTTTCAAATTCCAGTTAACACTCAGCGTGATGTTAGTTTCAGACGTACAATACAGTGATTCAAGGCTCCCATACAACACATGGTGCTCATCGCAGGGCATGAGCATCAATACAATGCTCATGCATACAAATACAATAGAACTGTAAACTTCTCTGTGCAAAAATTCGTATACTGAACAAAATATTACATGGTGCACTGGGGGTGGCTCATTGTTCCCAAGCACCTTGCACCTCATGAATGATTCAGAAGTTTCCTCATTGAGAGGAATCTTTAAGCAGGTAACCCTCAGTCTCTGTCTGCTCTAAGATTCTATTACTCTTTAGGGAAGATTTTTTTAAATAAAGAAGGATTAAAAGTTATTTGAAATTATTCCATCCTACCCTCTCTAATTATTCATAAGCTGGTAAATGGCCCTGATTTATTGCAAGTAAAATAATTATATATGATTTTGGCTTGGCTTTCGTGAGAGCCAGTGATGGCGACAAAACCACAAGCAACAACAATAACACCTTTTTGCCTTTGTCATAAACAACCCATGCAAATGCTCTCTCTGGCACATTCACTCAACTTGCTGCCCACTACCTCCCATTCCACTTGTCCAAATCAGTGCATTTTGCATGCCCTCTGAGTTTCTCCTCCCACTCAGAAACCTTACCCAGTATTTTAGACTTTGTTCCTCTCCTCTCATTCAAACTCCTGCAAAACAAAGTCTGGTGCACAGTTCCACATATAATTACATTCTGTCATATGCTGTTAGTTTCTCTGTCTTATATGTATGTTTCATTTCTGAGAATAGACTGCAATATTCTAAATCATGGGTACCTGTTTAAATTTTCTTCTGCTTTCCCATATGTTGTAACATACATTACATGCTCAAGTTAATAAATACCTATTGACTTAAAGTTTATTCTTTGACTTCTGATGGTTTCACCACATCTTTGAGAAACAGTAAGATCTCGGTGAGGGTAATCTTTTGAAAAATAAAGGTAATCTTTTGAAAAATAAGAAGGGAGGAACAAGCACTGTTCAATGGATAAGATCCGATGTGAGTTTAGAATATTATATTTTATGGGAATAATGATTATAGGAAACTCTGAGACTAGATTGAAGAACTGAGGAAAAGCCTGATGAGAGGAAACAGGTAAAGACATTTTTAATAGGTCACATTGTGTGACCTTATTTTTAATCATTTTTCTAAAAGCTGAAAAGAGTTGTTTTATAAAAATTATTTTGAAAAACATCTCTTAAATTTGTTTGGCTCAAGGAATCCTTTGAAAAACACAGAGACTGTGTTAAATTTCTATGCCTATAATTGTCTAATACCCACCCCAGCCTCACTTAAATGGCCCACTGTCACCTTAGAAGGAAGGTTTTACTTTTCTTGGTTATGAATATTCTCAGTTGCTGTCATATTAAACAAGGGGTCAGCACCACTGGAGAATATTGAGTCAATTGTGAATTCTCAGCCTCAGTGTCTAATTAGAGGTAGTGTATGGAATGCCTTCCTTAATTACTTTGGAGTCATCGGGGTATTTCATTAGTCTCAGTTTTTATCTTGTAACTTCATTCATAAAATATGTTCCTTATCAATTAGCTCCACCAGGAACAGATCACTGGCCCCGTGCATCCTGCTCTCTGTGTGATCTCTCAGCCCCGAAGGAGGAGGTCGGAATTCCTCTACATAATAACACTTTCAACTCTATTACCACATTCAGAATACCATGAAGGGAAAAGAAAAAAAGAAGGCAAGATATTAGGTTGCTTACGAGATAAAATAATGTCCCCACATTTTGCCAGGAATATTAGGTAAAACCGTTATCTTCAAAGAAATTCAACAGTAAATGTTATTTATGTAAAAATTGATCATAGTTTCATTCTATACTTTCCTGGGATCAATAGAAGTATGCTTTCCAGATATGCTTTAAAAAGAAAAATTATAAACTCTCTGAGTATGAAATTCTATCAACACATATCCAGTCAGAAGAGAGATACACAGGCTATGCTAAAGAGAAAGATGATTTCAGGGTAGAGCACTAAATTCAAGATATTAGCATGGCTGAAGAACATTAAGGCAGGAAAGTAATGTCAGTTCTATGTAGAGGCATTGGCAAGGCCATCCGATATGCAGAGTTCTCTCAGATTCAGGCACACCAGGCCCCACTGCAGGAATTAAGGAGCCGGTGTATCAGGTTTAATATCTTTAAATATTTAAATCCTGCAATAAACTTTCTGCTATTCTAATTCCATGTCCAAAAAGAAATTTCTAACTATGAACTTGGCTTCCAGGTATCTCTGATACTGGGAAGGACATGTTCCAGATTGGCTTTTGGACCTATCTGTTACCTATGTGACTTTTATGATGCCAAATCCTTCGCTACGAGACAGGGTTTTGATCCCAGATTTTTGTTCTTTTTTTTTTTTTCCTATCTTTTCTTATTTAAAGACAATTGCTATAAGAGAATTTGGAAATGAAGGGAGAAGCTGCTCATTCTCTGTGGCTTCTCTCGGTGTTATGCCATCAGATCCAAACAGTAGACTCTTCTTTGCTACAGACTTGGCTAAAGATCCTTTTGTGATTGCCCAAGACAGGAAATATGTTTTCAAGGGATGGAAATCCACTCAAAGTAGCTCCATAAAAAGGCTGTATTAGAAGAAACCAGAGGGGCACCTGGGTGGCTCAGTGGGTTAAAGCCTCTGCCTTCAGCTCAGGTCATGATCTCAGGGTCCTGGGATCGAGTCCCGCATAGGGCTCTCTGCTCAGCAGGGAGCCTGCTTCCCCCTCTCTGTCTGCCTGCCTCTCTACCCACCTGTGATCTCTATCTCTGTCAAATAAATAAATAAAATCTTTAAAAAAAAAAAAAAAAAAGAAGGAACCAGAACCCAGGGCATCCAAGAAAATGGTGATCAGAACATAGGACTTGTCATCTACTGATTAGCTATTGCTGCACAGCAAATGACTATAAATCTCAGTGGCTTAAACAGCATTAATAAGTTGCTTTTGAGCCTATGGGTTTGGTGATGTTTGAATGCTCAATGTTGGGCTCAGCAAGGCAGCTCTGCATCAAGCCACAGTGGCTGGAGTGACTATTTCTCACTGCAGTGTATCCATTGATCTTGGTAGCTTGGCTCCAGGTGTCTTTCTTACACATTTAACTGGCAAATGAGCTGGGACATGCTCTTCTTCTTGCTAAAGAAAAGGTACACCAGTGCCAGTGGGAAGACACGAGGCCACTCAAAGCCTCACCTCAGAATGGGAATACTGTCAGTTCTACCCCATCCTTTTGGTGAAAGCAAGTCAAATAGACAAACATGGCATCAAGGGAAAGGGAAATATACCCTGCTCTTTTTATAAAAGGAATTGCAAAGTTACATGGCAAAGGACTTGAATAGAGAGAAATATAGAATTAGGACCGATGCAATCTACAACCTGAGGCCATCTGCACCTCTACAGAAACTCTGTGGCGGCAGTAGCAACAGCAGCAGGTATTGAACTTCTATTCGGGTATCACAATGATCTGATCTTGACTCAGACGCAAATTTGCATATTTTCTGTCTCCTAGTTCGAATTTTCAAAAGGAAAAATCTGACTAGATCAGCCTGGCCTGGCATTGGTTCCTTCAGGGTTAGGGAATTCCTTCTTTCAACCAGGGACAAATCCTGTTAAAAAGGATGCCATCCAGGAAATAGTGATCACATACATACAAGAATAGTTTTCTTTTGGTTGCCATCATCGTGTTGTTGGCAATTCTCTTGGTTTCTAGTCATTTGGCTTCTGTACAGGCAACTTCCCCTTGAGATACGCATATATTTGTTTACAAGATTTTTTTTCCCCCAAATACTTTTATTTTATTTTTTCAGTGTTACAAGGTATTGAGGAGGGCACATATTGCATGGAGCACTAGGTGTAGTACAAGATTTTTATATTCATAAAAATCAATCCATTTTACAGTGTCTCACAATTACTTATTGGCCACCTGATCGTGGCCAGAAAATGATCTAGTCTTTATCTCAACAACATCTTAATACTCCTCATGCAATGAATTATGTCTTTGTCTACTCACTGATTCCAGACCCAACCACACATCAGATTCTGACTTCAGCCTGAAAAACCTTGAGGATGAGGATCATTAGTTTTACAGGACAGAGAAGAAAGAATTTAGATGGCTCAACTCAGCTTCTTTTCCCTCCCGGAAATACAACCAGAAGTAAATAGATGGTGGGAAAATGGCACCATATTTCCTTACATTATTTCTTTGAAGGAGCAAATTTTTCCATCTCAAACTTCCATAATACATGCATTACTTAAAGAAAACCTACAATCCAAAAGAAAAATGAGGTCAAAATCAAAAATAAAGAAGGAAAATATTTGTCCTAATAAAATGTTTCTGCTTTTGTTTAAATGTAAAATCACCCATAAAATATAGAGAACATTTGAATGTGCTGATGGAAGGTAGAAATTATCTATCAAATAAGTTGGCAGAAAACATTTCAATCTATTGTCATTACCTTGAAGGAAATGGTACCATTTTAGTTGACAATTTGAAGAATGAGCAATGAGATGCAGGTCCTATTTAAGTCATGCTTTTCCTTATGGGAAGACACTGGGGAGACAGCAGAGGAACCCTTAGTGTGAGCTTCCCTCCACCTGAGCCAATTATGGAAAACACAGACATAACCTAATGTCTAAGCACTATGTACATGATATATTGTTATTTTGTTCAAGGGCCCTGAGGCAAAAGAAAAATCAAAATAATTTTTACAATAGCACCTGTTTTAAAATAAGCAATTTTTTCCACCCTTATAAAATATTTATGGATTTCAAATGGATGTCCTTGAATAAGGCCATTTCATTTCTGTTCTCCACTCTGGATAGGTTAGAGAAAACTCTAGATTTATTTCCTGTTAATTTAATACAGTTCCAAACCTTTTGTGATAAAGCAGCCACCCAATAACTTTATTTACTAAACTTCATTCTTAATGATTCTGACTTAGTAGTTGTACAAGCAACAGCTCATGCATCATTTCACCTTACTGAAGAGAGGAATCACTTCTATGCAATAAAATAATTTGATTTCCATTGAGAAAATGTATTTCAAAAAACCCAAGAGATTGAAGGAGCCTATTACTTTTTATTACCCATATCATAATGTTCATCTTAATTACTGATAAAGCAAGTTCACAGATGTAGTCTAATTGAATGTATAACTTTTTAATTGAAAGGGGAAAAAGTATGAGATTTGAGTTCTAACAAAAGGGCGGGACGCAACTGAAATCCTTCTCTTCCAGAAAGCTTTCCTGGAAGAACTGAGGTTCTTAAAAATGTCCTAATAGGCAGGTATCAATATGGCACCAAAAATGTATTTGGGGATTTGGAGAAATGAGTGAGTGTTATCGATTACAAGCAGGGTTCCAACCAGGTCAGAATGACAGTACCTCGTGAGTCATGTGGGAAACCACCTAAGACTATTCACAACTCTGCCTCTGATATCTTGACCATCTCCAGGCAAAAGATTTCACATTTTGCATAAAGAATAAAAGATAGAGGTCCTAAGTTACCTCAGTTGGATAGTCCAATGACCATTCTATCTTCATGAACTCCAGGGAGAGGGTTCTTTGTAGTTGATCCGAGTCTCCATGAGGAGGCTCTCTAATGGGAGATCAAGTTGCTAGGACACTTATGTCAATAAGGCAGATAGGCTGGACCACGGGAATTCTGCTTCCTGATAAAAATAAGCATCAGCAAAGTGAACTTAGCTGTGTTCCCTCCCTTCTATCCTGAAAAAATAGTATAGATTCCCAGGAGTCTGTCCAAATTGATTTTGAAGAAATGGGAATCAGTCAATGTCTCTGGACCTTTAGTTCTGCCCCTTATAACCCAAAGCCTTACCCTTCCATGTGTACTCACAAACACCAAATATGATCCACCTTTTTTGGCAGCCTGAACTTTTAACCATACTAGTGCTGGTTGAGGAAAAGACCCTTCTAGTAATATTATTGCATTATTGCTATACCTTCCATCTGTACTTGAACGGTATTTCTTCCATGTGTTTTCTTTCTCCATATGAAATTATATGATGTTTCCCTGATGCACTACAGTGGTACATGCAATGGCTAAAACCACTGAAAGAATATCTGAGATTCTCTGGAGTAAAATATATATATATATATATATATACACTTGCAATAGAATACTTATGATTTAGATTCTTGTTATCTTGTATGCACATGAACATGGAACTGTTTTCAGACATTCCATTTTGCCAAAATATCAATTAGCCTGACTCATCGAATCTTCTCTTTATATTCTGTATCATGTATGGGACATGTTTCTATTTACGCACCAGAGAACACCACTCAAACTTCCACTGAAAACAGCCTCTGAATACGTAGATGGTAATCATATGCTTAGACAGCAAAGGAAGCCTTTCATGACTATTTTTAATGTATCTATAACCACTTCAGATGTCTTTTTGCAAACCAGCTGCAGAATCAATGTGTTCAAAATGGTATCACTCAGACACTGCTACGTATCAGCTACCATTAATTTCTTAAAGGCCAGGTTCTATGCTTACACCGAGACAGAAGGAGTAATATGACTTTAAGGGTGTGGGTTATAATTCAAGTATGACTGTATTAGCATAAAAGAACATAAGCTGCTTTTTCTGAATGCAAACATGGTCCCTAAACCGAGGATGTAAATTAGTATTACAATGAAAGCCGCCAGAAGGACAGAAGTTGGAAGTGTTCTCTTCTCCGAGCAGCAGGAGACTGTTCAGGTCCTGCTGTTTTGAAAACCTTTCTCCCCCCATGCAGGCTGCCCTGCTAAGAGAAATCCATTTGAATATTTTGGCAATCACAGAGGCCCCCACATAAATTATGGATACAGAAATGCAGAAGACAGTCTAACAAATGGAACACGGTGGAATCTGTTTTTCCGCCGCCATATGGTGTCGACAGAATGCCACTTTGTTTCTCTGGGAAACAGCTCATCATTAAAAAATAAATAGCATCTTTTCTGTGGGGAGAGAACCCACAGTCATTATTTTGAAAAATAACAAACAGGAAACTCTGTCCTTTCATTTTACAATCTTTTTTTTCTTACATTATTATTATTGCTGCACACATAGACATTTTTCCAGGAAAACTCAAGATGGCTTGTACCTTGGTGCCCGGGAACTCGACATCATGGTTTTCTAGATCTGAGGAGATAAGTCCAAGCATAATACACATCGAAAAATCAGGGCACTTCATTATAGACCTTCTTCTTTCCTTTGGAAAAACTATTCTTTCAACCTAGCATATGGATTTTAGTTTGACATATGGATTTTTTTATGCTTAGATTTTACGCTTATAGAAATAATGCATATAAACCATTCTGGTTTACGTAAGCTTAACAATTTCCAAATTGAATCCACATGACTTTATTATTTAGGGAATTAAGTTGTTACTGGAATTCATTCTATAATATATTTGATAATCGACCCTTTCTCAGACCCAGAAAAATTTTATCATGTTCCATAATTAAGTATAATAGAAAGCCTGGGCATGCCTTTTTCTCTCCAACACCCCTTTTCTGGCATTGTCCCGTCTGGCCCACAAAAAAACTTTCCTTTCATGCCCCTATGTCATCCTTCTACATATCAGGCTGCTGAAAATTTAGTAGTGCTATCTGTGAACAAATCACAGTATTTTCAAATCAGCATTATTCCCAAAGTGTTTTCACAAATATTATTTTATTTGATGTACAAATAGCACTGAGACTGGGGTAGGAAAAGTTATCATTTCTTCTTTGCAAACAAAGAAATGGAAAGAGGGGTTTAAAAAAAAAAGGAACCTAGATTATTCATGTCAGGGTTGAGCCCTGGTCTTTCAACTCCCAGGTGAGGGCTTTTTTTTGTTTTGTTTTGTTTTTTCGTTTTTTGGTTTTTTATTTTTGTTTTTATTTTCCTCTACAACAGTCTGTTAGCTGGGGCAAAGGGACCAAAGAAGACTTTCGTCATTATTACTTATCTTCCATTGTTGCCTCCGTGATGGCCTCTGACTGTGTGGCTTGTTATTGATAATACACCTTCTACCTATTTCCTCCCAAATCAGGCGTATATTTTAAGACACAACAGGGAAGTTAAAGGTTTCTAAAAGTCACTTACCACGGAGCAAGAGATAAGTAGACATCTATTAAGGTTATAGCATGTTTCAACTGCAAATCTTTAAGATTCTGAGGCTAGAATTATCTACTTCCATTCGGTGAACTCACTGAAATGGAATTCAGGGTCACAAAAAATGTTTGAGTTGATAAGCTGCTTTTTGTTATGGCGTAATGTTGTTCTAAAACAAGCAATAATTTTACAATATGTTGTCCTGTTGGAACGATAACTAAGAAATTCTCACGACACCAGGTAAATGATGAGAGCACAAAATCTTGTCCTCCTGTGGACCAGAACTTGAGAACAGAAGATGTGCATTCTCTCTTCTCCCTAAGCTGTCTGTCAACACTAAATTCTGTTCTGTAATAGGACGCTGAGTCTCTGCCAAATTGAAAGAGTCCTCACAGTCTCATCTGATTGAATTCATTTCTATCACTTCTAAAGAAAGCATATTCAAAAATATAACTGATCTCAGGGTGCATATGTTATTTTATTTCTTTTCTTCAACTCTTCCAGCTCTGTCCTTTAATACTCCCTTAATTCATATTTGGGATGGGGATTTTGCAAATTAAGAAGCAGAAAAATATTTTCTATCTGCAAAGTTCCAAGGCATATGCTTTGTTCCTTGTTTCTGGAAACACTGTCTTCAAGAAATCACATACAACTGGTGGATAATTCCACCGTGCTGTTGACAGTTTGTCAATAGTGGATGCTGATGGCTATGTGACATCAAGTGCATCAAGCCAAAATGCCATAATGTGGAGCGAGCACCAAAAGTAAAGATTCAGAAAAAGGTAGCAAACTTTCTATTGCTCGTGCTGTTTTAAGGTTGCTCATTCTCAATTCTCTGGTATAGTTTGCATCTATCATTTGTAAGATAACCTCCCAGACAGGGAAATGAATGAATAGAAAACACCTTTGGATGTTGTGTCTGATAGTGAGGAAAGAATATATTTTGTGTTATTATTAGATGAAAGCTACTTCTCAATCACCTGCATCCAGCATAATATGATATTTAAACCTGAGTTCCAGACTGAGAAAAAAAGACCTGGGGGGAAAATATAAGGGGGAGGTAGCCTGAGAAAAAGCTCGACTGTATGATTTAAAGTTGCCCCTTGTGAAAAGAACAGAGGTCATAATAACTATAGTTAAAATTAAATTAAATTAAAACTTTAATTCTTCAGGAGCTTCATTTCATGTATTTAATAACTAACCAAGTGTCTAGTAGCTACTGTGCTGGTTAACGTAGATATCGAATATTTCCATCAGTGCAGAATGTTCTACAGGACAGCCCTCCCTTTTTGACTCTATGATTTTCAAGGGAAGCATCATGCAGGTAAGAGAGATTTAGAATACAAACTCTATGTCTGACTTCCCTCCTGAGGTTTGCTATCGGTTTCTTGCCTCATAAAACAGAGGCCACAGTGACAGAGACTGTATGGGCTTTTTCTAGAAGAAACAAGCCAAAGGTATTATGTAGCTTTTAAGTGCTCAGTAAGTTAATTATACCAGTAGTCATGCTCACTAGATTGTATCCATAAATTCAGTTCTGTGAACACTTGTTGAACCATATTCCGTCTCATGTTAAAGAAAGGTTTCTACTCTTATATTTGAGTTGTGAACAGCAGCAACAACCATAAATATAAATGTTTATTGATTCTTTAATATAAGGCAGGTGCATCTATGTCTAGATTCAAGTTCAGCTATTGCTACATACTTCCCAGTGAGTTGTGTGCCCTTGGAGTAGTTACTGTACCTTACTAACCTTAATTTTCCTAATAGGAAAATGAGATGATCATAGTCTTTGTGAGGACTAGATTAATGCTGTCCATAAAGCTCTTAGGACAGTGGCTAGCACACGGTAAGCATTCACTAAATGTTAACTGTTTTTATAGCCATTTTCCAGACACCAATAAATACTTTATAGCCATTATCTTCTGTTGAGTCTTAAAACAGCCCTATAAGATACATATTATCATTAGCTACATTTAACTGATGGAAAAACTAGGATTAGGAGAGGGTCAAAATTTCACCAATTTATTTTTATTTTTATTTTTTTTCAAAATTTCACCAATTAATACAGGAGGTAAGAAGTGGAGAATTTGAACCAGGTACCCTATCCTCAGAGCCTGTGAGATTATGGGGATTTTATGAGATAATGCAGGTAAAGCATTTAGCACATATATTTTCAGTGATTACATTATTATTATTAAGCTAAGGCTCATTAAGTAATGTTTTTTCACTTTGGTAGTAATTTTAGTGTTTTATGGTGAGGGGGTGATTATGGTGTTATCAGAGTGGAAGTTGTATCTGATCTTTTAATATTACGGAGCATTTTATAGCCCTCTAATAATGTATCTTTTATAGTTGCTATGCCGTTCCTCCTCTCAAATTTCATTGTGCTTAAAATATAATAATAATGTCATTCTATTCAAACAAACCAGTAAGCAAGTCCTACTTAAAAGAGGAGCAATGACAATATATTTCCTTTGAAACCATGAGCTGTCCTTTGCAGAAGAGTCTTAAATGAAATAGATGATCACTATATATGGGGAATTGTCCTGAAAGTGGGGCTGATGGGAGAGTTCTCAACTTTAATAGCTACCCCCAGCCCAAACCATGAGAACCCCCTGCTGACCTGGCATGGGATGACATCAGAGGCAATGCTTCACAGACCACAATTTTCCAGCATTTTGCTCCAGCCTGAAGCAGCCCGTTAATATTAGCATAAAGCAACATAAGTCGTTTTGGAAGGCGCAGTGGGGGAGACGGTATTTTTTATTACTCCTTTTCAGAAATGTATTAAACTATAACTTTGGATACTTAAGCTGACTACTTCTGCACAAGATAACACCTTATCTGTGATAAGGCAAACTCTTTAGGAACCAAACTCAACACAAAGAAGCCATCATCTTAAGAAGGAAAAATACAAGAGATGAGAGACCATTTAGAAATTTGGTGGATGTCATGGTGAAAAGAATAAATGACCTTTTTGCAACATGTAACTTTTTCCTAGAGCAAAGAGAGTGAATAAATCTAATTTTTCTATCTTTCCAAGCAATACAGAATGAGATTTTTTTGAAAACTGCATGGATATTACAAAGAATTTCAATAATAGTTTCTAAAGGCTGAGAAGAGTCATTGATACACAGGATGACATCGTCAGAATCTAAGAAAAACGTAATCGGTGAAAATACTAGGTCAAATAAAAAAAACTGGCTGAATTTTAACAAAAATCAAAGTTAATTCTGCTTAGCTTTCCAAATTTCAATTTCCCAATTCCCTTGAGATATGGCTTAATAAAAACTCCTGTGGAAAATGAAGCATAGGCCTTAGCTGTCCATAAGCTAATGGAAGACAACAGTGTGATGCTGCATGACAAAATATGATGTAATCTTGGGAAGTGTAAAAAGAGAAAGACTATCCAGGTCATAGGAGGTGATAGGATACATTCTATGCTGGAGAGATATAATCTAGAATCCAGGCAGCTTATACACAGATAGCAGAAAATATTAGGATGGGAAAGTACACACTTCTAAAAGAAGTTATGTGAGCAAGAAGTAGGAACCCACAAATATGAGCTGGACAACAAATGCTTGAGAGCAAAAGAGAAGAAATTATATTGATTTGATAACAATAATTGGATGTATGGACATTTTTTATTGCATTATTGCATCCTCAAGTCAAGTGCAGCAAACCCTGGATTGCTGTGTGATACAACTACAACTACACATTCCAGCTGAGCTTGACTTACTTTGGGGCCATGTTTTTTATGGGTTTTTTTAGGGGGAGGATTAAGGTTTTTGGTTTTTGAGTTTGTTTGCTTGGCTGGTTGGTTTTTGGTGTTTTTTGTTCTCATCACCATTGTCATTGTCGTCGTAAAAATGGGGGGGCTGGATTTTTTTGGGTTTTGGGTTTGTTTGGTAGGTTGGTTTTTGGTGTTTTTCGTTGTCGTCACCGTCATCGTCGTCGTTTTACCTTTTTGTACCTTGTTGTATCTCAAATCCGTGAGCTTCCCCAGGTCAGGCATCCTGTCATGTCAGCTCTCTATTTCCCACAGTAAATGGGATGAAATCCAGGAGGCCCTCAGTGACTATTTGTTGGTTTCCTCCATCGTGTCACTTTTTCTGCTATTAGGTTAAACACTGTTCACAATCTGGAGGAGACTTTCTACTCCAACTTAGCTGTTCCTCCTGATCTTCCATATGGGCCATCAAGATGTGTTATCATTAGCAGCCTCTTAAATGCCTTAATTGGAGAAGTTAGGCATTTAGTATCAAGGGGGCACAGAATTCAACTGAGTTTAGGTACTCCAGTATCTACCTTTCAAAATCCAGAAGAGAAAAAAAAAAAAAAAAAGGCTTTGGGGTAGCAAAAGCTATAACCTAATTGGCAACACTGCAGGGAGCAGGTGATAAATGTATGAGAAGGATAAGGGGTATCCCCAATCTTTCTCTGTTGTCATTCCCCATATACACATCCCTATTGAGCAGTATACCTCTAACTGTTCGCATCAAACCTGTTCAGGAAAAAGAAAACTATCAAATAGAAAAAGATATTCCAGTATTAACAGCACTTTCATAAATGCAGCTGAAATTCTTAATAAAAACTATTTCATCTCTTTCTTTTCTTCCCATCACAATCTAAGTTATTGAGGGTAAAAATTCAAATGAACATATCTTACCAAAATATTTATTCAAATAGGAATGTTAGTGATTTTCAGATGCTTGCCGGCAGAGTGGAAACAGAAAGATAAACGACTTTCTCACCCTATTCAGGAGTTATTGTTGTGCTCCAGCCTGTGATGTTCCCTCGTTATCGAGGGGTACACAAATCCAGGCAGTGAATAATTTGGGAACCAAAAGCAAAATAGTAAAACATTTCTCAAAATGCTTTCACCATTTCACCATTTTTTAGAAGAATTTAAATGCAAGGAAAGAAGTATAACTCACACTAGCTCTTCCCAGGCATTAAAATTCCAAGCACAAAACTCCACGCATCACTTCACAGGGTGCTACCAACACTTTGCAAAGAGCGGGTTGGAATCCCAGTCCATGGAACTCCCAGGCTTCTGGAGAAAAGCTGCTGTTGCCCAAGCTCATCCACCACATTTTACAGATTATCACACTGAAGTCCAAGGAGGGAAGGCCTCCATAACTTTTCTCAGACCCATCTGGCAACAGTTAGGAAATGAATGTCTTCCAGTCTTCTCACCAATGGACAAAATAATCATCTGATCTGTTTACTTCCATTTTAATCAGTCAGCCCATCAAGTCTGAAATGAGAGCTTGCTCAGTTATGCTCTCAGCCATGTGTTTAGCTCTGCTGTGAAGAACTAAGAGAGCAGAGCGCAGTTTTGCCCTCTGGGAAACCTGACTTAGATACACCTGCTACAATTAGAAGACAATACAGGACCTGATGCAATTAAGCGGGAAAACTTTCAGTAGAGTGATTATCAGTGCTTGGAAGGGCTCAAAGGTATGTCTCCAGTAAAGAGAGGGACTGCTCTCTCCCAGCTACATCGTCACCCTGTCCACCTCTTCCTGGCCGCATTGCTTAGGATTAACAGATGCTTCAGACATGGCACCTGTTGCACCACTGCCAACCCCCCAGCTCTCCTTCCTTCCCATTCGCTGTCCAGCTCTGTTTGGGCTGATACTCCTGTTTCTGTCTGAACTCCCCTTCCACTGGCCCATTTCCAACCTCCCTCGTGATGGTGTTAACACCCCCCACCCAGGTGACTTCCTCATCACCTTTTCCCTTGCCAACCATTCCCTTCTTATGCTTCTCACCAGAATCCATCTTATCCTACATGGGTGACACGTGCGCTTTTGCTTTCTATGTAACCAGTCTCTGGGGGTCTCCAGAGGGCCACATGGCCCTTTCAGTCTTAGATGCTTAAAAATCAAAGAATATTTAATTTTTTTAAAAGATGTTATTTATTTATCTGAGAGAGAGACAGAGAGAAAGAGAAAGCATGAGCACTAGCAGGCGGAGCAGCAGGCAGAGGGAGAAGCAGACTCCCCACTGAGCAGGGAGCCCGATGCGGGGCTCAATTCCAGGACCCCGGGATCATGACCTGAGTCAAAGGCAGATGCTTAACAGACTGAGCCACCCAGGTGTCCCTTAAAACAAAAGAATATTTTAGCAGTCCTGAGGATGGTCTCAGGATATGATGTGACAAATTTCTCTAGTAGTACTAAATAAGGCACCATGACATGAGGTCCATATCCTCACAGGAGAAGGTGCTTATTTTGGTACATATAGAAAATTTGAACTTTTAGTTCCATACTGACTTTTGAATTTAAAAAGTAAAATCTTTTTTGGCAGAACCTTGTTCCTCCCTCTCAAACGATTTCTTCTGCTCTACACTCTCCTTTAAGCCAATGGCCTTCGTACCATCCTCATTTTTAGAGTCCTAGAATGGAAGTTTCCCACAAAAAGAAAGCTTTCACAAAGAGGAAAGAAAAAGAATAATAATTTAAACCTGACACCTTTTTATGCCTTTATTTTTTCCAAACTAATATGTCAAACTAATTCAATTTATCATGTTCATTTTTCTTCAACGGAAGACAGAGATCTGAAGTAAATGAATATGCTCAAGATAATATGGAAGGCAATGCAAATACATAGTCAAACTTAGACCATTCCAGGACTATAATATAACCAGAGATATAAAATTTTAATTCAAAAGTTAACGATTCATAGATCACTTGTTATCTTCACCTGTCAACACTTCTGACAGCCCATTTTAATATTTAGTATTTTTTCATACTTTATCTTGTAAAAAGAATTTTATCCCTTTCTCACTGTATTTCTCAACACAGAAAAAAAAAGGTCAGACTACAGTTTGAAATTTTAGGCATGAAGGATGATAACAATGGTTTCTAGTGATAAAAAAAAAAGTTCCTATCCTCATGGGAAAAGACCAATTTTTTTTCTTCAGCCAGAGCAGCAAGTAATCACCAGAACCAATTTTAAATCCATCCTAATTGATCAAGGACGACTTCACATCAGTAACCTTGCTTCTGAAAATCAGCTAATGTGTAACAATGATTTTCAAGTAACTATATTTTCACAGCTAAAGATCACCCAATATATAAACACTTTTAGTTTTGAAATTTTACCAATGCCTGAATTGCACAATTCCTAAATCCTTATACAAGGTCAGGTCTCTGCTCAGAGAGGGCTCAACCGTGAAGCTCTCCCCTGCTTAGCATGCAATAAATTCACAACTTTGTTTCAGATATGGAGTGATAGCTGTTTTTATTTAATCAAATTTGACACCTCATTAGTATATCATATTTAAAGACTTATTTACTTATTATAACTCCACGCATTTAAAATAGGATATAGGGGCTCATGGGTGGCTCAGTGGGTTAAAGCCTCTGCCTTCAGCTCAGGTCATGATCTCAGGGTCCTGGGATCGAGCCCCACATCGGGCTCTCTGCTCAGCGGGGAGCCTGCTTCCCCCTCTCTCTCTGCCTGCCTCTCTGCCTACTTGTGATCTCTCTCTCTGTCAAATAAATAAAATCTTTAAAAAAAAAATAAAATAGGATATAAAGCAGTTAAATATTATAAAAGCCAACCCATGGCCCAGGCTGCAACGTGCAGGAAGCAATCTATCATGAAATAAGCCAATAAAATAGTCTGCTTCACATGTTTAAATATAACATCTCCATCAGTCAGCCCTATTGCTGCACCTCTCTCCCAAGGAGTACTAATATCTGAGCCTCAAGCAAATGATCACACAGCAAGGAAAGAGTTTCCAGCATATCACAATATGACCGCATGGCGAGCAAAGTCAGGCCCTCCAAAGAGCCTTCACCTCAGAATGTCCAGACACCATATGCTTGGAAGAAGTTCTCAGTATTTATCCAATTTGTTCACAACAAAAAGAGAACAAGAGTGATTTCCCTTAACTCTATTTGAAGTATTTGAAATCATGAAATGTCTTTTAAAGAACAATCATTTTCTTAACACTGAAAGTCTTCAGTGAGACTGTGCATGGACTACCATGTACCATTTTGTTTAAAGCAGACATTTTATATTTGTTAGAGGATTTCCAAACTACTATATAGATAATCACCTACATGGTTGTCCCCTTCATTATTTTTAAATGCTGTTTATAGATTATCTCCACTAATTTTATGGATGTAAAGGGCACAAAATTTGTGAAGGCCCGATATAATATATTGATGTATGTATACAGTAGTCTCCCCCTTTTCTGTGGTTTTGTTTCTGCGGTTTCAGTTCCTCTCCTGATGTATCATCACAGGGTCAATAGCAGCCTAATGCTCCATCACACTGCCCACATCATTCACCCCACTTTATCTAGAACCTAATGCTCTATCACACTGCCTACGTCATTCACCCCACTTTATCTCGACCTAATGCTCCATCACTCTGCCCACATCATTCACCCCACTTTATCTAGAACCTAATGCTCTATCACACTGCCTATGTCATTCACCCCACTTTATCTCGACCTAATGCTCCATCACACTGCCTACGTCATTCACCCCACTGTATCTAAAACCTAATGCTCCATCACACTGCCTACACCATTTACCCCACTGTATCTAGAACCTAATGCTCCGTCACACTGCCTATGTCATTCACCCCACTTTATCTAGAACCTAATGCTCCATTGCACTGCCTACGTCATTCACCCCACTTTATCTCACCATGTAGGCATTTTATCAGCTCACAACATCACAAGAAGGGTTGGCACAGTTCAGTACAATGTTTTGATAGAGAGAGATAGATAACTGCATTCACACAAATTTTATTACAGTATATTGTTATAATTGTTCTCTTTTATTATTAGTTATTGTTGTTAACTTCTTACTGTGCCTAATATATAAATTAAATTTCATCATACATATGTTTGTATAGGAAAAGACATAGCACATATAGGGTTCAATACTATCTGCTGTGTTGGGCGTGCCCTGGGGGTCTGGGAATGTACTCCTCTAGGAGAAGGGGATACTACTGTAGTATGAGAGCCTGACCTCAGTAGGACTTATTGTGTCCAAAGAGAGCTCGTTATCTATTTTATAAATGAGAATCAGGTCCCCTAGCACACTGTGTTTAACCATGATAAATATCATGACTCTCCAAAATCCTTTATATCCTCTGAGCAAGCTTGCCTGCCATCTGCTGCAAACCTGCCCGCGTGGTCTCCCCAGTTTCTCTGGTTCCTGTCTCAATGCTTCTGCCCACGTTCTTCCCCCAAATATATACTCTTCTTTCCCCTCTTCATTTCTACATGTCCAAACTGTCTCCTTCCCATCCAAGTCCATATCCAAAAGGAAGTTATATACTATCACTTTGGGAGATCCCTTCTCCCTGCCCCAAGCTCACATACACTCACCCAGTTGATGCTTTCATTCATTCATTTACTCAGAAACATTTTATCTTGTTGGGAAATAGGCAGACATTTGGCGATTACCACCTGTTGCCTTGTATTATAGTTATCTGTGTATCCATGTTAGCCTCCCTTCTTAGCTGTAAACTTCCTTGAGTGCAAAGATGTGCCCTTACCATTATATGGGGCATGATCCATGCTAAGTGGATGAGCCCGTTTGCCTTTGACATGATAGAAGGGCTCACAGAAGGTGAACCAAGTCAGCAAAACATGATTCAGTTATCAGCAAATAAGTATCTGATCTGGTCTGGGTAATTTTGTTCACCAAATTCCCCTCGAACAATTTTTAAAATGTTCCTTCTGCAGTGGGTGAATCATGAGCCCTCTAAGAAATAGAAGTTGAAGCAGTGTGTTCACAGAGCACATGAAATCAGTTTTAAAACCTCCAGCTATTGGTAATTGTCAATCATTTTTAAAAATCTATCAGTTTAGCTTGCATGCTTCTAATCCCGCGTGCTTGCATATCCTTAAGGCACCATGTATTCCTGAGATTATGGCATTTATGGATCTCTCAAAAGCATGGAAGGGAGCTGACAGAGGCTTGTTAAGATAACAGTAACCAATATTAGACCAGGAAGCACACTGGGACTGGACCCTTTGGCCCTTCTTTTTGGAGGATAGGAAGATTGGCGTTTTTTCTTCATGACCACTAAAGGCCACAGTATGTATATTAACAACTGAACTTTGTATTAACAAGTATATCACCTGCAATGGTATAAGAAACAGAGCCTGTGCTAGCGACCGAGACAACAAATCCGAAACGGAACCTGCATCCACAGGTGCTCATATGTAGAGGCTTCTCAGTCTCTGCCGTGCGTGGTATTTGTGGGAGGGGCTCCTCCTTACATAGGCACCTCCTCTGGCCCGGGCCCACAGAGAACCAGGGCTCTCTGAAGTTTGTCCTCACTCAGCTCCAACTGGCATGTCAGTGCCAACCTCCCTCCCTGTGTGGAGGTGCCTGCTGGGACCGTGGAGTCTATTCCTTCCCCTCTCCACCTGTCTTCTCAGAGAGCTCATCTGCTTGCAGGGCTTCCTCTCTCACCAGGATGTAAATGACTCCCAAATCTATTTCTCTGCTTTGCATGTCTATCTCTCTACATCACAGGGTACTTACTGCATGCTGTTGGCAGGCACTCATTACTCAGTAAATTCTTGCTGCCTGATTGTAGGATAAGATGGAAGTAATCTTCCTTCAGGTAAATGCATAAAGGGCTTTTCTGGGTCAAGATGGCCTTGGCCTTCTTAAATTCAAAACTAGAGAGAAAAGGATGAAATTGCTCGGGGTGAACTCCTTAGAGAAGGAACTGTATAATTTTGGTTCAGCATCTGCTATTTTTCTGTTCAGTGTTGCCTTCTTGTTCTGGAATTGTCCCATCTCCCTCCAGTCTATCTCCACAAGAGTGGTATTACCATGTGCTCCTGTCCCATGCCTGGTAAGTCCAGACTAGACTGAGGACCCCTCCCTTGGGACTTTTGAACTCGAAACTGATAGACCCTGTCACTGGTGATGTCTGAAACTGGAAAATATAAAACTCCAGGTATATTTTCCATCATCAAATCACTAACTCAACAAATATTTGCTAAGTAACTACTATGTGCTGGGCACTGTGCAGTGAGGAGCTAGAACAGAAGTCCCTGCATACTAGCAGAGGAAAGCTTGATAAGTAAATATGCAAGTAAAAATATAGTATGTCATATGTGGTAAGCCAGAAACCCCCTATCCAAAGAAATCATTATCTCTGATATCCACACTCAGACTAGGAAGGAAAAGAAACAAAGCTAAAACAGAACGTTCATTGTAACACATGCCTATTTCCCCTTCCCTTTTCTATGGTTTTTAACATGAAAACAACAACAGTAAAAGTAATTACAGCAATGGCTCCTACTTAGTGAAGGGGTTCGAGGTGTCCAGCAAAGGATTCAGTACAGTTGGTCCTCAGCTGACCAAATACCTACCCTTTGAGATAAGCACTAAAAACCAGCCTGATTTTATAGAGGAAGAAGCCGATGCTTTAGAGAAGTCAAGTAATTTGGCCAACGTCACAGGATGAGCAGCAGAACCAGCATTAAACCCAGGCTGCCTCCCACCAGAATCCTTGCTTTTCCCATTCACTCCACCATACTGCTACTGAGCAGCCTTCCCACCCAGACGCTGTGCTAAAGTACATCTCGACGCAGGGAGCTCACAGCCAAAACGAGAGAGGCGTATCCATTGGGGACAAGTATAATATGACACAGTTGCTGCCATTACACAGACAAAATTCTGTACTAATTAAAAAAAAAAAAGTATGTGGAATGGAATTCTGAGCCCCATTTAACCTTCTGGCATCATCCAACGGCCAAGTGCACCTACTTCCAAGCAGATCAGCTCTGACCTAGTGCCTGCTCGTCCTACATAAGGCAGGACAGAGAATAAGACCCTTCTGGGTGAAAAGAGAAACAGCAGCCCATTTCTGCCCTGACACCTTGAACAAGTTGTCCTTGGTGTTTGCTGAAAGTACGAGTCCAGCACCTCCCCAACCCCCAACTCATTGAAGAGAGAACTCAGAAACATTCGAAGGACTTCCTCCAGGCAAATGCGCTGGTACAGCCAGCGCTGAAAGACATGTCACTCCAAATATTAATCCAAACAGAAAGATGCTTTTTAACTCTCCATCAAATATAAAATTATATTCCAAACTACAAGGACTTTACAGGGATTTTAATTTTTTTTTTAACATAATGCCTTTCCATTAAATTGGCTGCCAATGAATTAAAGAAGAGGAAAGTAGGACTGTGGGTTTTTCCTCATTCCTCATTCATTCATTTTGTTTTTCCATTTTTCAACCCTCTATTTCAGCCTTCCTGCTAGAAGAGCCTAGGTCAGGAATTCTGCCTCCGAGGGCCCAGAGCAAAGAGAGAGAACCTAAGGCCTGTGGCCTGAGCAACAGCCTTCAGGGAAAAAAAGGGGAGTGGGGAGCACGGAAATGTAGCAGAAAAGTGGGTTAGGAAGGTGTCTTTAGAGTTCTCTTAGAAGCTAAAGTGCTTGGAAATTGAATGTCAAAGCCCAACCAGGTTTTTCTTCCCCAAGGGCACTTTTTCTCATCTGGAGAAATATTAAGTTCATTTCGACACTGCTCTTCTGGAATTCACAATTGATATCGGTTCAGGCAGGAGAAGGACAGGTCTCCCCAGTCCCCCGTCTCCAGGCAGGATTCACTGTGCTCTGGTCCTCCCAGCACAGACTCCCGTCCTGGATATCCACACTTGCTGGTGTCCTTGGCAAGATTATAGGACTCTGACCATCAAGAACCTTAAGAACCTTGCTTCCTTCATCTAGAATCCCCCCAGTGTTTGGAAAAGTGTGAAGTCAGGAAGAGCTAGTTTAAACTCTGGCACTTACATACAATAGGTAAGTGACTGACCTAGGTTTTTTAACCCCTCAAGGATTTCATGTCCTGACCAGTACAGGAGAGGTAGTAATACATGCCTAGCCAAGCTGCTCCAATGACTAAAAAAAAAAGAAGAAAGAAGAACTCACATTTTTTTGAAGGACTGCTATGTGCTAGGCACTGGTCTGAATTAGTTGCATGCATTGTTTCCTTTAAACTTGGCAACAGACTATAAGGTAAATCTTATTATGAACTCCATTATATAGGTATGGAGATCAATGCTTAGAGAACTTGAATAACTTGCCTCAGGTGCTTAGCCTAAAAGATACATAATAATCGTAAGAATCACAAGAGCTGTGCTTCTTGGAACATTGACCCATCTATGCTAGAGATGTACTAAATATTTTACTTGTATTATTTCACACATTCCCCATTTTTTCAGCTGCAGAACTGGATCTTAAAAAGATGAAGTCACTTGCTGCACCTACTCAAACATTATGTAACAGAGCAGAGATGTCACCCCAGGCCTTTGGGTGAGAGGCTTTGAACTTAACCATTACTTACTCCCTAGAGATGACAGTTTCACCAGAGTGGCTCCTTAATATATTTTGTTAAATCAAATTGATGCTATGGGGAGTTTTCCATTCAAATACATTAGGTTTCTTATGAAGAGCGTATAGGTTTCAAGTTCCACGCATAGTGTATTTGATTTTCTTTCTAATTCCTTCATGGAGAGGGATCTAAAAGAGGACAGCGAGGAAGAGGAGTGTGCAGTATTCAACCTCAAATGCTCAGCTCTTGAAATGAAGCCAGGTCACCCTCTCCTTAATTTGGGAACCCAAATCCACAACCTTCACTGCAGGCTCCCGAACTGCTACAATTGATAGCCCCATTTTTGAGAATGGATGCTGGGAAGGCAAAACTACAAGCTGCCAAATTAATGGGAGTGTTTATTTGGGGTCTTGGGAATTGCAGTCCGGGAGACACAGAGCCGAACCAAATTGAAAGTGTGCTCCAAGTTGTAGTCAAGAGGCAGGATTTTTAAAGGCAGAAACCCCAGGATTACCCTAATTTTTTTTGAGTGAATTATGCTTGGTGCTGGTGAGTTTAAGCTGAACATCTAATACATGATTGGCTATTAGCTAACAGGGCTTGCACATCTCTCCTTCAGTCCCAGGTACGAGAATGTTTTCTAGATTATGGTCGCCAAAGTCACAAGTTCAAAGTTCTATCTGGTTGTGGATATGCATAGCCCTAGTCGCCTTATGGCCTTCTGATTCCATCTTAAAATGATTCTGAAAGCCATGCTTACTCTACTTTGAATCTTCTTTCATGATACAAAGCACTTTGTCAGGCTTCATTGACCAAACGGTGGTAGTAATACAAACAACTCGTAAGAGAGGGTTGATTAAGTGTGACTCCATCAACGGAACGCAGCATCCTGCATCCATGAAAGCTAATTCTGAGGACCAGAGAGAAGCACAGGAGCACGCCTAGAATGTTTACCACATGACGTTAACTGATAAAGTACAACATAACGCACACCCTATGATGACGTTTTTTACAGTATAAATATACGTGAAAATTAAAAGTTAATAAAAGAGGGGCGCCTGGGTGGCTCAGTTGGTTAAGTGTCAGACTCTTGATTTCAACTCAGGTCAGGATCGCAGAGACTTGAGATGGAGCTCTGCGTCAGGCTCTGCATTCAGCATGGAGTCTGCGTGTCCCTCTCCCTCCCTCTCTGCTCTTCCTCCACCCCCTCTACTTGCACTTTGTCTCTCTCTCTTTCAAATAATAAAAGATTTAAAAAGTTAAGATAAAAGGAATTAAATGTTATGTTATGTTGGTACAACTCTAGGTCGTGTTTTATAGATTTAAGGAATATCCTATTGTTTTGACAGTAAAACATCAGAACTGAATGTCAGAATACACTGTGGTCACTGTCCCAAGACGAGTGCCATGGAAGAACAAGCAATGACTTTTCACAAATATTTTTCCTTGTTATTATTTCCCTGCTACTTAGACTAACAAGGGAGACTAACAAAGAAAATCAACATATATAGTAATCACTGGCTTCGTGGTCCACAAGACATGCCTACATGCTACTTTTTATCTGATACTTAGTAAGACAGGGATATCCTATATATCTTCCAAACACTACTTTCTTTCCAAGTGCAGAATATTCAGGAACCTCCCACTCACTGGGACATGGAGGTGAAATAGTGGGTCCATGACGTGAACCAGGATTTTCACAGCTCGTCCGGGATTCTTTTCCCTGCACCAAGTGTTCTTTATACTCCAATGGTTGTAAATAGCAGTTTGTGTACTTGGGGACCATACAGTTGACATACTGATTCTCTGAAGGTCATAGGAAATATGCTTCATGTGTCACTTTTGATACTGTCAGTTTGGGTTGGAGGTGTGAATGTTATAAGACTGAAAGATGCCATCGGAAATGGGGAGCCATTTGGAGCAGGAAAGATGTCCTTATCTGTGTAGGCCATTTTACTTAAACCACTTCTGCACTGGTCCCAGGAGAGCTTAAGGAGGGTGCATAGTTGTGCACTTTCATTTCCTTCTCCTGAGCACACATGTGCATTTATCAGCATCCCATGTTCCTTTAAGCCCTGTGCCTCTGTTCCCAGTCTCTCCTCCTGCTCCCCTCTCAGCCTCATGTGTCTGATTTAGGGGGTCTTATCTCTGTGCTCCCTCCTGGGCTGAATCAGCGCTGCAGCCCTGATCACTCTGCAAAATTAACGGGTTAACTCCCATGTCAGAGATCAGGACTGGGGAAGAGCATCTGGGAAATCGGTAATTTATACAGTCATGTTCAACAGCCAAGATATCACAACTTTACTGTCTGTGCACTCCTGGCCCCCAGCTCCACAGGGGCACATGGGGGTGAGGGGGATGCTTGCTCCGTGCAGAGCCTGAAGTCAGACAACACCGAGAGGGAGGCTCTCTGCTTAAAGTCTTCAAGGTCTCACTGAAAGTAAAAGACCAGTAGTGCTTGCTACATGCTTCTCCCTGCCAGTCCTATCCCATGAGAAGGAGGTGGGGTGTGTGTGTGTGTGTGTGTGAATAATTCCAGGAAGTCAAGTCCAGGCCTTTTGAAATGTATCAAAAATCTATGTCCACTCTAACCTGGGATCTAATTTCCTGCCCCAGCCTCTCTGTTTAATAAAGTAAGAAGCTGCCTATCTCACAGCACTTTTCCTTTTATTCAAGTTAAGCCTTCCCTCCTGCCTTGGTTGTAGGTCATGATCTTGGCTGCTCCCTGCAGATTGAAAAGGTTGACTCCTAGATCTATACGTGACCAGCTTAATTCTAGAGAGACTGTCTGAAGTATTTCATGGTGGTTTAGTTTCCACGTCATTTATCACTGACATCGTCTCATGCATGAAAGTGCAAGGAGATTTAAGGAGCTGGCATTTGCTCACAAGGTCTCCTTTAGTGGAACGGAGCCTAACACGCTACTTAACTTGCTCTGAAACATAACTCCTCTCCCTGCACTTCTGTCTTGGGCAGAATAGCACAGCCCTATAGCAAGTGGGGAGCTTTTCTCTGGAACTCTTAAGTCCTATTGTACTGAAATGCGCACGACACCCACGGGGTTAGGTCACAACCTGTCTTTGCACTCCAAATCCCAGGCCTCAAAAACAGCCAGAAAGAGCCTGGTGTTGCAAGAACAAGTCACCTGAATGGCCAAGAAATCCTCTGACACCACATAGAAGGCAAATCAAAAAAACACTGCTTCTCTGAGTTTGAAAAGAACTGGGTTTTAGGACTCATTTGGATTTTTTGCTTCTTTAATTTTTTTCATGCTTGAAATTCACGACTTTTTTACTCTATTAAAACTTAAAAAAAATTAAAATCAAAGATGAAATCTTGATAAATCTATAGCTGGTTTTACTAGACTCCTCATTTTAGAAATAAGATTTCTAGTTTTGCAAAAATAAGCCCCTGGAAGCAGGTATTTTCTGGTAAGGGAGTCAATATTCAGGAAGGTACAAGTGCAGGGAGCCATACAAACTGTTTCCAAAATTGGAAATCACACCAAATCAACATTTTCTCCGGAAATGCAGATACCATATTCTGAAATATTAATATTCTGTTCAGTCAACAGAATGTCCTCCTGTAGGTTCTTCACACCTCCTCCCTGAGCTTGGAAGACCTGGTGCAGTTACACAGGCATTCTGAGCACGAGACCCAACACACGCACACACACACACACACACACACACACTTACACACATAAACATGGACACACACACGTGCATGCACGCACACACACTGTTCCTAAATGAGAAAGCAGATCCAACAGAGCAGTATTTTACCCTATTCTTCCATATATCATCATTTTACACATATGCACACACACAAGGTTTCTGATATATGGTACTATATTGCCTCAATTAAAGAGATTTATTTATTTGAACATCAATGTCCTCTGAAATTATGATTAGCCACTGAGAGGGAGCAACTCTCTAGAAGGACATGTATTAAACTGGTAAGACTTATGCTAGGATGCTAGAAATAAGCTTCTGTGACATTTATATGATATCAAACATACTAAATTATTTTTAAACCTCCTGACAATTATAATTGAAGATATATGCCATTTTATCTATTTGTTTCTAAACTACAGAAAAGAACTAATGAGTCATTCAATTTTGCTCACGTAGATTTGGATTTCTCTCTGTTTCACTGTGGATTTGCTCATTCATTTCTTCTTTGTATAAATGTATACTCTCCATTTTTGCGAACCAGGGCCTACTTGTGGTTAAATAGGTTGCAATTTTTTTCAGTTAATCGTAAGTTCTAGGAAATGTCAATATCTATCAGTGCCTCTTCCCCCAGACTAGAATTAATGATAAAGTTCCATGATTCAGGATAATTCTTTGGAGTGAAGAAAGTCCCCTTGCTAAAGTAGAAATTTTCCTGGAAGGTAATACAGGAAGTCATTATCTGACATTTATCCCCCTGAGGAAATCTGCATAACATCCTTTCTTACATGGCAGACATGATATAGACCAAATAGCAAAGAGGAAAAATGGGTCTGGGGTAGAGGTATTATATGAAGGGCCTTAATTATCCATCAGGGCAACAGTCACTCAGGAGAAATAGGTAGAGAAAAGGGAAGGTAGAATGATGCCAAAAAATCACTGATTCTCTTCTTTGCTCACTGGCCCTATTGCAAAGCTGCTACCCATGAGACAGGTCAGAAAAGGAGGGTTCTCCTATGGATTGCTGTGGATATCACCAAAGAAAAGTTGTACCAGACAGAATTAAACAGACAAAGAAGACTTTATTTAAGACTATTGCAATAGGCGAGAGAGATGCAAGTCCACTGAAAATTCTTCAGTGTCAAATAATAGGAAGTTTCTAAGCACTTGAGTGAGCTGGGAGAAAAGCACTGGAGGACATTAGGGAGAAGGTTGGTCAACATGATTAAGTCACCTGTATTTGCTAATTGTCCCTTATCAGAGTTAGACTCCTACCCTCCCAGAGATTCCAGTCTCTTGGAAGATAAGGGTGCTATCTTTCTTGATAATTTCATGTCAAAGGGATGGCTCCCAGGTCCTTGAGACATTCCTGGATGGTAAAACTGGCAACGTCTGGGAGAAGACTTATATCTCAAAGGAGCAGAGAAAGAATTGACAACTATAAGTTTTCTAAAATAAGTGCTCTAAGAAAAGAGATATCAGGCACCAGTCTGAAGTCTGGTCAAGCTGAAGGGAAAATTAAGGCCATCTTGATCGATCTATAGTAGTATTGGTGAACATACAATGAGCACTTGGCAAGTTCTAGGTTCTTCACATACACTACCTCATTTCATAGCAATGTTTTCTTTTCCTCATTTACAGATAAGGAAACTGAAACACAGAGAGGCTTGGTTACCTGCCTACGGTTATATAGCACCCAGGCCATCTGGCTTTGGAGTCTACAATCTTATCCTGCCGGTATGGTAGGTAGGCAACCCTTGCACCTCAATGTCTGAGTTTAAAATAAATCCAATGGCAGATGTACCCTAAGGTGAATCACAACGGGTGACACACCTTGTGCAGGTCCCTCTCCTTGAGTGCAGGAAGAACTTGAGATAGCTTCCAGATGACAGAAAAAATCTCAAAGTTGATGGGATAGTCTGCCATGATTATGTTATATTATAGAAGATGGAGCCTTAGCACCCTGGACTGAGAATTTCTCCTACAGCGTTGAAGAAGTGAACTGCCATGTTATGATAGTGCCTAAGAGAAGGCCACCTTGTAAGAACCTGAGCACAGCCCCCAGGTGACAGCCCACAGGAAAAGGGGAACTTGGTCTGAATTCTGATCTGAATTCTGCCAACAACCACATAAGCTTGGAAGAAAACTTTGAGTTTCAGATAAGACATAGCCTGGCTAACACCTTGATTATAGTCCTGGGAGACCCTGAGTGGAAGACCTAGCTAATTCTTGCCCAGACTCCTGACTCATGTGGTAACTCACTGAGTTTGAGGGGCTTTGTTGATATACCTGCTGTCTTGGTGAGTGCTCCGGCTCTCATTTAGTTCAACTGCCTCCTAAAAGTTCTTTCTGCCTCCAGTTTGCTCTCCTCAAAATTTGCCTGCCATGGTTATCTTTTGAAAATGTATATCTTGATATGTAATTCTTCAATGTCAAATGCAGTATTGGCAACTAAAAACCTATAGGATGAAGCACAAACTCACTAAATATTGTAAAACGCTCTCCCAGATGGTTTTCAAGTTACCCTATGTTTCCTAATTTCTTGCCACCTCCTTCATAAATTTTTCGTTCATCCATGTTTTTCAACCTATCGTTGCCTAATGCCTTTTATCAGAAATTGTTCCGGCACTGTTTGTATGAAATCTAAATGACAACATTTCTTTGAAAATAGACCTCTAGGGGTGCCTGGGTGGCTCAGTGGGTTAAAGCCTCTGCCTTCGGCTCAGGTCATGATCTCAGGGTCCTGGGATCGAGCCCCGCATCGGGCTCTCTGCTCAGCAGGGAGCCTGCTTCCTCCTCTCTCTCTCCGTCTGCCTCTCTGCCTACTTGTGATCTCTCTCTGTTAAATAAATAAATAAAATCTTTAAAAAAAAAAAAAAGAAAAGAAAATAGACCTCTAATGTAGTTGGAGACAGACAGACTATCACAGTGAAGTAGGGAAGCAGAAGGGACTCCATTTTAGAAAAGGTTCCCTCTCTGCTGTTTTTCTGTTAGGCTCCATTTATTTATGTTCTATATTTTGCCTCTGAATACACCAAAGAAGCTATGTTCCCACTTCAAGGGGGAAGCAAGAAAGTTCATCATTCTCTGTGTTTTTGTCCTAGGCTCTAAACACCTAACAACGTCCAAGAAGAGCCAGATCCCAAACATGTTCCATGAGATTTGAACCAACCTCACCTGATGCTGGCATCAACATCCCTTACCTTTAGTAATTTATAGATTAACTCCTGTTGTTCATCTGACACTTGCCTTTGATTGGGCCCTACTCGAGATTCCTAAAGGAACATGTACCTCAGACCCCTTCCAATACAAACCCCTAGCCCCAAGCAACGAAACTGGTTCTCCTTTCCTTCCGAGTCTCTCAGACACTCCATCTGCTATTCTCTACCTGTCACTTATGTTATTCGATAAACACTGTTTCCACTTTCTCTGGCTCAAAGCCGATTTCTACCCTGCATGAAGCCAAGGATCCTCTTGGCTGGTCCTGTGGGACCTTCTCCAGGGCTCTCGGACTCAGCCTGCTGGCATCAACAGTTCAACATAAAATTCCCTGGCTTGAAGAAGTCAAATGGTATAATTCCAGTTCCACCACTTACTATTTGAGAATTTGGATAAGTCAACTTTCATCTCTGAACTTCAGTGTTCTCATTTGTAAATGCTGGAAATAACACCTAACATCTCAGAACATCACTGAGCGAGATTAAACTATGTGATACAAATAAACTTATTAGCATAATGCTGAATATAGAGTGGAAATCTAATAAGCATTTGTTAAAGCATTTGTTAAATTTTGTATTTCATTTTTTGTGTGTATTTGTTGACAATTTATATTGCACGTGAAGGGGCTAGGACAAGGATTACAGGGGGACAGTCAGGCAGAGTGCTTGTGGGGGTAAGTATTAGGGTGAACATGGAAGGAGGACAGCATTTAGAAAATCTAGAAACAGGGAAAGTTTCCCAGTAGACCAATGTGTATGAAGACACAGATGCTTGAAACAGCAGGGTGTTGCAGACACAGTAGTCAGGCTTGTCTGAGAAAAGGTGTATGTGGGAGAATTAATTTAAAGTCCCTCTCATTTATTTCCCCCAGTACCCATCTTCATTCCCCAACAAACTAAAAAGAAGAAAAAATTCATCTGGGACTGACTATATGCCAGACATCATTCTAAGTGCTTCACACCTATGAACTTACTGAATCCTACCCAGTGAGATAGGTACTCCTAGTATCTCTATTTTTCATATGAAGACAGTGACACCAGGAAGGGGTAAGTATTTTTCCCAAGGTTGTACAACCAGTAATGTGTAGATCTGAGATCTCAACCTAAGCAATGGTAGTGCTCTTCACGCCAGTGTGTATACATTTGCAAAGTCCACTAAAACCAATCAGCACAAATAAACATAGAAGCAAGGAAGCAAATAGGGGAAAGGACTGGGTACACTGAATCATTAAAAGAGAAGAGTAAAACTTCAGAAAAGCTAAGTGACTCTCCCTTCATATTAAATGTGGTAAATGGCAGTTATAAGACTAGAACCTAAATACCTTCAGTAACATGAAAACTCATACTGTGTCCATGAATGCATATATATGTCTGTATACATATATACACACACATACATACACACATATATACACACATTATACACACATTATATACACATTATATAGATATGAATATGTGTGTGTTTACACATATTTGTATGTATGTATGTATGTATCTTGAAAGTATTCATTTAGTAGAGTAATTTGGTGGCTTTGCCCTATAAAACTATGTGCTTAGTATTTAAAGTCAACTAAATATTGATTGATTGGCGTTCCAGTTGAAAAAAACATAGGAAAGCAGCCTTTTATACCACCTTGGAACATATACAAGATACAGTAATTCTTGTAAGCATTTTGAAGTCCTACTGGGGGAAAAATGTATTTAAAATGAATAAAACAGAGACTACTAATGTATATATTGAAAAGTGCTCATTTTAAAATATAGATAATTCATTCAAAAGACCCAAGATGACTCTTCTCTGTATTTTTTTTCCAAAACACACTTCTAAACATATGTAGCTTTCCCACAAAAATTTCCTCATTGTATCATTTAACACATATTGCTTGGCTGCCTACTAAATGTGATGTACTATTCCTAGGCCTCTGTGATAAAAACGGACATGATCCCAGCCCCGGTGAAACTTAGGTCGTAGCAGGGGCAGACAAACAATACATAATACATTTGACAAAAATTATATAATATGTCCTATGGTGGTAGGTACCAGGGGACAGAAATACATAGACCAGAGAAGGGGGGCCTCAGGGTGGGGGCTGCAGTATCACATAGGGGAGTCAAGGTGACCCTTTAGAGAAGATGACAAGTGGGTGAACCTGAAAGATAGGATCAGAGTTTTCCAGGAAGAGGAAACAGTGTGGGCAGAGGCCCAGAGGCAGGAATGTGCCCGGCATGCTTAGGAAATGCCAGGGAGGCCGGTGGGGTTGAAACATGACTAGGGCAAGAAAGCAGAGAGGAGGTAAGGGAGCCAGATCCTGCAGGGACCTCTGCCCCACTCTGAAACAGAGCCGCTGCAGGGATTTGAGCAGAGAACTGTCACAGTCCGACCAATGTTTTAATTTTTTCTTAGGGAGAACTATAGAAGGATGCCACCCTAATACCAGTGAGAAATGCTGGTGGCACGCTGTACTATGATCCCAACCTCAGAGACAAACGTCCGAACACTTCATCATTAAGCATTATGTTTCTTGTAGATTGTCTGAGAGCTAAGAATCTAGAGTCTATTGTAAATTTTAACAATAAATTCTATTCCTAATTTCCGAAGTTATTTTTAAGATCATGTGTAAAGTTGATGATATGCTTCCTGTGAGTCAATATGATTTTTGTCTTTAATTTGAATGGCGATGAATTACATGGACTGATTTTCTAATATTAAAATAATTTTGCATGCCTAGGGTAAACTCTCATGGTGGTTTTTTCTTTGATACTTCGTGACTTTGGATTGTGTACTGTGCTTTTTCATTAAAAAAGATTTGTAATAATTATTTTAGTCTTATCATAAGAGTCGTTTTATCACAAGAAATTGTGTTGGTTTGCCAACAACTGATATTGGCAACTTTCTGATTTTTTTTTTTTTTTTTTTGCTATTAATATAGTTCCTAATATGAAGGCAGCCTCGCATTATTGATAAAATCTACTTTGCCATAATCTGTCATTGTTTAGAACACCACTGAATTCTATCCCTTGGCATTCATTTCAGATCTTTGGACTTGTAACCAAAAGTGTAATTGGTCCATTTTTTGTCTTATACTAGCCTTTTCTCATTTAGGTATAAAAGTTATAAAAGTCTCATAGAATATGTTGGATGATTTTCTCTCTTTTTATTTTTTGTTTTTACCATTTTTATTTTTACCATTTCTTTGTTTTCTTTTTTCTTTCTCCTGATTTCTGTTAGGCAAATTAAGATTTTTATCATCTATTTTTCTCCACTGATTTGAAGCTATAAATTAGGTTCCTAATATTCAAATACTTTACCTAAATTTGGCTCTACATTTTTCTAAGAAAGTCTAAAGTTTTCAATGTTTCCTTCCATGCAAAATTCATCAAAAATCTTAGCATGCTTTAAAAAAAATGCATAGCATCACCATTATGTTACTGCTGTTGGTATGTTTAGTTTTACCTTTTTAAATACCAAAAATGATTTTTAATTTACAGATAGATGTTTATTTTTTCTGTGCTCACTTTATCCTCTTGTCCACACTCTGAGTTCCTATCTCTGCTACCTGCACTGCACATTGCAATAAATCTTCTAGTATTATTCTATAACCGGTCAACAGTCTTTGTATGACTGAATAATGTCTTTTCCTTACCCTCACACGAGAATGAAGATTTAGCTGAGTATAAAAGTCTAGGTTAACAGTGAAGCTCCCTGAGGATTTTGAATACATGATTCTATTGTCTTTTGGATTTTCTTCTGGGTGATCTGTCTGCTCTCAGTCAAAAGACACTTCACATGCAGATAACTCATCTTTTCTCTCTAGAGATTAGTTTTTAAGGTTTTTTCTTTCTCTTTAATGTTTTACAATCTCACTTCTCTGTGTTAAGTTGTGGATTTGTTTTCCTTTTTCTTGCATGGCATTTGTTTTTGTATTTTTTGTTGTGTATTCCCTAAGGACTCAGAGTTTCCTAAAATCTGAGAAATCTCACCTATTATGTCTTCATATATTACTTCTCTACCCCCCCATCCTTCTTTTATTCCAGAATTTCTATCAGACCTATGGTGAGGCTTATCCATCTACACCCACTCTCTTAATGATTTTTCTAGTTTTTATTATTTTTCCCATCCTACTGGATTCTGGGTGATTCTTCTGTATCATCTTCAAATAACTGTTTTTCCTTTGGGTCCATTCCATGTTTATCTAATCTATTAAGTTCTTTAATTTCAATATTTATAAATTCTAAGACTTTAATCTGACTGTTTTACATTTTTTTAAACTGACTTTTGTCATCAATTCTCATTCTTTTCAATGGATAGTATCCAATTATGTATCTTTTGATGTTCTAAATGTACTTGTATGGTTTTAAATGACAAAATTTATTTCACAGGAATGAACCAATACTAGAATTATTAGTTTTGTGAACCTTCTTTCCTTCTGAACATTCAGTTTCTTCATGTGGTGAAGAACTATATTTCAGCCTCATTTGAGGTGCAGGGACCCTCTCCCTCTGTACTCAGTCTTCTCGGCGTAAAATCTCAGACTCGGCCTCTTGCCAGACCCCAGATCTCGGTTTTAAATGGGATGCCAGGGCTTTGCCACACAGTGATTCTTGAGAGTGTTACAGATTCAGCTGACAGCTTTACTGCTTTCCTTGTCCTGAGGTTCTTTCTTTTTCCCTCCTACCTCTCTAGCCCACATCTTCCTTTAAAGCCACGGATCATACAGATCTTCTGCAAAAGATTTTCTCAGCTTCCTTTCACTGGCTGTGAGGAAGACACTGAGCCTACTTCCTATCTCCCATCTAATAAGGAACACTTTTCTTCAGTTACCTCTCTGAGCTGAACTTCTGTCTATCCCTCCTTGCTTTCTCATCAGCTAGGAATACGATGGCCTCCAGCTATGAAAGGGTAGCTTGTAGAGGCTGGCACTCTGGTCAAGAACAATTGGGTAGGAACAGACACAAACTTGGACTTAAGGAGCCTGATCACAAAGCAAAGAAGGCACATTGAAGTGAGCACAATTTTCTGTAAGCCATGTTTACCCTTAAGGATTTGCCTATTCTTGGCACAAGAGGTGAAGCTGAGATGCTTGGCAGAGCCTCACTGCTACAAGACAGAAAACTAGCAAAGATATTTAATACCTTGTGAGGCTGAGGACTTTTTTTTTTAAATATGGAGTTTTGCATCTGCCAAGACAGTCAAGTCTGGAGGAAATAAGTCTATGAGAGAAGAGAGGTAGGGGGAAGTAAACTTGATACTCAGTGGTTTAGACCCAGGCTCCTCATCCTCCACACTATTGACACGTCAGTCCAGATAATTCTCTATCATAGGGCGCTGTCCAATAGAACACTGTAGAATATTTAGTAGCACCCTTGGCCTCTACCCACTAGGTGTCAGTAGCAATCTGCCCCTACCCCCAGAGTTGTAAAAACCAAAAATATCTTTAGATATTGTCCATTGTCCCCTGAGGAGCAAAATCACCCTGATTGAGAACCACTAGATTAGACTCTTGAAGCATTTGCCAAATCCTTAGGGTGGGCAGAGTAAGAGACTAAGAAACCAAGCAGAAAAATAGCTGGATCACAGGGCAGAATGTTCAAGTCATGAAGCGCTGAGGAGATAAACAGTAGAGTTCCCCAGGGGGAGTGATCCTGGCAAACAATCCAAGCTCTAAACTGGTACATCTAAAGACTAAGATGACCTATTATTCTAGCCTGAGGTCAATGGCAACCCAGCCTTTAACAAGCTCAGACTGTGATTAAAGATGATCTTCTCTATTATAGCTATCTACCAGAAAACAAAGAGAATTGTCCTCAGAGGAAGATAATGTCAGCCAGAAACTATAACATTTTTACACAATGTCTTATATTCAATCAAAACTTTCCATGAATAAAAAAAAAGGACCCATGGAAAATAATACAGGTAATAAAATGAATCCATAGGTGACCCAAGTTCTGATGTTATCAAATATGGACTTTAAAATAAATATTATACTGGGGCACCTGGATGGCTCAGTTGGTTAAGCATCCAACTCTTGATTTTGGCTTAGGTCATGATCTCAGAGTAGTGGGATTGTAGTGGGATTGAGTCTATGTCAGACTCTTGCTGAGCACTTAGTGGGGAGCCTCCTTGGGATTCTCTCTCTCCCCCCCTCTCCCCACTCATTCCCCCACTCACAATGTCTCTCTCTCTCAAAATAAGTAAATAAAATCTTTTAAAAAATTAAATATTATTCAACAAGCCAATATTATAAGGTCAAGAAAATAGATGATGAGATTGAAATTATAAAGCTTAAACCTTCAAATAAATCTTCAAATGTAACTTTTAGAACTAAGAAATATAACTGTTCATGAGAAATTAAAAGATGGTTATAACAGTAGATAAGGCCTTTCTCCTCTCACGGCCCCACTCTTACCATTGCTCCCGTTTGTCACATCTCCTTTGACTCTGGTGTTCTTTCCCTCTTAAAAGGATCCTCGTGAATACACTAGGCCCACCAGGATAATCCAGGACACTTTTCCATCTCAAGTTCCTTAATTTACTTATGTCTGAAAAATGTAACAAAATTTTGTTGAATTTAACAAAAATATGCAAAACCATACACCGAAAACTACAAAACATTCTTGAGAGAAATTAAAGACTGCAAAAAAATGGAGATATATACTACATTCATAGATCAGATGGCACAATATTTTTAGATGTTGATTCTCCCTAAATTGGTCTAGAGTTCTTGGTTTTTTATTTAGTTATTTTTTTTTTCTGTAGGAAATTGACATGTGGATTCTAATATTTATACAGAAATGTAAAGAACCTAGAATACCCAAAATAATTCTGAAAAATAACAAAGTTGGAAGACTTACACAACCATTTTTCAAAAATATCTATAAAGCTAACATAATCAAGAGAGTGTTATACTAATGTGATTATATGTATACAATCCCTGGAAGAGACCAGAAAGTCCAGAAGTGGAGTGACACATGTCAACAAATTCTGAGATGACTGGATATGCAAAAAAATAAACCTTGGCTCCCATTTCACATATTATACAGACATTAGCCTGAAATGGATTATAGACCTAAATGTAAGAATTAAAAATATAGCATTTAAAAAAACACAAAGGAAAAAATATTTGTAATCTTGTAGACAAAGATTTCTTACACAATACACAAAAGGCACAAGCCACAAAAAGTGATAAATTGGGCTTTATCAAAATTAAAAGCCTTTGCTCTTCAAAAGACACTTTAAGAAAATAAAAACACCAGTCATAGATTAAAAAAAAAAAAAATAGTTCAAAACATGTACCTCACATCAGATTACATACAAAATATATAAAGTCAATAAAAAAATACAAAAAATTCAATTTTTAAAAATGGGTAAAAGATTTTTAAAAACATCACCAAAGATAAATGAGCGATAAATAAGCATATGAAAAAAAAAATTGTTTAAAGTCATTAGTCACTAGGGAAATGCAAATTTAATACCACAATGAGAATCACTACAAATCTACCAAAGTAGCTAAAATTAAAAAGACTAACAATAGCAGGTACTAGGGAAGATTTGGAGAAATTGAAATTCTCAGATTTTGCTGATGGAAATGCAAATTATATGATCACTTTGGAAAATAACTTGGTGGTTCTTAACTCTTTAAATATACTTTTACTATATGGCTCAGCAGATTTACCAGTAGGTATTTAAACATATAAATACATATGCTCAAACAAAGACTTCTACTAGAATGTTCACAGCAGTTTATTTCCCAATAACCAAAAACTGGGAACAACATACACACACACACACACACACACACACACACACACACACACCTACTGGTAAATTAAGAAATTGTGTTACATACATGTAATTGAATACTACTCAGTAATATTTATACATATGACAACTTGGATGAACCAAAAAACATTATATTAACTACAAGATATTGGATATAAATTATTATTTACTATTGACTCAATTTTTATGAAGCTCTAGAAGAGCCAAAACTATAGGAATAGGAAACATTGTACTTGCCTGGGGCCCTGTGGGTGCTTATAACTAGGCAGGGCCACAAAGAAACATTTTGGGGTGATAAAAATATTCCATATATATCCTGATTGTGGTAGTGGCTGCCTGATTACAGAGTGTTATAAAAACTAATCAAATTGTATATCTTAATATGGTAAATTTTATATGTAAATTATACTTAATTTAAAAAACAAAAGGAAGTAGATAAGGATTGATTGGTAGAGTCTAATGCTAGTCTTACAATGCAGACAGATGATCTGAACTGAACAATATCAATACAAGATTAGTGTATCTGTGTGTCCTAAATAAATGATGCTCCTGAGGTTTACAAGGACTTGAACTGCTTTTCCACATAAATGTTTTCTTCTCTTCTAGTTCTGAGGAGTTCTAGGAAATCCTTTAGTAAAAGGAGTTATAACAATATATGTATTATATTATATAGTAAAACTCTGCTTGGCGATGCAGGATGGAAGCAGGTGGAGGTAATTTTCCACAGCTAGTAATGAGTTAATATATTCTCTTAAAGGTGATGTGAATTGGCTAAATTTCTACATCTGACACTCAAATCAAATGAGCAAAAGGAAAATGAACTTGCAAATATAATAAATATCCTCTGACCTAGTATTCTGAAACAAAAATAAAATGGAAAGCTTCAATACTATACATTATCCTTAAGAGAATCTACCTGCTACGGAATAATGAGGGTTCTGATCATGCCAGATCAGATGCAAGCACAATTTGCAGGTGTGCAGTTTCTCTTGAAAGAAGTTGTTAAACCATGAAGGGCATGTCAGAATCACTATCATGCTTTTCAGAACACTAAAGAGTTCACCAGGAAGGAAGCAGCACATGCATATCATATCAGTCCAACCTAGAGCACAATTTCATTAAATATTCAGCATCATGAGGAACTCCTTGCTTTACATATAGGATCTTATTCCCTTTGGGACTGAAGTGGTATGAAATCCTTGTTATACAGCACCACCAGGGATTGGAGGGCTCTGGCTAATTCTTGTTGACACAGAAGTGCTGTGCAAATGACACATGGATCAACAACTATAAAGAAATTAGATTACATTACACAGTGGATCTTTATAAGAATTTTATCCAAAATCCTAGTAAGTGACCGAGAGAAAGTATTTACCACAAATACAATAGACACAAAGGTAAAATCTTTGATATAGCATAACTGTGAATCAACGATAAGCACAAAGTAATTCCAAGAAATGATGGATATGTATAAATTGATATTCTACCTCACTAGTAATCTTGTACACACAAATTAAAAATAAAAATTAAATGATATTTTTTATCTATAAAATTGACCTAGAGGAAAAGTTGAGGTTAAAAATGTCCAGTGCTGCCTAGAGTGGGGAAGATGTCCCACTGATTGTGGAAGACATTTTGGCAAGATCTATCAAAAGGCAAAGCACGTTTGCTTAGATCCATCACTTCATTTTCTAAGGATTCTACATAAATATTGACTCCTATCTGCAAAGATTTTTTTTGCATGATGTTAGAATATGAAAATATTGGAAACTATTTTAATATCTATTGACAAACAAGTGGAAATTTAATTTATGATCCACCCACAGAACACTTTGGTGCTTTGCAAAAATAAATTAATGGATTAATAGTAGAGTTATTGCATGAGATTCAGTATATATTTTTAAGTGGAAAAAACGTTACCCCATTTTCTAATTTTTGACTCTCTATAATGCTGCTGACTATTTTACAATGATCATAGTTTATTTCCACATTGTTTTAAATCCAAAGGAAAAAGGTAGAAAAACATACTTGACATAATTTGACCAAAGAACGTTTTCTTGCCTTTTCTCTTTCTTTATTCTCCTTTTCCTGTATTTCTTCGTACTTTGTCCCACTTTTTCTCCTTGTGTTCCTTCAACATTTATTTATTTATTCATTCATTCATTCAATCATTTATTGAAAGAGAGAGAGTGGGCAGGGAGAGGAACAAAGGGAGAGGGAGAGAGAATCTCAAGCAGACTCTGCACTGGGTTCAGAGCCAGACATGGGGCTTGATCTCAGGACCCTGAGATCACGACCTGAGCTAAAACCAAGATTTTGGATGCTTAACTGATTGCACTACCCAGGTGCCCCCTTCAACATTTATTGGATGGTTTCTATGAACCAGTTATCATTGTAGGTATTAAGGACACTATATTTAGTGCATTTAGGAAGATATAAGAACAAATAAACAATTACAATTGGTTATTCTAACGCCGCAGCAGAGATAATGTGCAGAGCTTGATATGAGCAGAGAAATGAGTGCTTATCTTTGAGGAGGAGAGGGAAGAGATCAGAAAGAGGCAGCAAGTAAGCAGAAGTTTTCTAGACAGAGACTTAGACAATGGTGCTTCATGCAGAGAGAACCAGAATTTAGTATCAAATGAGCAAGCGTCCCTGATTCTTAGAGGTAAAAGACAAATGAAATAATATACATTCAGATGAATGCCATCAGAATGCATTACACGGAGTGCTAAAAATCTGACCCCACAGGTGGCAAGCATGTGAATTCCTTAAATTTTCAATTTCTCACTAAGAAAATCCTAAGCATCCAAAATGTCTTCTTTTCCCCCAGAGCAAGAGAGATGCCTCAGGTTGTGTTTTTAAGCTCTTTACGTCTGTGAAATTTTTCACAATATTTTCACAATTTATAAGCCATCATGAAGCACAGATTGGCAAGGCTTCCTACACTGGCCATCAGGTATGGACGTTGCTAATTCCTAACGCCTGCTAGTTTTAGGGACTACACGATCTCAAAAGAACAGCAGCAGAATTCCGTAAGAAAGACATCTTTTCCCTACTTGCAAATAAGAAAAAGAGGAGACAGTAAGTGATTTGTCCCACAGGAGACCATTTGTGGTCTGAACTGAACTTTTAGCTGTGTACTTCTCTGCTGGCCCTGTTCCCACATGAGCTCTTTGAGCATCGAGGTGGTGTCTTATTCTGCTTCTGAGGATGGGGACCATGTTCAAAGTGTTTAATAGCATAAGGAGGACAACTGCTCTTTACTCAGTAAATCAATAAAGTGTCACAGCAGCAATGACCACTGGTCACCAGTTAGGCCCATGTTCCGAAGAGAATGGTTCTGAAATTGTTTCCTTGCTCAAATGTAAATGAAGTCATTATATTAAAAATGAGTTCATAAAAATGAGTTTTACATGCAAGCAATAATATTAGCAAGAAAAATGGAAAGGTTTCCCTTATCTTAAAATAAAGAAAGGAATATTAACTACCCCCACTTTTCTCTGTAACACTTTTTAAATATCTCCTTTTGGGCATTTGCCATATTCAACTTTATACCACTTTTCGCACTGTATGTTTCTCGTCATACAGTACAAGATCTGTTTGATATCTTTCTAGCTTCTTATTGCTTAACACCATACCTTACTTGATATATAATAATAATTCATAGAGGGAATTAATGGAAGATTATATATTAATAAATTACACAAGCTTGACTTTCATACTGGATGTGTGTAAGGCAGGCTTTAAGGAGCTCAAACATGCTTGTTGACTTTTGAAAAGAATTATGTTTTTATGTAATTAAAATAAACACAATATTCATCTAGAATATCAAACTAAGTCTACTTCAAAGGGACAAGAAAAACCTGGGGCAATACAAGAACACAAACACACAATTATCTCAAGAAAAGAGAAAAGGATAGGAAAGCATTTGATACCGAGGGGGGAAATATTCTGAGCAAGTATTTTAATGTATGTTAAGTATTTATTTATTTTGTGGTTTAAAATACAAAAAAAAAAATCATGATTCAAACTATTTTAAGAAAATTGTCACCCGTCTTCGATCTCTGTAGAGTTTACTGGACTTGCAGGGAGAAGCTCTCGTGTGGGATGTGACAAGTTGAAGAAGGACAAAGAGGAATCCATACGGGTCAAGCGTCACCTTGCCAGGCATGGGGCCTGGCTGACAGTCTGGGAGCAGCAGCGCTACATAAAGTCTAAAGAAATAGAATTCTGGAGCTATGGGTACTTCTCCTTTGCCAGATGGGGTTCCAGTCTGGAGACAAAGGGAGGGGATGGACCGGCAGTGGGACGGGCACCTTGAATGATGTGTCTGTCTGTAAGTCGCTGGACCACAATCTGCTCAAGAATATGTTGCCAGAAAGATGACACCACCATTTGACATCCCAATAATTTTCTTGGTAACATATGCAATCAGTTCACAAACCCATCCCAGCACAGTTGGCCAGGTTGGGGAAATGGGTGGGGACTTATTGGCACTCCAAAGAAGACAGGTGGAGAAGCTGAGGATTAAGCTGTTTGCTCAGCCGCAAAGAGAAAGATGCACCAGAAGCTTCTTCAGCCCTTCTCCCACTGGTCTAGATATATCATCTATTAAAGAGCCCTAGCTCGACCATAGACTAGTGAGAATTCCAACTGCACAATCATGAGTTATTTTAAACCTGTCTTTTACCCACCAGAGAGGAAACTCCTTGAGGGGAGAAAATGCATTTGTTTTTGTCTCTCTCCATAAAGATGTCTGTGTTGTATATATTGTCTGAATAACAGAATGGGAGTAAATGCACATCAGAAATGATAAGTACTATTTAAATGCTTTTGTCCATTTATAAAAAAACATAAAGTAAAAAAATGCAAGTTTTAAATTAAAAAAACAGAGAATTTCAGGATGCCAATGTCACATCCTAAAAATAAAGTTTTATACTCCATAATAATTCTTAATGACATCCTGTTTCTCTGAGGACCCTCTTTTACCTTTTTTTTTAATAAAAATTGATTGTCTATTAGTGCTCTTGAGTCCTCTGTGGAATGCATCTAAAATACAAGTGCTGTCATCAGGAAATCACAAAAATGTGAAATAGAGAAAAGTTAATACTGTGTTGTTATTTTCATGAATGAATCTCAAAGTTTGGGGAGGCTCACAGCACACTTCATAAGGCATAAGATTAAAAGGATCACACTCAGCTTTATGGAACTGCAAGACCATCAGAGTAATTAGGTCCCCAAGGAGCAGAAATATGGAATGGGGCCATCAGACTCAGGCAGGGTGAAGCCCAGAGGCAGCACTTACCTTTGATTCCGTTAGCAAAGAAGCAAAGAAGAAGGTGGGGGCTCATCAGAACATATCTAGGATTTAGTGACCTCCTCACTGGGACAAGAAAACACCTGGCAGGCAAAGACACACCAGACATGCTTCTCCTCCCAGGCATCCATCTTCAAAATACCTACCCATACAAGATAGCCAAGGCATAGCAAAGCAGAGCTGCACCCAGAACTTGAGAGAAGGTGACGGAATAGGGGCTGCACTGGTAACTGGGCAAGCAGAGCCTGGGAGGGGTCAACCAGCAAGGCTCTGGAAGCCTCTCTGCATTGGCTATGGATTGAAAACAAAAGACAGAAACAGGAAGGGGAAGCTTGGAAAGAGTAAAGGATGGGAAAGAGGCATTAGTGAAACTAAACAGATACAAGGATCTAATGAGTATTCCTCAGAATCAGGCTTTGTTGGCATGGCTTTGAAATCCAGGAAATAAGAGTGAAGAAGAGGCTCTCTCAGATGTACCCAGGAAATGAAAGAGAGAGAAGCAACCTTCATTAAAGTGAAAACTACTTGGGATCGAGAGAGAGAGGACCGCTCACAAGGTACAGGAAAGGAGGAAGAGCAGGGATGCCATCATTCATAGATGCTGTAAGCAACATACTTGAGACAGAAGTGTAGCAGATGGCACTGCTTCAGACACTCATAAAGAAAGCTTCAGGATTCTAAGAAGAATAGAACATATTAGGCCTTCACTGAAGGCTTAGAAGTAAGAATGTACATATAACAATAATCAAAAATAATTTTGATAACAATAGCTAGCATTGATTGAACTCTGCCAACGTATCAGTTACTGCACCAAATACTTTCCATAAATTTATGTCATTTAATCTTCACTGCAAACCCAAGAGATGGATGCTACTCTCATTTCCATGTTGTAGATGAAGAAGCTGAGGAAAGTAATTCTCTCCTAGTCATCAATCTGTTGAACCAGGATTCACTTTAGGACTACTGATCACCAACCTCATTTCCTTCTTCTTTATGGTATCATGTATGTAATTCCCGACCTGAGATAGAAGAGTCAGGGACCTCTAGAAGACTGGAAACTTTCCTGCTGGATGTGAAAATCTGGGGAGTTGGAGAAGTCTAAAACATTTGCAATAACTAATTTCAAGCTTTCCTAAGAGAATTACCATAACATACATCCACAGGCAACTGATTTTCCACCTCTGCTATTTCCGCCTGATATAAGGCCATGATCATCTTTCTTGTAGGTTAGTGCACTTGTCTCCCCACTTCCTCCTTTACCCTCATCTTGTCTATGCTTATCTCAGCACCTATAGCGATTCTTTTAAAATAAGAGTCAGATTACATCACTCTGTCTAAAAACCCATCCAGAGGCATCATTTATCACTGCAGTAAAAGCCCGAGCCCTTATAGTGGTCTATGAGACCCTACAGGATTTAGCTTTCCACCTGGCCTCTCCTCCAACCTTGCTTCCCCTAGCTCATTCCTCTGAGGCCACAGCTAGCTCATTCCTCTGAGGCCACAGCAACCTCCTTCCTGTTCCCAGGCCCCTTGCACCTGCTGATCCTTTGGTCAGGGACTCTCTTTCCCAGATACCCACATGAATTCCCCTCACTTCCTTCAGGTTTCTGTTCAAGCGTCATAAGTGAGATCTTCCTTGATCATCAAAATAAAATGGCATCTCCTCCCAGCACCTCCATCCCCTCCCCCCGTATTATTCCTCTCTAGAGCACCTATCACAGTCTGACCTTCTAGTGTGTTTTCTGTTTGTTATCTGATCCCACTCCAGGAACATGAGCTTCCTGAGCCTTTTTCCTCACTGATTTATCATCAATGCCTGTAACAGTGCCTCGTGCAGGTTCAATAAGTATTTGCTTAATGAATCGATGCAAAACAGGCTCCACTTCAGTGTTGGCATCTCCTTGATAGTTTATTATGAATCATGAAAAGTCTAACTAATTACTGTGAGAGAAGGAAGCAGGACCTCTGGTGGGAAAAGCAGAGAAGAGGATTCTAAGTTAGGAAACTAAAGGACAGCAACAGATGGAGCAGGTCGATAAGCAACAAAGGAGATGCTAAAATCATCTTATCCCATTATGAGAAGCTGAGAGTATAATTCTCAGGAACAAGAGACAAGCTGGGAGTCTCACTTGCAGGCTTCCTCAGGCCCTGTTCCTTCTGCTATTGACGTATGGAAGCCTAGGGACACACTTTCCGAGAAAATCCTTATAACTCATCACTGTCAAATCAATCAGAGCTCTTGAGTAGGAAGTGATGAGGACTCTGAACAGTCCTGGATTAGAAGCCATCCAATTAGACTGCTGGGCATTTGGAGAAAGCCTGATGGCCTCAGCACAGGCACTTATGCTAATAAAGCGCACCATTTCCACGTGGTAGGGGGGAACCCATTTTTTAAAAATCGCTGCATTACTTCTGACAATTCAGCCATTCATGTCAAATCTCCTTCAATAAATCACAACGGCACACCCTATCTGATGGCAGTTTTCACAAAGGTACATCTGACAACTTCGAGGTGATTTTTAGGTCAAATATAACATGATTGAATATGTCTATTATTTAAATCCATCAAAAACAGCGCTTATTTTTCAAGAATACCAGGTGTGCCTTTTATGGGTTTCATTGTACTAGACGGCCCTGCTATTTTGGGTGAATTTCATTTTAGAGGTGTTGATTGTTTGCAGATGCTCAGGATGAGACAACAGAAAAAAGTTTTTAGAAGTCCCTAAGAAAGTTTTAAAAAGTAGGAATAAAGAACTCAACAATATAAGAACATGGAATCTAATAAAGTCAAAGTCCAGACTAGTGTAGTGTTAAAGGGAATTCTGGACTAACAGTTGGAAAGCTTTATGGGCACTGTTACTCTGGGGAAACAAGGAAACCTCTCAGCTTCCATTTCTTCATCTGTGAAGGTGAGAAGCGACCACCCACTCAAGAGGCCACCAGTGGGCAGGACATAGAGAGTTTCTAAAATGCAGGCCATACGCTGCCAAGCACTCAATAGATCATGATGCCTATCACCTGTTCCCTCTACTGCACAGTTTCCCTGGTCATCCCTCCAGTTCCTTCAGCTCTGTCAAAACTAGGGTAACTGGACCCCAGCTTTAATGCCACCCACCCAGTAAGATAAGTCTTCAGGTCGTTGCTACCCCCTTTGGTTATTTACTCATGGAAGACATCCGCTACTGTAAAAACTGAGCAAACTCTTTTGATGCTTCAAAGATCTTGCTTCACGGTCTTGTTTTACCAAGTATGTCTTGGGGATCCCAAAGGCCTAGACACCCGTCTGCAAAGTGGCCCTGACAATGACTCTCTACAGAAATACCCAACCACAGACCACCTTGACCACAATTCCATTTCTGCTGTTTAATTTGTAGCTGGTGTCTGTGACAGCTTCAGCACACACACCGTCTTTTTCAGTTTAAATAAAACAAGTGGTGATACCATACCTGCAGGAAGCCTGCAAGGAAAAAAAAAAAAAGAGAGAGAGAGAGACCCTGAATCATTTAACAGTGTTTTTTAATTCTATGAAACTTAACATATTAATGATATGTAATTTAACTTAGGCAAACTGGGCCACTGGATAATCATATCTTGAATAATCCTTCTCCTTTATTAAAAAAAATTAATAAAGTGAGAGTATGATGAGGCCTCAAGCCTTTTTTCTCCCCCTCCCAAATTGTAACTGTGTGGCAACTGAAACACGTTTGAAAATAAAATCAATCAATCCAAGCTTCGTCAAGGACAAATCATAGGTCTCAGAGGACTGCTGTCTGCATGCAGGCAGAGGGTAGACAGCCCAAGTCTGGCCAGGGGAGGCTGGTCTTTAGAAATCTTGACTGTAGAGGTCAGAGGCTCAGAACATGGAACAGTTGGCTTCTCCTCGGCCTCCCCAGTGCTTTCTCATCTTAGTGGATTTCATTTTCTTGGCAAATGTTGGTAGCATATCAGTAAGTCTTTTTAACACTTCTTCATCCCTTAGTATCTCAGTTTCAAGATCATTAATAAAACAGCAGCTTGAGAAGTCAGCACCCCAGGCGATCCACAGTGATAGCAGGTAGGGTGGCTGCCTGATTTTCACAGCCATTAGCATAGATGAAGTTGAATTTCATAAATAGGGTATAAACTCCGTGAAAGAAAGGTTAACTAGGAATAAGCACTATCTTTTGCCCCTATAGGAAGTTAAAGCAAAAATAAACGTGGAAGTTTCCAGTTTCTTCTTGTCATGAAAGTTTACTTTCCTGGTATAAAAACCATTTACGCTCATATTAGAAAAATTGGGAAAATATGGAAAATTGTTGAGAATTAGAATATTTCCTAGTTCCCTAAGTTCCTTTTTTTCCAGTTTCATCATACATGAATTTTTTGCCTTTTTTCCCCCTTAATGCCCCATAAATAATACAACTTTGTATCCTGTTTTTCTCACTTAACTTCACTGTATTCCCCCTTCTCATTTTTGTTCAACCTGACAAAATATTCGTTGGCAATACTTTTTGTGACACCGAGTAGGTTCTCATTGGTCAAACAAATTACTGAATTTTCTCCCCAGATAACTCACTTATGATCAGAGTTTGTTTTCCTTATTCATTCTTAAGTTCTCCTGCGCTAACATGAACCCTCTCCTTCTGCCTCCAGAAACAGCCCCAGTCGAAGGCATCTAATGTTATCAGAACTCGCACTCCATCTGGGACACGAGCCCCAGATTGTGAGTGTAAGACAATGGTTTCAATCTCTGCTAACACTGAAGCATGTCTGAGAATTAAATCAATCAATCCAAACTTTATCAAGGACCAGGCATGCCTCCCTGGAAATGAAGCTAAGTGCTCAAAGACTTTTCAGCCATTCTCATGTCATTTCCAGGTAAAAATATTTAGTTTCCATTTAAGCCAATGAAAATGCCTCAGAGACACCAATATTACTTTCCCAATGCTGAAAATTATTGCTTTTTAATATATAGAAAATTACAAAGCCTTTAAGCTGTCGTTCTACTAGAAATAAGACATGCTGGCTATCAATTTATTTGACATCAGCTATTAATCTTACATTTAATTGATTTAGTATTAATTAGATATTTAATTATTTTTAGATATTTTTATCTTTTCCCTTGGTTTCTGAGCCACTGTTCAGTCCTGCTTCACTTATCTCACTAATTACTCCTTCTGAGTCTCTGTTAGGCCTCTCCTCTTATGTCCCCAACTCCACATCTGGAGCTCTTGTGGGCTCAGTCCCTGGACCCTTCCACTTCTATCTACACATTCTTCTTGATGACACATGTCATCTAATGACTCAAAATACCTCCCAGTGGCTGAATTTCAAAATATCTATCTCCCATCCTGAAGTCCATATTACAATACTTAGCTACTGAACTGCAAATTCAACCTCTTTATTTGAATATCCAACCTCTTTTAATTTAAAGCAACCAACCAACTTAGGTTGGTTTTCTTTTTGTCACACGCTGGATCATTCTTCATGATCCAGCTCCAACTACTAGACATCTAAAAGACACCTACTAGACACCTAAAAGCCCATGAATCTTGCTTCTCACCTCCCTTAGGTCCTTAAACAAGTGTCAGTTTACTTGAAAGGTCTTCCCACTGAGGAGTACCTCTTTCCCTAAGCCCCATCCCCACTGCCCTCTGCCCTGCTCTGTGGTTCTGCAGAGTATTTTCTATTATTTGACATACTTTACAGCTACTTGCTTACTTGATAGTGCTCTCTTCCTCCTCCTAGAATATAAGCTATAGGAGCAGGGACTTAGTCAGGTTTGTTCAGTGCTATGTCCTAGCACCTAGAACAATGGGCTGGCCCAGTATAGGCACTCAATAAATATTTTGAAAAAATGAATGTCTGGATATGACAGAGTCCAAAGCAGATATTTACACATAATTTCCAATTCTGTCCCAGTGAGGTCAGTACGACTTAGGTTGGTTTTCTTTTTGTCACACGCTGGATCATTCTTCATGAAACTGTTCACAGTCACACAAATATGGGCCTAAACCTCAATCACCTGCCTTCTAAGTCCACTACCATAGAATGGGACTCAAAGCAGTAAGTGTCATGGAAAAATGTTTCCAAGGGTCTATGTAGTGATGTGGGTTTTACTTCAGGTGAGAAACTTAAGAAAAATCTAAGAAAAGTTCTCAGCATCTTAATGTATTTATTTATTCATTCTTTCACAAGAAGGAAATAAGTATCTTCTATGTACAAAGTTCTACACCTGTGATCTCAGTTGTAGAAGGGGTTAAACATGAAGCAAACTTGTCCAAGCTCATAAGTGTGACTGTAGGAACAGGAGCACAGATCATCTCTCCCCACCATGTCCTTTCTCTCTGGTGTCCCTCTGATAATGCTGACGGAAGTGTCTGTAGCTTCAATCTCAGCAGCTGCCTACCTGTGCCGGGCACTGTGCTTGGCCCTGGGTCCTGTGTGAATCTAAGACACGGTGCCTATTCTCACAGAATTCACAGTTTCACTGGGGGGATAAACTAACAGACCTCAAAGAATTTCCACCTTTTATAGTTGGAGGAGGGCTGAGACCAGACCAATTGGGGTATTCCTTATCTGCTCTTATCCCGCAGTCTCTTCCTGCATTTTCAGTATTTTATTGCCGTGCTGAAAATCACTCTGTGTGTATCTACTTATTCTTTTTCAGTCACCAGTTGTAAGACAGGGGAGTCCTAATGGAAATTTAAACCAGTAGAGAAAGGTCTGCCCACTGGTCAAGTCTTGGACATTTTTAACTGGAGCATGAGCTACTTTGCAAACCCAGATCCATGTTTCCTAAATAGGGTTTTATCTGGGTTCTATTCAGGCCTGGAGTTGAATTTATCCTCTAAGAACCAGTAAGTATGAATGAAAGGCTTAAGAAGCACCTTTCCTAAATTCATAAGGTTGTTTGTTCCTTAAGCAATCCCTTTCTGTAACCCTACAAATCACCTAGTTCATAAAATTACATTATTCTCCAGGATGACCATAATGTAAATTTTAATATTGTCAGTTGCTAAATACCCTAATGCAAGATAAGAGTCACTGGACTAAGATAAGGAGCAATAATAACAAATAATTTTATCAAGCACTTACTGTGTATGAGATACAATTGTGGATACTTCATTTTTTCACCTATTTAATCGTCACAATATATTAGCACAGACATGTCATGAGCGTGGACGTTTGGATCTGTCTTCCAAACACCCTGACATCTAAGAATTTTAGAAAAATTTTCTAACATTCTGGTTGTCAAGAACATTTTGGACCATGCTTAACAGCAGAATGCCTCCAGTCAGCCATTCATTATTCCAAATGCACTAATTTTCAAACCAGCTGTGTGATCCTGAAGTACAATATGTGAACTCTGAAATTTCTGTGTCTCTTTTCAACAAATAGGGCATGCTCTAGGGAGAAGACATTTACTGTTGAGTGCATTTAGATGAAAACTGACATTTCTTATGGGAGTGCCTTAGCCTGGGCTACTATGGTGTGAAACGAGACCACAAATTCATAATTTAACAGTTCGGTGTTCAGCAGAGGTGGTGACATGCACACCGAATGTTCACACTCAGAATCATTTCTGGCTCTATAAAGAGATGCCTAAGATGGATAATGGAATGGTTCAGAAGGAATAATGACAAGAGAATACAATTCTGAAGTGGAGAGACGAAAAATTAGGATTGAATAAAGAAAAGAGGGAAAGACAGAGTAGCAACCTCAGCCATGGCTGTTCTTTACAATAAGTATCTCTGAGCAGACAATGTTTCAAGTACATAACAGCTTTAATTTTATGCAGATTACATATTTACACGATAATAAAATGGAAACTGGCTTGGTGGGGATACTTACTGCCAAGGACAGAATGATTAATCAATATGTCTGTCTAAAGCTGTCACATCAATTACTTGAAGCCTTGTAGAAAGTCAGATTTGCCCACTGTCGTCCAAATGTTCTTTAGGACTATATTTTACAATCAAAAAAAAAAAAAAAAAATGGATGAAGTATAGCCAAATCCTAGTTGGCAGAAGGAAGGGGGGGAGAGAGAGGGAAGGCATAAGGAAGGAAGGAAGGGAGAAAGAAAGGAAGGAAAAGAAAGAAAAGAGGAAATAACTCTTTAAATATCCTCACAGAGCAGACACACAAACGCATGAACTGTATCTGTCCACACTGGTGGGTGAGCAGTCTGCCTCACAGCTGAACCATTTTCAGAGGGCTGGCTTGACTCATCTAAGACAATGCCCCCAGCAGGCAAATCTAGAATAGCATTTTCTTATAGCCTGATTGATTTTGATCAGCCCAGTTCTGACCTTTTTTCTGTTAGTCTAAGATCATGGAAAAGAAAGCTGGATTTCTACTGCAACGTAACAAGTTTTAAAACTGATTTGGGGGTGCCTGGGTGGCTCAGTCGTTTAAGCGACTGTCTTCGGCTCAGGTCATGATCCCAGGGTCCTGGGATCGAGTCCCACATCGGGGTCCCTACTAGGCGGAGAGCCTGCTTCTCCCTGTAACCCCTGCTTGGTGCTCTGCCTACTTCTGCTTTCTCTCTCTCTGTCAAATAGATAAATAAAATCTTAAAAAAAAAAAAAAAAAACTGATTTAGCTTTGCAGATTTATCAATGACACCACTGTCAGGACCTATAAGTTGCTAAATTGTTTCCAGGAAGTCCCTCCTCCAGCTTCACATTTTTCTTGAGCTTTTTTTTTTTTAAGACTTTATCTACACAAATTAGGTAGGAGGAGGAAAAGTTGACCTCTAAATCTCCTTGAAAGTCTCAGACATGGACTGACTCATATAAGTTCTCTTTAGTTCATCTTTATAGGAGCTAGAATTTTTCTGTCTTACATAAGAACTTGACCCTTTTTCCCCCATGAGATTCAGCACCTTCATTACCAATTTCTTTCAGATGTACCTTTTCTCCATGCCCCAGCCCTAATAAGAAAAGACAAACCTCAAAGGAAGCTTAAAATATTTAATGACTTTGACTTTTAAACATAACCCAGATTAGATACTAATGTCAAGTGATAATTCAACACACCAAAATATAAAACGGAACAAACTGTACTCTTCTATAAAGTTTAACTCTAGTCAACTCTCACAGATTTAGGGCATTAGTTGTGAGAAGGGAAAGGGGCCAGGGTAAAATCTGAGAGGACGTCAAAGTCATTCCATTACATTCAAGTAGTGACAGCTCACAAATACAACAATTTTACCAAGGAAAATTTAATAGAAATCCCTTAATTTAAAACTACACTGGACATGTAAGAATGCATATGTTATTCTACACATATCATGTGAAAGGATAAAAAGTACACATGCAGAAGAATGGACCTAAACTACATGAATTGACCAAAACTGGTCATGAGATCATTTTTTTTTAATAATCTTAAAAAACATTTCTTAGCTAAATTAAGAAGGAAGAGGGAGCAGAAATCAGCACCAAAATCCAGTCACAGGAAAAGCACAGTGAGGACCCCACTGTTCGATACCGCTCTTGCTGACACTGGCTGCCACCGCCATGGAATCAATTCCAAAGAGTCTTTACATCTCTGTGTCTTGGGACAGAAGCCGCCAGTTGGCAAAGCCTACTAGGTAAGAGTCACCTTTTCAACAATGGGAAGGAAAAATGGAGTCTCTGGCTTTCTTTAATTTCTAGTGTGGGCCTTCCACGGAGACTCATCAAAGTGCAATGCCCCCCAAATAGGAAGGGGATTGAGATATTTAGGCAGATTAAATATGACAAATATGACAAAGTCTCTGATACAAAACCAGCTTAAGTGTTCAGTGTGAAACATGAGATTATTTAAAAGAGAGATTTCACTAGATTCAAGTAGAGACAAGTCCTAAGAAGTATTCCCTAGCAGGAAATTTATTTGGACTTGCTTTAATGAGTATGAAAGAGGTACCTACTTGCATGCACAGATAATTCAGTCCAAGTCCTTAAAAATAATCTTATTTCTAGTCTTGACATGCCTCCTTTCACTCTCAATTGTGCTATTAGATTTCTCAGACTAATTCTTTCAAGACTTGTACAAAAGAAAAGGCAAACAAAGTGAGATGAAATTATTTACTGTAGATTTTAGTGATCTACACTATATGTATATATGTATACAAGAGGTAGAGATTGAAGCAAGGGACTTGGTTTCTGTTTGGAAATGAATGGATCAATAGTTACTTAACTGTTAATAGTTTCCTTATGATTAACACTAACTAGTCATACCTGCATCAATGAACATAAGTCTAAGGCAACTGACTTTAAATTTTTCTATTAGAATGTTATAGGAATTATTATCAATATCAAAGACATACACTTTATTCTCTGATTCCTTTCTGGTGGATATAACTTTTGAATCCTCAAACGTCTTTCTTGATCTGATTCAAACATTAATGAAAATCCTTAAATCGATGTTTTATGTGCAGTTGAAACTGTGGCTATTTGGTGTTTATGAGACAGAGCAGGGACTGGACGCCGGTCCCCTCAATCCTTACTGTAAAACCTAGCATTCCTTGATAGCTGAAACTCTATGCCTCTTGACTAGCATATCTTGCAGAAATGAGGAAGGAAGATACTTATCAAAGGGGCGCTGGACTATGAAGACTGGAGAAGACAGGACCAAATCAGTCTGTGCCAAGGTACACCCTAGCCCTGATCTTTCACTAAAGTTTCCCTTGTTATAATGCTAAAAATCATGCTCAGGGTTGGAGACTCAACATGCTAATGAGATATGTGATGCATGACAAAGCATGTTCTGTCTACTGTGACTGCACAGGCAACTTTCTGTGTCTCTCCTCACCTCTACATGCTGTTAGGTATTTTTCCTTTTGTTACCCCTAAGGTCTAGGATCTGGTGTCTCCAAACCCTTTTCTCTCAGGGTCCTCACCTAAAACAGTATCATGTGAACTTCTCATTAGCAAACAATACATTACTTATGGAACTGCATTATAATACAAAGGTATCTTCCTAAAGAAGGTAATTTGAGACTTTTTAACTCCGGCTGGATAGGAGTTAGCAAACTGAAAAAAGTACATTTGATATCAAGTAATTTACCTGGGTAACTTTTTATATTCATTAAAATGTATCACTGTTTATACATTTCAAGATGCATTCTCAGTCTTTGAAAACACAGAGACATATATCAATGTTTATGCATGCTGAAATAGAGAGAGAGAGCTAGTTATTTTACACAAAGGAGCTATGAAGTCCTGAGCCAAAATCATACAGATCTTAGCTATCAACAGTCTGGTTCCTATAGTGTAGACATTTTTGAATGGATGGAGCGCTCAAATATTCAGCATAATACTTTCTAATGTCATTTATCTTTGACTCCTGTTTGACACTATATGGTTCTTATTCTGTTAAGTCTCTTTTCTCACCAAAAATCAAATCGCCTTCCTGTTATATTCAATTACAGTCAATAGTCATTTATGGAGTTCCTAATACATGCCCATTTTTTGGCAAATGATGAGGATAGAAAAACTTAAAAGAAAAACAAAACTGAGGCTCTGCCTCTAAGGGCCGACTATTAGGGAGATGGAGAAATAAACAAGTAATTATAGCCTGTGAATCCTATTATCACAGAGCAAATCAAAAGTCTCCACAGAGGCCTAAAGGACGGAACAATCTTACCTGGAATAGGGAAGAGAACTCTACTACTGAAAAAGATCTGGGCAGCTTTGAAGGAAGAATATCTTTTTAAAGTATTTTAACTTCATCCTGCAGATTTTAAGCAGGAAAGAGTGACATGGTCAGATTTCACATTTAGGAATTTCACCTGGGAACCAGTGTGAAGAAAGGATTAGGAGAACATGAGGTAGAAGCCCAGGAGATAGGACAGGCAAAAATTTGTGGCCAATGAGATGAGGGTATGATAAGACAGGGGAGGGGCTGAGAGTAAGTAGGGATTTCCAGAGTTGACCCAGATAGGGAGTAAAGAAAGGGATGAGGAAGGCGGTGGTTCATTTGGAGACATGCCTTATTTCTGAGCTTAGCCTGAAGTCTGTGGATGTACAGTGAAATAGGCCATGAGGAGCCATATCAAAATGGAAAGAAATCAGGGTGAGGTAAAGACTTTCAGACACACAAAAGAAAAGTTATGTTGGCTTTCGTGAACTGGCAGGGTTCTATTTTGCTTCTGGTCCTAATAATGATTACAATATATTTATATATCTATTTAAGAGGGCTAAATCATCTATCAAGGTTTGTCCTTTTGCAGTATGTGAAACCAACATTTCCAAATATCTAGCAACTAAATCAAACATAGGGACCCCTGGACTTAGTACTTCTTTAGCCTAGGATGACGTATAGTTGATTTTCTTTCAATTCATTCTCAGGAATATTTATCTCCATTTCAACTCAATTTAATTCAACCAAAGTCTACTGAGTGTCTACTTGTGATCACTTCTTGGAATAAAGGCAAGAGCAAGAAGGAGAAAAAAACAGAAGATGAGATAAGAAGAGGATAAAAGAAGTTATTTTGTAATAACTGCTTCTGTGATAAGTACTACATACAATATCTGGTTAAAGTCAGAATCTCTGTCAAGAATATTAGGGCCCGGGGGGTGAAGAGACAGGGAGAGATAAGATCATTTTGTCGTTTATATTTATAATAGTTTAAATAAAAAAATTAGTTTGCCTCTAAAAATGTAATTTTTAAATTATAACTGGAATTGAAGTCACAATAAAATTAAAAGCACAATCAGCACAATGTATTGCAGAAATCATGTGCATTTAATACATAGACACTATCAGAAGCCAGCTAGTCTTTGCCACAAGTAGGACTCAAAGTACAAAAGTGAGAAAGAATTACATCTGGACAGCAATCAACAGGAATGAGAAAAAAATTCAAACGCAACAAGTCATTTCCTATTTTCTGGATGAAAACTATTCCCTCCTGAAAAGTACGGTAGCTCCTGACACAAAAGAGCTCATTGGCCCTATCACAAAGTCTCCAGAAAGGCCCTTCTCCCACCTATTTAATGCCACTTGTCTGCCTGAAAAGAACCAGGTGCACCCCTAAGTCCCTGGCCCATCAAACACCAAGCCATGCCTTGCATTTGTCTGTGGCTCTCACTCGTCTTTCCTTAAAGACTTCCACTATTCCCAGAACAATCCTGGGCACCAAACTGTGTTCAGAAGTTAGAAGTTAATTCAATGACCATTTATGTAAAGTATCTTGCTCCTGCTTTACAGAAGTAAAGGAAACCATCAAGGACCATCAAGGGTCCAATTCATTGGTGGAAGACTTGGCACTGTGCTCACTGTTATCTAGTACAGGTTCATAGATTACTCATAGCTCCATCAGCCAATAAGCAACCCAGCCAACACTCATTCATTTAAGAATTACCCCACCAAAAGAAACAAAATTACTAAAATCTTGGTGCTGATCCATCCGTATTAATTTTTTTCACATGGAAAACTCCTTATGTCTTCTTAGCCTACGGCTCAGAGTTTTGGTTAGTAAATACCGTGGAAGTGTGTGGAGAATCAGTATGCCTATAAAGGCATGAAATACAACTTAAGGCAGGTCAGTAGGCAGCCTGATTCTAAGGGGAAAATCCTTCTTTCAGAGGTGTAACATTTAGTCACATATTCTCTTGAAATAACAGATTCCAGAGCTATCCCTCCAGGAAATGAGTTTATGTAAACGAGAACATTCTGCTTTGTGCTGCTGAAGTCACAGAGTCTACCAGATGTTCACAATCCCAAGGCTCAAGTAGCATGATGTTGGTGAGTATTTCATAAACCCCAATATTGGAAAGATTCAGCACCTACCGGGCTCTTTTTCCTACTCCGAAAAAATTCTATACGTTATGTTTCACTGTACCAATTTTATTTAAAAAATGTAGCTGCCTTTATTTAAATGCCACAATTCATCTTATAATAGTATTTAAGGGGCTTCTGTGGCACTGTGCCAGATTTATATTATTAGAACCTAGGCATTTGCAAATGAACCTCTTTCAATTAGTGTTTCAGGAAGCAATTAAACTGTCTAAAGTGTATTAATGAATACACTGGAATTGGGAAGCCGATCCTTCTAATACCCCCGTTATTAATGCACCATCTGCTTTGCTGTCTTAGGAGCATCCAGGATCTCTACCTCAGGTCCACAAAACCCAATCATTTATTCAAAAAGGTCACAGAAGCATAAGGTCATAATCAGGCTCAATATTCTATACAATAGGTGAATATTATAGATTAAGCACATATATTTTCTTGGGCTTTTTTATGGATGCAAATGAAGATGTGTACGGGTTTTTTTTTTTTTTTTAATCCCTCATTCCATATTATGTGTCAGAACACTAACAGCTCTGTGAATATATTCCTGGCTGTGATCTCCCTGCTAAAAGCAATGGTTGCTGTCTGTACACCGTGATTTTGTAAGAGTATCATTAGGATCTCTGATGATGTTGTCATTTTTCATTAAGGAATCACGTAGTTTGCTACTGTGCTTTTTTCATGAGGAGTGGTCCAGGTGCTGAGACATTTGCTGGTGCTTCTTGCCAGTACTCTGCTCAGGGTCCCTGCCACAGGACAGGGTTCTGGAGGAGTGTATGCTTTGCGAGATACTTCCTGTTGGCTTTATGACCAAAGGAAGCCAGGGCTGCTGGATTCAGGCTAATGAGAGGGTGGAGGCAAAGGCAGGGAAGACAGGTGTTTGCACCGCTCTGCTCCATGCTGGAAAGTCACCAAGTCACCAATTCCACCGAGCGCTGTGGCTTTGAGGATTCGTGACTGCCTCAAAAGACATACTCTCTGCTTTTATGGAATTTAGAATCTAGTAGAGGAAAAAGGACATAGGCCCAATGAAGGTTGTAAGCCGAAAAGGGGAGGTCACTGTGGAGTAGAGGAGCCAAGCAGGAGTTTGGGGAGAAGGAGGACCCATGGTCTTTGCACCACTTAGGAAAGTAGACAGAACAAATTTTCCACAGAATTCCAGACTTCCCCTACCTTAATTTTCATTAAGGGTTTTTAAGGGTTAGCTGGTGTCCCCCAAAACTCATAAATTGAAGTCCTAATCCCACATGCCTCAGAATGTGATCTTATTTGGATAAAGTTTGTTGCAGATATATTTAGTTAAGATGAGCTCATACTGGAGTAGGGTGAGCCCCTGATCCAGTATGACTGGTGTCCTTGTAAAAGGGGGAAATTCAGATGCACAGGCACACTCACAGGAAGAAGGCCATGTAAAGACGAAGGCAGAGATAGGAGTGACACAGCAGAAGTCAGGGACCTTCAGATTGCCTGCAAGCACCAGGAGCTAGGAGAGAGGCATGGAACAGATCCTTCCCTAGTGCCGTCAGAGGGGGCAAGGGCCTGCTAACACTCTGACCTAGGACTTGGTGCCTCCGGTACTGTGAGACAGTAAATTCCCATTGTTTAAGACACTCGTGTTGGGGTATTTTGTTACAATAGCCCTACAAATTAAGTGCTATCGTGATAAATTATGAAATACCTGACTTTCCTTGTGGACTACAAACTCTTTGAAAACAAGAACAATGTTGGGGTTTTCCGGGTTGTTTGTTTGTTTGGCAAGTCCCTTATACAATACTACATTTATAATGTGTTCCATAATTCTGGGTTGACTGACTAAATTAGGATGAGCAAATCAGGGAGAAATTTTGAAAGTTCAAGTGACAGAGAAAACCTTGGTGAACCTGAGACAGAAGGGGAATTCTGGCAACCGTCCGGGCGAGAGTGAAGGGGCTTTAGAAGAATCTGTGGAGGACTGGAACTGCACCTTGGCTTCTTCTGCGGGGAAGAAGGAAGGTTTGGGCAGGCTAATCTGGTCATAGACCAACCGTGCCCTCTGATGAGTCTTTGGTCATACTCAGATTCTCCACACAGCACAGGCTCTTTAAGGCCTAACCCGCAGGGCACAGCCAGCACACACCTCACACAGAGCACGTCCACACACGTGGACAGGTCGAGCCCTGCTTGCAGGTGAACACAGTCATGTGCCTCTGCCATTCCTTCCCCCCTGACAGCTCACTCACGGGAAGTCACGGCGACTCCCCCCTCCATCGTTCACCTGTTCTTCTCGAACTGTGCATCTCAGGCATAGATGGTATGTGGAAGACAGGGCACGGATGGCAAGGTGAGAAGGCTAGAAGAGAGATTTGCGAAGATAAACACCCTCACGCTTGCTGAGCTGAAATCCTTCCATGAGCTCACTCTGTGCTCAGTAGTCTAACTACATACGCTCCCCCAGCCGGGTATCACAAACCCCCATTTACAAAGGAGAGACGGAGGCTCAGAATCATCTGCTCAGAGTCATGCCACACATCAAATGAGTAAAGGAGCTGAAGTTTCACCCAGATCTATTTGACTCCAAAGCCTATGCTCCCTTTCTACTTCACCAAACTGCCTCTTATTCTGGAAGCAAAATAAAATCAACACTCTCTTCTGCACTGGTACATGTTCTCCTTTGATCCTGCCTGTGCCAGGCTGGCCCTTTAAACGAGCTGGCCTGCTCGTCTCTGCCTACCACCCGGCACAAAGAAAGCTGGCTTCAGACAACAGTGGTTTGCCAAGCAATCTCCCAGGTTATTTCTGTCTTGTATATTATCTATTAATCTGATTACTGCTCCCTGGTACCTCAGATTTTTGGCTCTGGACCCTCAGCTCTGTACTATTAGAACTGGTTTACTGGCCGTGGGCTCCCCGTTCTGACCTTGCCTCCCTCTTGTTTTTGTCCCCCTACAGCTTGGGATGGAGACCCCCTCCTCCAACTCCATCCCTTCTCTGAGTGAATAAAAGCCTCTTCCATCCTCACTGACCAAGCCAATCATCTTCCCTTGAAGAGGTGAGAGGCACTGGAAGGTTTCCCATAAATAAGATGATGGACATGTGAGTGTAGAAGGGTCCCAGAATAAAATCCAAGTGAACTTGCATTTCATATTGGCCTTACCACCAACTGGATGTGGACTTTGGAGGAAGGCACTGGTTTCTCCTCATTATAAAAATAAGTGTGCAGCACAAGGGACTTGTGAGTTTCCTGTGGAGTTAAAAATCTATAACTCTTTGTTAAAACATACAAAACAAGGACCTTTATAACACTGTAACAACTGTGTTTACACTTGGCCATCATTAAGGAAAAAAAAAGACATTGGTGACTTATAACAAAGCATCTCTTTCACATACTTATTTGTACTTTTAAAAATCGACTTTGGGACAGTGGATCATACTGCTCTGATTCTTACAAGACTGTATATCAGGAAATATAATACAGTCTAGCCTGGAAGCATTAAGGAAAAGAACAGGTAAGATGGGACATAGATTTCTGCCAAAATAGTATCTTTCTGAATACATCCTATATGGACACATTCCCTAGATGCGCTTTTGCATACATTGCCTGTCAAGATGCCTATACTATATAGAATATGCAGCATTCCCATTGTTTTTGGCAAGTGTTTATTTTCAATCCTACTCCATACATGCTCTAAAGATAAACTAGAGATGAATAAGAACTCAAGGACCTTAAATCTAGAGACTGCAGGGGTCCTGTTCTTGAAGGCTTTTCAATTGATTTGATGGACAGTATGTTTACTTGTGTGCAAATAACTCATTACTTAGAATATCAGATCACTAAGTAATTATGTAGTATTTTGTCTGGTCAGTAGTAGGTTTATAGCATTTTTGCAAAAAAAAAAAAAAAAAACCAACATATATATATATATATTTCTTATATTCTTCTTAAAAGGACTGGTCCAGGGAAAAGGAAGAGAAAGTGAGTAAGAAATATTTCATTTCTTTGATTTCAGTGAAACCAGTTCTCCAGTCGTCATGTTAGAAATTCCCCCTGGAATATCTGAAAAGCATGGTATAACAATTCATTGTCTCCGGAAGGCCTTGGGAAAAGTGCACATAACTGCTCCAGGGTAATATCCTAATAGCTTCTCGTTAATAGACTCAGGGATTAATGTTCCTGGTAATCTGGCTGGCAATGTGTATCTCTTATCCTTTTCCCAATTCAATACCATTCTCAATTATCGTCTATCCTTTAAATAATCATTGAAATTCCACTTCTTCCATGAAGCCTTTCCTGACTAACTGGGAAAAAAGAAGCGATTTCCCTTCCATGCAAGGTGAACAAGGATTCTGCTTTGCCAGGACTGTTGCAATTTTAGCCCTAAGAGTCCATGTTCTGGGAAACTCCTCAGTCTCGGGGACTGTTTATCACTGATAGGGACTGAATTGTGTCCCCTCAAAGTGCTTATGTTGAACCCCTAACTCCCAGCGGGATGATATTTGGAGATGGGACCTTTGGGAAGTAATTAGGTTTAGATGAGGTCATGAAGGTAGGGCCGCCATGATGGGATTAATGTCCTTCTGATAAAAGACACCAGAAAGCCCTCTTCCCCGCCCCCCCCCACAACCCCTGCCTTCCTCCTCTCTCTGCCAAATAAAGACACAGCAAGAAGGTGGCTGTCTATGAGCCAAGAGGAGAGTCTTTATCAGAATTTGACCACGCTGGAACCCTGATCCAGACTTCAGATCGGAAGAAAAGATTTTCTGTCCTTTAAGCCACCCAATCTATGGTATTCTGTTGAGCCAACTCATATAGTTACCTACCTCCATGTTCCTCCCTATGAACAAATAACTTCCAAGGAATGTTCCTTTTATGTGAATTTTTATTGCCTTAAATATGCTTGGCATCACACATTTGGAAGTGTTTCATGAAGGCTGGAAAGGACCATAACTATTTGTGTGTTCTTTTAGACAGTTTTAGATTCCAAGATTACCTGTTTTTTGCTTCTGTTGGCCCAACTACATTGAAAATGCACTGTACACTCTTCTAATCCACAGACAAGAGCGAATATTGGGTGGACCCAAGAATGAAGCTTATTTCAGAGCTAGTGATTGGAAAAATAGAAAATCAGTAACATTTACTAATTCTCAGACATTTAATTTATCTAGCATCAATCAATCTACAAACAAGTATTTACTGAGATCTCCTTTGGTTGGCTTTTATAGGCAGGAGCTCAGGATGGATATTTGAAAAAAAAAAACAAACAAACTGGTTTCTGATCCAGCTTTGGCACTTCCTTGTTGTCTGAATTAAATATTTGCCTAATCTCTCTGAGTTTTAATTTCTTAATCTCTAAAATAGAAATAATCATATCTACATTACAGAAAAGCTATGAAAATTAAATAAACACTGGTGAACGGTGCATCACATCATGTAAGTTTTAACTAAAATATTGCAAATAACTAATAAACGTTGTAAAAGTAGTCACAGATGCACATCGCATCGTGTCTTGTAAATATTAATTAAACATAATGAATGAACCAAGGCTTTTATACTCGTTATAATGAAGTTCGCTAAAAAAGAACAGAATAGAATCCTACAATGTCGAGTTAGACCTGCGGGCAGAGACGCTCTTCCCTTGGGCATTGTTACTTACACCCAGAGCCTCAGTACCTTCTGCTCATCTAAGCCTCCCACACTGACAGCTCCAGTTCGGATCTCTCCTCGGAACTCCTGACCCATATGTTGCGCTCCACCTGTATGACTGACAAATACATTCAACTCAACAGTTGATTTGCTGATACCAAACCCATGATCTCCCGTCTCCAATATGGTTCTTTTTTACTTTCTTCCATAAATAATATCACCTTTCAACTACTGTGCACACCAGAAACCTTGCAGCGATCCTGGCTTCTTCCTCTCCTTAACCTTCATACCCAGGCTGTCACAGAGGCTTATTCATCTTACCTCCTAGGTCATTCCGCCTTTCTTCATCTCTACCTTATCACCCTGTGCAAAGCTGCCAACATTTCTTCCCTGATTTCTGCATAACTTACTCAATAACCCTCCCAAACTCTTCTCTAAATACTTTCTCATGTCTAGTCTTTTCCCAGATAGCCTCAGAGTGAAATTTGCATGAAGAAAACAACAACAACAAAAAACTAAGCCCATGGCCCAGTTCTGCTCCGAAGCCCTCCATGGTTTCCTACTGCTCATAGAACAAAGACTACCGTTCTTTACAAGGTCCATAAAACTCAGTCTGCCTGAGCCCTGGCACGGTGCAGCTCTGTCTCACAGAGACATACATACATGTCATACACAGCATACACGCATTCCTCTTGGAATCACATAGATCTTCTGGTTTCCATTGCGGAGCTTTATGTTCCCTGCAGCAAGAATATTCTACTTTTTTCCTACCCTTTTCCTAAATAATTCATGATTATCCTTTTAAATTTCAACTAAAAAAATTACTGTGCTGGGGGAGGCATCCTATAAGGTTTCAAAGTCCCTTGCATTTATCCTTGGAAAAGCATTTAAGATAGTTTTTAATTTTATACTATTTGCAACTATTTATATCTATGTCCTTCACTAGACTATAAGTTCTATGAGGGCGGGTGCCCATCTGTTTTTCCTCACCATTGTGCCATGGGTCCTATTACATACAATCTTTGGCATATAGTAGGTGCTCAATAATACTTTGCTGATGAGTGAGTGAATGAATAAACAGCGAATGTTACAGCCAGATCATTGCTCAGTGTCACTGTGTCCGGCAAAGAAGAGAAAGAAGAAGGAAGCTTTGAAGAGTAAGAATGTTTTCCCTGAGGAGGCAATGGGCCATAGGAGGCAATGACCCAGTAGGTGGGACTGGGAGGCAGCTGAAGAGGTGTGGGTGGGAGGCTGCTTTCCAGGTAGTAACAGTAACAGCAAAAGGCTGTTACATAAAAGGCTGGAACAAGCATTTCATATAAGGAGAACAGAGAAGAGATTCATAGCCCTGCCTAGGAGAATGAGTGTGTATAATACAGGACCAGAGAAAAGGCAGGGTGCCCATTTCAAAGCCTAGAGGGATGCACATCATTTGTCTTTATTTCCAGCTATGATTGGTGTTTCAAACGAGTGGTTTAAATTAAAGAAAAAACTGAAAGTTTTCTGGATGGACAGTGATGAGCAAAAGTTCTTTTGCAGAAGGACTGTCATCTGTTTGTTTGGGTTGATATGGGCTTTTGTTTTATTCTATGGAGACAAATGACTCTATGTCTCTCCACTAGTTACATTATTAACTATACTGGCATTTTATTTCTAAGTCAAGGGATAATCTGAGGCTGAACAAAGAGGAAGCACTGAGAAGAGGCCTTGCCACGGGCTGCTGACTACCTGACATTTCACAATGAAGAATCATTGCCTTAGCAATATTCTGAGCTTCTCAACACTCCAATCAGAGAACTGTTATGATAAAACTCATAGTAAGTTTGGTCAATCTGCTATCACACCACAGGTATAAGGAATCATATTCCATGCATTTAAAATAATTAAAGCCCACTCCTTTCTTGGTCAGTAACAAAGATACGTTGGTACGCCTACCAACATCCAAACAGCATCCTGTGTAGCTTTCCCCGTGAACTGCAGGGACTAAATGTTATGATATGAAGAGCAGTGTGAGTTGGGGAGGTAGAAAAGTTATGGTGGAAACAGTCGTGGCTAGATATCGTAAGATATCAAAGGCAAGATACAGATGTTTAAATACCAACATGATTCAGAGCCCAAGCTGCTGATAAAGACAAAGACCCAGTCAATTTGAGGAGGATGGAAATGAAGGACAGTGGGCTCCACTGAGAGTGGTTGGAAGTACGTGATGCGTCAAAAGAGCAGAGAGTTCAGGAGACTGGTCGACACCAGTTCTAGTGACATTTAAAGTTGTTTCTGAAAGTACAATCCCCGTGAGCTTGATACTTGATTCTGCGAAGAAAGTATGAGTTCAAACAGCAGGATTGCTTGGGTCATAAGTGTTATTGTAAACACCCACGCCTTTGTCCCAGAGCATGACAGGATTCAATATCTTTATTGCCTATTCAATATCTTTATTGATGGCTGAGATGAAGGAATCGACAATGTGCTCATCAAATTTGCAGACTATACTAAGATTCACAAATACCCCCACAAGACAGGAACATAATTTGAACTGATCTTGACAAGCTGAAATGACTTCCTAGTGGGTCACTTTGGGACAAGGAAAAATAAGCAAGGGTTCCAAGCTGTCCACAAGCTAAATACAAACACCCTAGAAGTCAAACTTCCCTCACCTCTTCTCTTTTCCAGATCGCCATTAAAGTTCTGGATTACATTCTTGACACAAAAAAATGTAAAGGAATCTCAGGAAACAAGAAGGGTTCAGAAATGCACAATATATGCATAATCAAAGGGAAAATGATAAATTATGTCCACGCATACAGATGGTGCTTAATAGTTGTATATTCAATGGAGAAGTAAGGCAGAAGGGATGGAGGGAGAGAGAAAGATAGGAAGAAGATAAAAAAAAATGGTAGCATGGGAGAGAACAAATGAGACTCTTACGAGTAAAATCTCTGTGACCTTTAAGGGAAGAATCATTACTCAGAGCTGGAAAGAGTAGATATTCATCAAATTAAAACAGGAACAGCACCAATTGGTTTCCCAGTGTCCCACTCAGCTTTGAAATTTTATGATACCTGACTTCATAGCTGGTATTCTCTGTCACTGGGAATAAGCAAAAAAATCACACTTGGGATGTGAGCCCATGGTTATGGAGAAGAATCGAGATGAGGCTGTGCCTCCCCATATATGCCTCATTCCTTCATTGTGTTCTTCGACCTTTCTTCCCTCAGTGCCACAAGCTGCCCACATTTTCTCTCCATCCTGGAGATTATTTCAGAATTAGGAAAAATACAAATAAGTCTTCAAAAGGTTCACCTCTGATCTGCCTCCGAACCGAAGCGAGATTGGAAAAGGGCTTCCGTGCTCCATTTACAGCAGTGGTATTACATTCATCTGCAAAAGCTGGAAACTTCTCCAAGACCAGGCCAGACCTACGACCAATGAAATCAGATTATCAGGAAGTGTGTCTCAGGCATTAGGCTCCTTTTAAATCTCTCCAGGTGATGCCAGTGTGCAGCCAGTGTTGAGAACCACTGCTTTCTAGGGTGTCCGGTTATTTTTCTTCAGGCAGAGTGCCTCCAGAAGGATCCATCCCCAAAACAGCCCATGGTGGAACCCTAATACATTTTCTTCACTTAGTTAAGGACTAGAGACAGGCAATTCTGGTTGGATCAAACACCAACAGTGCCTCTCACATTTTAGTATGCATACATATCTTTTGGGGATCTTGTTAAAAGGCAGGTTCTAATATAACAGGACTGATGTAGGCTTGAGATTCTGCACATCTAATAAGTTCTCCTCCATGTGCTGCCAAAGCTACTGGTCTATGGACCACATGGAGAGCTGGAACTATAACTTCAAGCTTACATTGACTAATCAACATAGCCTCCAATCAACTTTAATACCCATTTAGCAATGTCCTTGGCTCTGAATAAATGGAGGCTGACAGCTTACTCTCCTTGTTCTGTAAGAACAACAACACAGACTTCTTAATCCAAAGCAGGTATAGTCAAGTAACTTGATATCTTGTGATGGTTAATTTTATGTCAACTTGACTGAATCACAGAGTGCCCAGATATTTGTCTAAACATTATTTCCGGATGTGTCCATATGTTGGAGATATATAGATACACATCTATATATCTCCAGTCGGCTCTGTTTCTCTGGAGAACCCTGATTAATACAGTAACCCTTAAGACTATCTCAGGAAGTGCATGATTCTGGGCCTCAATTACAATAAAGGCTTTATAATTACAGTAAAGGCTTTTCCCCATACCACCAATTCTTGGACACCACCTGGTTTCTACAGTTCAACTCAATTCTGATACTGTCTACCAAGGAGACAGCATCCGATTCCTTAGGTTAAGGGCTCAGATCTACCAGACTGCTCCCAACTTCAGATGCCAGTCCCAGGTCCAGGTTGTCACTGTGATTTTAACTGATCAACTATAAATCAGAGGTTCCCATGACCTCCTCCTTGAGTTTGCTTAATTTGCTAGAGGGGCTCACAGAACTCAAAAAACCAGGTTACTTATGTTTACTGGTTTATAAAAGGATATGACAGAGGACAAACACGAACATGCAGATAGAAGAGTTATGTGGGAAGGGGCACCACTGTCCCAGCACCTCGACGTGTTCACCAACCCAGGAGCTCTAGAACTGCTTCAGCTGAGTTTTTATGGAGGCTTTATAACATAGGCATGATGGACTAAATGAATCAGTGACCACTGGTGATTGATTCAACCTCCAGCCCTCTCCCCTCCAAGGGGGTCGAGGAGTGACTAAAAGTTCCACTCTCTAATCACTCCATTGGCTCCCCTGGCAACCAGCCCCCATCTTCAGGTGCTTTCCAAAAGTCACTTCATGTGTCAAAAGACACATTCCTTGCTCTCCTCACAGGAAATTCCAAGGGTTTTAGGAGTTCTGTACCAGAAATCAGGGACAAGACCAATTACGTATTTCTTATGATAAATCACAGTATCACAGGAAGTGTTTCTCAATCTGTAATATGCAGTTAATCACATGTAGATCTCTCTAAAATGCAGATTCTGATTCAGCAGTCCTAAGAGGGCATGCCAGTCTACATTTTTCAACAAATTTCCAGGTAATGCCAATCCTGCTGGTTTAAGAACCTTGTTTTGAGTAAGAAGATTCTAGGGGGAAGTTTTATTGACTTCAAACATTGTGGAATCTGAACTTTGGAGTCCCCAACTCAACAAAAAATTCTGATTCCTGAGGTCTTCTGAGCAATAACTCCCAGGCACATAATCACCTCGGGCCAAAATTTTCCTGCATCGCTAAAAGCCAATTTTTGAATAGATCTAAAATTACAACCAAAAAAAGGCCACCAATCTTCCTTCCTTCCCTAAGCCATAAAAGTATCCAATCCCAAAGAGAGCACTATCTGTGTTTGGGGAGTTAGTCATATTTAGGATCTTCAGAATAAAGTCCTATGGAATCTGTGTGCATCCAGCCTCTGACTACAATGCTCAGGGGTTGGGGGTGGGGGGTGGGGTCTAAGATTTCCCTGATCTCAGACAACCAGAGAAAATCAAGGACCAGGAAAGTTCTGGTAAGAACACAAGGATATGGATCGACTGTTCAATACAGAATTATCTGGCATCACCATTATCATTGTTGCCATCAGTTCCTCCTTTTTTTTAAGGGGAAGAAAAGTCAGCATTTAGAGAAATATTTTTTTCCTCTCAATTCAAGACACTTAAAGACCAATTGGAAGTATTCAGGAAGAATAAAAAAGTACACTGCACCAACAAACTTTAAGACTTGATTCCCAGCCCCAGTTTAACACTGACTTATGCTGTGAACTTGGGACAGTCTCAAGTCTTCCAGTAACTAGTTTGTCAGCTCTGCAGAATGGGGACATTTTCATAGATGTTTCATGAAGCTCACATAAGATAATACATATGCAAGTGTTTAGAAAAGCAAAAGCTTCCTAAGGTTTACACCAAACTTGGAACCTTCTGTTCAGTATAATAAAAATTCACTGAGTACCAACTCTGAGCCAGGAAACATTACAAGGATGACTTCTCTAACTTGCCAAGAAATATTGTCATAGCAGCAGAGCTTTGGGCCTTAGGACAAACACTGGTCTAAAGTCACATAGGAAAGGCTCCCTGTTTGGCAGCATCCCAGTCACTGCCTTGGCCAGGGTGACCATAAAGAGTAGTTTATTCTATGTAGTTTACATGCATATATAGTATGAAGCTGTTGGGGGATAGGGTGAGGAGGAAAGATGGGTTTCTCCTTTGGGCAAAGTTAGAGCCTCTCCTCTAAGCCATGAAAGATTATGATCACATATGTAGTATGGGCTTTGTCACCAGACTAACACAGATCCCAATTCCACCTTTGCTTTTGCTACTAGAATGACACCTTCTTTAAGCTTCATTTTCTTCATCTGTAATATAGGAATATTTCTATTTCATTTATTTTCTATCATTAATAAAATGAAGACCAGGACTTCCAAAGAGACAATTTCCAAAAGAGAACAATAGCCCAAATCACCATTTGTTTGATACTCCTGCCTGAAACTGCTGCTAGGATTACCCTAGCTTCAAGAAGGCATGGTTTCTGCTTTGTGTAATAATCCTCTATATAATTCAAGGACAGTTTATAAGATTCACTATATATATGTAAGTTTATATATATAAACTATGTATTTAAATTTATATATTTTAATATATATTATATATTTACATTATAAATATATAATAATATATTAATATATTATTAATAATATTTAAATTTAATATAAATTTGAGATTCTTGGCTATATATGTATATATATATACACACATACACACACATATATACACATATAGCCAAGAATCTCAAATTTTGAGAGAAAGAGAAGAAAAGCAAAAGCCTACAAAGCACACACTTTGAGAGTCCACTTACAGGACAGCTTGCCTTCTGAGGCACCCACAACCTGGCTCCCATTCTACCTATGAGCGGAGTACCAAAATCAAAGAGCTATCTTCCCATTTTCAAAGCCAAAATGGAGAGGTGAGGTGGTGGTGAGGGGGTCTGCAAGTCTTGCCACTCCAATTTAACCAGGGTCTGCCTTCCAAAGTCTGGTTTTTCAGGCTGAAATCAGGCCACTCCATCCACGATGTCCCACTCCTTCGGGAGATACCAAAACAAGCCTTGGAATATTGTGATATAATAACAGAATCTACTTTTCAAAGAGGAAACTCCAGTACACAGTGCAAGGGAATCATGGCATTATCATCTTGTAATTATACCCCAAAATAGTAGCTACTGCTATTGTTCTTGTTATGAGTTAGATGTTTTAACTTCCGGGTTAAAATATTTACAGAGAGAAAAAAAATATTTATGGAGAGGATGTGCATTGACAGATGAGCCCCACAGAGCTGCTTATCATCTTGGCACCTCTTTAGTAGTCCCCTTTGGTCACAAGAAGGCTTCTTGATGGTACATACCTAGAGCCAATAAGGAACAAAGACCCATAACACTGTCAGCATTGTTTGTCATTCAGCACAACTGAAGTCATAAAAGACTCAGGATCCGAACATTAGTCAGAAGAGGCTGATATGGAAGAAATCACAGTCCTCGGTTGCAGATGACACTAGTCGGCCCTGGTGGCTCTATTTCTCAGGCAGCAGAGTAACACACTATTTGTGATGCCTTGACTCAGGGGAGGATTATTAATCACACAGCTTAGGAAACCTCTACAACATGTAATGAGTTTAGTAACTGAGATTTGTGGTGATGACCCTAAACGAAAGCAAAAAATATCAAAGTTGGGTCAATAGTATAGATTTCTCCCTTTTTAACATTGTCTTAATGATCACAAAGAGGGCCGTTCTATTTTGATATCTTTTTGTTACATTCCAGTTGGCGTTTCATGTTGACCTCAAAACAATTCATTTAATAGGCGCAGCCTGGAAGTACTGCTAATAAGTACACAGGATGATGTTCTCACTGGCTGTCTATTTCCAAAGGAGATAGAGGGGGTGTGTAAGGAAGTGATGGCCTTTCATCTTTCTCTGAAAAACAACCCATTGATTTTATCCCAAGTTAAATCAACATAATTTTGTCTCCAAACGTTCTTGAAAATGATTTGTCGCCACTCAGGAAAGAGAACAAATGCCCCTTTGTTCCGATTTTGGAATTTAAGCCCTGGGGTTAGGCTCCGTCGCACACAAGTAGGATAGTGGGGTAGTAGGAACACAATAGGCTGCAGGTAGGTTTTCCATTTAAATGGTTTGGCATAAACTGAATGGATGGCAGTTTCGTGAGCAGAAACCTAAAGCCGTTTGAGATGAAGTGTCACCTAGGAATCACCTAGTAGCCATTTCTAACTGTAACCAGGAAGTTGGAAGAAATTCCCAATCGACCTCAACTTTCCCAAAGCTGCTACCCCCACGCTTAGCTGTTTTGAGAGGGCTGAGGACCCAAAGGGCCACCGCCACAGCGTTTACCACACGCTTAATTATAAAGCTCTCATTTTGTTCCGCAATCGGGGAAAGCAAAACATCGTTTACAAGAGGAACTACCACAGAGGGTCAGTCCTGAGAAGTGATTGATGCATTCCCGCGAGGAGAAGACTCTCATTCCAAGCCTGGTGGTTGATAAACACACTTCTCTCACTCCCCATGGTGTAAACGTACAGCTTTCTGGAGTCAGTGAAGTGGCACAAACCTGGAGCGGGGCTCCCCCGAGGCTGTGGGGAAGGCCAGCAGCGTGGTTGTGTGGCAGCTGCTGAGCGGGAGCCAAGCCTCCAGGCAGGGCTGCAGCCATCACGGGCCCATTAGGAAACTCATCACTCGCTGTCAGAGGGTGAGTCCCCCCAGAGGGATTGACAACCCCAGCAGGCACGTGGCACATGCGCACATGTGCAGGGCTCTGCCAGTGCCCGGGAACCCCCAGCAGGAGGTGGCAGAGCAATGGAGCCACCAGGAAACCTCAGGCCCTTTTCCAGACCCAAAGAGTATCTGTGCGCTGAGGTCTCATTATAGAAGGACAGGGCTCTCCCCAACCCCCTTGACTTCAAGGGAGTAAAAGAGGACTATTTTCAAGACTTTTAGGTTTCTATAGCCAGAAGCAGGACCTCTCATCATAACTTGCATGATGATATATTCTACCTAGGCAAGAATGTTAAGATTCCTGTCAGTCAAGAAAGAAAGGAAAAGAGAAATGTCTACCAGGACCTTCAGTATGAAGTAGGAGTTGCAAATGCAAGTCTGATCATGTGTAGATGCACACAACTGACACCAACAATGTAGGATAGAATCTGCAGGTGAGGTACTAGCAGTAGATCTTGATACCAAAAGAAAGAAAATGCTACTCTGGCTGAGGGCTAAGAAAAATTTCATATTGAAATAATTTTTAAGTGAACCTTGAATGATAAATGGGATTTATGTTCTAAGAAGATATTCCAAGGAAGAAATACCTCCTGTTGGGAAAAGGTCTGTATTAGTGGACAGATGCTTTATATATAACTTGAGAGCTTCTTCTGCCAACTTAACTTTCCAATAAATGAAGTGAGGGTCTTTTCAAAACAGAACAAATTCACATGACACTCAGGGAAAGTGCTATTTATCAACACAGCAAAAATAGAACAGGAAAAGTTACGCCTCATCAGGTTCATCTTAACTTCATTTGTATCACAAGTAGGAAATTTAACTAGGAAAATACCTAGCCTCTCTGCTTTTGCAACATACTGGGTACTTATTTAGAACCAGGAGTCATGCTAGTTATAAACACAGATGGAACCAAATAGAAAGATGTTGACTCAAGGCTCAGTTTAGTTTCTAGGATCTTGAAATGGTTGAAAACTGCATATAATCAATTAAGTTGAAGTAATTAATCAATTTCACTAGGGTTGAGGAAGAACTATTATAGAACTTTTCTTCGAGAGAAGGAAACTCTTTCTGTAAAGTGCCAAAATACTTAACATGGCTGTCAATGCTGGGATTGAATTGATCTGCTTTCATCACATTTTGTCCATAACCAATGTTGAAGTTTTACTTATAAGAAGTAAAAATTCAAATTCAAGAGCAGGAATTTTTCTTACACAGAAATGTAAAAATAACAACATCCTTGTCCAAAAGCGGTGAACATAATGGCAGGCGTCTGAAACACCAGATATATGAGGAATGTGAAGAACAGTAGAAAGATTTAGAATGCAAGGGCCAGAGAAGATATGATTTGAGGGTAGTCTGGGAGTTATTTTCAAATATATGATGGATTAAAAGATAAAACTGGCAAAAATTAAAGTATCCAGTAATGAATTCAGCTATAAACAAGAAGAATGGAATTGTTCAGGCAGAATTTGGGTAATGGTCTGTTGTGATAATGGTAACTGTTGAAGTGAAGTCCTTCAAATTTCTAAGGTAAAACAACCCAATAAAATCACTGCACATTGATTTGTCTAAATCTCCTAGAAGTCAGCAAAAGAACATTTATATAAATAATTTTTAAAAAATAAGTATTTGTTGACTAAGTGAGTGAATGATTCCTGTATAAAGGTCAGATTAAAAGAGAGCAAAATCTTGAGTTCCTTCAACACAGATTAAGTGATTATTGCCAAAGTTTTCACAAGGGCCTAAAAGATCCTATACTATCTGTTGGAGTCATCTATTTATTCCTAGAGGTCAAAGTAAAACCATTTCTATTTTTTAAAAAATCTGAAAAATAAAATATCCTTTGAATAAACGAGTCTTTCATGAAGATTGGATAAAAATAAATCAAGATCTTGGGTCTCTTTGCCAATGTCCAAGTGAACCAACTGTCCCTACTCCTATTCTCATTTAAATCCTCTTCTACCATGTCCCCTCAATCACTCTATCACAGTCACACTGGCCTCTTCAAACACCCAGGCATGATCTTTCCCCAGAGCTTTTGAATTGGATGCACCCTTTGGCTGGAATGTTCTACCCCAGAGAAGAATCCCTTTTCTCCTTCAAGACATACCCAAATCTCACCTTGTTGGGAAGGCTTTCTTTGACGGCTCTATTTAAAACCCCATGCTTTCCCCCACCATAACACATATAACACACATGCATGCGTGCACACACATATACATGCACACACACGTACACAGCATGGACAATCTCCTTTGCCCTGCTTTTAAATTTACATGGCACTTACAACGGTCTAAAATTCCTACTTGCCAATTGCATTCACTGTCTTTTTCCCCATTTTAGAATATAAGCTCCAAAGAGTTAGAAATCTATCTGGTCTATACATTAATGAAGTCCCAACGTCCAAAATGGTGCACTGGACACAGTAAATCTCAATAAATAATCGTTGAATGAATTGAGGAATACAGACTTGACCACCATAGGACTAGGTCAGGATTCAATATCACCAAGACAACTATAAAACACACTTGTGAGAATTCATACATAAAAAAAAAAAAAAAAATTATAATGAAACACAGAAATTAGAGGCTTAAAAAATAAAGAAACATAAAAGGAAAAGCTTGCACAGTATTTAGAAGGAAATTTATATCCTTACATTAGAAACAAGGAAAGGAAAAAAAAAAAAAAAAGAAACAAGGAAAGGTTGAAAAAAAAACAGTCTAAATATCCACCTTAAGAAAGAAGATCAACATAATAAAACAAACTCAGATAATTTAAAAAAAAAAGAAAAGAATAGGGATAGAATTAATAAAAATAGAATAGGAATGTAAAGAGTTTAACAAGATCAAAATTGTCTCCTTGAAAACACTAAAAAAAAAGTCTTAAAGAAGAAAAAAGAAAAGACCATTAAAATGAACAAGAAACCAAGGGAGAAGATACTAAAAAACAAACAAACAAAAAATATTCAACGAAGAGCATAGAATTCAATATGAGAGATTAAAAGAAAATTTAATATGGAAACACTAGCTGAAACTGTTGTGCCCAGATTTCGGGACCCCCACGGACGACCACCAGAGTCCAGAGTCAAAGCCAAACAGCAAAGATCATTTATTGCGGGTCCGGACCCA